>JAKSZU010000012.1:54670009-55405009 GCA_026018925.1 Tupaia tana
GGAGGGCCAGCAGGTTGTGTGGTGGTTGAGGCGTTGAACTCCCACATGGGTAACTGCAGTTCAAGTCCTGGATCTGACAGCTTGCTTTCTCACTTTCCCTTTCTCTCTCTGTCTCTCTCTGGTGAGAGCACATGCACTATAGAAAATTAGTAAAAATAATAATAAGAAATTATTAAAAAAATACCTAGGGAGCCCATCCCATGACCTATTGTTAAGGGGAATTGGATCCCACATGACCAACTGTGCAGTTCAAATCATGGCCCTAGTAGCTTGTTAAACATATTGAGATTGTGTGTATGTGTATGATCAAAATCCTGAAAGGATGGAGAAGTGGAGGAGAAGGGATAGCTGCAGGACCATGCCACTCTGGGGGGTGGGAGGTAGTTGCTTTCTCCTGCTCCCTTTCTCTCTTTCTCTGTTGAATGCCTGTGTACCCTGTCAAATTAAAATAATAATGATAACAAAGAAACAAAACTTACAAGGAGATTTTTTAAAAGTTTGTTAAAAAATATAAGTATGGGACCAGCAAATGGTGTAATGGTTACCTTGTTGGACTCCCACAGAGTTGACTATGGTTTGAGTCCTGGATCCAGCAGTTTAAAATTCATGCTTTGTGAGTTTGTGTGCATGCCCATAATCCCAACAGGAGACGGCAGGAGAAGGGTTTGCAGTGTGGCCATTCCTCTTGGGGGGGAGGCGGTTGGGGGGTGGCAGTGATTTCTCACTTTCTGTGTCTCTTTCTCTTCCTGTCCCTTCAGCCAGAACATGTGCCCTATTGCAAAAATATCTCTCTCTCAAAAAAAAAAAAAAAAAAAAAAAAAAAAAAGTAAAGTGTGAGTTTACTTTGATGCAAGAAAATTTGGAAATCCTTGTGTGTATATATATATATATATATATATATATATATATATATTATATTGTGTGTGTGTGTGTGTGTGTATAATGCATACTCCATAAGCTTTTTAAAGTTCTTTCATATATATAGACAAAAGGTAGGGAGTTTTAAAATGGTACATTTGTAGGTTTTGAGAAACCTCCCATTGTATTCCCCACTACATATATACTGAATGTATATCCTCTATCTGAGAAACTGAAAACTGAAGACTGAAGACTGAAGACTATATTGCAACTGTAGATGCTAGAGACCAGTGTGGAGGATAACAGGAAATGAGGCGGGGGCAGGAGAGAAGGAGGATGGGCAATGGGAGAACAAGAGAGAGGGGATGGGAGAAAGAAGAAAATATAGTTTATGCTGTAAAGATGTACAATGAATAAATGTAAACAAGACATCATAAAATAAATTTTGAAATGCCAAAAGAAAAGGTATGACCACTTTACAAGACATCTTGGCATGTTATTATGAGAGCAATTATAGCATCACTATAAGATTTGGCAAACAAGCCCCCTATATATTTAAAAATTTTTTAAAAATTAAGTTTGTTTGTTTTTTTGTTTGTTTGTTTTTGTTTTGTTTTGTTTTGCCATAAGGCACATGTGCTCACCAGAGAGACAGAGAGAAAGTGACAAATCATCCTTCCAATGGATATGGACACACCATAATCTCTTTTCCCCCATTCTCCTCATGGGATATTGGGCACACATTGTGATTTTCAAGTCACCAGATCTGGGGCTCAGATGGTGGTTGGCCATGTGGGAGTCTAACACCTTAATCACCACATCACTTGCTAGCTCACATTTAATTACTTTTAAGAAATAAAATATTAGTGATACTATTATATTTATTTATTTTTAGAGAGAGATTTTTTTCTAAAGGGCACATGGTGCTTACCCGAAGAGACAGAGAAACAGAAAGTGAGAAATCATCTCTAGGGGGATGGCCACATGCAATTCATTCTCCTCAATTCTCCTTTCAGGATTTTGGGCAGGCACACACAAATGCCTGGCATGAGTTTAAGCTGCCTTGTTCAGGAATCAAATCAGGGTCGAATACATGGGAGTCCAGTGATGTAACCCTTATGCCATTTGCTGGTCTCTATTTATTTATTTTTAATGAGTTTTGGTAATATCATTGAAAAATGTTTCCATTATGAAGATTATATATTTTCACATGTGCTTATAAAATTCTCCTAATACTCTTTTTATATCTGTGGAATGAACACATATTGATATTACCTCTGTCACTAAGAAATAAGTAAGGTTAGTATCTATGACCTGAGTATCCTTTCGGGTGGTCGGAAATGTCATGATGCATTTTTGCATAGTAAAAGATAAAAAAGATACATCACAACTTTTGTGACATCCCAGTAGATATCAAATTACAGAGGAAAAAAAAAGGCAAATTAAGTTAAAATAATAGAAAGTAAGAATAGAATAAATTTAAGGAATGAATTCTATTACATAACTAATATTTTAAAATCATAAAGGGGAAATGAGAAAAAAAACAATGCTGATTTTTTAAAAAGGATTTTAAATATTCAGAAAACTTCATGGAGATAAAGCAAGATAAAAGAGAAAGGAAAATAATCATACAGGTTACCAATGTGACATATAAAATTCCTTTATCACTGGCAATAATGTAAACTTAAAGAGCCAACATGTGGTGTGGTGGTTTAGGTGCTAGACTCCCACATGGTTGACCACAGTTCAATTCCTGGACCTGGTAGCTTGCTTTTTCACTTTCTTTCTCTCTTTGATTTTTCTCTGGTGAATGCCTGTATCAAATTAGAAAAATAATAATTATAAATAAAATTAAATAATTCTTTAAAAAAATAAACTTACACAAATTTTTCAAATACGGTTTAATGTTATCTTCTCAGGCTGCCATAAACTGCTTCGTTGTAATAATTTACAATACCTTAAATTCAAAGAACCAGCATCAAATCAACATCAATTACACCTGCAAAGATCATTAGACAGGACCGTCATAAGTGGTCTAGCAGGAACAAAATATCGCAGGAGTATATGGCTTAAATTCCTAGCATGGCAGACCACGTTCAAAATAAATGTCCAAGAGAATAGGAGCAAACTAAGGTCAAACAGGGAGAAATCAACTGAAATTATATAGATATCTCAGGATCAGAAACCAAGTATTCTCAGGTCAGTGTTCCTGTACCCATTTAGGCAAGGCATATAAGACAAGAATCTGAGCAAACCAGATGAATTGGGGATTCTAGACTGTCTGACATCTAAAAATATCACCTTCAATAGAACTAAAGATTCTCACCTGAAACCTCTTAAATTGGATTCAGAGATTACTTCAGTCATAGCTTAGTTCTTTGGATGAACTGAGGGAGAGTCCCAGAAAAATGTATTTGCATAGAGTCTAAGGAGAGCTTGGGAGAAAAAAATGCAAGTAAGGAAGGTGCTTTCTTCAAAGTCTTAACAAAGTAACAAAGCCTCTGAAGTTGTGAGAAAAAAAATTATATTTAGGCAAACTCTATTGTTTTCCTACCTATCCTTATGTTTTTGGTGTAGTGGTAGTACAGTGAAAACATTTTATATATTTTATCTTAATAATTTAGTGTAGCATTCACATTTTGGGGGTATGGAAGTTGATAAGATCATTGAAAGAAAAACATTAAAGAAAGAGTAAGTTTCTGGGTACATATAATCCAAAAATACTTTGGCAATACAATCCGTAAAAATTTGCAGAGGGGCTGGCAGATGGCATTGTGGTTAGGGTGTTGGACTCCCACATGACTGATTGCCATTTGAAACCTGAACCTGATGGTTTTCTTTCTCACTCTCTCTCTCTTTCACCTCCCTCTCTGTCTGTTTCTGGTAAGTGTATATGACCTAAAGCAAATTTTTAAAAATAACAATTAAAATTAAATAATTCTTTAAAAAATGTGAGGGGGAAAGAAGGAATTTGCATAACTGAAGCAGTGGCACCACTGACAAATCTTGAAGATATTCAAAAATGGAGTCAGGCCACTTGGCACAATAAATTAGAGTCTTCCAGGCTTCTTCTTCTTTCTGAGAATGTAGGTCAGGGCATAGCATTGCTCCTCAGGAAAATTCCAGTTAAGCCTATAGTTCCCTTAAGAGAGAAAAATCACCGACATTGTTGTCTTCCCCTCCATCAGTAAGTGGTTCCAGCTGGAGAGGGGACAAAGAGCCTATGCTTCTTTTGCTGTTATATTAATAGCAGAACTGCTCCTATTGCTAAAGTACAAATAATGCATCAGATAATTTAAAAATGGCACTTCAAAGTCAAAGAGCCTGGATACAACACCTTTCTAATTGCCTGCTTAACTTATTTAGACAAGGTATTTAAACTCTCTAAAATCCCAATAACAAAAGCAACTGCAACAAAAACACATAGGATATATGCAACATACCAAGAACTAAACTAGAAACTTTGTGTGGACTGTGTTTAAGTTCATGCAGCCAGATCACCATCAGTAGATCGTTCTACATTTAGATCTTAAATGTCTGACCATCAAAACCCACCTGCAGGGGCAGCAGATGGTATGGTGATTAAGGTGCTAGACTCCAACATGAGAAACCACAGTTTGAGCTCCAGACTAATGGCATGAAATCAATATGGGACATTTGTGCACGTCTGCCCAAAAACCTGAAAGGAGACTGGAGAAGAAGGAATTGTGGCATTGCCACCTTCCCTGGGGATGGTTTCTTACTTTCTCTGTGTCTTTCTCCAGTGAGTGCACATGCCCTACAGCTAAAAACTAAAAAATAAAAAACAGAACAAAATGTAACAAAACTTAGCTGCCTGTGAGAATATGTTTAATCACTGTAGTTTTATTTTCTTAACTTTACTTATAATCATTGTACACCACGTCTTGCACCATGGCTTTGCCCAGCATGCATGAGGTACATGTCAATCAAGCCAAAAATTTTACCATATAGCATCATTCACCGATTCACAGATAACTTTCTTGTGTCTATTAATTGCTTTTTTTCCCCCTAGCACCCCACACCCTCTCTTAAACAGTATTTGGTATCTACCGTTGCCCTCCCAGCTGTATCTTCCACTATTTCAGTTTCTGCTATAGAATACAGACATTTGATATATATCAAGTGAGGACATACAATGTCTATCTTTCATAGTCTAGCTTGTAGCCCTTCCAAATTCATTCACTTTTTAACAAATGAAAAGTTTCTTTTCTTTTTTTCTTTTCTTTTCCTTTTTTTTAAGTGACTGAGTTGTATTCTGTAGTTTACATGTGCTACACCTTTTTCAATCCAGTCATCTGTTCTTAGTCATTTAAGATGATTCCATGTCTTAGATATTATGAACAATAAATGCTGAAATAAATGTGAATGTGCAAGTATTTTTCCAGCTGAATGTTTTCATATCTTTTGATGGTTTTAATATATGTGCTGAACTGAAATGCAGATACTTAAAATGTATACATATCCTCTTCTGATTAATATCTGTAGCCAGTCAGATATCCTTGTAGTGGACCAAATGTACACTATGTCTCATTTTTAATAAAAATATTGAATATTGTAAAATAAGAATATTTTGCATACTTTAGAATAAACCAGTAGCCTAATAGATATTTAATAAAATAAAAATATTCTGTAGAATTGATGATATAGCTGAACAGGAAAGATGGTCTATAGAAGATCACTGTGAAATATCTGTGATGCATGAGCATATTCACAGGCCTCTCTCAGGGTCTTGAAGAGGATACTAGAATAATTTAAATGTATCTAAATCAGCACATCAATAGATGCCTAGAGACAGATAAATGAATGAGAAAGAGGATGAGAGACAGGAAGCAACAAATAAAATAGAACAGTACTACTCACAGTTAGCTTTGAACTCCAGTTTTTTCTTTAGTTTGCATCTAATTCTTCTGAGCTTCTTCCTGACTGTTTATTTCTCCCTGTCCTGGTGCTTAAGCAACGTATCTCTCCAATATGAGTGCTCTTAAGCTGATTTAAGTTATTTATTCTGTCAATACAATTCAGTCATGGTGAATTATTATTATTCTTTTTTTAAGAGTCTTTTTTGTTGTTGTTATAGGGTGCATGCACTCTCCAGAAAGTCAGAGAGATGGAAAGCAAGAAATCCCTCCCCAGGGGGTGTTGGCCATGTTGCAATCTCTTTTCCATTCTCCTATCAGGATTTTGGTCACATGCACACATGCACCCAGGGTGTCTTAAGCTGCCGGGTCTGGGACTTGATCTGCTGCTGTCGACTACGTGGGAGTCCAGCAACATAATCATTGCACCGTCTGTTGGTCCTATGGTGAATTCTTAATTGTCCACAAAAATGGATTACATTTTCTTCATTGCATTTTTAACATTACACATTTGCAACCATAAAAATTTCTTAAGTATTTTGTATTTATACGCCTAGGTAGAGCAAAACATTTTATCACGTTCTTCTATATATTTAGTTCACAGACTTTTTTTTCCCAAAGATTCTTTCTTTCTTTCTTTCTTCCATGAAAGAGAGAAACTGAAAGAGGTCTCCCAACAGCATTGTAATCCTACCACCTCCAGCAATAGCCTCCCCTGGAGCATTGCCTCCCTTGTGCCAGCATACTCAGGGAGTTCTCCGGATGTGGAACTGAGAACCTTCTCCTGTGGTTCAGATCTGCAGAGCATCTGTTTTACATATCACTTTAACTATTATCCTGCCCCACCTGACAGGTGTTTTTGCTGAGATATTGTACATTAGAAATCTTGATGAATCTGGAAACTGAATCCTAGAGAGAATACCTAGTAACAAGAACTTAATAGCTAATTGTAAGTGAATAGATCTTGTTTGTGGACTTATTATGTAATATAGCCATATTTTCTTTCAGTGTTTATGGACACTTTAGAAAAGAAAACACAGGGACCAGCCATTAGCGTAATGGCTATGTCACTGAACTCCCATGTAGTCGATCACGATCCCAGTCCCGGACCGGGTGGCTTAAACTCATGCAGGGGCGTGTGCATGCGTGCCCAAGATCCCGAGAGGAGATTGGAGGAGAAGGAATTGTGGCATGGCCATCTCCTCTGGGGGGGTGATTTCTTGCTTTCTGTCTCTCTCTCTTTCTGGCAAGTGCACCTACCCTATAGCAAAAAACTCTCAAAAAAAAAATTATTTTCTTTAACTTTATTTTAATGTGACCAGAGAGGGACAGAGTGAGTGAGTGAGTGACAGGGAGAGAGAGAAAGTGAGAAAGAAAAGCAAGCTGCCAAGTCCATGACTCAAACTGCAGTCACCATGTGGGAGTCCAGCTCTCTCAAATGCAACACCACCTTCTGGCCCCAAGAAACCAAATTCCTTTGGGATTGGAGGGGATATATACTTTTTTTTTTTTTCAAGGTTTGTACCATATTATTGTTTTGCTCAATCCCACAAAGTCAGTGCCTCAATATGTCCTCATTTATTATGAGTTTACCAAAAAAATTCTTTGTATTTCCAGTTGTCTTTGTTTAGAAAGTTATAGCTGATGATTAATTTTTACATCTAACAATTTTAATTTTTTGATTTAACTTCCTCATAGACATAAGACCACTATGTATTTTTTTCTCTTTTTATTTTTGAGAGGTTTTTGCTAAAGGGTGCGTGCACTTGCCAGAAAGACAGAGAGAGACAGAGAGATAGAAAGCGAGTAATCACCTCCCAGGGGGGATGGCCATACTGCAATCCCTTCTCCTCCATTCTCTTCTCAGGATCTTGGGTACACATGCAGATGCACCCGGCGTGAGTTCAAGACACCGTGTCTGGGACTCGAACTGTGGTCGACTACATGGGAGTCCAGCGACATAGCCATTATGCTAACTGCTGGTCCCAAGACCACTTATGTTTAACTACAGCAATATTAGTGCTTAAAAATTATTTATTTAATTTAGTTTGCTCTAGGGCATATGTGTTTACCAGACAGACAGAGATTAAGAGGGAAAGTGAGAAATCACCCTCTAGAGAGGTGATGCCACAGCCTCCTCTCTTCCATTCTTTTCCCATGATTTTGAGCACCCATGACCTGTGCTTGGTGTGATTCCCAAGTCTTTGAGTCCTGATATCCACCATGCAGTCTGCCATGTGGGATAAAGTCACTTAAACCTCCATGCCACCTGTTGGCCCAATAGCTTTCAATTTTACTTAGAAAAAAATCTAATAATTCTGGGATCCAGCAGGTGGTATAGGTGTGGTCAAGGTACTAGATTCCCAACAGTCAACCTCTCAAGCCTTAGACCTGGCAGCTTGAAAATCTACCAGAGAGGGGCCATTAGGTAGTGTGTTGGTTAAGGCAGTGGATTCACAGATGGCCTTCCATGGTTTGAGACCCAGAACTGGCTCCTTGAAATCACACTAGGTGTATGTGCATGTGTGCCCAAAATCCCAAGAGGAGAATAGTGGAGAAGAGATTGTGTTGTGACTGTCCCTCCCCCTAAAGGGGGTAGGGGGCAATTCCTCACTGTCCTTTTCTCTGTTTCTCTCTGGCAAGTGTACGCACCCTATGGCAAAACCCTGAAATTTTTTTTGTTTTATAATTTTGAGGCAATCCCTCCTGACTTGTCCTTAATTCAGCCATTAACCTCATGTGTAACTTTTGCAAATATTAAATTTTTAAAAGTTTCATTTTAACTATTTTTTTTCATAATGAGAGACACATACAGAGAGAGAAAGTGAAAGAGAGAGAGACAGCTCACCTAACAGGATCTTGATGGTGCAGACCACTCCCAAATTCTGCCAACCCTAGATCATGGACACACACACATGCCAGGCATATTCAGGAAGATTTTCAGACTTGAGCCTGGGACCTTTCCATGTGGAAGAGTTTCATAGCATCTTGCATTTTACTGCATGACCACCATTCAGCCTCTGTTCATTTCCTTTTAAAAAATATTTATTCATTTTTAAATACAGGAAAGTATAAGGAGTCTTCAAAATGTTCATGAGAAATGTGTACTATAAATAAATGCATGGATTTAAAACAATTTTTGCCTCGCAGTAAGCTCATACTTTAATTCTATTTTTTTTTTCACAAATGTTTTGAAGTCTCTTCATGTATGCTACTCTTATAATTAGAGATTGGTTCTGAGGTTCAAGCTTGATAATAGATTTAAAACAATTATCTTAAAGAATAAAAGAGTGAATAAATGACATTATTCATTTTGCTAAGATTAATGCAACACAAAGAAAAATAAATTAATCTTACTTTAGGTTTATTTAGGTTAAGTAATTTGTATATAGTAACATAGCCAGTATATAGCAAACTAGGGCTTAACGTCTGTTTCTGACCCCAGACCTAGAGTTTATAACCATCTCACTACATTTCCTATCAAGAATGGAAAAGTAGAGCAACAGGACAAATTGAATATTTAGATCAGTTTTTCCCAACTCTGAAGTTTGAAAGCATGTCTGAATCTGTAAGGCAAACCCAGGACAGCTAAATTTTAATCATTGTCTCATATTAGCTGAATTTTAAATGAAAAGTGAATAAGTGGAAACCTAGAATTATAAAATAAGCCAAAGTAGCAGAGTAAACAAAACAAAATGAATAAGTTCAAGAATCTTATATACATAAGCCAACTCTGGAAAATAAAACATGTATGGTTCATCTTTTTTTTTTTTTTTTTTTTTTTTTTCGGGGAAGGGGTTGGGGAAGCAATATATAATTCTCTCAATGTCAGGAGTGATAATGTGTTCTCAGTTTGAGGACATTAAAAGAACAGGTAGGAGAGGGGGATCAGCAGATGGCATAATGGTTACGTTGCTGGACTCCCATATAGTCAACTGAAGTTCAAGTCCTGGACCTGATGGCTTAAATCTCATGCCGGGGGTACGTGTGTGTGCATGCCCAAGATCCCAAGAGGGAGAATGGAGGAGAAAGGATTGTGGTGTCGCCAACCCACCCAGTGATTTCTTGCTTTCTATCTCTCCGTCTCTCTCTGTCTGGTGAGCACATGCACCCAATTGCAAAAATCTCTCTCAAAAAAGAAAGGAAAAAAAAAAAGGAGAAAAGATATTTGAATGTATTTTTCTAACATTGCCACTTCTTGGGTTTATGACCTTACTTGGTTCATAAATTTCCTCTCTGAAAATTTTACTCTATAATTTTATTCTTACTTTTTATCTTAATCCTCAATGGATGAATAAATCCCTTGCCGCTTAGTATTCTCTTAATTCAAAAATATTTTAATCTATTGAATTTATAGTAGAGCCCATTTAAAATTTAACTGCTAATTAATACGGTTTCTGTAGACACAAGAGTAAAACATATTTCAATAAATATTACATATTTATGAGGGTAATGATAAGAGAAAAATAATTTACTCACATATGTTCTGCATTCATTTTGAATGTCCCTCCTTTACAGTGTTTTCTGTCCTTTCTTTGTTTGTAAGAATGATCATTCCTTAATGATGTGAATCATTTCTTTGCAACTTCTCAGTTGACATTATCTTCAGCAGTGAGTGCTACTGATGTTTCACCTTCAATTTTTCCCAATTTATGTATAAAACAAATGCATACATATGTCACATCATCAACTCAAATAAATAAATAAATGCAGGCTACCCGAAGGAAAAAGACTTTGAAGACAGGAGTACCTTGTATAGAAAACTAGTCAAATTACAAGTATGCAGAAACATATTATCCCTGAGGGTTATTTAAATTCAGATGATACATAAAATTTAAGTAAGGGTTATATTTTAGATTTACATATTTATTTCCTCATAAGACATTGCTTCTTTACTGAAAGTTAATTATTTATACATCCTCAAATAACCACCTTACTAGCTAGAATCCTTTAAGATACAAGTCACCAGAGCCACTCTACAACTTGATTATAAATCTTCAGAAATAAAAGACCTTTGCAGCAATTGAACAAATACCTTTCATCACAAACTGAGAGCTGTTATTTATCCCAACTGAGTTTCTTTTTTCTTCTGTGTAATCTGTGGAGAAAACTGTAGATCCGGTTCTTATGTTGGGAAATGGTCTCCATTGATTCTCCCATAGTATTTTTATCATGTTCTCTGGGAAAGATGTATGCATCTGTTTGTGTTTTAATTTACTTTCATTTAAAGTGTGTTTCCTGGAGAATTGAAGACACATAGTATGTTCTTCCATACATTTAAAAATTTAATTTAGTTTATTTATTTTGTGACAGATACAGACAAAGAAAGAAAGAGAGAGAGAGAGACCTGCCTCTAAAAGATTCACCACAGTACAATCTTCTCCCAAGCATTCCAGGCTGGCAAGATTACCAGTGCAACTGAGTGTGTGACCACATGTTCTGGTTGACTGGGGATCCAAACCCAGGTCTCCCCAATGGCTCCAGGATCTCACAGTGGTACCATGCCACCTGTGCCATATAAAATGCTCATTAAAATATTTGTTATAAAACAGTACAATTGAACATTCTGAAATTTAGTCTTACATGATTGTCAATAAGACTTTGTTTTTAAAAAAATATACACAAAACTTAGTGCTTGCTTCTACTTTGTCCCATGAGTTCACTAATATCCATTCTTTTAAAAATGGAGATAACCATGTCTTTAATAGATATAAGGATAGAAAGATGATAAATTTCTAATTTTATTATGTCTTTTTAGAATTTCTTTTTTCCTACTTCAATTGTAGAATTTGAGACATAAAGTAATAATATTAATGTCTGTGGAATAAAGAGTGATGCTCTGCTTTTATTTCTGGTACTAACAATGTGTATATTCTTGTTCTGTGTCTCTTTTTTATCTCTGTCTCTCATGTCTCATTTTTATTTTCATTTAAAGTCAATTTTCTGGAAAATTGCAGACATGTAGATTGGACTAAGGGTTTATTCATTTTATTTTAGTTTTCAAAGAACCATCTTTTGATTTTGGTCATTTTTCTGTAATAATCTATCAAGAACGGTGGGGATTAAAAGTTAGGTGAGATAACTGAATGCAATGAGATATCATTGATTGGATCCAGAAATAGAGAGTTCATGGATTAAAGAAACAAGCAAAATAAAACCTGGTCAAATCAAAATAAAGCCCCATAGTATAGTTAACAGCAATGTTCCAATGTGGGTTTCTGAATATTAACAAATAAACCATGAAAATAAAAAATGCTAACAATATGGGGGAAATTGGATGAGGTTGTCTGGGAACTATTTTATCCTTTGAAACATTTGTGTAAGTCTAAAATAATTCAAAAACTAAAATATACTTTAAAAAACTTCCAAATCCTTCCAATTTAAGATAATCAGATTTAATATACAATATACATACAATTTTGTGCATGAAACCAAGTTGTATTAAAGCCAAAATTACATTTGCTCATTATGATTTTTCAATTATTATTTTTAAATGCAGAAAAACAAACAAAAAAGCAACAATAATCACTATAATATCATTACTACAGATACTTAGACTAAAACATTTCAAGTACTCCTTTTGCTCTTTAATTTTTGTACCTTCATATATTTAAGATCATACTTGTTTTGTAAATTTGTATACAAGAACTGTACATCAACATTACCTCATGCCATTAAAATTCTTGAAACACATTATTTTGTGGTAGGAAATTGTACATCATTAGAGATATAAAGCAAACATAAAAATTAAAGTACTTTTGCAGGTAATATACTAGAACAAATAAAAAATAACTATTTAACAATTTATTTAATTTTTAGAAAATGCCTATAATATTTTTTCAGAAGAGAATATTACATCTGGAAATATGTTTGTTTTTGTAGTAACTTGCCAAAGTTAAGTATTTGGCCAAATTTTTCTCTGCTATAAAAACACTATCTTTAGTTATTTCTGCCTCTTTACTTTTCTGCATTTTATTGTTCTGAACAAGGTTCATCTAGACTGGTAATAATTCCTGTGTTTTATTTATATTTTCTAAAACACTTTCTATATTTTAATTGTACTATTCACACAGTCCTAATATTTATTCATTTCTCTCCTATGGTAGTGGTGTCTCTCTTTTTCTTTTCTCTTACCTTTTCCTAAAAATCCTCTTCTTATTTTGCCAGAGGTCACATTCAGAGAGACAGAAAGGTAAAAGCACAATTTCAAAGAAAACACGGTAGCCTGTGACATGTAATACCACAGGAATTATTATTTTTTTTCCTCAATAATAGGTCACCAATTATTGTGGATATCTCACAGGAAGTAAGGCAATGTCAGTAAAGGATAAGTGACTGAGGAGAGTAAATGGGTTGGTGAAAAAGAGCACGACATTGAATGGAAACGAGGGTCAGAGGTTTCCCACCAAGAAAACATCTAAGGGAATAAGAACAGAAATCAAAATATCCAGTGATTCTCCATGCCTTTATAGTGACCAATATTTTAGTTTCTGTCATAAAGTGAATTAAGGTAAAATTAATTAATGTGTGTGTGTGTGTATATATATATATATTTAAAATTTATGGGAAGAATTTTTCTGAGTACTTCTTGAGGATTATACAAGGTCATACAACTACACTATTTTTTTAAAGATTTATTTCTGGCCATCATACACTGTCACACCTCACATCTCTTTAAGATGACTCGACCACCTTCATATAGGAGTAAATTTTTAATCACTATCATTCTATAAATGAGCTAGTTTAAAATAAGGCCAAGAAACTAAGAAGATACTGAATCCTCCTATGATATATTCCCAGTTTCTTGAAAAAAGTAGTTTGGATAAAACACTTCCTAGTCAATTTTTACTTTTTTTTTTTTTTTTTTTGGTGAGGGGGAGTTTGCCTACTTTAGATTATGGGTCAGTTTATAATAAAAATCAGAATATAGAGTAGAATAGTTTTTAAAGTTTTAGATGCAGCAGGTTTAGTCCAATAAATATTTAATAAACTCAAAAAGTTACAGGGAAGTTGATGGTTTAGATGGAGAGAAAATGAAGTATTTGAAATTAAGACTGTTCTAGATATCTACATGTAATATAACTATGTCGATAGACCTTTCTTGGGGCTTGAAGAGAAACTAGACTAGCTTAGCAGTGTCTAAATCAGCACTCTCACTGGATGTCTAGAAATGGATACAGGGTTAAGGAGATGAGAGAAAGGAAGAATTTGATAGAGGCTTGAAGTCAAATAGGACAGCTCATTTTACCCTACATTCTTTCCATTAGGCCCTGTTCAAGGATTTTAAGCTTCTTCTAGTCTGATGATTCCTATTCAACACTGAGGCCTGTGTAAGATGACTGTTCATTAGTTGGTTAGTGGATTCTTCTAATACAATTTAGTCATGGTTACTTTTAAATTTCCAATAAATCATACAACAATGAATAAATTTAATTAAATTGCACATTCATAACCATATATATGTCTTAAAAATTATGCATTTATTCTTAAACTGAGCAAATCAATTAATGAAGTTCATTGAAGCTTTGGCACCATGCTACAGGCTTTAGCATGCTACATGTTACATGCTGTTATATTTAAAAAACTAACAAATTTAAGATGTGGAATTAGTAGTGGCATACAAGGAACAAGCAGATGGTGTAGTAGTTACGTTGCTGGACTCTGACATGGCTGACTGCTGTTTGAGTCCTTGACTGATGGCTTGAAAATAATGCTGGGCTCATGTGTGTTAATGCCTAAGATCCTGGGAGGAGTATGAAGGAGAAGGGTTTATGAGGCAACCATCCCCCCAAAGGCGATTTCTCACTTTCCCTCTCACTGTTTCTGTCTGACTCTCTCTCTGGCAATAACATGCACCCTAAGGCAAAAACATCTTGATTTAAAAAATGGCACTGTAGTCATATTTTCTGCCAACAAAATTATCTAGCCCCATGGATTAACAATGATACTAGGGTCCGGATGATGGTACGGTAGTAGAACATGGATGCTCTTCAAAGCTGACATACATAGGGAGTTCTGGATTTGCATCTAGAGACCTCCCTTGAGTACACAAAGTACACAAATGCCCTTAATCTGGGGCTGGCTGATACTGGGGGTGGACTGTGGCATCAAGTCTCTGTTTTGGGAGTTACTGTCTCTCTGTCTCTCTCATTAATTGAAGAAATAAAAATAAATAAACAAAAATGATAATTTTCATAGTCTGTTGCATAGTATTTTCTCTAATGGAAAAGGTGTTTCCTGTGAGCCCTCCTCAGAACCTCCACACCTTCTATACCATATACCAAAAGACATGTTTATCATACACACACAGGTACACACATACACAGCAACATTTTTCTTAACCAAAAAAAAAGAAAAAAAGAAAAATGAAACTAACCATTCAGTGTCTTAATAGTCCATCAAACCAAATCAAACAGATAAACAAATAAGTAGCCAGAACTATTGGTCATTTTCTTTGGAGTGCACAGAATGTTTTTCCCCGATTCCCAGAGGCTTCAAAGACTCCAGCAGAAGAAGAAAAAAAAAAAGTAATGGATTCTCCCTCCCCCAAGAGAAAGAAATACCACAAGAGGGGTTCCCTGCACTGCAAAACACTACTGTCTCTGCAGTTCTACCTGGATTGCCCCAATACAGGACAGAAGTAGCTCTGTCAGGATAGCTGTGTGAAACCGCAGGATCATTGTGCTGAGAAAGGACTTGTCAGAGAGAGATGTCTGGGAAATGAGATCCAAGGCACGGTACTAAGACTGGGTTATGGAATTCATGAGATGTGTGGTTAAGTGGTAATTCAGATAGCAATATTTCCTTACGGCAGAAAATAAAGAAGTAAAATGGTGTGAGTTTTAAGCCACCGTGTCTGGAACGTGAACTACAGTGGACTACATGGGAGTCCAGTGTCATAGCCATTACACCAACTGCTGGTCCCTCTTCTTTATTTTTAAGGATTCTGTGTCATAAGGAATGTGTGCTTGCCAGAAAGAGAGACAGAAACATTGAGAGGAAAAATAAGAAGTCAACCACCAGCAGAGATGGCCATGCATCAACTCCTGCTCCTCCATTCTCCTCCTGGGATCTTGGGCTTGCATGCGCATACACCCAATGTGATTTTCAAGCCACTGGTCTGGGACTTGAATGGCAGTCGACTAAGTAGGAGTCCAATGATGTAATCACCTCGCCATCTGCTGGCCCCCAGAAATCTCTTTTAATAGATATAGTACCTATTGTCTTATCCATTGTGCCATGATATATTTTTAATTAATAGATTTTTTAAGATAACTTTTATATTCAAAGAACAATGAAGTGTAAGGTACATATATTTTGGATATACATTCTAATTCCTGACCCTCTACACGCACGCACACACACAGCCTCCTTCATTATAACCATTACCAGTAGAGTAGTGTATTTGTTACAGTCAAATGAACCTACATTGACACCGTATCACGCAAACTCTATAGCTCATTATTGGTGTTGTATAGTCTATGAGGTTGGACAAACATGTAATGATATGGGTCCTCCATTGTAGTAATATACACAACAGTTCCAGTGACCTAAAATCCCCTGTGCTGTATCTACCCAGTCCTCTTCCTCTCCTCACCCTTGGAAATGACTAATTTTTCTTACTGTCTCCATGGTTTTGGCCTTTCCAGAATGAGAATGTCCTATAACTGGTACATTAAGAAATATTTTCAGATTGTCTTCTTTTGCTTGGTAATATGCATTTAAGTTCCACAATGTCTTTTTAATGTTGATTATTATTTGTTTTCATCCCCAAATAATAGTCGACTATTATTGGAATCTGGAGTATTATTCACTTATTTACCCATGTATTTACTGAAGGATGTCTTGGTTGCTTTTAGCTTTTAGAAATTATCAATGAAACTGCTAAAAACATCCATGTGCAGCTCTGATGTTCTTTGCTTGTTAGCATATTTGTTAGTTTTCCTTTGCATGTTATTTATCTTTTGCAGTTTTTTTTTCATTTTAGCAAGAGAAGTCTTAGATACTAGGTCAAATGACTAACAGTTTATTTATCAATGGCAGATAGTGAAGGACAATATTTACATTTTTAATTATATTTTTATTTTATAAATGTATTTATAAAAGGTATCTCATTTTTATTAGTTTATTATTTTAATATAATATTCATATTATAGTTTATTATTGTACATATCTATGGCTAACAATATTTTTTTAACATATGCATGTAACACGTGACTCTCAAGTCAAGGACATTTTATTCTTAGTTTTTTTCATCGTACATCTGTATGGCTCACAAAATGACTTTTCAATATATGCATGCAACACATGATACTCAAGTCAAGAGTATTGACAAATATATCATTTTCAAAACTACAATGAGATACCATTTAACCCCAGTAAGAATGGCTAGGATCAGAAAGCTAAGAACAAATGCTAGTAAGGGTTTAGTGAAAAGTGAGCTGTCCTACACTGTTG
This sequence comes from Tupaia tana, assembly GCA_026018925.1. Taxonomy (NCBI): domain Eukaryota; kingdom Metazoa; phylum Chordata; class Mammalia; order Scandentia; family Tupaiidae; genus Tupaia; species Tupaia tana. Next base: position 54,687,202 of record JAKSZU010000012.1, read on the forward strand.
GGGGGAATGTAAATTAAACGTAAAGTTAACTGTTGTGGAAAAGAGATGGAGAGTCCTAAAAAACTTGTAAGTAAAATTACCATTTGATCCAGTAATCCTACTTTTTAGTATTTATCCAAAATATAGCAAAATATTCTGTTGGAGACACTCCTGCATGTCCACGTTTATTACAGCATTATTCACCATTGTTACAACATGGAACCAATGCAAGTGCCTAAAAACTAAAGAAGGATTGGAAAAGCATGTCACATATATGGTACAGAATGCTAATCAATCATAAGGAACAATCAGGCTCTATTATTTAATTCAAAATGGTTGAATATGGAAGACTTAATGCTAAGTGAAGTAAGCCTGACTCTAGAAGACACGCACTGTATATCTCCACTCAGTATACTATCTGTACTCTATGGCAGAAATGGAAAGATCTGACAATACCATAGAAGAGAGGATAAGTGTAGGTAATAGAGACTAGAAGAAAGAGGAGTAGATGGTAAGGAATGAGTGGGAGGAGCAAAGGAAAGAATACTTAACAGAAAAATGTAAATCTCTCTGTTGAAAATCATTTGCATTTCATAATTCAGTGAAAACATAGCCGGTGAGTAAATCTTAGTATTGCAAATTATTAATTCTCACTATGTTTTTACTATTTGTTAATATTTTTTTTCAGTGAGAAGTCAGGAGAATTAATCCTTCCAGGAACAACCATAAAACAGATTCTGCTATACTGATTTCTTTGTTGGACAACTTGTTTCTGAAATCTGCTAGGGAATGTATATTTGAATATTCTTTCATAAATTTAAAAACACTATTTCTAATAGAGATTTCAATTTCTCCACTATCATATACTGTATCACTGTGTGGTCTGACTCCCAACCTCAAAGTTTTTTTTAAAAAAATCATTAAAATATTTCTGCTATTCAATATAACATTGTCTTATTTGTTTTGGCTCAGAGGTATTTTGTGCTTCTTCTTTTTATTTGTTAATATAATATCTGTACCTACACTATCTTTTTTTAAAGATTTATTTATTTATTCATTCATTCCTTCATTTTAATTTGACCCAGAGAGAGAGAGAGAGAGAGAGAGAGAGAGAGAGAGAGAGAGGAGAGAGAGAGGAAAGTGAGAAAGCAAGCCACCAGGTCCAGGACTTGAACTGTAGTCGGCCATGTGGGAGTGTCCAGCGTCTTAACCACCATGCCACCTGTTGGTCCCCCTACACTATCTTACTTAATACAGAACAAAATTATCTAAGTTTTCAACTCACCTTTTTATGCTAACTCAAGTGTTTGATTTTAGTTATTACTTTAAAATTCTAAGTCCTATTTCCCTCCTTTATTCCATTCAAGTTAGCAAAGTAGTACAAAATCTAGGAGATCATTATTATCTTTTACGTTTTTACCTAGTCCTTTTCTTTATGAAATTGTTAAGTAGATAAGCTTCTGTAAATTAACAGTGTGCTTTCTATGGAAACAATGTCTGACACCAAACTTTTCTCATAGTGTTTTTCATCTCTGTATTTCTCAAAGTGTAGATTAAGGGATTGAACATAGGAGCAATGATTGTGTAAAAAAGTGCAAATACCTTATCCTCAGGGAAAGTGATAGGAGGTCTAAGGTAGCTAAATATGGAAGGTCCAAAAAATAAGATGACCACAGTGATATGAGACCCACAGGTAGAAAGGGCTTTGCGTCTTCCCACAGCTGAGTGATTTCTTAATGTGAATAATATAATGACATAAGAAATGAATAGAACAACAAAGGTAACTAAGGCAACCATACCTGAATTGGCGACCACAAGGACACCAGTGATGTAAGTATCAGTACAGGCAACTTTTAGCAAAGGGAAAATATCACAAAAATAGTGATCAATTTTGTTAGGACCACAGAAGGGTAAACGAATTGTCATGGACCACTGAGGAAATGAATGGACAGCACCCCCAGCCCAAGCAGCTAAAACTAGGAGATTGCACCTTGTCTTGTTCATGATAATCATGTAGTGGAGAGGTTTGCAGATGGCAACATAACGATCAAATGCCATGGCAGTTAGAATAAAGACCTCAATACCTCCAAAGAAGTGCATGGTAAAAGCCTGCAACATGCAATTACTATAGGAAATGGTCTTTGCCCCTCCTAGCAAGTCACCAATTAATTTGGGGGTAACACTAGAGGTATAGAAGATGTCCGTAGAAGATAAATGGGTGAGGAAATAATACATCGGTTGGTGAAAAAGGGGGCTACATAGAATAGAGACAAGAATCACAAGGTTTCCTACCAAGAGAGCAACATAACAAAATAAGAAGAGTGAGAAGCAAAATATTTGTATGTTCTGATTATAAGAAAGTCCTAAAAGGATGAATTCTGAGATGTTTCTCTGGCTTTCCATATATTCTAGTTGGTGTGTTTTATATACAAATAAGTAAATTACCTGAAAAAAAGAATACATAAAATTTGGATGAAAATGTAATGTTATAACCCCATAATATAAAATTAATACAAATAGAAGAATTATGTATGGAATATTAAGAGCAATTATTATGTATTTATAGAATTAAGCTATATATTTTTATTCTAGCTTATTACACTAATCTGCTTAAAATAATATTTGAACGGGAATAATTGTGTTTTCTATTCAGCATTACCTGTAATATTAGAAAATATTTCAATGCATTAGAAAATTTAAAATTATTTTGTTACTATTAAACATATATTTAACTAAGAATTAAGGCTTAAATAAATTTATACCAAAGAGGAAAAAATGCTCTTTTGCATGTATTATAAAAGTATATGCCTTATCATAGGGTTGGCTTTCATTCTAATGTGATATTGCCAAATTCTCCAATTATCTGGGAGTAAATCTTCATAAAATATAAGTATGATTAAACACAAAAACTTGACTGTAGAACTCTAATTTATGTAGTATATACATTTCTTTGCATGTGAGCAAACAGTGTCCTAAGGTCAAACCAAGTCAATGTAACTGCTGTTATATTAAAGAACAAAGAATGTAAACTGTACGGTAAGGGGCTGAATGCTATTTAATGACTAAAATTTTGAAAACAACCAGAAAATTTATTCATTTATCCTATTTGTATCTTAGGTGTTAATGGCAGTTTTGAAAAACAATACTGTCATTCAAATTTGAGCTAGCAATCAGTAAAGGAAAGATATAAAAATTCCCAAATATATTTAAATTGTACATATATCATGGATTTTACTAGACATGCCATGTATTTTATGTATAATCAAGGGAAACACATGTGAGTAAAAGGAGACATATAGAAGGAAATTTTAAGATTGTGGAGTGCAGCAGATGGCATGTTAGTTGGGGTTCTGGACTCCCATATGACCAATTATGTTTCAGGTCCTGGACTTGTAGGTTTGCTTTCTCACTTTCCCTTTTTCTCTCTCTCTGTCTCTCTTGCTCCAGTGAGCACATGTAACCTATAGCAAATTAAAACAGTAATAATAGTAATAAAAATAAATGATTTTTCAAAAAAGACAAAATTTGTGGTCAATTAACACTCAGTGGTATTTTTTATAAATGAATAAATAAAAAATTTATAAATGTACATCTTTTGTAACTTTTGTTCAATCTTAAGAGATTATTTAGCTAGTTGAAAGAGTATGTAGGATAGAAAGAATACACCCAAGTGGGATTGTAAACTCTCTAGCATACATTCTACCTTAGTCTGAATTTGATGTGATAGTCATATCTAGGCCCCTGGGTTCCTATTGAAAAAATAGAGAATGCTTTTATAACAGGTTATTTAGAAAACATCAAATACGGTAAATCACAAGATCAGTACCCAAAACATTTCTTTTTTAGTTCATTTTAGATAACAAATAAGTAACAGACACAGCATTTAAAAGCATTTCTACTCTGACACCAATCTATTTTAAAGTATATACAAAAAATGTAGCATTATCAAAGATAATTTTAAGTTTGTCCCTGTGTTGTCATCACTACCACTATAAGTCTTCCAATTCTATTGTTGTAGCAAAACAAAAATTATTATTAGATACAAAGTGCTTAGTCATTACTGATAACTGAAGAATATTGATATATTTGGTTGTGAGGAAGTTCATTGACATCTCTTCTGCTTATTACGCCTGATACTGATTCTTTGTTTCTGAGGTGGAAAAATGTCAACGTTTCAAATACATCCATCTACCTGAAAAAGTTTAGTTTAAAGAGATTTATTACAAAAGTAGACTGAATACTTTAAAAGTGGCAATTATTTGATTCATATGAACCTCTGGTCTTTAAATAAAAAATATTCAGATCCGGAGATCCTAGTAATTTCTCCAGGTCTAAACTTATATGCAGTGGCTTGGAGGGAGACAGGAACGCTGATTCTCAGTCTGGCTGGTACTACACCCCTCACTTAAGCACAGAGCGCAGAGGGTGGGCAGGGTCTCATGAAGGAGTGTCACAGAAAGAATTATTCAATATCTCATTTCTGTAGCCAAGAATATATACAGAGACAGGTTACCAGAACACCCCATCTATCTTCCTAGATTTTACATGAAAATATATGGCATATTTCATTAAAATATGTACTCTACAATTGTCTGGTTCTAAACTGTATTTGAAATTATTTTTTTCTATTTTTTACCAAGATGTAAATTCCTTAATTCAGGATTCTTGCTGGTTTTCTAGATCATTATTGGAATTTAAACTACAATACCTCTGTATAATCCATCCTGGATTTAAGAACAAGATCACTGCTGATAACAGAGGTAAAATCCTCTGTAATCAATCATTAATGGGTGAAAAGTCAGGTGAGAATAACTTTAATGATTCAATGTTGTCTTGACCATAAAAGACAGTAAAAAAAAATCCCTTTGAAAGCACTGATCCCATAAATGGTGAAATAAATAACATTAGACAATGACTGAACAAGTGCTTAGAATAGTGGCAACACAAGGGATAAAAACATGGAGATATGTGAATAAACAAACAATGAAACCTTTGGGCTAACTGCTTAAACTCCTTAATACTCATTTTTCTCTATACATTATGATATTATAATTCAAAATACAGAGAGTAATAAGTGAGGCATTATGAAATAACTGAGTGCTATATATAGTTCTGAAGACGAAGGATCTTCAAACTTTCATGGACATTGTGTAATACATAAAAACTTAGCAGGGATTTTGAAATGGCTCTGCACAAAAATAAATTTGTACTTTAATCACATTATCAAGGAACTTCATGAAGCTCCTGCACACACAGTTGTTTTTCTCTTCTTTTCTTCTTTGAGTAGTTGAACAAATAATGAAATTGTCATGCATACATACATAACCAAGCCAATGCAAAAATGAAAAGATATTACAAAATGAATTTAATGTGTGGTCAAGTAAATTTCACTTTAGATAATCTGTTAGTGAACAAATTTAAATTAGTGTGATAAATTAGCTCTCTGAAGGCATGTCTTTAATAGTAATTCCTTGTCTGGTCTTTTCTACATTCTAATAAAATACAGTAAATTAATACTTTATTTCTTTGGTAGTACTGAATGAAACTTTCGCATGTTCTTTGGAGCATTATACAAAAGTAATACATGTTCTACTAAAAGTATTAAAATACAATTATGAAATATTTAAATTTTTTCTTAATGTATTAGAAAGTATCATGCTATAACTTACTTTGCTTGAGCCAGATGACACTATTAATATTACATTTTAGGAGATTGGTTGTTTTAAAAGATAGGAAATTTTTCCCCATGGTCAATATCCAGTCATTAAATGAGCTATTTCTTAATAGGAGCAAGGAATATATAAGTGTGTGTGTGTGTGTGTATATATATATATATACACACACACACACACACACACACAAGAATGGGACATAATAAAATTCACTATCAACTTGACAGTATCTCTGTCTTTTTGTCTTAAAGAATTATTCTTACAAATAACACACTATTAAAGCTACTGTGGGCTAAGGTATTTTTTAAATGATTAAATGCTGAAGGAGAAGTCATAGCCTTTAGAATTATATAGAATAAACTTAATAGCACGTAACCAGCTCAGTACATAGGTGGTGGGATTCTCCGAAGTCTTAAGGCAGCAGACTGTTTCACTGACCATTAGGTCCAAGTAGCTGTCAGGATGTAGATCAGGAGGAATTCTACCTGCAGATACTTACCTTGCCATTTCATCTCTAATATCAAATTCGAAATAAAATGTAAAGAATTAAAAACCAGGGTTTCAAACCAGGACTTCAAATCAATTCTCTGATAATATTTGTAACAATTCCACATGTTAGAAAACTTTTGCAGTTTACAAGGGAAATGGGCTTACAATATTCACTAAGTCCATCAGCAATGCAATGAAAAGTGGATCTTTATCCCTCAGAAATGCAGTCTTGGGATGTTAAATAGTGAATGCTGATTTAACATCTTTGCATTAACTCAGGATAAGATACATAAGTAAATAAATTGAGAAGCGTTTTGAAATTCTTACAAAAGCTATTTCCCATTTTAAATCACAAGAGTCATCATTTCATGCTTGCACCTGAAGAAAATTAGTTTTAGAAGAACAGAATGCAAATTTAAGTTGTGATGCAAGAATTTGTAGGTTTTTTAAACTCCAAAACATTATGTCCCCAAAGACATTTCTAAAATGATCCTGGCCAAATGTTCTGAGCTGCTCTTCACAGTAACATCTCAGGTGCCTCTGTGTGTTTACTTTCCACTTTTGTGTTAACCTGGCAGACACTGCTCCTCTGGAGATCTCACACAGAAGTTCAGGAAGCTGCCTGCTCTGTGCTCTTCCAACTCTCTGAAGAATGTACGGGAATACTATAGTCTGTAGTGTGATTAGGTTAGGTCTTAAGAAAATCTGAGATGAAGAAGTACAAAGAGAACCAAAGACAAGCATTTTCCGTCTAAATATGGATGATTACTAAGAATGGATAGTTCGGGGCCAGCAGATAGTTTAGCGGTTATGTTGATGGACTCCCACATGACCAATCATGTTTTGAGTCCCGGATCTGCTGGCTTCAAACTCATACCGGTTGTGTGTGCATGCATGGCCAAGATCCCAGGAGGAGAATGAAGGAGAAGGGATTGCCATGTAGAGTGAAATCACCCCCCTGGTGGGTGATTTCTCATTTTCCCTCTCATTGTCTGTTTCTCTCTCTCTTCAGCAACCAGCATGCTCTAAGGCAGAAACCAATAAAAAAAATGAAATGAAAGAAAAGGAAAAGAAGAGTGGCTAGATCAATAAAAAAAAAAAAAAAAAAAAAAAAAATGAACTGCAGGATCATAACAGGTATCAGGTTATTTTTGCCAGAGACTAATATTGCTGCAATAGATGGTTGGGGAATGGAAGACAAAAAGGAAGATTCAAGAGAAACTGTTTACCCATAGACCTATATTAGGGAACCAGCAGTTTGCGTAATGGCTATGTCGCTGGACTCCCACGTAGTCGACCGCAGTTCGCATCCCAGACCCGGTGGCTTAAAACTCACGCCGGGCGCGTGTGCGTGCATGCCCAAGATCCCGAGAGGAGAATGGAGGAGAAAGGATTGTGGCGTGACCATCCCCCCTGGGGGGTGATTTCTCGCTTTCTGTCTCTATGTCTCTCTCTGTCTGTCTGGCGTGCACACGCACCCTATAGTAAAAACCTCTCAAAAAAAAAAAAAAAAAAAAAAAAAAAAAAAAAAAAAAACTATTTGATCATATATTAGCATGTTTTGAAAAATCAATTTTTTGTGTGTACCTTTATGAAAATGCCAAACCATTTTGAAAAGGACAGCTTTTATAATACAAAATTTTCCAAGCTTGTTCTTTTTGAGGTTATAGGAATTAATGCAAGTGCTTTGCATTTCCATGTAACTATTAGAACTGATTTTAAAAATTCTATTAAAAAATTCATATTTTATTTTGAATTATGTGAAGTGAATCTAGAGATTAATTTGAGGAGAATTCTCATCTTATTAATGCTGATTTTCCTGGTCCATGAACATAGTATTTATTTCTACTTATCGAGGTGTTTATATTCTCTAATCAAAAGTTTTAGTATTCAGTGTAAATGTCTTGACCTTATCTTGTCACTCTGATCCATAAATGCTGTGTGTGTGTGTGTATATATATATATATATATATATATATATATATTTTTTTTTTTGGAGAGGTTTTTGCTATAGGGTGTGTGTACTCGCCAGACAGACAGAGACAGAGAGACAAAATGCGAGAAATCACCCCCCATGGGGATGGCCATGCGCAATTCCTTCTCCATTCTCCTCTCCGGATCTTGGGCACGCACGCACACCCACCCAGCGTGAGTTTAAGCCACCGGGTCCAGGACTCGAACTGTGGTTAACTACATGGGAGTCCAGCGACATAGCTATTATGATAACTGGTGGTCCCAATGCTTTATATTTTTCATGCTATTATAAATGAAATATTAAAAATGTAATTTCTACTGTTAGTTAATAATACAAACTATACACACTATACAATTATTTTTTGTAAATTGTTCTTATAGCACACAACTGGGCTAAGATAAAATTTTAAGAAGTTCTCTCTATTCACAAGGTCATAATAAATCTCTCTGTTGGGGCAGCATGTGGATTGGAAGTTAAAGTGCTAGATTTCCACACAGCCAACAGTGATTTGGGCCCTCTACCTAGTGGCTTGAAAATCACATTGGTGTGTATGTGTATGAGTGCCAAAAATTAAGAGAGGAGAACGAAGGAGAAGGGATTGTCCTGCTGCATCCCTTCCCTCTCATAATAAATAAGTAAGTAAGTAAATAAATAAATAAATAGCAACATGCAATCCCCCCCAGGGTTTTTTTTGTCCCCCACCTCTGGTAAGTGCACGTGCTCTATGGCAAAATCCAAATAAAAAACCCATAAAACTCTGTGTTCATAGTTTCTACATAGAAAACTTTAAGGGCTGTATAGGAAAGATAATATAATATATAAATATCAGGGAAATGAAAAGCCAATAGAATAACTTCAAATATGTTCTTCTCTGTTATATTTTAGAAGAGTTGATGCAGGATAAGTACTCTTAATTTAATGTTTGGTAGAACTTACCATGAAAGCTACAATGGGGAGGGCCAGCAGGTTGTGTGGTGGTTGAGGCGTTGAACTCCCACATGGGTAACTGCAGTTCAAGTCCTGGACCTGACAGCTTGCTTTCTCACTTTCCCTTTCTCTCTCTGTCTCTCTCTGGTGAGAGCACATGCACTATAGAAAATTAGTAATAATAATAATAAAAGAAATTATTAAAAAAATACCTAGGGAGCCCGTCCCATGACCTATTGCTAAGGGAATTGGATCCCACATGACCAACTGTGCAGTTCATATCATGGCCCTAGTAGCTTGCTAAACATACTGAGATTGTGTGTATGTGTATGATCAAAATCCTGAGAGGATGGAGAAATGGAAGAGAAGGGATAGCTGCATGACCATGCCACTCTGGGGGAGGGAAGTAGGGCTTTCTCCTGCTCCCTTTCTTTCTTTCTCTGCTTAGTGCCTGTGGACCCTGTCAAATTAAAATAATAATGATAACAAATAAAACTTACAAGGAGATTTTTTAAAAGTTTGTTAAAAAAATATAAGTATGGGAGCAGCAAATGGTGTAACGGTTACCTTGTTGGACTCCCACAGAGTTGACTGTGGTTGGAGTCATGGATTCAGCAGTTTAAAATTCATGCTTTGTGAGTTTGTGTGCATGCCCATAATCCCAACAGGAGACGGCAGGAGAAGGGTTTGCAGTGTGGCCATTCCTCTTGGGGGGGGAGGCGGTTGGGGGTGGCAGTGATTTCTCATTTTCTGTGTCTCTTTCTCTTCCTGTCCCTTCAGCCAGAACATGTGCCCTAGTGCAAAAATATATCTCTCTCAAAAAATAAAAAAAATGTAAAGTGTGAGTTTACTTTGATGCAAGAAAATTTGGAAATCCTTGTGTGTGTGTGTGTGTGTGTGTGTATGTGTGTGTGTGTGTGTGTGTGTGTGTGTGTGTATAATGCATACTCCATAAGCTTTTTGAAGTTCTTTCATATATATAGACAAAAGGTAGGGAGTTTTAAAATGGTACATTTGTAGGTTTTGAGAAACCTCCCATTGTATTCCCCACTACATATATACTGAATGTATATCCTCTATCTGAGAAACTGAAAACTGAAGACTAAAGACTGAAGACTGAAGACTATATTGCAACTGTAGATGCTGGAGACCAGTGTGGGAGGATAACAGGAAATGAGGTGGGGGCAGGAGAGAAGGAGGATGAGCAATGGGAGAACAAGAGGGAGGGGATGGGAGAAAGAAGAAAATATAGTTTATGCTGTAAAGATGTACAATGAATAAATGTAAACAAGACATCATAAAATAAAATTTGAAATGCCAAAAGAAAAGGTATGACCACTTTACAAGACATCTTGGCATGTTATTATGAGAGCAATTATAGCATCACTATAAGATTTGGCAAACAAGCCCCCTATACATTTAAAAAAATTTTAAAAATTAAGTTTTTTTTTTTTTAATTTATTTTTTTGGCCATAAGGCACATGTGCTCACCAGAGAGACAGAGAGAAAGCGACAAATCATCCCTACAAGGGATATGAACACACCATAATCTCTTTTCCTCCATTCTCCTCATGGGATATTGGGCACACATTGTGATTTTCAAGTCACCAGATCTGGGGCTCAGATGGTGGTTGGCCATGTGGGAGTCTAACACCTTAACCACCACCTCACTTGCTAGCTCACATTTAATTACTTTTAAGAAATAAAATATTAGTGATGCTATTGTATTTATTTATTTTTAGAGAGAGATTTTTTCTAAAGGGCACATGTGCTTACCCAAAGAGACAGAGAAACAGAAAGTGAGAAATCATCTCTGGGGGGATGGCCACATGCAATTCATTCTCCTCAATTCTCCTTTCAGGATTTTGGGCAGGCACACACAAATGCCTGGCATGAGTTTTAAGCTGCCTTATTCAGGAATCAAATCAGGGTCGAATACATGGGAGTCCAGTGATGTAACCCTTATGCCATTTGCTGGTCTCTATTATATTTATTTTTAATGAGTTTTGGTAATATCATTGAAAAATGTTTCCATTATGAAGATTATATATTTTTGCATGTGCTTATAAAATTCTCCTAATACTCTTTTTATATCTGTGGAATGAACACATATTGATATTACCTCTGTCACTAAGAAATAAGTAAGGTTAGTATCTATGACCTGAGTATCCTTTCGGATGGCCATGTTGCAATCTCTTTTCCATTCTCCTATCAGGATTTTGGTCACATACACACACTCACCCAGGGTACGTTAAGCTGCCAGGTCTGGGACTTGATCTGCTGCTGTCGACTACGTGGGAGTCCAGCAACATAATCATTGCACCGTCTTTTGGTCCCTATGGTAAATTCTTAATTGTCCACAAAAATGGATTACGTTTTCTTCATTGCATTTTTAACATTACACATTTGCAACCATAAAAATTTCTTAAGTATTTTGTATTTATACTCCTAGGTAGAGCAAAACATTTTATCACGTTCTTCTATATAATTAGTTCACAGACTTTTTTCGCAAAGATTCTTTCTTTCTTTCTTTCTTCCATGAAAGAGAGAAACTGAAAGAGGTCTCCCAACAGCATTGTAATCCTATCACCTCCAGCAATAGCCGCCCCTGGAGCATTGCCTCCCTTGTGCCAGCATACTCAGGGAGTTCTCCGGATGTGAACTGAGAACCTTCTCGTGTGGTTCAGATTTGCAGAGCATCTGTTTTACATATCACTTTAACTATTATCCTGCCCCACCTGACAGGTGTTTTTGCTGAGATATTGTACATTAGAAATCTTGATGAATCTGGAAACTGAATCCTAGAGAGAATACCTAGTAACAAGAACTTAATAGCTAATTGTAAGTGAATAGATCTTGTTTGTGGACTTATTATGTAATATAACCTAATATAGCCATATTTTCTTTCAGTGTTTGTGGACACTTTAGAAAAGTAAACACAGGGACCAGCCTTTAGTGTAATAGCTATGTCACTGAACTCCCATGTAGTTGATCACGATCCGAGTCCGGGACCCGGTGGCTTAAACTCATGCAGGGCGTGTGCGCGGACGTGCCCAAGATCCCGAGAGTAGAATGGAGGAGAAGGGATTGCAGTGTGGCCATCCCCCCGGGGGGTGTGATTTCGTGCCTTTTTTTTTTTTTGGAGAGGTTTTTTTTTCTTTTTTCTCCTGTAGGGCGCATGTGCTCACCAAGAAAAGAGAGAGAAAGAGGGACAGAAAGGGAGAAATCACCCCCCAGGGGAGATGGTCACACCACAATCCTTTCTCCTCCATTCTTCTCTCAGGATCTTGGGCACGCACGCACACGCACCCAGCGTTAGTTTAAGCCACCGGGTCCGGGACTCGAACTGCAGTCGGCTACATGGGAGTTCAGCTACATAGCTTTTACACTAACTGCTGGTCCCTCGCTTTCTATCTCTCTGTCTCTCTCTGTCTTTTTTGGCAAGCTCATACGCCCTATAACAAAAACCTCTCAAAAAAAAAAAAAAAAAAAAAAAAGAAAAGAAGAAGGAAAAACAGTAACATAAAGGCTTTTGGTTTAATACCATAGCATTCTGGGTTTGTAAGTTATTTATTTTATTTATTTATTTATTTAAATTCACATTTTATCACATGTCTTTACAGTATGCATTTCCTTTTCCAACACAAATACCATGTATGTCAGGCAAGACAAGGATATTACTATGTACATTATCATCAGCAAATAGCTTCTAATTTTTTGTCAATCAAGCATACTTTTACCTTTTTTTCCCTCCTTTTTTCCCTCCCTCCCTTCCATATTAAACTTTTTTTTTTTTTACATTTTATTGATTCACAAAAGATCTTAAAGTATGGACAAAGCTAGAATCTAGTGACAAGTGCACAGTAATTTTCCTCTGAAACATTTTTTTCTCTCTCTCTCCATTCCCCCTTTTACTAAAGAGAGGTCTAAACTAACTTTTTTGTAAAAAAAAAAAAAAAAATAGATTTATCTCAATTTGATCAGCTATTTGCACAAATTCCCATAAGAATTCAATTTTTGATGCAAGGGAACATATACTATTGTATTATTAAACTTATGTACCAGCTCTTCAAAAAGTCCTGAATAGAGTACTATATCAGGAAAACCAAAGACAGACAGACAAATAAGATAACAAAAAATGAACAAGAAAAAGTCCAACTTAATGGTAGACCAAGTTCTGAAATATCAATAATAATGTTGAAAGTTAATGGAAAGGTCACCACAGTAACATTGCAAATTCAACAAAAGAGAGATCGCACGAGACTGAACTGGTGAAATAGAATTCTATAACTTTTCTAAAACATTAATGATTTTCTTGTATGTTTTGTCTTCCATATTTAAGAATTTTTGTTTTCTTTTGAGTTGTTGGGTTCAGCAATTTGTTTTAAAAAAGAATTTTTAAAATTTAAACATAAATTATCTCCCTTCCTGACCCCTTTGCAATTGAAAAAATTTGTGAGTATTCTTATTTTGTGGCAGAATGGTTATTTGCATAAGTTCAACAATACAATAGTACATGTTGCCTTTTATAACATTCTTTTTACTATCTTTTATTTTTTTAACTTTTTTATATTTATTTCTTACATTCACTCACTTTATATAATTACAGCATACAAAATTAAACTATAGCATTCCTTCTGATCAGATGGGCATTTCTCCTGACCCATCTCTAAGCCCCTCCCCTACCAATAATAAATACATTAACTTAGCACTGAAACACCCACAGAGACATACACATTCATATCACATTTAGTATACTTTAAAAAATGCAAATACTCCTAGGGAAAATAATACACTGAACCAAATCACACAAAGCTATGAATAAACAACTAGTCAGAGATAATATCCATTAGAATGGAAAAAAATGTTTCCCTCTGATATTCCAGTGGTTGCATAACTCCTGTGTGTGTGTGGGAGGGGGGGGAGTTAAGGTGATTAATGGCAAGAAAGATCCTAGGGGTTGAAATAGCAAAAGATTCCCTAGCACCAGAGATAAATACTACTGCCACTAAGATTTTTCTTGGATTTTTCCTTGGCTATTCAGCAGGCATAACTCAACGAGGGAAACTGTGTGGAAGTAGCACAGTTATCCTGCCGAGAACAGAGAAATTCACAGACAAAAAGAAAGGTCTAAATAAATGGAAACCAAAACACAACACTGAGGTTGGGTTATGTGATTTACAAAACATAGCAATGAAGGAAAATTAGAATAGTAGTGCCTATGTAGTACAGAAATAATAAGTAAAAGGACTTTATAGGAGGCCGAGAATCTGCTGAAATTCAGTCCTGCCTGACAGGCATGTGGGTCACACATTTAATTTTGGCATGCTGGAATTACTTATTTTATTATTAATGTATGATTGTTAATGACATAAGGGGATATTCTAGGGATGGGAGAACAAAGACAATACCTGCAAATAAAAAAAGACTGGACCAGCAGTTAGCATAATGGCTATGTCGCTGGACTCCCATGTAGTCGACCGTGGTTCGCGTCCTGGACCCGGTGGCTCAAAATTCACGCCGGGCGCGTGTGCGTGCGTGCTCAAGATCCTGAGAGGAGAATGGAGGAGAAGGGATTGCGGCGTGGCCATCGCCCCCGGCGGGTGATTTCTCGCTTTCTATCTCTCTATCTCTCTCTTTGTCTTTCTGGTGAGCGCACATGCCCTATAGCAAAAACCTCTAAAACAAAGAAAATAATATATATGAATTCAATTCAGAACTATTTATTTACACCTTAATCACTGCAAGATTAAAGGTTAGGAAAAAGAATGATTCAAAGAAAAATAAATAGACAACATATAATCTGGCTCAAACTGTAAAAAAACACCATTTATAACAAAAAGTATTAACATAGGGAATAGGATTATTTGAAAGATTGCAAATGTACAGATGAATATCAATGTAAGAACACAGAAGGAACAGGGAATCTGTCTGGTTTGATGCATTTCATCCTAAATAATATCATATCAGGAATGCAGATTATATAAAAATCAAAATCCCTCAACTCTATAGCTAAGGACATCCTGAGCCAAAAACATGGCTGAAATAAAGCTCTGAAGGGAGAAATTTTAGAGTATGTTTGGAAAAATGTAGAAAGATCCAGTGTAGGTATACAAAAACAATTAAAAAAAAGGGAAACACAGAAAGAAAATTAGGAAAAGAGTAAACATTTTAAATGTGAGTTTCTATTATGCCATATTCCAATACATAAAATGAGTTTCTAGTGTGTCGTTACACTTCACATGTGTTAACTCAGGGAATCTTCCAGCTCTATGAAGTATAATATAACCCCATTTGATAGCTATTACTATTATACGGTTTTGTTTATGTATATAAGAAGAGTGAGAGATACAGAAAGGGAGTTTGGAGACAGAAAGACAAGCATCCTTCAAAAGGTCTCTCACCATGATCTTCTCACCCCAAGCCAGGATAATGGACAAACATACCTGATGTGTACAGTCAACCTGGGAAATGAACTCACGTCTTACTGGTAAATGCAGCTGTGCTTGAGCAGCAGTAACTGCTATACCAGAGTCACACCAGTAGTTACTTTTAAATGAAGAATGTTCGTTTTTAATGCAAATTGCTTAGACACCCAGATCAAAGCTGGAGGTCCCCCTGTAACCTAAATTAGTATCAAAACTCATGATTCTTCCAGTGCAGTGAATTCTGAGATTAGCAAATTATATCTTGGGCCAAATTTGGAAGATTTATAATTAATACTAGACAAAGCTGCAATGTATTCCAAAAATAATAGGGTTTCATGTATTTTCATGGAAAGGGGATTGATACAATCACACAATGTGCTTTGGAAGGACATAATTGAATTCTTCAATTTCAAGTGATCACACCTGGAAATAGACAACAACAAGTGTAGATAGCACCCTGTATAATATGTTTATTTGACTCATATATCCTCAGAGGTAATTTAATTCAGCTCCTCAAAGGATATTTACATTGTTATGGTAAACTCTTAAACAGTTACTGTGCTGGAACATAGGGCTGAAAACACAATGAATATCTCATTTACTTTGATTCTGAATGTGACATTTGAGACCAGACCTTCCCCATAGCAATTTTCATCTCCATATTTCTCAAGGTATAGATGAGAGGATTCAGCATGGGGGCAATCACAGTGTAAAACACAGAGATTTCCTTATCTTTATTCTCACTACCTGCAGGTAGTCCATACGTATAGATACAGGGCACAAAAAATAAAACTACAACCATCACATGAGAGCTACATGTTGAGAGAGCTTTGCGTCGCCCTGCAGAGGACCTCATCCTAAGATGGTATAAAATGAGTATGTAAGAGGCCACTAGGACAAGGAAAATTACAACCACTACCATCCCTGAATTAGCAATCACCAAGATACTAACAACATGAATATCTTTGCAGACTAACTGTAGAAGAGGCTTGACATCACATATGTAATGCTTTATCTGATTGGGACCACAGAAAGGTAAACTGAGAACCATGAGCAGGAGAGCAATAGAATGCCAGAACCCCAAGCTCCATGCCACAGCAATCAGCAGGTTACACCTCTTCCGGTTCATGATGATCATGTAGTGCAGGGGCTTGACAATGGCAACATAGCGGTCGAAGGCCATGGACACCAAGATGAATACTTCCACACCTGCCAGAAGGTGGAGAGTGAAAAGCTGGGTCATACAGCTGTTATAGGAAATGCTTTTTCTTGTTGCAGCCAGGTCCCTGATTAGGCGGGGGACCACAGTGGAGGTGTAGCAGACGTCCATGAGGGAAAGATGGCAGAGGAAGTAGTACATTGGCTGTTCAATTAGATGACTGCAGGTGATTGTGAGTAAAACGATGGTGTTCCCCATTAAGACTGCCAGGTAGCAAAGCAGGAAGAAGAAAAAGAAAAGAAGCTCTATTTGCTTGTTTCCCCAAAGCCCCATGAAAACAAATTCTGTGACGTTATTTTGATTTTCCATGAAGTTGAGGTGAGTCCAGAATACACACTAGAAACTCAATTCATCTGAAATAATACAGAACATAATACATTTTAATCTTTAAAGCCTTTTTTAGATTAAAGGCATCATTATATTTTTAATAATGTTTCAGAAGCATATTTTATGCCTGGAACTTTTAAAAATATTTTGGATGCATTTAAGTCTCATCAAATCCCAA
Source organism: Tupaia tana (assembly GCA_026018925.1). Lineage (NCBI taxonomy): Eukaryota > Metazoa > Chordata > Mammalia > Scandentia > Tupaiidae > Tupaia > Tupaia tana. The sequence goes on from JAKSZU010000012.1 coordinate 54,704,396, forward strand.
AAGGTACTGTTCTAGACATGTTACATATGAAAAAAAAAAATGGAACAGGAGGGTTCAACTAATTACAGCATTTTGTTAAGATATTAGTTAGGATGGGACCAGCAGTTAGTGTAATGGCTATGTCGCTGGACTCCCACGTAGTCGACCGCGGTTCGAGTCCCGGACCCGGCGGCTTAAACTCACGCCGGGCGCGTGTGCGTGCGTGCCCAAGATCCCGAGAGGAGAATGGAGGAGAAGGGATTGCGGCGTGGCCATCCCCCCTGGGGGGTGATTTCCTGCTTTCTATCTCTCTGTCTCTCTCTGTCTGTCTGGCGAGCGCACGCGCCCTATAGCAAAAACCTCTCCAAAAAAAAAAAAAAAGAAGATATTAGTTAGGAGACCTGAGATATGAATCTGTATCTGATATCAAAGTCTACACTTTTAATGCTATGCCACATTATCTACAGGCCAAATGGAATTGTAACTGTTTTTCATCTCTGTGAAAGAACTGACGTCTTTCTGCATCTCTGTCATTTAATAAATATATGGCTTCCTTTTTTCTCTATGATGTATATGATATGTCTCTAAAATCCAGTCTCACAGCTAATATTTCATACGTGCAGCAGAATTAATGTTTACTATTGAAATAAAACATTCAAGACTCTTTATGATGGCAGAGAAATATTCTGAATTAGTTAACAGTAGTATTTATGACTCCACGGCAAAGTTTGATAAAAGTTCAAAACATGGAGAGTATAGAAACAAGGAGTAGGCAGCAACTGGGTGTCTAAATGGAGGAACACACCTAAATATATAAAAGGTGTGTGTGTGTGTGTGTGTGTGTGTGTGTATAAAATATATAAAATAAATTTTTCCCTAATGATATTAAAGGCACTTTTCAGAGATTATTTTTGACACCTTAGAAATATTGTAGAGAGTTAGTTGTTTTCTTTTTATATATTGAGGGAACTAATACAAGTAAATAATGACCTGAGTATTTACTCACACATCCAGAATACTGCAGGTATTCTGATATACTGAATGGGTAGACAAAGCAAATATGTTGAAATGACCACCTTTTACCAAGCAAAATAACGGTTTGACTAAAAGACTTTAATTTGAATAATTTTCCTGTTTCTTTCCTCTTCCTTCTTACTCTTACCCCTTCTTTCTCTCTCTCTATCTCTCTCTCTTTTTTAAGAGAGATTTTTTGCTATAGGACACATGTGCTCACCAAAGAGTCAGAATGTGAGAAATCATCCCCAGGGGCGATGGCCACACCACAATCCCTTCTCCGTTCAGAATTTTGGGCATGCACACACACACACACACACTCCCTGCTGTTTTAAGCTGGGAGATCTGGGACCTGAACAATGACTGACTATGTGGGAGTCCAGCAACATAACCATTAGGCTATCTGTTGGTCTCTCTCTTTTAAGCATACCCATAGGGAATGATATGTTGTAGTACACTGATCCCTATTTAAGGTCATGATGATAAGGATTCCATCTCAGATATTCTGTTAATTTCTTCCCTGTTATCACTAAGCATCCATCCTCTCCAAACCTCATCTGTGGATAAGCAGAACAAATAACACTACTAGGTCTATTTGCCTAATAAAATTAAGAGCAAAATAAATGAGTTCATGTTAAGAATATGTGATACAAAAGCCTTAAGCTTCCAATTTATCGAGTCTATAGAATAGCTCTACGTCTCTGGAATGTTTTGGAGAGGAAGAAACTCTTATAAATGCAAGTAAATAATAACATTTTCAGCTATTAATGGGTTCCCCTATTGTGGATTTTGTGTTTTGCCACAAGAAGATGGGTCAGAGAACTCAAATAGGCACACATGAAAGACTTAGAAAAGTACAAGCATTGGTATAAATTTGTTTGGGGTTCAAATTATAAAAGAAACTATTAGTTAAAGGACAAAGTAGGAATAATATTTCATTAAAATTATAGAATAAAACTATAGAATTAAAACTGTAGAAAGTGCAACTCATAATTAAGAATATTTCTCTGGTCTCCACCTCATTTAGAACGAAGCCTGTTCTACTTGTAATGATTGAGCATTAGCTGAAAAAACAAAGAACTGTGTAGAAAACGATGTTTCAAAGTACTTCCCCTATGCTTTCCCCCAGTACTCCTTTGAAAAACTACTTCATGGGAACCAGCAGTTAGCGTAATGGCTATGTCGCTGGACTCCCACGTAGTCGACCTCGGTTCGCGTCTCGGACCCGGTGGCTTACAACTCACGCCAGGCGCATGTGCGTGCGTGCCCAAGATCCCGAGAGGAGAATGGAGGAGAAGGGATTGCAGCGTGACCATCCCCCCTGGGGGGTGATTTCTCGCTTTCTGTCTCTATGTCTCTCTCTGTCTGTCTGGCGAGCGCACGTGCCCTATAGCGAAAAAACCTCTCCCAAAAACAAAACAAAACAAAACAAAAAAAAAAAACAAACAAACAAAAAACTACTTCATACTTTAATATCCACCGGTCCATTTCACTCATAAGTTCTTTCTCATATTCTTTACTACTTAAGAACTCTATTGTTCTCATGTCCATCTACACTCACACCACACACACACACACACACACACACACACACACCCTACCCACATATAGCCATAGGTACACAGGATTTTAAAGATGAAAACTTTTGAATATACCATTTCAAATACCTTTCCTTTAAAGTATGTCTTCCAAAAGACTTGTTTTTAAAATTTAAATTATTTGAGAAAGCTCTCTGGTGGAATTATATCCAAGTATATATCAACTACAGTTTTTTAGGGAACAAAAGGAAAAAGGAAGACATTGAAGTATAATTCTTGGGAATTGGGATTTATGACTAAGGTCATTAAGAATGCATTTGCAGTATAAAATCCATCTACAATTATTTTTATTTTTTATTTAACTATCATATCTATAAAAGTGAAATTTTGTTGAAAATATATGAGTGTAATTATTAGCTGTATTTAGAATAAAATGTTTACATATCATATATTAAGAAATAAATTGCTTTTGGCCATTTTCATTCATTAACTCACTTCATTTTTACCACAACCCAGTGAAGTATATGCTTTATAATATTGACCTTCTTTTGCAAAGAGGAAAGCTAGAGCCCAAGGTTAAACAAATACCAAGAAGAAAGTTTGTATTTTAACTATGTTTATGTAATTGGAAAGCTCAGACTTTTTCATTAGTTTTAAATAGCATCACACAATTACAAATAAAGGCTTAAAACGTTTGAACACAAATTAATTTACTCTCAAATTAACATCCAACTTTTCTTAAATTTCTTCTTTTGAAAGTAATCACCAATAAAATATCCCAGAACTTAAAAATTATCATTTACTAAAATCAAGATTTATTCAAAATAATTGTCAGACCCCAATATTTTATTCTAAGTAAAAATGTATAAAAATATAATAATTCTCACTTCTGCAAGATTTCAATTTCTTTGGAATGTCAAGATGGTCGCTCAAGCTGGTTCTTTTTACTTTCCTATGAGCATGACATGAAACAGCAAATAGATGTAGAAAGCACTTAACTCTCCAATAAATCTTCAATCTGGAACTACAATTTACAGATTCATTGCTAGGAATACTTTGAATTAAAAGGCATAAAGGGGAACCCAAGGGAAAAACTCTCATGGGCATTTTATTGCAGCAAATGCATGTGTAGTTAAAATTGTTGAAACAAAGCCTCTACTATGAAAGTGGACAAAGAGATGGCTTTAAGACTTTCTTTTTCTTATTTATCTCTTTAGGTTATCAAATGAATGATTCAAGGTTCAAGTAATATTACAGAACTGATAAAATGTTAAGAATTTTTTTCTATCTTTCTTTTGTCCTAGAATAATTACCTCAAAGAATGATTTTGTTGATATTTACCATGGTGCATAATATTATGTAAATAATATTTAATGAATTTGCATAATCATTAATAAATCTTGTTTTAAGTATCATCTAATATATCAATGTACCAAATAATATCATAACAGCATTAATATTATCTTCATAATCACAGAATCACTGACTATTGACTATATGTGCCATTTTCATGGATATTTGGAAGTATTGGGTAATCAGGAAAGGCATGAAGCATTTTTACATAGAAAAAAATTGAAAAATATGTCACAAATTTTCTCCCAATAGTTCCTCAATATCTAATTAGGCACATTGAAATTTTAGAAATTATGTACACTGTTTTGTGTTCATACATATCAGCTAGTATCAGAGTACTGACTGGAGCCAGAAACACGTCACAATGTACTAGAGGTCTTCAAAGGTTTGTAGAAAATGCATATTACGAAAAACAAACAAAAATAAATAAATAAATAAAACAGAATAGATTTCAATTTTGGGGGGACAAACAAAATAATCTTATGTGTTAATTCCATTTTTCTCCTAATGGTTCTTTTATTATTATTTGTTACATTCAGTCCCTGTGTATCATTACAGCATACCAAATGAATTTTTTCCATTGTGAATACACTATGTATTGGTTCAGTCAAAGAGATTACCATACACATTATAATAAACAGATTTCGTTCCATTTTGGGTCTCTTAAATATTTTGCTTCACTTTTCTTACCCTTGAATTACTACAGCTCGTCTTCCCCATTTCCCACCTTCCTCCCACACTATCTCCAGTATCATGTTGCTCTCTATGCTTTCATGTCTTCCAATCTTTCAGTTTCTGCCATAGAGTGCCAACATCTTGTATATAATGAGTGGAGACATACAATGTATCTTTCATAGTTTTCATAGTCTGGTCTGCTTCACTTAGCAGCAGTAAATCTTCCATACCATATTTGTCTGATTTTTTTTCTGTCATTTTGTTTTGTTTTGTTTTACTATAGGGCTCAGTGCTCCCCTGAAAGACAGGGAGACAGAGAGACAGAAAGCGAGAAATCACCCCCCAGGGTGGATGGCCACATTGCAGTCCCTTCTCCTCCATTCTCCTCTCGGGATCCTGGGCACACACGCACACACGCCCAGTGTGAGTTCAAGCCACCGGGTCCAGGACTCGAACCGTGGTCGACTACGTGGGAGTCCAGCAACATAGCCATTACGCTAACTGCTGTTCCCAAACTAATCTTAATGTAAGATTATTTTTGATTATCCAGGTAGGCTCAGTATAATCATGAGCTTTTAGAGTAGAAGAGGGAAGCAGAAAAGGAAATCAGAAGGAAATGTAAGCAGGGAAAATAGCCAACATATGCAATATGCTTATTTCAAAGATAGAGTTAAGAATCCACAAATGCAGAAAGACACAAAACTTGGAAGAACTAGAAAATACAAGGAGAGATTATCCCTTAGTACTTCTAGAAGGGAATACAGTTCTGCTGACACCTTGAGTATAGCCCAGTAAGAGCTGAGTAAGACTTCTAACCAATAGAACTGTAAAACAGTAAATCTATTTTATTTTAAATCACAAAGTTGGTGTTAAATCATTGTAGTGACATCAAAAAACTAAAAAAAAAAGAAAACTAACACAGATACTTTCTTGTCTGTTTTAAAGAGTCAGCACCAGATGATCTTATCAAAATATTTGTTAGGGATCCCACCACCACCATAACAAAGCACTATATACAGAGTGGAATAAACATAGAAACTCATAGTCTTACAGTTATTGAGACTAAAGGCTGGAGATCAAGATATCAGCAGGGTTGGTTCTTAATGAGAGCTGTGAGGGGTAAGTAACTGTGCTATGCCTCCCTCCTGGCTTCTTGTGGTTTCTGGCAATTGTTGGCATTCTTAGAAATATCTTCATCTTCTGTCAGCATTATCCTTGTGTGAGTGTCTGTCTCTATGTTGAAATATCCCTCTTTACTGGTCATACCAGATTAGAGTTCACCTGAAAGACTTCATATTACCTCACTTACTTCTATAAGGACCCTGTCTCTGAATTTGGAGGTATTTAGATCAGGATTCCAAGATAGCATTTTGGGATTCAACTCATACCGACAATAAATATTACATTATCAGTGAGAGTCTCATGTCAAAATTCCTTTAGTCTCTAGACTTCTCTCTCTCTTTTTTTTTTTTTTTTTTGGTGAGGTTTTTGCTATAGGACACGTGCACTTACCAGAAAGATATAGAGAGACAGAGAGACAGAAAGCGAGAAATCACCCCCAGAGGGGATGGCCACGCTACAATCCTTTCTCCTCCATTCTCCTCTTGGGTTCTTGGGCACGCATGCACACGTGCCTGGAGTGAGTTTAAGCCATGGGTTCCAGTACTCGAACCACCATTGACTACATGGGAATCCAGCGACATAGCCATTACGCCAACTGCTGATCCCAAGTCTCTAGACTTCTATTCTGCCATCACACAATAATACCTTCAAGATCCACTCCCATAGGAAGGTGCTCTCATGGTTCACACCTGCATGTGTTAGCATAGCAAAATCTTACAACTTCCTCATGTGTGTCTGGAGCAAGTACATGCTCTCCTGCATGAAATCTCATTGGGACTTGTCTCTGGTTAGCTGTTGGAAGCACTAAGGGTAGAGCAGTAAATGTGTGAAGAAAACAAGTATCATTGCATGACAAGTTCCTCCAGTGAGGTAACGGCATGGTGTTTAGGCAAGGAAAGGTCATTTTTGTCTTTCAAGAGATAGGAAGCTACATCAATAATCCAAAGAATGTAAGACAATTTAGACGGTCATGGATTTCACACTTTCAGCTCTTAGCTTCCTACTCTTTTCCTATAAAGACCTGACTTGATCCCGGAAATCTAATTTAGTAGATAGAATAATTGTTGCAAAGATGTCTGTGATCTAGTAAGTTGAATCACTGAGCAAACACAATGTCTTTCTGAAGGTGTGGTGACAGTAGCTTACTACTGAATCTATATCCAGAAGACATCATAGACAATGTGCTGGGGGGAGCAAATAAATTCAGTATCCCTTTTCTTCTCCTTTTTTTTTTTTTCTCTTTCTATTGTCATGTGCATCTGCTAGAGCGAGGCAGACAGAGAGAGAAAGGAGGAGAAAGCATTCTCTAATAGTGTGTTTATTCCACAATTCTCTCTCTACCATTTCTCCAACTTGCTTGAATTTGAAGGATAAGTTCACGTACAACATGTATTTAAAGCTATGGGTACAAAGAGTCAAATTGTGGTTGCACGTCAGATCTGGTTCCCTCAACAACCGGAATCTTGACTGACCCAAGTATATACCCCTTTCCTTGTTTTGAGATTAAAGAAAACAACAAGTAAAACTCTACTACTTGGACTATAACACTGTGCAAACCTTGCAATAAGAAAACAAAATTGTAGCTACTGTGTAGCAATTAAATTCACAACTATCTGAAAAAAAGTGATGCCTGTATGTTGATACAGTGATTATGGAATATAGTTTAATATTTCACTACAAAGAAAAGATGGTCATTTTCTCAAACTAAAGAAATTCTAAAGTTCCTTTTACAATAATATAGATACTAAAATTTCTTAATATAATTCTAATTAAGAATTATAAATAGAAATGGAAGTCCCAAATGAAAAATACTTTAGTTTTTTTTTTTTTTTTTTTTCAGAAAATACAAATAATGAAACAAATTGAAATAAGACAAATTGATCTTGGATGTGATTAGAAACTGTGGTACTGATGGATCATGACAAAGGTGATATTCATCTCCATTGCAGAAATACACTTTTTATTCAACATTTCCATCTTTTCTGCTCAGGTTACTCTTCAAGATTGTATTAAAAATCACTAGATAATTCACATATGGGATTCAAATGTTTTTTGTTTTTTTTAATTATTTTATTTAACTTTATTTATTATTTATTCATTTGTTTATTTAAATTTGACTAGAGAGGGACAGAGAGAGAGAGAGAGAGAGAGAGAGAGAAAGCAAGCTGCCAGGTCCAGGACTCGAACCATGGTCGGCCATGTGGGAATCCAGCGCCTTTAACCACCATGCCACCTGCCGGCCCCAAGGGATTCAAATGTTTTTGTTTCAAAGTCTAAAGATGTTTATCTGGGTTGTCACATGCTGTTTTTGTAATCTGCTAATATTTACAGATGGTAGCATCACCTGATTACAGTCATTTCTGTACACCTTACACCTTAACTTAAAGTACCTATGTTACAATCATGACAGCCTTTTATTGCAAACAAATTAACATAAATGATATTATTTAAGAGAAAATATAAAGCATGTCCCCTGAATTAGAAGGAATCAAATGAAAGATAAAAAATAGATTTTGCAAAAAGAATGATTTTGTGACTGCAACACTAACAGCATAAATCTTCTTAAGATCAAAGACTCTTTAGAAATGTGAATTTTCTATCCATGTTATAGAAAGATCTGGGTAAATTCATGGTAAGATTTCAGAGTATAACACAAAGAACTGGAAAGCAGATTGCTTAGATTATATATAATGTTAAGTTTATAACATGAATGTTCTGTAGCCAATGAATCTCATACTTTCTCCTGACTCAGGAATATTAATTAAATTCATGATCAGACATCAGAGCATCTATAAAGAAAACCCTTTAGAAGAAGGAAAACCTGCCAGACTCTGGACATAATTTTGAGTATAGTTAACTATTAGCAGAGAACTCTAGAAGTCAACATTGAGAAGGGCAGAAAAAAAACAGTAAACCAACCTCACAAGTCATAAGTGACATTAGACGGGCAATAATGGCGAAGACACAACCATGAACTACACTGAAGGAATGTATTTCCTGGCTTAGTACCTGTTTGTATCGCAGGCTGTCTCTTACTGCACATGAAACATACCCAGCAACATATTCAGGTTATTACCAGGGTATGTGTTCACATTACCTCTCTTCCTGAAGAACCTAGCCCTCATCTCCCAAGACAGAAAAACATTAAATCAATAGTAAAATATGATATTCTCTATTGACTTCTTTTTGCTCAATACAAACTATGAAGAAAGATTTGAAACACTGATTCATCTTTAGTCATCTGAGATCAATTTCTTACTCCATAACCTTCTCATTGCATTTTTCACTTCAGCATTCCTCAAAGTATAAATCAGAGGATTGAGCAAAGGTGTTCCAATTGTATAAAACACAGCTATCATCTTGTCCATAGGGAAAGTGGTTACAGGACGTGTGTATATAAATATGCAAGGTCCAAAGAACAAAATGACCACGATGATGTGAGAGATGCAGGTGGAGAGGGCTTTTTTCCTCCCTTCAGCACTGTGATTTCTCAGAGAATACAAGATGATAACATAGGAGGACATTAGTATGACAAAACTTGCTGTACAAATGGCCCCACTATTAGAAACCAAGAGTAAATTTATTACATAAGTGTCTGCACAGGCAAGTTTCAACAAGGGCTGCAAATCACAGAAATAATGATCAATTACATTGGGACCACAGAATGGCAAACTCAAAGTAAGGAAAATCTGAGTTAAAGAATGCACACAGGACCCCACCCAGGCCACGGCCACCAGCCCACTGCAGACCCGGCGACTCATGATGGCCGTGTAGTGCAGTGGCTTACAGATGGCCACATAGCGATCAACAGCCATGAGAATAAGAATGAAGATCTCCAGGCAGCCAAAGAAATGTAATGTAAATACTTGGATTATGCACTCAGTGAATGAAATAGTTGCTTTCTTCAAAAGGGAATCCACAATCATTCTAGGGGCTATGGAAGTAGAGAAGCAGGTATCAGAGAAGGATAAGTAGAAAAGGAAGAAGTACATGGGGCTCCCCAGTGCACGGCTGGTCTTGATGGTGGTGAGAATAAGCAAGTTACCCACCAAGGTCCCCAAATAGAAAAGGAAAAAAATTACAAACACTACTTTCTTCCTAAAAGGATCCTGTGTCAACCCAAGCAGAATGAACTCAGTCACATTATTATTCGGGTACATGGTTTCACGAATGAAGAAAAGTTGCGAGTGTGAAATGATTCATCTGCAAAAAAATAATAATAATTTATGATATGTGTGTGATGTTGTGTAATATACTAAACAAAATTAAATAATCCTCATCAGAAATATTCACCTCTTGTACTCAATTTAAATGATCTCTTCATAGGTCTATTAGTCTCCGACAAGCTTATGAACATAATTCTCTTCCACAGCATTGTTTAAATGAAAGTTCTTGTTAACTTTGGATTGAATCTGATTAGTTTTGTCAATTTAATGCATAAGAAATTAAAAGGTATAGGTTTATCGAATATTAACTTTTATTTTTTTTTCTATATTCAGTAAATATCAGTGCATATGTATCTTATGGTGCATCATTCAACATTTAGGACATATCTGACTGCCATTGGCATTTATGGTATAAATTTTAGGTCACATATGACTACCACTCCATACAGAATGTCTTATTTATATATATTTATACACACTATATATCTGTCATACACATGTTTACAAATATGTCGTTTGTGACATACATAATTTATTTTACTTCTCTGCACATATTCTCCCAGATAATTCTGCTTGAAAGAGGAAAATAAACATATCCTCTAAATAATATGCTCTCTCATTGAAGTACACCTATTCTATTTGGTACTTGACATATATGCTGAACAGAAATGAATGTTCTTTGATAATTAGTAATATATCTCATACCACTATTTCTGACTTTTTTCTGCTTATTTATTAACAATACCCTAACAAGTCTCATAGTCCTTAAGGTTACATTTAAATTAAATGGGGATGAGGTATTATTACTCAATCATTCATGTTTGCGTGATTCAAGTTTTTATCCTAAGTATTTTTTAACTGGGTGGTTTGAAGGTATTTCATTATATGATTGTTTTAAGCACAGATTATGATCATAATCTCAGTAGAATTTTTATCATCCAGGCATTTAGAAACCATACATTCTTGAAATAGAACAGAAATTCATAAGAGGAAGGAAAAATAGTTTTAGAGAAATGCAATCATAGATATACAGTAACTTTCTTTCTTTCTTTCTTTCTTTCTTTCTTTCTTTCTTTCTTTCTTTCTTTCTTTCTTTCTTTCTTTATATTTTTAGAGGTTTTTGCCATAGGGTACGTGCGCTCGCCAGAAAGACAGAGAGAGACAGAGAGATATCACCCCCCAGGGGGGATGGCCTGTACACTGTATACAGACCACCCTGCCATGAAACACTGAAACTCTGATACCCACAACATAACTATGTTTATTTTTAATTAGATAATGATTTTTTAATTTAATTTAATTTTATATTACTTTATTTTATATTGTTGTTAATTTCTTTCTTTCAATCACTACACATCACCTAGCTTGTAAAGTGAATACACTTCTCACCATAAATATCTTAAGAATTTGTTGCTGTTGTTTCTAACATTAATCCTTGTATCATATAAAGAGAAGTTTGACATTTTCATTGCCTTCTGCTACATCATGCATGCCTATCTGTATGATAATATGTTCATTTATTTTCTTCCAAACAGTTAATGCCTATCATCATGTTCTTAAAAGAATTTAGACAGAAAAGTGGATTATAATGGTCTGAAAATGCAACAGCATCAATAGCATAGCATGTCTTCTAATAATTACTGTACTTACCTCAACTCTTCAAGCAAGCCCTGACAAGTTTAGAGTGGCTACATTCACTAGATCACTAGTGAATAGACAATATTTTGGGGTCAGTGATAATGGAGAAGAGCTGAAAGAGAAGCGATGAAGAAGAGGTGGAGAGTGGATGAGAGTGGAATGCAGTGTTAGGTGACTCCTGTGCTTCCAAGTTGTATTGCAGAGTCCATAGCGAAAAGCATTCCTTTCCTCAAGGACTCTGGTAAACTACCCAACCCTTCCTAAACCAGTTACTCTAGACTTTCGTATTTACAAAAATTCCCACACTCATACATCACATTGCAGAATTTGTCATTATCTGGAGAAAGGAAAACAGGTTGTCCCATGCTGCTTTATCCCACCCCCCCCCCAAAAAAACCTTCTCTTTAAACAATGATGGGATCAGCACAAATTCAGCTCTTCACTCTAACTGAATCTGATGATTCCTTCTATTTTGTCAAGAAAGCCTGCAAAACAAATTGACTAGAGGACCAAAAAGTTGTCATAAAATTCAATACTCATTACATATGCTTCCTATATTTGGTTGCCCCAATATTACAGAATTATTTTATAATTATGTGTCAAGTATAAATTATATTCTTATAAAATATTAAAAATAATTTACTGTGTAGTCTTTTTTTTTTTTATCCCAAAGGATGTGTATGCATATCAATCACAAGAGAGAAAAAACTCCTCAATGGATCCTGGTCACGCTGCAATCCTTTTTCCTCTATTTCTCTATCCTTTCAGGGCTTTGGGCATGTGGGCAATTGCAGGGTTTGGAACCATGGTGAGCCGTCTGAGTTCCAACTTGCTTGGTTCAGTGCTTAATCACTGCTCTTAGGGGCTGCCCAGACAAATCTTATTCTTATACTATTTAAGAAACCAGTAAAAGTAATTTTAAGCTGTGATACACAGTATTATATTCAAAGCTGACACTTAAGGATTGAAAATCTGGCATTCTCCAAAGTGATGTCAGGGTCACTATTATGTATTAACCTTATTTCTAATAAGAATTTATCTTTCTCAGAGAGAAAAAGAAAAGGAAAAAGAAAAGAAATAAGGAAACTGAATATTTCTACACTTCTACACTCTGCCATCTCAGAAATCTCTAAGAAATTTGTCATATGGAATTCATCCTCTCTTCTCATCCTTCATCACAGAAATGATGACATTCTACATAGGTATTTTTAAAATATATGTTCAGTTCAAAAGATTCTTTTATTCTGAAGCTTATATTTCAGTCAATTTATTTCCTATATTAACAATAAACCCTTAAAACTATGAGCTAGTCACGCGATTCTGCTTCTTCCTCAGAACGGGTATGAACACTGCAGTTAAAAAAATAGAAATATATCTAAAAATTATATTGGACTAATCTTCAATGAGGCTCTTTGAGCTAAATAGATAAAAACAATCCATCACTTACCTATTAAAAGACTAAGTTAGTGACAATTCTGTCCAGCCCTTTTTGAAAGCAACCTTCCCATAGAAAACTGAATTGTTTATTTCTGCATTCCAGAGGGAATATTTTGACATAAAATATTAGCCTCTAGAGCATATTCTTCAATGTTCCCCTTCCTTTTTTTAAACCTTATTTTTTATTTTATTTTTTTTAACCAGAGAGAGATAGAGAGGGAAAGTAAGAAAGCAAGGCACCTGGTCCAGGACTTGAACTGTAGTTGGCCATGTGGGAGTCCAGCACCTTTAATTATCACACCACCTGCCGACCCTAAAATTCCCCTTCTTTTCCTCATGAGAAAAGCTTAGATGTTGTAGTAAATTTAACTTTTATTTGACTATCAAGCCTGTGAAAATACCAAGTTCGTCCTCCTCATATTCAGCAACCAATACAAACAAAATGGAGGTATTAGATGCTCAGACCCACCAAGGGCACCAGGAGAAAAAGGGAAAAATCATAACGGATGATGGAGAGGATGACAGAGGACACCAAAAACCAGTATCATTGGGCAACCAGCAGATGCCGGAATGGTTATGTCACCACAAGTTGACCATAGTGGTTGGAGTCCTGTACCCAGTGGCTTTTAAAACATGCCCAGCATGTGTGCATGCATGCCTAAAATCCTGAGAAAGAAAAGGGGGAGAAGAGAGAAGATATTCTGGTGTGGCCATTAACCCTTGGGGAAGATTTTTCACTTTCTGTCTCTTATTTCTCTCTCTGGCTAGTACAAACACCCTCTGGCAAAATTCTAAAAAAAAAAATGTTTATCAAAAGTATTTTTTAAAAAAGTATTATTCTATTAAGTTGATAGGTGAAAAAAATATCCACCTAGTACTTTAATTTGAATGTATGTAACAGTCAGTAGAACTGAGCATCCTCACAATTTTTACTTACTAAAAGTCTGTTAAAATAATTTCTTTGCCCAATATTCTTTTGTGTTATGCCTTTATTAAGAATGATTTTTAAAATTCATTCATCTTTCAAAAATATATTTTTGTCTGATAAAGGTATTTTAAATTCATTTTAACATTTTGACCATTATTTTTTGCTTTTACTGGATTATTATTTAGCATATATATGTGACAAATTACAAAGTTTTTTTAATATTTGACATATTCAAATAAATATTCCTCTTTTATATTTACCTTGTCATGGTTAAAGTCAGGGACTAAGATACTAAAGAATATACAAAACAAAAATTCCATTGGAGTATTAAGTTATGACTTGGAGAATCTATAGCTAATTTCTTAAATCCCTGATGCTTACATGTCAACCTGAAATTTGAAGAAATTTGGGACCAGCAGTTAGCGTAATGGCTATGTCGCTGGACTCCCACGTAGTCGACCGCGGTTCCAGTCCTGGACCCGGCGGCTTAAACTCACGCCGGGCGCGTGTGCCTGCGTGCCCAAGATCCCTAGAGGAGAATGGAGGAGAAGGGATTGCGGCGTGGCCATCCCCCCTGGGGGGTGATTTCCTGCTTTCTATCTCTCTGTCTCTCTCTGTCTGTCTGGCGAGCGCACGCGCCCTATAGCAAAAACCTCTCCAAAAAAAGAAAAAAAAAAATTTGAAGAAATTTTATCATTTATGTCAATTATTCTCCTTACTTTTTTCTTTCATTTTAGTCTCTAGGTCTCTTTGTGATTTATGAAAACATGCTAAAAAACTCAGAAAAATCATTGAAGAGAGGAAACCATAGCTTTGAGTAACATCATATAATGAAAACGTACATAGTTAAATCAAAGAGGCTGAATTCAGAACAGAAAGAACTAGAAAATTTTGAGAGCTAAATTAAAAGGTAATAATATAGTCAAGGTAAGGGATTAAACTAATTCTTATATTTTACTGACCTGACTGGCATGCTGATTCTTGTCAACGTTTTATGTTTATTATTTTTCTCTTTCTTTCACTATGTGTGTGGTTATGTATTTGTGCTTAAGTTTTGTTAAAGAAGGTAATGTAAAATGTTATTAAAGGCCTTTATTAATAAACAATTACTAGTGGAGTTCTAAATATTTACTAAGTAGATTTATTATAAGACTACCTGGAACAACAGGTGGTGTACAGGTTAAGGTAACTAGATCTCACATGGATGACTCTTTATATTTTGTTTGTTTGTGTGTTTTAGAGATTTTTGCTATGGGGCACATGTGCTGGCTATATAGACAGAAAGGAAAAGAGAGAGGGAAAGTGAGAAGTAACTCCACAGTGGGATGGCCACACAGCAATCACTTCTCCATTCTCCTCTCAGGATTTTGGGCACACATACACACATGCTGCTGGTGTGAGTTTGAAGCCCAAGATTCAGGACTCTAAATGAGGTCAAGTACGTGGCAGTCCAATAACATAACCATTACACCATCTGCTGGTCCCACAACTCTGTGGTTTGAATCCTGGTCTAGGCAGCTTGAAAATAAGGCTGAGTGCTTGTATGTGCATGTCCAAAATTCTGAGAGGAGAATAGAAGAAAAGGGATTATGATGTGACAATTATTCCTGGGAATTATTTCTCGCTTCTCGCTTTCTCTCTATTTAGCTATCTCTCTCTGGCAAGGCACACTCACTGTATAGAAAAAAAAAAAAAAAAAAAAACAAAAAAAAAAAAACAAAACACTACCTAGTTCAAATAATGTAAAAGTATAATGAAGAAGTCATGCATAAGTTTTCACTATTTTTTAAAATTCTGCCATAATATCAATAAGTCCTCAAGAAAACAAATGAAACATATTTAAGATAGATCACTATCTACTCATTTCAATTTCCCCACATTGTCTACCTCATTTGAAGAATAATTTGCTTTTTAATTATACGTTTTTATTTATTTTTATTTCAATGTATTTTATTCATTCAATCACATGAAATCTTAACTTGTAAAGTGAATATTCCAATATATGTACATTTCTCACCAGCCCAGTTAACAATAATATCAAGTTATCTTCAATAGATAATAATTCATTTATTTGTCTGATAAATGACTTGCCTCTCTCCTTTATGTCCTTCCTCAGACTCTACTCTTTCTCCCACCTTCTTCCCAAACTGTATCTTGTTTTTAGAAACATTTACTGTTTCTCTATCTTTTAGTAATTCAGTTTCAGCCACAGAGGGCAGACACTCAGTATATATTAAGTGTAGACATACAATGTCTCTCCTTCATGGCCTGGCTTGCTTCACTCAGGAGTAAATCTTCCATATTCATCAACTTTTTCTCAAAAGCCAGGGTCTTCTTTTCTCTGGCTGAGTAATATTCCATAGAGTATATGTGCCACACTTTTTTAATTCATTCATCCATTTGTGGGCATTTAGATTGGCTTCATGTCTTACCAATTGGAAATAATACCACAATAAATATTGATGTGTAAACACTTTTTTGATTAAGAATTCTTCTGTCCTTTGAGTAGATATTAAGGAGTGGGATTGGTGGATCATATGGTAGTTTTATTTGTAGATCTTTGAGGAATCTCCACATTGTTTTCCACAGTGGCTGGACCAATTTACATTCCCACCAGCAGTGAAGGAGAGTTCCCCTTTCACCACACCCCACTAGCACTTTTTTTTTTCTTTCAATCTTAGTTGTTCTGAGTGGGGTTATATGTATCTCATTGTGATTTTGATGTGCATCTCCTACAATTAGGGATATTGAAAATTTTTTCATATGCCTTTTGGCTATTTTTATGTCTTCCTTATAGAGTGTTTTTTTTTTTTTTTTTTTTTTTTTTTTTTTTTTTTTTTTTTTTTTTTTTTTTTTCCAACTCATTCTCCCATTTTCTAATAGGGTTGATCTCATCTTTTCTTTTTTTTTTTTCTTTTCAGGACAGCTGCTTGAGTTCTTTGTGTATTCTGGTTATCAATCCCTTATCTGATGCATAGCGTACAAAAATATTTTCCAATTCTGAGGGCTGTGGATTCACACTAATTACTATGTCTTTTGCCATGCAGAAACTTCTTAATCTGTTGTAATCCCAATCGTCTATTGTTGGGATTATTGACTGTGCTTTGGGGATCTTATTTAAGAAGTCTTTGCCTACCCTAATATCTCTGAGAGTTTTCCCAGTGTTTTCCAGCAGCAGTTTCATAGTTCAAGGTCTTAGGTTTAGACCTTTGATTCACTTTGAGTTGATTTTTGTGAATGGTGAGAGGTAGGGTTTCAGATTCATTTTTATGCAGGCAGATACCTAGTTTTCAAGCTCCATTTGCTAAAGAGGCTTTCCTTTTCCCAGTGGAGTGACTGGTATTCTTTGTCAAAAACCAGTTGGTTTATGTATATTTATGTATATTTGAGAGTTTACTTCTGGTGACTCTATTTTGTTTCATTGGTCCACCTATCTGTTTCTGTACCAATACCATGCTGTTTTGATTACCACAGCTTTGCAGTATATTTTTGAGTTAGAGAGTGAGGTGCCACCCACCTCACTCTTCTTGAGCAGGATTGCTTTGGCAATACGAGGTCTCTTATGAAACAGACAAATTGTATGATTGTATTTTCTAGGTTTGTGATGAATATCTCTGGCACTTTGATTGGGATTGCATTAAATATGTAAATTAATTTGGGTAGAATTGTCATTTTGATTATATTAATTCTTCCAATTCAGGAACATGGGATGTCCTTCCACTTTTTTGTGTCATTTTCAATTTCTTCTTTTAGCTTCTCATAGTTTTCCTTGTGGAGATCTTTAACTTCTTTAGTTAGATTTATTCCTAAGTATCTTATACTTTTTTTAGCTATGGTAAATGGAATTACTTTTCCCAGTTCTGGCTCAGTCTGCCTGTTGTTTGTATATAGAAATGCTATATATTTCTGTATGTTGATTTTTGTATCCTGCAACTTTACTCTATTTATGTATTACTTTCAGAATTTTTTTTCATGGATATCATTGTATCTTCTATGTATACAATCATGTCATCTGCAAGTAAAGATAGTTTCAACTCTTCTTTTCCTATTTGAATGCCTTTTATTTTATTATCTTTTCTGATTGCTTTGGCAAGGACTTCCAGTACTATATTGAAAAGATGTGGAGAAAGTTGGCACCCTTGTTTTGTATCAGTTTTTAGTGGAAAAGCTTTCAGCTTTTCTCCATTCAGGATGATGTTAGCTATGGGTTTTTCATAGATAGCTTTTATCATGTTAAGAAATGACCCTTCTAGGGACCAGCAGTTAGAGTAATGGCTATGTTGCTGGACTCCCACGTAGTCAGCCGCGGTTCAAGTCCCAGACCCAGTGGCTTAAACTCACACCAGGTGCATGTGCATGCATGCCCAAGATCCCGAGAGGAGAATGGAGGAAAAGGGATTGCGGTGTGGCCATCCCCCCTGGGGGGCGATTTCCTGCTTTCTGTCTCTCTGTCTCTCTCTGTCTGATGAGTGCACGCGCCCTATAACAAAAAAAAAAAAAAAAGACCCTTCTGTATTGATTTTGCTGAGAGTCTTGATCATGAAGGGATGCTGGATCTTATCAAATGCTTTTTCTTCTGCATTAATTGGTATGATCATATGCTTTTTATCTTTCTTTCTATTAATATGGTGTATTAAATTTATGGTTTTATGTATATTGAATCAACCTGGCATCTCTGGGATAAAGCCTATCAGGTCGTGATGTAATATCATTTATATGTTGTTGGATACAATTTGGTAGTTTCTTGTTGAGAATTTTTGTGTCTATATTCATCAGAGATATTTGTCTATAGTTCTCTTTCCTTGTCCTGTTCTTATCTTTTTTAAGGATAAGGACAATGAAGGCTTCATCGAATGAATTTGGGAGAATTTCATCCTTTTATAACTTTAGAATTAACTTGAGCAGAATGGGGTTTAACTCATCTTTGATTGTTTTGTAGAATTCAGAGGTGAAACCATCAGGATCAGGGCTTTTCTTTGTTGGGGGTTTATTTATTACTGATTTAATCTCCTGGCTTGTTATGGGCCTATTCAGACTTTCTATACCCTCCTGGCTCAATCTTGTAGATTATATTTGTCTGAAATTTGTTCATCTCATCCAGAATTTCTTGTTTCTTGGCATATAGTTGTTTATAGTATCTTCTCATGATGTTTTGTATTTCTGTTATGTCTGTTGTTATATTGCCGCTTCATTGCAAATTTGATTTACCTGGTTCCTTTCTCTCTTCTGAATAAGTCTGACTAGTGGTGTATCAATTTTGTTTATATTTTCAAAGAACCAGCTTTTACTTTCTTTTATTTTCTGTGTAGTTTGTTTATTTTCTATTTCATTTATTCCTACTTGGATTATCATTATTTCCTTTCTCCTGGAGTTTTTGTTGTTGTTGTTGTTGTTGCTTTTCCTATTCTCTCAGGCATGATGTTAGGTCATCCATTTACTTTCTTCCATCTTCTTCTGTGCACTAATTGCTACGAATTTTCCTATTATGACTGCTTTTGCAGTATCACAAAGATTATAGATACTCATGTTCTCATTGTCATTGGATTCCATGAATATTTTATTTCAGTGTTCATTTCTTTAGTAGTTGTGAAGTTATTCAGGAGTAGATTCTTTAGTTTACATGTATTTGTGTATTTTTGAGTATTTGTCTTGAAAATAAAATGAAGTTTATTTCCATCATGATCAGAGAAGATACTGGATGTAGTTTCTATGCCTTTGAATCTTTAGAGACTTACATTATGCCCTATCATGTGGTCAATCTTTGAAAAGGTTCCATGTGGGGGGGGGGGGGGTGAGAAAACAGTGTATCTCGAGATTTTGGGGGAGAAAGTTCTATAGGTGTATGTTAAGTCCATTTGATTTATGGTATGATTTAAGTACTTTATCTCTTTACTTATTTTTTGTCTGTCCAGAGGAGATAGTGGGGTGTTGAGGCCTCCAAGAATTAATGTGTTGCGATCTATCATTTCTTTTAGATCTAACCGTCTTTCCTTCATGTACATGTGTTAGGTACATGGATATGTATTGGTGCTATATCTTCTTGATGGATTAACCAATTTACTACAATATAGTGCCCTTCTTTGTCTCTTTGAACAGTTTTTATTTTAAAGCCTATTTTGTCAGAAATTAGTATTGTGACTCCAGCTTTTTGGTTCCCATTGTCATGGAATACTGTTTTCCAATCCTTCACTTTTATTCTATGTGTGTCTTTATCCATGAGATGTGTTTCTTTTAGGCAACAGATAGAGGGCTTCTGTTTTGTTTTGTTTTTTATTTTTTAATCCATTCACCCAGTCTGTGTCTCTTCATAGGAGAATTTAATCCATTAACAGTCAATGTTATTATTGATATTTCCAGACTTGTCCTTCTTTAAGGTGGCCATTGTCTTGGTTGTCTTTCATTCCCTCATTTCTGGCTGTTCATTCTTAGTTTTCCTGGAACAGGACTCTCTTCAGAGTTTCTTGAAGAGCTGGTCAGGTGTTGGCAAATTCTTTCAGGTTTTGTTTGAGAAGATTTTAATCATTTTTTCCCATATGAAGGATAATCTTGCTGGATATAATAATCTCAATTCAAACTGTTTCTCTCTTAACACTTTCAATATGTCTTCCCATTCTTTCTTTGCTTGCATTGTTTCTGTTGAAAGGTCCGAAGTTATCCTGATGGGATGACCTTTGTAAGGCACTTCTTGTTTATCTCCTGCCAATTTTAGTATCTTGTCTTTATCTGTGGGCTTGACCAGTCTGCCTAAGATGTGTCTTGGAGAAGATCTTCTTGGGTTGATTCTATTTGGAGTCCTTTGTATTTCTTGGGTCTGGATGTGTGAGTGCATCTTTAGACTTGGGAAGTTTTCTTCCAGGATTTCATGAAATAGATTTTTCATGCCCTTATTAGTTTCTTCACCTTATGGGATACCAATTATTTAGATCTTTGGACATTTAATGGAATCTAATAATTCTCACATATTATCATGTTTTTGTTGTGGTTGTTGTTGTTGTTATTTTCTCTATATTTTGGGGTATTTTTTTTTTCTTCCCCCTAGGTCAGATATTTTATCTTCTATGTCAGAGATTCAATTTTCAGCATGGTCTAGACTTTTAATACTTTTGAGAGAGTTTTTTATTTCCTGTATTACAGAGCTTCATCTCTAATAATTCCATCCGATACTTTATTACAGTGTCTATTACTTCTTTCATATTGTGGAAGGACTTCCTAATCTCCTGTAGTTCTTTATCTCATTTCTGTTCCAACTCACAGAGTTTTGTCATCATGAATGTCCTAAATTCTTTGTCTGATATTTTGGTAACTTCTGTTTTTTCAAGCGATGGAGGGGAGTTACTTGGTTCTTTTGATGGAGACATCTTTCCTGTTTTATTCAGTCCTGAAGCTCTCCTTCTACTTCTGGCCATTGGGAGATGCATTCACTTTTAGATATCTTTTTGGAGACTGTTTCTTCAACTGGGAACAAGAGTACTTTCCTTTTGCTGTGGATTGATGTGTGCCAAAGTCTCTCTTCTGCTGTGTTTAGCCATGTGTTCTCTACAGAAAGAGTTTTCTATTCAGGTTTCTAAAGAGCAGTTTTTTTTTTTTTTTTTCTTTATTGCAGGTGGTTCAGTAAAAGGGAGTAACCCAAGAACCTTCACAATACCAAGGTATTTGAAAACTGTGATTCTAGACCTGTCTAGTCCCTCTTTCTGATGTGGGGGTGGGCTTTAGGGTTGGAGGAGCTGGGCTGGGACCAGAGCTGGAAGTAGGTGTCAGGGCCAGTGACTGGCCCTGCCTCAGTGTCCCTTACTGGCCAGGAGACTGAAGATGGAACTGCTTAATTACTTTCATATTTTTATTTTACTATTTTCATGTGCAATTTGGTAAATTTATCAAATAATTAATATAAATTATACTAATCATTTAAAAAATACAGCAAATTGTAGGTGATAAATGAAAAGTCACAGTTTCATGACTGAGAATAAATATTTCATCTGCAAATTTATATTTCATTTTGTAACCTTTATTATTTTTTCTCCTTTGTAGATGAACTATTTCTAACCTGTGGTTTCTATACATTGACAAAAAATAATGCATTAAAAATAACACTGTAACTGATTTTTTTTTTTTTTGAGAGGTTTTCGCTATAGGGTGCATGCACTCACCAGACAGACAGAGAGAGACAGCGAGACAGAAAGCGAGAAATCACCCCCCAGGGGGGATGGTCACACCGGATTCCCTTCTCCTCCATTCTCCTCTCGGGATCTTGGGCACGCACGCACACGCGCCCGGCGTGAGTTTTAAGCCACAGGGTCCAGGACGTGAACCGCGGTCGACTATGTGGGAGTCCAGCGACATAACCATTACGCTAACTGCTGGTTCCCTGTAACTGATTTTTTATTATTTGGATTGACACAAGATCCTGTGAGACCAAAAAAAAAAAAAAAAAAAAAAAAAAAAAAAAAAAAAATGGTGCTTTTATTTTTAATTTTTTATGTGGGAACTATGGTGGTAAATATGCACATTATTGTGACTATCAAAATCAGTCAGGGGACCAGCAGTTGGCGTAATGTCTGTTTCGCTGGACTCCCATGTAGTCAACTGCAATTCAAGTCCCAGACCTGGTAGCTTAAACTCAATCCAGGTGTGGGTGTGTG
Organism: Tupaia tana; assembly: GCA_026018925.1. Lineage (NCBI taxonomy): Eukaryota > Metazoa > Chordata > Mammalia > Scandentia > Tupaiidae > Tupaia > Tupaia tana. The sequence goes on from JAKSZU010000012.1 coordinate 54,726,885, forward strand.
CGTGCCCAAGATTCCAAGAGGAAAAGGAGGAGAAGGGATTGAAGCATGGCTATCAACTCTGGTAGGTGATTCTCACTTTCTGTCTCTCTGTCTCTGTCTTTCTGTGTGGCGAGTGCACATGCTCTATAGCAAAAACCTCTCAAAAACAAACGAACAAAAACTGTCAGACACTCGGAGCCACATGTACTTCTTCCTATTTTATTTGTGCTTTGTTGATTCCTATTTCTCAACTTCTACAGGCCTAGATTGATAACAGATGCCCTCTCTAAAAAGAAAATCACACCCTACAATGAATGAATGAATACGTAATTCTTTACACTGCATTTATTTGGCTGCATTCAGACCTTTGTCCTTATTCTCATGGTCATTGATCGCTATTTGGCCATCTGCAAGCCTTGGATGGATGTTACCCATCCATCATGCAAAGGCATTTCTGTGTCATCTTTATTGTTTTTACCTGGATAGGATTTATCATACATTTTATAGCTATAACTATTCTGGCCATACCTTTATGCAAACTCAATTTGATTGATCATTATTGCTACTATATACAGTCATTGTTGAAATTTGCCTGCATGGACACTTACATGATCAAACAGCTGCTGGTGTCTAACAGTGAGGCAATTTGTTCAAGCAGTTTTATAATTTTGATGACTTCATATTTCATCATCTTGCACTCATCGTGAAATCACAGTGCAGAACAGAAGAAAAAAAGTGTCTCCACTTCCACCTCTCATATCATCGTAGTCATCTTATTCATTGGGCCATGCATATTCATACACATCCTCCAACCACATTCCCCATGGACAAGTTGGTGGTAGTATTTATACCATTGGAACAGTCTTTCTCAACCCACTCATCTACACACTAAGAAATGCTGAAGTAAAAAAATGCCATGAGAAAGTTGTAGCATATCCAGATTACTAAAGAAAGCCAACAATAAATTGAGGGCCTAGCCTGATTACTTTTTTACTCTTCATTCATCTAGGGGAATGCCAATATCAAATATGACAGTGCCTGAATATCATAGGAATAACCGATTATGGTATATAAGGTTATGTGTTTTTTTTCCTAACTTATAGGCACAGTGAATGTCTAGGCACTGTCTTTGTGTTAAAGCTAGATAGAGTGTAGATCAAATCAAATAATTATGGAACAACAGTCTTTTACTTCAGAGTAGCTTCCTTTCTAGCCATGCTGTACTTGAAGGATAAGCCCACCTACCAATAGGCACTCTAATCAAACATATATTATTTCCTTACCTTTTCTCTGTGGTTCTGACCACAATCTGGTAGCTTTCCTGAAATCTTTAGGCTGAGTCTCTTCCTGAGAGCTCAATTTTGACATCCCTGACTGTCAATTACACCTCACAATTCTGTCTACACTCTGCTTTGATAAAGAAGAAAGACATTAAAAAATGCAGCTGTTTCAACTTTTGAATGTCCATAAATAAAGTTCAGCTAGTTCTCTATAATATTAAATTCCTCCTGTAACACCTCTCTAATAATCAATTTCCTCCTCAACACTTTTAGGGTAAAGAAACTAACTCAGTATATCAAAACTGCCCATTTAATTTCATCACTTTTTTTTATATTTGAAAATTTCATATTTTTGAGTGAGAGACATTTTCTGTATAATGATATCCTAAACTAATTTTTCTTATTTTTTAGCTATTATGATAACCTACATATTGCTTTTGAGATTTTTCTTCTTTATTTTCATATAGTAATTGCATGTATGTGTGGTGTCACAATATGCTATTTTCTTATAGGAATATGTTTAATGATTAAATTGGGGTGATTTGCATATTCATCATCTCAACGATTTTTTTTTTTTTTTTTTTTTTTTTTTTTTTGTTATAGGTTACATATCCTTCTCAGGGAGACAGAGAGAGGAAGAGATACAAATATTGAGAATTCATTTCCCCAGAGAAATCTGGCTTTGTCGCCATCCCCTCTACCCCATGTCCTCTTGGGATTTTAGGATGCACTGAAATGAGCCCTGCGTGAGTTTCAAGTTACCAGGTCCAGGACTCAAACCACAATCAACCCAGTGGGAGTTCAGCACCTTAACAACCACATCACCTACTGGCCCTGTCATCATCTCAATCATTTGTCACTATTTTGTGTTTGGAACATTTAAAATTTTCCTTTAAGTGGTTCTGAGATATGCACCAATTTGTTGTTAATTGTGTGCTCCCAACTTCATTTTATAACACTAGAAATTCTTCCTTTTATTTATATGTAATTTTGTTTCCATTGCTTCACATCCCTCTATTGCACACCCTCCTCAACTTTTTCAACCTCCAGTAGTCATCCCTTCTCTCTGTGAGGTTCTTCATGTGGTATCACAGTCTTGAGATACCCAGCTATTATTTATGTGTTCATTATATTGGAACTACGACAACAAAACTCTAAGTCTAAGAGGCATAAAAGGAAAATAATGGATGTCAGTAAAACTATGTTACAACTTTTAAATATAGTATAGATACAGCACATTTTCTGATAGTGAAGTGCACAAAGGTAGGACATGATTTGAAATAAAAAATGGTATGAACTATTCCATTTTAGGTTGATTAATGTCAATGGAAAAAATCAAGTCACCATAGACATTTAGAAAACATATTTGATACTTGTCTTTATTTTGTGTGAGAACCCACTGCTGCTGCATGAAGCTGCTTTCTCTTTTTATTTGTTTTGCCCTTCTGTTGCTATTAAAAGATTGTATGGGTTTACAGGTTGATTTACCAATGAGATTTTCATGCCCAAAATGAGTAGGGGCGATTAAAAGGTGTACCACAGACATTCAGGCCATGGGCTATGTCATGTACCTTTAATACTCACTGATTCCAGGAACCAGCAGTTAGCGTAATGGCTATGTTGCTGGACTCCCAAATAGTCGACTGCAGTTCGTGTCCCGGACCCGGTGGCTTACAACTCACGCCGGGCGCGTGTGCATGCGTGCCCAAGATCCCGAGAGGAGAATGGAGGAGAAGGGATTGCGGCGTGACCATCCCCCCTGGGGGGTGATTTCTCGCTTTCTGTCTCTATGTCTCTCTCTGTCTGTCTGGCGACCGCACGCACCCTATAGCGAAAAACCTCTCCAAAAAAATAATAAATAAATACTCACTGATTCCATGATAGTAACGTGTGTCCCATTTTTAGTAAATGTTATCGGTTTCTATTTCCTTTGTAAACTTGTTTCTCATTATTAAATGGGAAAATTTTACCAATTCCAACCATGTCTTCTTGTGAAAGATGAGTTTTTTAAAAAACTCATTAAAATAATATGAGATTTTGTGAGCTCACTTCCTTTTGTTTTATGACTCATGAAGCCTAGTGTTCACACTGTTGTCCCAAACCTGACTTGTCATTCATAACAAAGGCTATTTCAGGCAACATAAAAAGTCTAACTGTTTCATCACGGACTTACATAGTCTCCTCCATGGCATGAACATATATAGCCACACAAAGAAACCTTACCCAGTGATTTTGTTGATTAGCATTTCATATGAATAGCTGAATGTACAAACTACAGATGGAAAAATAATCTAAAATACAAATGAGTAAATCAAGATTAGAAATGGAATATGAAGAAGTTATATAGAGGAAGAAATGTGGAAGATTTTTATATATTACTATTACGAATACTCAGATTAAATAATACTCAGTACGTGGCATAGTGATTTAGGCACTGGACTCCTACAAGGCCATCCACGGTTCGAGTCCTGGACTGGCAGCTTACTTTCTCACTTTCTTTCTCTCCTTTTCTTTGTGTTTTTCTTGGGTAAGCGTACATGCCTTATAACAAACTAAATATAATAATAATAATAATAATAATAATAATAATAATAAAATTAAATAATTAATTAAATAATTAATTTTTAAAAAATTTCAAAGTGAGAAACTAAAATATAATTATTTTAAAATTTCTACAACACTATATTCATCCAATGGTTAATATTGCAATGACTCTCTTTTATCATTTATCTAAAAGCGAAATTGAATTAAATTTACTCCTGCATCTTAGTACTAAGTGAAACGGATTAGGTACTCAAAGTCTCTTAGCTTTTATCATATTTGTGTCTCATTAAAATAGTACAAATTTAGGTACTTCTATGGAAAATAATTTTAAAAGGAAAAATGTGAAGGTCAGAGAATTAAACACCTTGAGGTTGTTTTGCTAAGAGTACCAGAAATAAGATTTTAAAGCAGGTCTATATGTCTCCTAAGTAAGTAATTAATGCAGCTATCCTACTTTATTCCTTAATGTAAACCTTTTAAAAGGCTTAACACACAGAAAACATTAGGAAATTGATTAAGTGTTCATGAGCTGCAGCTATATTTGTTTAAGGTGGGTGGTTGAATATACTGATCAAGAATATGAGTTCTAGAGTAAGAATAAATGAATCCAAATCTTGAGTCTACTACTTCACTGGTTTTTAACTTTAGAAAATGATATCAATTTTACACTTTATTTTAAAATAAATCATAAATGAAAATAATCCCTGTTTTATTGGCTTATCATAAGCATTAAAGATCATAATCATACAATGAATTTTTCAAAATAATATTAACTAAAATTTATTTTTCATTAATAGACACAATTTATATTCATTAACAATATTTCATCTTATATTCAGAGGAGATAAGTATAATGGGAGATAAAGTTTAATTGAAAATATCAGTCATATCAGTCAAGATTTATTTATTTTTTTTTTAGAGGTTTTTGCTATAGGGTGCATGTGCTCACCAGAAAGCTGGAGAGAGACAGAGAGACAGAGAGACAGAAAGCGAGAAATCACCCCCCAGGGGGGATGGCCATGCTACAGTTCCTTCTCCTCCATTCTCCTCCCGGGATCTTGGACATGCATGCACACATGCCCAGCGTGAGTTTAAGCCACCAGGTCTGGGACACGAACCATGATCGACTACATGGGATCCCAGCAACATAGCCATTACACTAACTGCTGGTCCCAAAAATATCAGTCAAGCTTTATTTAACTAAGGATAAATAAAACTAAAGAATGTTCAGTTCATTGACATTAGTAAAAAATGTTGGAGATGATGGATATATTTATTCTACAATTCATTATTAGACAGTGCATACATGTGTTGAAAAAATATGTAATTAGGGGAATGAAAATTAAAGTAAGATATCACTATACCCTTATTTAAAAAAAACAAATGTCAAAACATTGACAAGACAAAATGCTGGTGAGGTTGTTGAACAACAGGAACCCTTATTCATTGATGGTGAGAAGGTAAAACAATATACTTTTGATAACAGTTTGGCAGTTTCTTACAATATTAGACATATTGAATGTTACATAATTAAAATTACCACATACTATGGTTATTGCTTCTGAGTTATATAGAAAAAAATGATGTTAGTACCTTTTCTATTTTTACTTTCAGGTGACTAATTGTCTTGGGAATGTGGCCTACTGGACTAATTTAATGGAGTAAATAATGTAAATCAAATCATGTCCTGGAGCTTTTCTTAGAAACCACAGGTTGAAGTTTGTTTGTGGTATTTTCTTTCTTCTAGGAAATTTCATCAGGCTGACAGTTTGCCTCAGCAACCTGTTCTAATCCCCTATGATTTATTTCTCAACTCTGTGTCTTCTGTAGACATTTGCTATTCTTTGATCACAGCTGCCAGCATGATTGTTGACCTGTTAGCAAAGAATAAAACTGTCTCCTATGTGAGGTGCTGGCTGCAACTCTTTGGGGCAGATTTTTGGTTATACTGAGATCTTGATCCTTATCCTGTAATGGCCTATAATCTTTATATGGCTATTGCAAGTCCCTACATTATATGACCATTATGGATTGGGAGAGATGCAATAAAATGTTACTAGGGAAATGGGTAGATGGGTTCTTACATTGCATTATCCAAGTGGCTTTGGTTATCCAACTACCCTTTTCTGGACCCAGTTAGACTCCTCACTGCTTTTGTGATGTCTACTATAAAACTTCCCTGCACAGACACATATATTGCTGGTGTTATAGTGACAACCAAGGGTGGTACCATTGCCCTGGGGATCTCTGTTATCTTGCTAATCTTCTATATCATTATCTTGGTCCTCCTGAAAAAGGAGTCAACAGAAGTATTCTCTCTGTATACATACAAAGATTCTTTCTTGCTTATATATACATATATGTGTGTGTGTGTGTGTGTGTGTGTGTGTGCATGTGTGTGTATGTATATATGATAACATAAAAAAAGAACAGATCCAAGCTAATGTGTTCTAAGCCCTCTGAAACAAATTGAAAACTAAAAGAGGAGGTACATGTAGAATGTGTAAGAAGTAAAACAAAAATATTTTGTTTTCATCCTCTGGTCTTTGGAAAAAGCCTTTTCATATCTAGGACTCAATAGAACCCATTTTTTTCACCTGTACATTAAGCTAATTGTACAGATTCCTCCATCTAAGACCCTCCTTTTCAATTGTAATATGTCATTCATATACTATACCTGTAGTCTGGTCTGTAGTCAGCAGTTCTATTATGTAAAGTGATCTTCAAGAAAATCTAAAGAGATTAAATGAAAATAAAGGCATCTTCGATGAATAGGTGACAATGACTCAATCAACAGGGTCATTAACGATTTACTGACTTGCATCATTGGGAAACTGTATTTCCTGCACTGTTTGAACCAAAAAGCTTCACTGAGTACAATGAGCCATGCATCATGGATTTGACTTACTTTATCCCATTTCCACCTACAGATTCCAGAGAGACTAATTTTTGACAAACATTCCTTTTTTTTCTTTAGATTTTTTTACCATAGAATGCATATCTCCTTGAAAAGAGACAGAGAGAGGGTAAGTGAGAAATCACCCCCCAGAGAAGATGGCCATAGGTAATCCCGTCTATATTTTCCTCAGGATTTTGGGTATGTGGGTACATGTGACAGGCAAGATTTTCAAGCCTCCAGGTCCAGGACTTGAAACACTAGCTATTTGGGAGTCTAAAATGTTCATCACCATGCCACTTGCTGGCCCCACAGATCTCTTTCTTATTTTAACTAGCATTTTCCCTGGTGATACATTTCTCTTCTTTACTATAGACACAACAGAGCCCTTTTGTTTCTTTCTTTGTTTTAAATAGCTTATTACCATATTACTGATTATCTCTCTGCTATTGTTTCATTGTCTTTTGCCCAAATCTCTTTATTCAGGTTACTGCTTATACCTGGGTTTGACTTCATGTTTGTGGGAAGGGTGTGTAAACATGATTCATGTTAAAGACTGTATACAGTGCTTAGTAAATAACATCTAATATTGATGCACTCACCTAATTAAACGATGGAAGAAAAAGCCATGAGACATCTGGATTGGAAATTATAACTAAGCTATAATTTTTCACTGAAAACATGCAAATCACTTTTCATTGTCTCTGCATGGATTTATTCTCTGGATCTCTGTTTCCTTCCATATTCTCAATTTTAAAGTAAGGATGAAGTCTGTACTTTTCAAAATTGTCTGGATACTGAAATCACTTTGAGGTTTTTTTTTTTTTTGTTATTTTTAGGTATTGCTACTGTGTTTATATTTTCTATAACTTCTAGTTGTAATACAGTGTTTATAAAATCATAAAATGTTAATTAATTACTTATATACTGATAAAATAATATCTTTAAACTGTTTCAAATTGGAGCAAGTAGATGGCAAAATGGTTATGTCACTGGACTCCTACATAGTTCACAGCAGTTTGAGTCCTGGACCTGGTGGTTTAAAACTCAGGCTGGATGTATGTGTGTGTATGCCCCAAATCCCGAATTAGTTGTAATGCCTCCTTCATTTCTGATTTTGAGTCCTCTCTCTCCCTTTTGTTCTTTTCTCTCTCTTTTTTCTTAGCTAAAGGTTTGTAGGTTTCATTTTTAATTTCAAAAATCTTTTAATTTTGTTCATCTTTATTATTGTTTTCTAGTTTCACTTTCATTTATTCCATCCTAATCTTTACTATTCCCCTATTCTATTAATTTGGGCTTATTTGTTCCTCTTTTTATACTCCTTTAAGGTGAAATATGAGGTTGTTTATTTGAGACATTTTGCCATATATTCTATAGGTCTTTATCACCATCAACTTCTTCCTTAAAAATGCTTTTGTGGGGTTGGCAAATAGCATGGTGGTTAAAGTACTGGACTCCCACATGACTGACTGCAGTTCAAGTCCCAGACCAGGGACCTGCTTTCTCACTTTCCTTCTCTCTCGGGCTCTCTCTGGTCAAATTAAATAATAAGAACAGCAATAATAAATAATATTAAATAAGATAACTCTAAAAAATGCTTTTGCTATGTCCCATGTGTTTCGGTATGTTGTGTTTCCATTTTCATTTTCATCAAGATATTTTAAAATTTTCTCTTTAATTTTTTCTTTGGCTTATTTGTTGCTCAGCATGTTGTTTAATTTCCATGTATTCGTGAATATTAGAAATTTCTTCTGCTATTGATTCCTACATTTCCACCATTGTTCAAGGAAATAGTACTTGATGTAACTTCAATCTTATTAAATTTGTTTAAATTTTTTGTGGTATTATATATAATTTACCCTAAAGAATATTGTATGTGAAATGAGAAGAATTTATGTTCTCCTTCTGACAGATGAAATATTCTGTTAGGTTTTTTCGATCCTCTTAATGACTTGAAACTTTTGGGATTATAAATGGCCTATTTTCTCTCATGTTATAATTATTGACTTAAAGTATATTTTTATCTAAGTACAAATATACTTGTTACCATTTAGTTTCCAGTTGTATGGGATGTTTTTTCCATTGCCTTACTCAGTCTACGTGTAACCTTTTTACATTAATTTTTTTAAACTTTTTAAAAAATTTTTATTTATCTATTATCATAATTGCTTATATTACATTGAATCACATATATCTTTACAGTGTATTACATTTCTTTTTCCAGAAGGAATACCATGCATATCAGTCAAAACAAAGATATTACTATCCTCCTCCTCATCATCAAACAGCTTTTCTTCATTTTTTCCAGATTATTATTATTATTTTTATTCTCATAATTTTTAAACACTCAATCACTATATATCATTTTGCTTGTAAAAATAATTTACCCAACTTGAAATACTTCTCAGACCAGTCCAGTTTAGAATACTATACTTGTTATCAATAGGTAATAAACCATTTCTGTGTCCCACTAATGTCATGCTTCTCTATTTTACTTTCCTTCTCTATACTCTTTTCTTTTCTGCCCCATTCCACACTGTCATCAAAATCCCTAACTATTTTCACTGCTTTTATGCCCTCCAATGTTTCGATCTCTACCATAAAGTGTAGATAGTTGGTATATATTAAGTGAATACATACAATATTTTTCTTTCACATCCTGTCATGCTTCATTCAGCAATAGATACTCCATATTTGACCAATTTCTGTCAAATGGTCTTGTTTTTTTTTTTTATTTTTTTATTGTTTTTTTTTTTTTTATGGCTGAGTAGTATTCCATAGAGTGTATGTTCCACACCTTTTCAATCCATTCATCTGAGTGTGGACATTTGGGTTGGTTCTAGGTGTTAGCGATTGTGAATATTGCCGCAACAAACATTGACATGCAAGCGCTTTTCCCACTGAGCATTCTATCCTTTGGGTAGATACTCAAAAGTGGGATTTCTGGATCAAATGGTAGTTCTATTTGTAGATCTTTGAGGACCCTCCATATCATTCTTCACAGTGGCTGAACCAGTTTACATTCCCACCAACAGTTTAGGAGTGTTTCCCTTTCACCACATGCCCATCCCATTTATCACTTTTTATATTTTTAATCTTTGACATTCTGACAGGGGTTAGGTGGTATCTCATTGCGGTTTTAATTTGCATCTCCCTTATGATGAGGGATGTTGAGCATTTCCTCATATGCTTTTTGACTGTTCATATGTCCTTCTTAGAAAGATTTTTGCTCAGCTCATTTTCCCGTCTTTTAATTGGGTTAATCATTTCTTTATGAGCAAACCACTTGAGTTCCCTGTGTATTATGGCTATCAGTCCCTTGTCTGAAGCATATTTTACAAAAATATTCTCCCATTCTGAGAATTGTCGATTCACACTTGTAGCTGTATCCTTTGCTGTGCAGAAACTTCTTAGTCTGATATAGTCTCACCTGTCTATTTTTTAGAGATTATTGTCTGTGCTTTGAGAGTCTTATTTAAGAAGTCCTTGCCTACCCTAGTGTCTCCTAGAGTTTCCCAGTATTTTCCACCAGTAGTTTTATAATTTGAGGTCTTAAGTTCAGATTTTTAATCCATTTTGAGTTCTGTTTTTTGTTTTTTGCTTTTTTTGTTAATGATGAAAGACGGAGGTTCAGTTTCATCTTTCTGCATGTTTTCCAGCACCATTTACTAAAGAGGTTTTCCATTTCCCAATGGATTGACTGGTATCCTTTGTCAAAAATCAGTTGGCTGCAAACTTTGAGGTGCATTTCTGGGGTCCCTATTCTGTTCCAGCGGTCCACCAGTCTGTTTTTATGCCAATACCATGCTATTTTGATGATCACAGCTTTATAGTATATCTTGGCATCAAGGAGTGATATGCCACCCACTCCACTCTTTTTGTTTTGGATTACTGTGGCAATACAAGATCTTTCATGATTCCAGACAAATTCTACGATTGTCTTTTCTAGATCTGTGAAGAATATCTCTGGTATTTGATTGGAATTGTGTTAAATTTGTAGATTAATTTGGGTAGAATTGCCATTTTGATTACACTAGTTCTTCCAATTCAGGAACATGAGATGTCCTTCTACTTTTTTATGTCCTTTTCAAGATCTTTATTAAGATTTTCATAGTTTTCTCTGTAAAGATCTTCAACTTCCATAGTTAGGTTTACCCCTAGGTATCTTATACATTTTGTGACTATGGTAAAAGGGCTCTACTTCCTTCAACTTGTTCATATATTGGAATGCTATGAATTTTTGGATGTTGATTAAGTATCCTGCCACTTTACTGTATTCATTTATTACTTTTTGAAGTTTGTTCTTGGAAACCTCTGGTTCTTCTAAGTGTCCCATCATGTCATCTGCGAATAAAGATATTTTCAACTCTTCTTTGCCTATTTGAATGTCTTTATTTTGTTATCTTTTCTGATTGCATTAGCTAAGAATTCCAGCATTATATTAAAAAGCAGTGGAGAGGGAGCAGCAGTTGGTGTAATGGCTATAGTCAACCCTGGTTCGAGTCCCAGACTTGGTGGCTTAAACTCAAACCGGGCACATGTGCGTGCATGCCCAAGATCCTGAGAGGAGAATGGAGAAGAAGGGATTGCATTGTGGCCATTCCCCCTGTGGGATGATTTCTGGCTTTCTGTCTCTGTCCCTCTCTGTCTTTCTGGTGAGTGCATACATGTGCCCTATAGCAAAAACCTCTCAAAAAAAAAAAAAAAAAAAAAAAAAAAAAAAGCAGTGGAGAAGGACCAGCAGTTGGTGTAATATCTATGTAGTTAGACTGACATGTAGTCAACTGTGGTTCAAGTTCCAGACCCGGTGGCTTAAACTCATGCCAGGCACATATGTGTGCATGCTCAAAATCCCAAGAGGGAGAATGGAGGAGAAGGCAGTGCTGTGTGGCCATCCCCCTCTGAGGAGTGATTTCTCTCTTTCTGTCTCTCTGTCTCTCTCTGTATTTCTAGTGAGTGCTGAGAAATGACCCTTCTATACCAATTTACCGAGGGTCTTAATCATGAAAGGATGTTGTATTTGATCAAATGTTTTCTCTGCATAAATTGAAATGATCATATGATTTTTATCTTTCTTTCTCTTAATATGGTATATTACATTTATGGTCTTGTGTATGTCAAACCACCCTTGCATCCCTGGGATAAAGCCTACCTCGTCGTGATGAATAATCTTTGTTATATGTTGTTGGATACGATTTGCGAGTATCTTGTTGAGAATTTTTGCATCTATATTCATCAACGATACTGGTCTGTAATTTTCCCTTTTTGTTATGTCTTTGTCTGTTTTGAGAATCAGGATGATGGAGGCTTCATTAAATGAATTTGGAAGGTTTCCTTCCTTTTGAATCTTTAGAAATAATTTGAGTAGGATAGGGTTAACTCTTCCTTAAAGGTTTTGTAGAATTCAGAAGTGAAGCCATCTGGACCTAGGTTTTTTTCGTCAGGAGGTTATTTATTACTGATTCAATCTCATGGCTTGTTATGGGTCTATCAGGTTTTCTATGTCCTCCTGAGTCAATCTTGGTAGATTATATGCATCCAGAAACTTTTCCATCTCCTCCATGTTCTCTTGTTTGCTGGTATATAGTTGCTCATAGAATCCTCTAATGATGTTTTGTATTTCTATTATGTCTTTTGTAATGTTGCCTGTTTCATCACATATTTGATTTATCTGGTTTCTTTCTTTCTTCCTCTTTATCAGTCTAGTCTTGTTAATCTTTTCAAAGGACCAGCTTTTGCTTTCATTTATTTTCTGTATGGTTTATTTTCTATTTCATTTATTACTGCTCGAACTTTATTATTTCTTTTTGCCAGCTATAGTATTCTTGGTTGAAATTGTTTGCATTCAACCTTTCGAGTATATTTCCCCATTCTTTCCTTGCCTGCATTGTTTCTGAAGAGAGATCCAATGTTAGCCTGATTGGATAGCCTTTGTAAGTAATTAGACATTTCCCTCTTACCAATTTTCATATCTTGTCTTTGTCTGTTGTTTTTTCCAATCCAACTATAATGTGCATTGGAGAGTATCTTCTTGGACTGATTATATTTGAGGTCCTATGTATTTCTTGGGTCTGGATAGTTAAATGCTTTTCTAGACTTGGAAAGTTTTCTTCCTGATTTCATGAAATCAATTATCAATGCCCTTATAATTTTCTTCCTTTTCTGGGATACCAATTATCCGAATGTTGAGTTGCTTGATGGTATCCATTATTCCTCATATATTATACTTATTTTTCTTGGTTGTTTTCTCAATATTCTTACTACTTCATTCTAGGTGAGAGTTTTTGTCTTCTACATTCAAGATTCTATCTTCTGCATCATCTAATCCACTTTTAATACTTTCAAGGGAGTTTTTAATTTCCTGTACCACATTCTTCATCCTTAACAGTTCCATATGATTCTTTTTTTAAGGTGTCTATATTTAGTCTTTCAAATCATGAAAGGAATTCCTCATCTCTTTGGGCTCATTGTCTCTTTTCTCTTATATCTCAGTTAGTTTAGTCACTACAAATATTCTGATTTGCTTATCCAACATGTCCACAACGTCCATTGTGTTCTCTGTGGGCGATGTGGGATTGATGTTTTCCCTTGGGGGAGAGACATTTTGCTGGCTGCTCATGTTTCTTGTGCTTTTGCAATTGTTCCTAGTCATCTGGTTGTGTATACATTCCTTCAAACTTATTCAAGGTGACTTTGAGGGTTCAAAGGTGTGCAAAAATAGAAAATTGGCAATCTTTCTTCTGGTATGTCTCCCTGTTGCTCAGCAGTACCCTTCACTGTTGTCACAGGTCCTGGGTGACCAAAAGTCCTCAAAGCATGAAAGTTCTGAGAGTCCAAAGGTGAGTGGAGCAGAGGGGGGGATTAGCCATGGGTTCTGGTTGCCGCAGGCAGCCTGGTGTCTGGCAATGCTGTTAAAACAGATCTTCAGATGGGGTGGGGAGGGGAACAAGTTCATCTTAAAGTCCTAAGAAACAAACTTGAGGTCCAAAGTTGAGTCGGAGGCCAGTTGGGTGAGCCACAGGTCCTAGCCATCAGGACCTGCAGCCACGGACAGCCTGGTCAAGATTACATTAAATTTTTGGGAACCGGCAGTTAGCGTAATGGCTGTGTCGCTGGACTCCCACGTAGTCGACCGCAGTTCGCGTCTCGGACCTGGTGGCTTACAACTCACGCCGGGCGCGTGTGCGTGCGTGCCCAAGATCCCGAGAGGAGAATGGAGGAGAAGGGATTGCGGCGTGACCATCCCCCCTGGGGGGGTGATTTCTCACTTTCTGTCTCTCTGTCTCTCTCTCTGCCTGTCTGGCGAGCACACGCGCCCTATAGCGAAAAACCTCTCCAAAAAAAAAAAAAAAAAGATTACATTAAATTTTTATAGGTAACATATAGTTATTGTTGTTTTAATTCATTCAGATACAATATGTATTTTAGCTGGAAAGTTTAGTAAGTTTATATTCAAAACAATTATTGATAAATAATTAGATGATTTTCTTATTGTATGTTTTATTTCCTTACTTTTAATATTTTGTGTATCTGGGACCAGCAGTGAGCGTAATGGCTATGTCACTGGACTCCCACATAATCAACCGCGGTTCGCGTCCCGGACCCGCTTAAAACTCACACTGGGCGTGTGTGCGTGCGTGCCCAAGATCTTGAGAGGAGAATGGAGGAGAAGGGATTGCAGCGTGGCCATCCCCCCTGGGGGGTGATTTCTCGCTTTCTGTCCCTCTGTCTCTCTCTGTCTGTCTGGCGAGAGCACACGCCCTATAGCAAAAACCTCTCAAACAAACAAACAAACAGCAAAAAAATATTTTGTGTATCTAAAATAGGTTTTTCTTTGTGGTTACAATGATACTTATATAAAAATATTTTTAAAAAATATTTGCCAGACAGCATGCAGTCACCAGAAAAAGAAAAAGAAAATAACGAAAGAACAAGGAAGAAAGCACTCCTGGAGGGGCATTGTCTTTCTGCAATCCTTTTGTGGTCTTTCTGTAATCCATTTTTCTTTATTTCTTCATCCTGTCATGATTTTGGATGTTACACCCAGGAGCCTGGTATGTTTTTCAAGCTGTCAGAGACAGGACTTGAACCATACACATGGCCTTGTTTGATCCTGCTTCCTTAACCACTAAGTCATGGAGAAAGGCAGATATAAAGCCTAGTTTTCTCTCTCTCTTTTTTTTTTTTTTTTTTTTTTTTTTTAGAAATACTTGTGCTATTTTGCTATAGAGTGCATGCACTCACTAGAGTCAGAGAGAGATGGAGAGACAAAAAGCCAGACAAAGTGCTAAAAAGCGAAAAATCACCCCCCTTCTGGGGTGATGACCACACTGTTTCCTTTCTTCTCCATTCTCCTCTCAGGATTTTGGGCATACACACACATGTGCCTGGCGTGAGTCTCAAACTGCTGTGTCCAGGACTCAAACCACAATTGATTGTGTGGAATTCCAGCAATGTAGCCATTACACCATCTACTGGTCCCCTATAACAGACATTTTTTAACTACAGCTCATAATTAAAATTTTGATATCACAATCACCATCTTTTTTGTATTTTGTATGCCTTAAGAAACTATTCTAGCTATTATTGGGGGACCAGCAGTTAGCGTAATGGCTATGTCGCTGGACTCCCACGTAGTCGACCACAGTTTGAGTCCCAGACCCGGTGGCTTCAACTCACACTGGGCATGTGTGTGTACATGCCCAAGATCCCGAGAGGAGAATGGAGGAGAAGGGATTGCGGTATGGCCATCCCCCTGGGGGGGGGGTGATTTCCTGCTTTCTGTCTCTCTGTCTCTCTCTGTCTGTCTGGCGAGCGCACGCGCCCGATAGCAAAAAACCTCTCCAAAAAAAGAAAAAAAAATATTCTAGCTATTATTACTTTTAATAATTTTGACTTTTTTCCTTCATACTAAAGATATAAGTAATTTACATACCACCATTACAGTGCAGTGGCATTCTGAATTTGAGTGTGTAGTTACTTTTACTTGTGAGTTTTATACTTTCTTATATATACTTCTTTCTATTAGCATCATTTTCTGTAAGTAGGTAAAACTCTCTAACATTTTTTTTGTAATATAGACTTTTAAGTGATAGATTTCCTGTTTTTCTTTTTTTCTCTGATAAATTCTTTACCTCCTTTTCATTTCTGAAGTACAGCTTTGCCAGGTACATTTTTCTTCTTGAAAGTTTATTTCCTTCAGTACTTAGAATATATCTTCCCACCCTCTGATACTATAAGGTTTCTGCTGACATATCTTCTCCCAGCTTTATTAGAGCTCCTTACTTGATACTTTCTTCTTTTCTTTGCTGCTTTCAGGATCCTGTCTTAAAATTGAAATAAGACAGTCTTAGTATAACATCTCTTAGAGAAATTTTGTTTGGATTGAATTTAATTTGAACACTTTGATTTTTCTGTACTAGAATATTTCTTTCCCCAGATTAGGAACATTATATGTTATTATTTTTGTTTTTATTTTTTGTTTGTTTGTTTTGCTATAGGGTTGTATAGTCACCAGAGAAAGACAGAGAGAGAGGGAAAGTAAGACATCACCCCCCCCCCCCCACGAATGGTCATACTGCAATCCCTTCTCCTATATTCTCCTCTTGGGGTTTTGGGCATGTACCACATCCCCAGTGTGCTTTTTGTCACTGGGTCCAGGACTCAAACTGCACAACTGATTGTAAGGTATCTACTCACCTTAACCTCCACACCACCTGCTAGCCCTCTTTAATGAGACTTTTATCATTTTCTATCTTCTTTTGAATTATTTTATTTATTAATTTTAATTTGACCAGAGAGAGAGACAGAGAGAGAGAAAGCCATCAGATCCGGGATCCGAACTGTGTTTGGCCATGTGGAGAGTCCAACATCCTCAACCATCACTCCACCTGCCGGCTCCTATCCCTTTGTCTTTCTACTCTCGTACTTGAACTCTAATGAGTTGAGCATTTGCTCTCTTGATGCTGTTCTGTAAATTCAGTAAAATTTCTTTTTCCTTTTTATTCTTTTTTTTCTCCTCTGATTGTATATTTTCAAATAAACAGCCCTTTAGCTCCTGTTCTTTATTTTGCTTGATTAACCTATTATTAATGCTTTTTATTATATTTTTCAGCTCCAGGAATTCTGTTTTGATTTCTTCCTTTCTTTCTTTTTATAATTTCAGTTTTTTATTACTAATTTTGGTTATTTATTTTCTTGATCTCCTTGTGTTTTTTTTTTTTTTTTTGTATTTTCTTGACATTTGCAGAGCTTATTTGTAACAATCATTTTGAATTCTTCATTAGACAGCTCATATATCTCTATTTATTTGGGGTCAGTTACTGGGAGACTATTATCTACTTTTGGCAATATTATATCTCCTTAATTTTCATGTTTCTTTCTCTTTTTTAAGAGATTTTTGCCATAGACCACATGTGCTTGCCAACGAGATAGAGAATAGACAGAAACAGTGAGAACAAAAGAGAGAAATTACCCTCCAGAACAGATGGCCCTGATGCAAAACCTTCTTCTCCGTTCTCCTCCTGGGATCTTGGATATACATGCACATGCACCTGGCATGATTTTCAAGACACTAGGTCTGGGACTCGAACCTCAGACAGCCATGTGGGATTTCGGTGATGTAATTAATACATATTCTGCTGGTCCCGTTCACATGCATTCCACAACCCCTGCTTGGAGCTGCAACATTAATTTTGAAGGTTTCCTTTCCTTTGGGCTTATTAACTCTTGATAAATAAACAGTCATGTTCGGTAAGAGCAGAGAGCCCTGACTCCCAAGTCTAGCAGATGCAGTCAGATAGGAATTAGATTCTATTTACAGGGAGATAGGGTGAGGGCCTGAAAAGGAAGTCACTGTTTTACTTTTTAATAAAGCCTCTGTGTGTTTCCTCTATGATCTGATTAATGTACAAAATATACCTCTTTCACATGTCTCTAAAGAATATATAACTCCTTGCTAATAAGGCAGGAGATAAGGGTATTGAGCACACAGACAGGTAAAAGCAAAGATGGAGTCACAAATTTTTAAAGCCCAAGGCTGGCTGCATTGAAACTCAAAGAAAATGTAGCTAAGGGCAACAGTCTAAATTAGCGACTATATTCTAATAAAAAATACAGATTAATATGGTCTGCTGGGACCAGCAGTTAGCGTAATGGCTATGTCGCTGGATTCCCACATAGTCGACCACGGTTCACGTCCCAGATCTGGTGGCTTAAAAACTCACACTGGGCACGTGTGCATGCGTGCCCAAGATCCCGAGAGGAGAATGGAGGAGAAGGGACTGTGGCATGGCCATCCCCCCTGGGGGGGTAATTTCTCGCTTTCTGTCTCTCTGTCTCTCTCTGTCTGGCGAGTGCACTCGCCCTGTAGCAAAAAATAAAAAACTCTCAAAAAAAAAATATGGTCTGCTGATCACATAAAGAATAGGGTAATAAATCACCAAGACTATCATGTAACTATTTTCTAAAGCTCATTTCCTTATAAGAAAGCCAACCTATTGCTCAGACTGCTAGATTATAAACCCCTCTTTGGTAACACTGGGGACCTGCTCCCTGCTTGGGAGCTCTGTTCTTCCTTCCCTCTCTTAATAAACTCTGCTTTGCCATCTCCTCTCTTTGTCCTCATATCTAATTCTTCATGAACACTGGACAAGAACCAGCATATTTTTTGGGTCTGATCACCCAGCACTCCCATGTCAACAGGATGACTGCTAATCTCAGTTGAGGCTCATGTGCCTATGAAGATAATTTTTCTTCATAGCTACCTTTAACCTTAGAGAATTTATCAAATAATGAGTTTTAAGAAATCCTATCATGCCTAAGAACACAGTTTTAAAAAGAAGAAGTGGTAAAAACAGGTTCTAAACCGACTTAGTGGTCTGTGACTTTCTACTTTTATCTCTCTGCTTACTGCCTCTTCTCGATTTTTTTTTTCTCTCAACCTGAGGTAGGAAGAAAGGTGGAGAATGGAAATGGGTAAGGAAGCTGGACCATCTGCCTAGGTGGCTAGTTAGAAAAATAAATCAGGGCAAGGACCAGCAAGTAGAGTGGTTGTTTGGGCCCTGGACTCCCACATGGCTGGCTATGATTCAAGTCCAAGATCTGGTGGCTTGCTTTCTACCTCTCCCTCCCTCTTTCTGTTTCTCTTTGGTTAAAATAAATAAATAAATAACAAAAAAATGTATATGTATGTGTGTGTGTGTATATATATATATATATATATATATATAAAAACATTTTAACAGCAGATTTATATATATATGTGTATATACACACACACATATATATATATACACACACATATATATGTGTGTGTATATATATATATCTGTATGTGTATATATATATATATATATATATATACACGCATATATATGTATAAAACAACAACAACAAAAATAGAACATACCAATCAGGGCAGAAAATTCCCCTCTTAAGGTAATGTAGGTAGGAGATTTTTAGTGGGGGATGTGTAACAACACTGTTTGGAGTAAACAAGCATTTTTATTTTCCAGAACCAATTTAGCAAATTAATATTATTAAGTAATTACTTGATCACCATTTTTTAAGTGTTAATATTTAACATCCTTTTTTCTTTCTTTTTTATTTTTTTTGAGAGTTTTATGCTATAGGGCATGAGTGCTCACCAGAAAGATAGAGAGAGACAGAGAGATAGAAAGCGAGAAGCAAGAAATCACCCCCGAGGGGGGATGACCATGCCGCAATCCCTTCTCCTCCATTCTCCTCTCTGGATCTTGGGCACACATGCACACGCGCCTGGCGTGAGTTTAAGCCACCGGGTCCAGGACTCAAACTGCAGTCAGCTACATGGGAGTTCAGTGACATAGCCATTACACTAACTGCTGGTCCCTTAATATTTAACATCCTAACAGCCATCTTTTGGAGTAGGTTCTACTGTTATTACCAATTCCCAAATAGGGAAATTGATGCATAGAGAGAACACACAGCTCTCTCTAAAGTGGTGCTGTGGAGTATGAATGTGAATTTAGGCAGTTTAATCCACAATGTGCGCGTCATCACTTGGCAGAAAATAGTTAATGCTCAATATAGTTAAATATTCAGGTCTTCTCCTACCTGAAGCCAAAAGCTTAGGTAGTCATTTCTGAGTAAATAATCCTATTAGTTGAGGCTGTTCTCATTTAATCCAGAGTGTCTCCTCTCCTCCTTTCTTCCCATTCTAGGTGTCAGGGCACATGTGCAGTGCCAGGAACCAATGTGGAGGGAGGGGGTCATTTGCACAGAGACTGTGCCTAAGGGTGGAGATCATGGTGGCTTCTGATCATCAACATTGGTGCTTGTTGATCTCCAGGAAACAGGCCTTGTCCTTTCTGGTCCTCAGGTCACTAGATCTGACCTGACACTGAAAAGTCTTCGTTCAAACCTCGAGGCCTTCCGGCCCTGGAATGAAGCTACTCTATTCCAGTTTTCTGTTAGACACCCTATTTGGGCTTGGAAAATTCTTGTATACCTAACATTTAAAACATTTTATTATGGTACAAACTCTTAAAATGGTATATACCCTCCTAAAGATTTAAATTATTTTAATTTTATTAGATTTTAAAATTTTATTTGTTTTATTTTAATTGATGAACAATATTGGGTTGTAGGATGTCATGATGTATTTATTCTAACTTTTTCTTTGCAAAAATGTGTCATGACTTTTCTGACAACCCGATAATTGTATATATTATATATTTATGAAGTACAATTTGATGTTTTGGTATATAATTGCATTGCAGAATGATTAAATAAAACCATTAAATCTATCACCTCACATACTGGTCATCTATCTATATATATATATATATATATATATATATATATATATATATATATATGAAAACATTTAAATTGTACTTTTAGTCACTTTGAAATACATGATATATATTTAATTATTTTAGTTACCATTCTGTGCAATATAGCACTAAAGCTTATTCCTATGTCTTAGTGAAATTTTATGCCCTTTGGTCAACCATCTCCCCTTACCCTATCCACCTGTCTCCAACAGCCTCTGGTCACCACCATTCTACTCCTTACTTCCTGACATTTTTAAGTGTATAAAAAAGGATTTTTATTTCTAGTTTCTAATTTCAATTTCTAATTTTTATTCCTATTTCTAATTTCACCATATCATATTCTATATCTCTAGAACGTATTTATCTATATAAATACATATTTATCTATATAAAATTCAATTATACTATAAAATTTTATAAAAAATTCTATAAAATTCAGTATAACTGAATTTTATACTCTTTGTTTGACTTTTATATGATGTAGGGTGCCCCTTTGAATGAAGAGACTTGTTCATACAGCTGTGTGAAGTGCTTAGATCTGCATCTTCCATGTATAACTTACAGATGTTTTCCAGACATTCCCCCAAATCACAAGGCTGCTTTATTCCAAGTACTCAGAGTATTTCAGCACCAAGGCCAACATAAAGACCATGTCAACCTGATCAGCTTCCTCCTGCTCCATGCCACATTCAAGAATTCTTGGAATATATTCACATTTTAGACCACATGTCGTTTATAGTTTGAAACACATTGTACTTCCTAATGTTGTTTTTATAAATGTATCATAATACATTCTGATTTCAAAGTACGAACTACCAAGTCTTGACTTAATATAGTCTTCTTTTTTTATGGAAATTTTTTTTTTCTATAGGGCGTGTGCGCTCACCAGAAAGGGATGGCCACACCGCAATCCCTTCTCCTCCATTCTCCTCTTGGGATCTTAGGTACGCATGCACACGCGCCCGGCGTGAGTTTAAGCCACCGGGTCCGGGACTCAAACCGTGGTCGGCTATATGGGAGTTCAGCGACATAGCCATTACACTAACTGCTGGTCCCAATATAGTCTTAATTGTATACCACTCTGTGTAACTGGTGATTTGATGACCTTTTATTTCATCCTTAACCATGTATCACTTTTGTGTTAAAAACAACCAGGTTATCACAGGACAGAAATTGAGAGCAACTCATGAGTAATTAGAATCAGTTTTGGTTACATGTATATTATAGGTTGTGTTGCTATTATTGACTATATGTCAGAAATAAAAGTTATTTAATAAACAGGAAAATTTTCGCAGACTTTGATGTGTGTGCACCAATTACAAATTCCACTGTATGTAATACTTCTGATTACTTAAAATTGTCTTCTCTACTGCAGCAAGTTTATTAATGACTTCTACACTGGACATTATCCTGGAAAGCACAGAAAGGACACTAATGCTCAATATGCCTTACCACAACTTCTGAAAAGAAACAAAAGGGAAATAAAAAATTCAACCTCTGGTTTTCAGGGTCAACTTGGTATCCTTGCTCTCAAAGAAAAGTTTGTCTTAGAAAAAATAAATCTAATCTTTGGCTCCTAATATATACTTGTTAATTCTATGTGTTGGGGACCCAGATTACCAAGACAGATAAGGGTGCCTGAGTTAGTCCAAATGGGTTCTAACATCTGACGTCCCATTTAATTACTGAAAAATAACAAATAAGTTACTTAGCTCTCTGACCCTTGATTTTCTCACCTGTAAAACAAATATAATAGTACTTACCACACAGGATTCTTGTGAAAATATTCATGTAAAGCACATAGGTATTGATGTGTGTACATAATGTCTTGCAATAAGTGAGTAAATAGTACCTCTTTGTTATTTATTTTAAAGGACTAATATTCTTTAAATTTGTAAGATATTTGTAAGAAAAGGAGTTCACAGGGAATAAACTCACAGTGAGTTTAGCATGCCTCTGAATGGAGTGTTCTGAGGAGGTTAAAAGGTTTTCAATTACTACTCTCTACTGAAAATCCTAAACAACCAGAATGTGAAGAAAATAGAATTTCCCATTTCACAGATGGAATAACTGATGTAAATATAGCAAATTGATTACAAAAGACCTCTCATGCCCTACATTGATTATCTCTCCTTCATACTTCAATCAAACCAGTCTAGAAAATAATCAGTTTATCCCTATACTCTACTTAGATTATTTTGTAGTTCTGTGGAAGAATAACCACTTATGCAAGAATGTACATTTATTTTATATTGAAATTTTTCAATGGTGATCACAAAAATTTGCCTCTACATACCACATTAAATTTAATGTCAGGGATGACTGTAAAGTCTTATATGTCTATGAAACACAAAGGCAGGAAATGATATCCTTATCTTGATATGCAACTGCCATTATGTAATTTAAGGAAATTTTCTAAAGTTCCATGGACATCTATTCCTCTCTCTTTTTTTAATTGAAAAGATCTTTATTTTTATAAATACTTATTATTTACATTTAATTACAATACATATTTACATTGTACAACATGGTTTTTCTCAGCACCAGTATGGTGCCTATCGGTTAAGACAAAGACATTTATCACATACACAATCATCAGCAAATAATTTTTTTTAAGAAGTTTTTGCTATAGGGTGTGTGTGCTTGCCAGAAAGACAGAGAGAGACAGAGAAACAGAAAGTGAGAAATCATCTCCCAGGAGGGATGGCCACGCCACAATACCTTCTCCTCCATTCTCCTTTCAGGATCTTGGGAATGTACACACACGCGCCCGGCATGAGTTTTTAAGCCACCGGGTCCAGGACTCAAACCGCAGCCAACCACATGGGAGTCCAGCAACATAGCCGTTACACTAACTGCTGGTCCCATCAGCAAATAATTTTTCATCTTTGTGTCAAATAAATGCATTGTTTGTTTTTTTTTTTCCCTATTAGAAATTTAAGAAGCATGATTTTGATGGACGCTTATAGCTGGGGAAAACTATTTTTTAAAATTCGTGATCTCCTAAATCACTTATCAATTAATTTATCAAAATTGTCAGTTAATTTTCTATCATTATCTATTTCTCTTGTGCTTACTGCTCATCTTATTTATTTAATACTTTTCAAACATTTATGATTTTAGACATTTAATAATTGTATGTACTTATAACATAGAACATGATGTTTTGATACATGTGCACATTATTCAGTGATAAGGGTATTGAGTATATTCATCATTTCAGACATTTATTTCTTTGGGATGAAGATATTCCAAATTGTCTTTTAGCTATGTTGAAATACATGATATAAAACTGTTCATAATAATCTCTCTTCTGTGCAATAGCACAATAGAACTTATTTTATCTAATAGTGACTCTGTACCTGTTAACCAGTCTTTATTAGCTGTCCAACCTACCCTCCCTAGCCTCTGGTAGCCACTATTCTACTCTTTCATATGTTTGACTTTTTCAGATCCTACAGGCTGGTGAGGATGTGGAGGATGAGAAATTCTTATGCTGTTTTTGGTAGTGTAAATTAGTATAGCCACTATGGAAAATAGCATGTGGGCTTCTCAAAAGAAAAAAAAAAAAAGAAATTGCAAAATTGAGCTAGTATATGATCCAGCAATTTCACTCCTGGGCATATACCCAAAAGAAATGAAATCA
The DNA here is from genome assembly GCA_026018925.1 of Tupaia tana. Taxonomy (NCBI): domain Eukaryota; kingdom Metazoa; phylum Chordata; class Mammalia; order Scandentia; family Tupaiidae; genus Tupaia; species Tupaia tana. The sequence continues at coordinate 54,751,047 of JAKSZU010000012.1, forward strand.
ATATGTCAAAGAGACATACGCACTCTCACGTTTATTGTAGCATGGCTCACAATGGCCGAGATATAGTCAACCCAGGTGTCTATCAATGGATGAATTGCTAAGAAAATGTGGCTTAGATATTATATAGAATATCATCTAACCATTACAAAAATGAACTCATGTCATTTGTCGGAACTTGAATAAACCTAGGACATTAAGTTAAGTGAGCTAGGCACAGAGACATTTATGGTATTTGTCATTGTTTTTCTCTCTGAAGCAGAGTGGAAGAAACCATAGTTACATTTTAGCATCCTGTCCCAGCCTGTGACAGTCCCAAATTTGAATCTAAGATTTCAAAATAATACTCCCACTATCCATTTTCTGTTAAAACAGATCTGTTAAAGTTGTTTGGTAAAATATTAAGATGCCAAATTGTGATGTGAAAGATCCACTGGTTATAAAAGAAAGTTACCACAGCAGATACTTTCTCAGAATACATATTCATGGACAAAATAACTTTTTTAAAAAAACAAGCAAATAAGGGAACCAGCAGTTAGCGTAATGGCTATGTCACTGGACTCCCACATAGTCGACCGCAGTTCACGTCCCGGACCCAGTGGCTTAGAACTCACGCCGGGCACGTGTGCGTGCGTGCCTAAGATCCCGAGAGGAGAAAGGAAGAGAAGGGATTGCGGCGTGACCATCCCCCCGGGGGGTGATTTCTCGCTTTCTGTCTCTCTGTCTCTCTCTGTCTGTCTGGCGAGCGCACGCGACCTATAGTGAAAACTTCTCAAAAAAAAAAAAAAAAAGAAAGAAAGAAAGAAAGAAAGAAAGAAAAAAAAACAAGCAAATAAGAATAGATGATTTCTATGTCTATTCAGAAAGATGTCTGTCACATAGATTCAGAAATATAAAAGAGAAAAGAAAATAAAAGAAAGAAAAAGAAAAAAGACATTAAAGAAAAAGAAAATACTAAGAATTTACATATTTGATGGGACCAGCAGTTAGCGTAATGGCTATGTCGCTGGACTCCCACGTAGTCGACCGCGGTTCGAGTCCCGGACCCGGCGGCTTAAACTCACGCCGGGCGCGTGTGCGTGCGTGCCCAAGATCCCGAGAGGAGAATGGAGGAGAAGGGATTGCGGCGTGGCCATTCCCCCTGGGGGGTGATTTCCTGCTTTCTATCTCTCTGTCTCTCTCTGTCTGTCTGGTGAGCGCACGTGCCCTATAGCAAAAACCTCTCCAAAAAAAGAAAAAAAAAAAAGAATTTACATATTTCATTTCAGTCAATTCCAATCAACATTTGAAGGAACAGCCTTGTTTCTTGAATTTGTGACAACAAATAAAAAATAAAATAAAATAAAATAAAAACAGCTCTAACTCAATATACTAGCTCTTCTAAGAGGAAAAACTCATAAAAAATTTGGTTCATAAGTTTTAAATTATACTTAAATATATATATATATATATATATATATATATATATATATATATATATCTTAACCACTAACTTTTTGTGGGCACTCAGAACGAGGGTGAGAATTGCACAGAAAAAATTCAAGGAAACTGTCAGATGCAGTTGGGCCCTTGCTTTTCTTTGTTCTTTCCATGAAGTAAAAAGTATTGAGGTCCAGTTCCCTAAATATCTGAGGTGAAGTCGGGGCTCCTGACGAAGCTGCACATAGTCAGGAAGAGCAATAAAAGGCCCTGCAGGGACTAGGTGCAATCCCAGTGGCAATCCTTATTGTAACTCTTGGACACGTCTAAGCAAAATAAACTCTGGCAATGTTAACTTTCTACTGCTTTGACTTTTCAAGTGTGCTTTTAAAATTATTTTAAATTGTTCTAAATGTATGGTATAAAATATACTTATAAAATCAGTAGCCACAAAATTTTTAAAATAGTCATTACTTTTTATGCAGGAATAAATTCTTATGATCATATATATATGTGTACATATATATGTGTGTGTGTGTGTGTATATATATATATATATATATATACACACACACACACAGACATATATATAGAGTCTTCATTGTCTTTCTTATCAAGGCTAATAACGTATTAATATTGAAGGTATTTAGCTTTTTCTTAATGTAACTAAGGTCAAACTTAAATGTTCCCATTTTCATAACAGTTATTCTTGTTGGATTGTCTTTCTAATAACTTCACTATATATCCCAAGTCATTCCATTGAACAACCAGTATTTAATTTCCCCAGATTAATTGACTCACCTTTGTAGTTAGTCTGGTGTTTTTGCTTTGCTTTTGGTTTGTTTGTTTAATATTTGTGTTTTTCTCTCATCGTTTCAATATATTATCAACTGAGCAAAATTTGGGACTACTTTCTCTCACCTTGTATCTAATAATTTAATTTAAAACATTGTGTTAGTCTATTTATTTGTTTATTTCTCCAAGACAGAGTAAGGTAAAGAGAAAAAATGTTCACCTTCAACAATATCTTCACACCATGATTCTCCCCCTGCCTCAGTCAGACAGGATCATCGGCACACATTCAGCCTCTAGTATGCAAAGGAGACTGCAGGACATAAAAACAGGACCTTGCCATCCGATCTCAGAATCACAGAATATTGCATTACCACTGTGCTACTGGGACTAGCCTAATACATTAAATTTTATAATGGCAAGGGTAATGACGATGATGTTTAACATTTATCACTATTATTTGACATTATAGAGGCCTATGGGAAAAAGTATCTTACTATTCTTCAGTCTTGTTTTATTTCTCTAATTATATCCACCTGGCCTCTAATAGCTATTATCCTCTGCCACTGACTATCTTTGAATCTCAGAATTTTCACCCGTACCACAGAACAAAGTTATAGGGAAGTATAGTTATTTATAGCTCTCATTGAATTCCTCAAAAATATTTATGCTCCTGTTACCAGTACATTATTAAAATTTTTGTTATTATTAGTTTTTTGGCATTCAAGCACTGTGTATCATTAGAGCATACAAATGAATTTTTCCATTCTTGTTCAGTCAAAGATATTCTTATACATATTATCATCAACAGATAATGTTCTGTTTTGGGTCTATTAAATGTTTTGATTTTTGTTATTCCCCTTGATTCTCTCCCTCTCACCCTCTCCTATTCCCCACTCTCCTCCCACACTGTCTCTGGTATCACAGTTTCTCTACGTGCCTTTGTAGTATCCAGTCTTTCAGTTTCTACCATACAGTGCTGCTATTTTTTATATATTGAATGCCTCTCTTTTGTAGTGTGGCTTGTTTCACTTAACAGTAAAACTTTCATATTCATAAACTTTTAATTAAATGGAACTCATTGATTTTTATGGCTGTGTAGCATTCTGTAATGTATATGTGCCACATCTGTTTTTTTTTTTTTTTTTCTCTCTCTCTCTCTTTTTTTCTTTTTACTTTTTTTGGAGAGGTTTTCGCTATAGGGTGCATGCACTCACCAGAAAGACAGAGAGAGACAGAGAGATAGCGAGAAATCATCCCCCAGGGGAAATGGCCATGCCGCAATCCCTTCTCCTCCATTCTCCTCTTGGGGTCTTGGGCATGCACGCACATGCGCATGGCGTGAGTTTAAGCCACTGGGTCCAGGGCTTGAACCGTGATCGACTACATGGGAGTCCAGGACATAGCCATTACGCTAACTGCTCATCTCGTGTGCCACACCTTTTTAGTCCATTCATTTGTTCATGGACTTTGGGTTGGTTCCATGTCTTCATAATTGTGAATATTAGTACAATTAATATGGATGTGCAATTTTTCTGACTGAGGATTTTCTTATCATTTGGGTAGATATTCAGGAGTGGAATTGCTGGGTCATATGGTAGTTCTAGCTTAAGGTCTTTGAAGAACTCATATTGTTCTCCACAGTGGCTGGACTAATTTAGATTCCCAGTAACAGTGTAGGAAAATTTCCTTTTCACTACAGACTCACCGGCACTTACCATTCTATGGTTTTTTTTAGCTTCATTTTTTAACCTTTTTTTATTTCATTTTCTCTTTTACATTCAATCACATTATTTAGTTTACAAACTGAATATTTCAACATGTGAACATTTCTCCCTAGTCCAGTTGATAAAATTATAAAAGTATCTTCAACAGATAATATCACATTTCTTTGTCACATTAGTGCTTTGCCTCTCTATTTTTCTTCTAAATGTCCTTTGGCGTGGTTTGCAGATATATTCTCCCATTCCAAAGGCTATGGATTCACTTTAATTATTGTTTCTTTTGCTTTGCAGAAGCTTTTTAGCCTAATGTAACCCACTTGACTATGTTTTGAGTGTCTTTTTTAAGAATTTTTTGCCTATTCCAAAGTCTTCAAGAGTTTTCTTCTAGTAGTTTTATAGTTTGAGGTCTTTACTAGTACATTTTTATTGTATTAGTAAAGAGAATTACTTCTTTTTTATTTAATTTTTTTTTTTTTGAGAGAGAGATTTTGGCTCTACGGTTCATGCACTCACCAGAGACGGAGAGAGAAAGCAAGAAATCACCCCCTGGGAAGATAGCCACACTGTGATCCCTTCTTCTCCATTCTCCTTCTGGGATTTTGGACATGAAATGCACATATGCCTGGCATGAGTTTCAATCTGCCAGGTCTGGGACTCAAATCACAGTTGGCCATGTGGGAGTTCAGCACCTAAACCACTCCACCACCTGTTAGTCCAAGAGTCAACATCAGATGATCCTATCAAAATATTTGTTATGGTTTCTAACAACAGTGCCATAACAAAGCACTATATGCTGGGTGGCATAATCAACAAAAATGTACCGTCTCACAGTTTTGGAGGTTAACTCTTTGAGATCAAGACATTGTCAGGGTTGGTTCTCAGTGAGAGCATTTGTACAAATGCCATTGTAATGGGCATGATTCTCTCCTGGCTTCTGTTAGTTTACTGGCTATCTTTGGCATTCTTTGATTTATCCTCTTTTTCCCATGGCATTATCCCTGTGTGGGTGTCTGTCTCTACATTCAAATTTCCCTTTTCACTAGTCATACCAGTGACTCACTCCAAAGACTTCATGTCAACTAACTTACTTCTGTTAAGACCTTGTCTCTAAATTAAGTACATTGGGAGGTACTTGGATCAGGATTCCAAGATACATTTTCTTACCTCATACTGTCTCTTACTGAATATAAAACAGATTCAGCATTATCCAGTGTATGTGCTCACATTGTCTCTTTTCTTAGAAGCTAGCCCTAATCCCTCAAGACAGAGCTACATTAAATCAACAGTAAAATATGATGTTTTCTATTGACTTCTTTTAGCTCAATACAAACTGTGAAGAAGGATTTGAAACCTTGATTCATCTTTAATGATCTGAAATCACTTTATTGTCTTATAATCTTCACATGGCATTTTTCACTTCTGCATTCCTCAAAGTATAAATCAGAGGATTGAGCAAAGGTGTTCCAATGGAATAAAACACAGCTATCCATAGCAAAAGTAGTTGCAGGATGTGTGTATATAAATATGCAAGGTCCAAAGAACAAGATGACCATGATGATGTGGGAGATACAGGTGGAGAGGGCTTTCTTCCTTCCTTCAGCACTGTGGTTTCCCAGAGAATGCAAGATGATAACATAGGAGAACATTAGTATGACAAAAGTGACTGTACAAATGGCCCAACTATTAAAAACCAAGAATAGATTTATTACATAAGTGTCTTCACAGGCAAGTTTCAACAAGGGTTGCAAGTCAAAGAAATAGTGATCAATTACATTAGGTCCACAGTATGGCAGACTCAAGGCAAGGAAAATCTGAGTTAAAGAATGTACACAGGACCCCACCGTGGCCACGGTCACCAGCCCACTGCAGACCCGGCGACTCATGGTGGCCGTGTAGTGCAGTGACTTACAGATGGCAACGTAGTGGTCAACAGCCATGAGGATAAGATAAAGATCTCCACACAGCCAAAGAAATGTAATGTAAATACTTGGATTATGTACTCAGTGAATGAAAAAGTTGTCTTCTTCAAAAGGGAATCCATAATCACTCTAGGAGCTATGGAAGTAGAGAAGCAGGTATCAGATAAGAATAAGTAGAAAAGGAAGAAGTACATGGGACTCCCAAGTGCATGACTGGTCTTGATGGTAGTAAGAATAAGCAAGTTACCCCCCAATGCCCCCAAATAGAAAAGCAAAAAAAGACAAACACTACTTTCTTCTTAACAGGATCCTGTGTCAAGCCAAATAGAATGAACTCAATCACGCTATTATTCAAGTACATGGTTTCATTAATGAGGAAGAGGGGCAAGTGTGAAATGATTCATCTGCAAAGAAAAAAATTATGATATGTATGTGATGTTATGGAATATTTTAAACAAAATTAAATAATCCTCACAGAAATGTTTATGATTTCTAAAGTCATTTCAACTCTTGTATTCAATTTTAATGATCTTTTCATAGAGTTATTAATCTCAATCATGCTTATGAATACTGCTGTGCAGCAGTATTAACTATAAGCCCATGTTAACTTTGGATTGCTTCTGATTAGTGTGTCAATATATTGCATAAAAACTTGAGAAGTATACATATACACTTTAATATACACACCATTTTTTTTCTTTTTTCAATAAATATCAGTGCCTCTGACTCCCGTGATCCTTCACTCAACATTTAGGATATACTATACTTGACTTCCCTTGGCATTTTATGGTATAAATACAAGATCACACACCACTACCACCCCATATAGAATGTCTTATTTACTCATATTTATATACCTTAAATATCTACATATCTGTACAGACATATGTTATTTATAAGATACATAATTTGCTTCACTTCTCTGCATGTTCTCCCATATTATCCAGCTTGAAAAAATAAAACAAATTCTCTAGATAATCTGCTATTTCGTTGAAGTACATTTATGCTATTTGGAACTTGACATAGGTGATGAACAGAAATGAATGTTCTTTGATAACTAGTAATATATCTATTTCTTATTTTCTCCTGCTTATTTATTAAATGCACTCCTAATAAGTCTCATAGTCCCTGAGGTTGCATTTAAATGAAATGGGGATGATCAGTTATTACCCCATCATTCATGTTTGTATGATCCAAATTTTTATCTTAGGTACTTTTTACTGAGTGGTTTGAAGGGACATCACTAGGCAGTTGTGTTAAGAAGAGATTATGGCTGCAATCTCAAGAGAATTTCTGTTCTCTAGGCATTTAAAAACCCCAGATTCTTTTTTTTAATAAGAATTCAATTTCTTTCTTTCTTTATTTTAATTTGACCAGGGAGAGACAGAGTGAGTGAGAGAGAGAGAGAAAGAGAGAGAGAGAGAAAGCAAGCCGCCAGGTCCGGGACTCGAACTGCGGTCAGCCATGTGGGAGTCCAACGTCCTTAACCACCACACCACCTGCCGGCCCCAAAACCCCAGATTCTTGAAATAGAACCAAAATTCGTAAGACAAAGGAAAAATAGCTTTAGAGAAAACAGATAGTAGATAGTCAATTGAATTCTTCATTCAATTATTTTCTGTCCTGAAAAAGTAAATAATTATTCAGATATGAAATTTTACTTTTTTCAATGAAGATTTAATTTTCTTCTACAGTGAATAGAAATTTTAATTTCTTTCTTTTATCCATTTTATACATTTCTTTCTTTTATATATTCAAATACTATACATCATTTAACTTGTAAATTTTCCAACATGAATATATTTCTCACCAGTCCTGTTGGGTATACTACATATGTTTTCATAAATAGATAATAATCCACTTGTGTCCCATAAATGCCATGCCTATATTTCTCCTTGCTATTCACTTCTAAAACAACCTTATTTACTTTACACATTTGGACATATATTTATAAGATAAATATAGAATGTCTCAGTGTCTTGTATAATATAACTGTTCAGTTTTTATAAAGTGAACATTCTCCCATACCTCTTAACGTGTAATAATATTTAGCTTATTATTTTAGTATTATTCAGATTGAAAAAAAGTATTCATATCATTCATTTACTGAGGCTATATACCTATTGTGTTTTGTAGACTGATAAATATCATCATTTAAAAACCAAAAACTAATGAGATGTTTAATAAGTTAATTATCCTGATTTAATAAATGCATATATATATGATTGTACTAAAAAATCTCATCAAACTCGATGTATAATTATTGCATGTCAATTTAAAAACGTAAAATGTAAAAAGCTAAAGAAAAATACTGAGAGCCATTTTAAAAACTTAGTGAGTTGGCCCCACACGGTAAAATAGAGTGCATTGTATCGTACACAACACCACCCTGGTATGAAAGATATTGTGACTCTGACACCCTCAACATAACTATCTCAAGAATTTGTTGTTGCTGCTGCTATTGTTTCTAACATTAATCCTTGGTTCTTAAGGGATACAAAGAGAACTTTAACATTTGTCTTAGCCTCCTGATACAGATGCATGGTTTTGTGCATGCCTATGTGGATGATCACGTGATTATTTTTTTCTTCCAAACGGTTAATATCCTGTATCAGGTTCTTAAAAGAATCTGATAGAAAAATGGATTATAATTATCTGGAAACATAACAGCATCAGTAATCTAGCATGTCTTCTAGTAACTACTGTACTTACCTCAACTCTTCAAACAAGGTTAGCCAGCTTTAGAATGGCTACTCTCACCAAAACACTAGAAGGCAGATAATAAATTGGTGTCAGTGATAATGGAGAATTGCTGAAAGAGAAACCATGAAGATAAGGTGGAGAATGGATGAGTGGAATGCAGTGTTAGGTGGCTCCTCCTATGCTTCCAAATTGTATTGCAGAGTCCACAGTGAAAAAGCATTCCTTTCCTCAAGGAATCTCTCTTAAACTATCCAACACTTTCTAAGTCTTTAGAAACACTAGACTTTTATGTGTATGAAAATCCTTATTCTCATTATTTTTGTGCATATTTTTTCATTATCTGTAGAAAGAAACACAGGTTTTCCAAGCTGCTTTATCCCTCTCAAAAGTTCTTCTTAAACAGTGATGTAATCTATACCTTTTCATCTCTTCACTCTATGTAACTCTATCTGATGATTCCTGCTATTTGGTCAAGGCAAAATTACGTTCTTTGAGCTTAAAAGATGGAAGTAATCCATCACTTACCTATTAGAAGACTTTCTAGGTTAGTGTCAAATCTGTCCATCCCTTTTTGAAAGCAGCCCTCCCATAGAAATATGAGGGAAATGTATATTCCTGCTTTCCAGAGGGAATATTTTAATGCTAAAGATGTAAGATATTGGCCTCGAGATTATTCTCTGAACTTTTCCTTCTTATGCTTATCAGAAACATTTTAGATGTTGCAATAAATTTAACCTTTGGTTTGTTTACTGAGACTGTGAGAATATCAAGTTAACCCTTCTCATGTTCTGTTAAAAATACATACAAGAAGGACCAGCAGTTAGTGTAATGGCTATGTCACTGGACTCCCATGTAATCGACCGTGGTTCTAATCCCAGACCCGGTGGCTTAATCTCACGCTGGGCACATGTGCGTGTGTGCCCAGTATCCCAAGAGGAGAATGGAGGAGAAGGGATTGTGGCGTGGCCATCACCCCTGGGGGTTAATTTCTCGCTTTCTGTCTCTCTGTCTCTCTCTGTCTGTCTGGTGAGCGCACGCACCCTATAGCAAAAAACCTCTCCAAAAAATGAAAAAAAAATACATACAAGAGTGGAAGTGTTATGTGCTCAGACCCACCAAGGGTGTGGGAGCAGGGGTGGGGAGGAGGAATTATAATGGATAATGGAGAAGATGGTAGAGAACAAGCATAAAAAACAGTATCACTGGTAAAACAGAAAAAAGTATATCACTGAGAAATACTTTTGCTTCATCTATGCTCTAAATTGCTATTACCTGTGTTAGGAAACAAACTTTTTAAGCTCCTGTAATACATTAAAGTGTATCTGCAAGTATGATCAGGGGAAGGCAGTGTGGTGTGTTGAAATCAGTAGTTCTATTCTTTGGGCTACAGATAGTCCCCAACAAAGAACCGCAGATTTATAACAAGTGATCCAGGTCTATATCTATATATCTGTATCTCTCCATTACTGAGTCATTACAAATGTTTTGCATGAACATCATCACTTTCCAGTATGCCTTGGTTTTCAAGTTAAACTAGTGAAAAGAATATGTGTGGAAAGAGGAAAAAACATACAACAGATAATACATATCTATACTATATCTGTATCTATATCTGTATATAATATATAAATGAATATGTAAGGGTATTTTAAAAAGTTAGTGGAAAAGTAGAATTAAAGTACAAGTTTATTTTGGTGCAGAAAACTTATAATCTATGCCTAACTTTTTCCAATTGTGTATTTTCCATGAACTTAAAAAAATACTGAACACTGACTCTCATATATTTTCAAATTAATTTCAGTATATAATTATATATATATATATATATTATTTATATAACTGTTTGATTAGATAGGTTCTAATAGTAATATTTTTATAAGAAAAATATAAATTTCTCACAAGTTAAGGAGTTTATCCTGATTTTACATTTAGTAAATTCAGTACTGAACTCTATACTAATGAATATCTTACTGTATGGTTTTTCTACTTTTCACACATTCTCCTTTCATAACATAAGTTGAAAACCATGGGTACCAGAAAGCAATGATGATGAAAAACTTTTCTGGTGGCTAAGTGATAGGATCTCAATTTGAGGAGCTTAGAATTAATAGTAAAGAAATGAGGACAGGTTGAAATACAGGTAACTGTTAACGGATGGAAAAGTGTTGAGCTGCGTTGTGAAATCCTTGGTTCTTTGGGTCCAGATCACTAAAATTAGAGATCTGTCCCTAGGCTCAAAATAAAACCGCAACCATGAATGAAGTAGATAGAAAAGAAGGTTTAATAGAAAGAAAAGAAAGGAAAGAAAGAAAGTATACCCAAAAAGGTTGTTGGGCGGGCAGATTGCCAAGTGGCAACCGTGCTGGATACTGGTCAACCGTTATTCTTATTACTAGAGGTCATGAATATTCATTAGTGGGCAGCCCCTTACGCTGTCTATGTTCTTCCTTTAAATTTTAATCCATACGTTCTCTCCTGCACCTGCGCACCTTCCTCACAGGTAAAGTGAGGAATTTGATCACCTAATTGCGTATGTCCAGTGTGAGTCAGGTTGCCCCAATTAGATCGCCCAATTAGTCTATCGTATTAATGACCAAAATGCTTGCTTGGGTCCTTTTGATAAAAGAAAATCTACGAACTATCCCTGTATGCTTCCTTCAAGCCTTAAGGAAGGAATATGGCAAATTACCTCGCCCTCCTGGCACTTGGAGTTAAGTGAGCCTTTCACTTTTCTCTTAGGGCTGCCCACTCATGGCTAACTAACTGCCTACCACAGTAACTATGGAATATACAATTGAAAATATTTAGTAGTCAGTGTAATTTCAAGTCAGTACTGCAAAAGTCGGTTTGGAAATCACTATTCATGAATGATATCTTTAATTATGAGATTGGATAAGGACATAAAAAAATTCAGAGATTAAAGAAGCAAGTCAACAATGAATTGTAGGGTTAAACCAATATTTAAAAGAATGCAAAAACTCCTAGAGGATCACAAAAAGAATGTATAAAAGTCTTATTCCAAAAAGTACTATTATGAAGCCATAAAAAATATCACTATAGAACCCAAAACACTAGACTTCTAAGGAGTGTGTGTATTTTCTGCATAAGAAGGTCACATGAGTTCTAGTGTCTAAAGTTCACATACATACAAATCCTGATTAAAGTGATCAATGATGATAGAACTTGAGGAATATTTTGTATACTAGCTAGAAACTAGGAAGTATACTTACTCTATTTTTCAAATGCTTAAGATTGTTTTCTTTTTAATCGTAAACACTTGTTGAGGACAGGGATTATGACTATATTATTTCCTTATATCTACCACCATAAATTTTTATAAGATCTAATTTACAGTATATGATTAATAACCAATCATTTGGTAAGTGAATGAATGAAAAAAATGAATCAAACAACACTGAAAAATAATTTGAGAGGCAATTCATAAGTACTTTTCCTGAAAAATAAAATAAGTAATGATTAATGAAATAAGAATCTCTTCTGATTTTTGCTGAACCACGCTAAGACCACTAATTTATAAGGCACCAGATAGACATGAGGTCAATCTTGGGCAACAACAAATAGTCTTCTAGGAATCCCTTTCATTGATGTGACTTATGAGCATAACCAACAGCAGTGGGAAACACCAGATGGAACATTTAAAATGGTAATTTTCCCCCACAATGGAGTGTAATATTTTTCATGACGTAGTGTGGAAAATATTGTCATCAAAGAGGGCTCATTCAATCTTTGGTGGACATTTGCTCTTTCTCCACACAATGTGTGTAAATATTTTTGCAAATATATCCTGCCTTCTTGATAAGGATGCTAATAATGAACATATAAACCATCTTAATGGATCTTAATCATCTTTACCTGACAGGAGTCCATCTTTCTTTATGAATAACAGTCCTGACCTTCTTCTGAGAAATCACAACTCATCAATATTTAGTATGTAAGTTTCAATTAGTGTTGCTTCCCAGTGATTAGAATATGACTTCTACTTGGTCAATGAGAAAACATTTCTCCTATGAGGTAATGATTGAGTCAGTTATCTAGTGGCAAATGAGATGTAAACACAACACCTTCATATGGAATGTTGAGAAGAGTCATTCTTCTTTTCCTGCTAGAGTTTCTGAGAGGACAGACCCAGACTCCTGCAGGAGTAAATAGACTTTGATCAAAAATGAAACCAATACAAAAGAAAGCAGAGTCAACATACGAGCAGATGAATGAAACCAGATACACTTTCAACAGTAGAATTCACCTACTTCTTAACTATTTTATCATTTCTTGCATTATTTACTTTATATATGTTTACATTTATTTAAATAGTACAATGAATACTTGTAAACTTACTACACACCTTAACAAATAAAATATTAACAGAAATTAAATTGAACAGCTCCTAGGAGCAAAAATAACATGCCACTCAAGAGCAGTAGGATCCCACATGACAGCTGTGGTTCTAATACCTGGTTTGGTCAGCTTGTAAGCATACTGGGCATATGGACAAGTGTACAAGATCTAGTGGACTAGCGTACTTAAGGCATGGTCAGACCCTGTGGAGTGGAGGGTGTTCAACTCTGTTTATCTCACACTTTCTCTAACTTTCACATACATGCTCTCTCATAAATAAGAAAAAAGTACTTAAATGTGTTTTCATCTTTCCCTAACCTGCCCCTGACTCATCGTGAAGGTAGCCAATGTCCTTAATTTTTTAATTTTTTAAAAAATATCTATATTACATATTCATGTTTTTAAATTTTACCTGATTTTGAAGCTTAAATAACTTAAGATACTTTAGGTAGACACAAAAAAATTACTCTTATTTTTTTATTCAGCATTGTTATTAAGTTTTGTATTAATTATTGAATATAGTTACAAATATGTAGTCACTGCTATACCTTATTCCTTGGTGAAATCATTTCAAAATGTGTTTATCTTTCATTCTGTCAATTGATATTTGACTACTACAAGCAGTGAAAGTACAAAAAATTTTAACATGCCTTTTATAAAACTAATTTACAGGTTGCAGGATAGGCCAATATTCAGTTTTAAAAGATAATATCGCATTTTTCCCGAAGGTATTCAGGGAATGAATCTAACCATGTGACTAAAAATGACAGAATTATATATGAACAGATCTAATAACTTCCATATTAAAAGGAAAACATTAATTTAATGAAGTCTTTTTATTGCTGTTTGTGATTGAATACATGGATAAACTTGTAATCCACAAAACAACTTGGATATACATACATAATATAAAAGAAAAAAAATACTGTGGGGTGCATACACTTGCCAGAGAGAGCAAAAGAGAGGGAAAGTAATAAAGCACCTTCCAGAGGGAATGATCATGCCATAATCTCTTTTCCATTCTCCTCTTAGGAGTTTGGATGTGGGCACACGCGTGCCCAATGTTTTTCAAACCACTGGATCTGGGACTTGAAATATGCAGTGGGGTCATGTGGGATCAACTCCCCTTAACTACTTTGCCACTAGCTAGCCCTCTGGGCTTATATTTTTTTAATGTCTATTTTCAAATGTCAATTCCTAGTCACTTGGTCTGAGTCATATTTGGAGTAAAGTTTTTTGAACACTAACATAGACTTGTATTCCATGAAAGAAAAAGAAGTTCATTAAGGCATAAAACCCTCCTCTTCTTTATTAAATATCATTAAAATATTTAATCTAGAAAGTTATATTTGGGGTATATGATCATGCTTTTATTATTGAAAGCATTAATATAAAAATGTTTCCCTCAATACCTATATGCTTACATTAAATAAAGATGACTTGTGTAGGTTAACCGAGACATAGCTTTTTTTTTTTTTTTTAGGTAGATTTTTGCTATAGAGTATTTGCTCTTGCCAGAGAGACAGAGAGACAGAAATCAATAAATCACCCCCTGGGGGGATGAACAAACCACAGTCCTTTCTCCTATATTCTCCTCTTGGGATTTTAGGCACCCACACACTTGCGTCCAGTGTGAGTTTCAAGCCTCAGGATTTGAGACTCAATCACAGTCAGCCACGTGGTAGTTCAGTGGCATAGCTATCACACCATCTACTGGTCCTAAGACATACTAATTTTTTAAAAATATATATTTAAATATAGAATAACTCAGAGGCCTTTGGTTCCTAAAATAGAGCCTCGGCTTACTATTCTAGCCGAAGTAGAGCAAGAGCTCCAGTAATAAAAATGATTATGAGATGTGTCATCTTTTTTTTTTCTCACTGCTTTGCTTTGCAGCTCAATACATAAATGAACTTCCAGAACTTTGAGTCTTAAATAGATCTGGTACATTCTCATGGCATACTGTCTACAAAGACTTTCACCTATAAGAAAATGTTTAAAATTAAGAGCTTAAAGGACTGTTTAATCAAGATTTACCTTTATGGTTTTTTTTTTTTTTTTTGGTTTTTAATTTTAAAACTCAATATGATTAATTATCTGGCCATAGGCCAAGAGGTTCTCTAGGGTACAATTTCTTAGGATCATGAGCCATACTGAGGTGATGACAATGGTGTATTCTGTAGACCAGGACAACTTACACATTTCTGGGAACTTGAGTGCTAGCCTCTGACTCATGAAGCAGGGAAAAAAAAAAGTGTGTCCCTTGAGGTATGTGGCAAACCTTGGCCAATATCTTCTTCCAGCATGGTCTCTTGGTCTCCAAGGCTGATGCAATGGTTTAATTACTCAGAAAGTTTGCTGCCAAAATCTCCACACTAACAGGTAGTGTCATTTATCAACTCCCCAGTGAGAACTTCTGTGGCAGCCAATGGTTCCTGGCAATAAACTTTAGAGTTAAATCCTGCTCTTGAGCCACTGAAAATAGCTCCTAGGAGTGGACTCCAATTCCCTAAACATAGTTAAAGGTTCTCTGAAGTCATTACGTCAGTCACTATTTCTGTCTCCAGTGCCCTGCCCAGTCTGGACTTGTGACTAATGGGCTTTCTCTCCATCCATCAGTTCATGTTGATTCTCTGCCTTTGCTTGGAGGATCTTTCTGAGGTCACTCTTTTCTCCTTCCTGCCACTCAGAGTCCAGACATAGTTTCATCTTCTCTCAAGACCTCTCTGTACATTGGGAGCTCCCATTGTACAGAGCACCTGCAAGCACTTTCTTAATGTGTAGACAATTGTTTCTCAAATTTGAGTATCTTGTTGAAGACTTTTAAATAAGAATGCTCTGAAGTTTCACTTCAGTCTTCCTATTTAGCCAAAACAATGCGTGTGCTTAGATTTCAGGATTTGAAGGGCTGAAGAGGTAAATGTCCACATTGATGTACTTTCTGACACCCCTGTCCTTCAGGAACATGATTGCAAATATCACTATCATGTCCAGTCTGCATAATGTCACTATTATAAATTTGTTTTGGTTCTTACTTAGGTTTAAAAAAAAAGGAAAGGAAAAAGTGTCACAATTTCATCTCACTTTGTGATCCTTCTCATGATTATTCCTGAAGTGGCTATCAGTTGCAGCTGTGACTGGCATGTTTGTGTTACATGTTGGAAACATAGCATTATAATATTTTTGTTTTTAAAAAAAGTCAGTCTGGTTAATGTTTGATGTAAAAAACTAAGAACCATATAACAAATAATAAAATGCTATCTCCAATATTACCTTTAATATTCACCAGTATTTGAGGATGAATATTAATACATTAGCAGTGAATTTGATCATCAAAACAAATTTATAATCAGAGAGTGAAGATATCTATTCTACATACTGACTTCAATGTCTTTGTATATATTATGAAAAGGAAGATTGACAGGTCACATGGTAATTTTATTTTTACTCTATTTTAAAGGAATCTCCATATTGCTTTTCAAAATGACAAAAAAAAATAAAAGAAGGAAGAAAGAAAAGAAGATGAGGAGGAAGGAAGGGAGAGGGAAAGAAAGAAAAAATGCCATCAGATGGGAAAATGATTCCAAGTAACAATAATTAACAATAAATAACTTTTCCTGATAAAAGATTGCATGAAATAATAATATTAATGGTGATCATGTCATAGAACCCACCAGTAGAATTTCTTTTACTACTGTAGCCAGAGCATTTTGTTGTTGTTTTGTTATTGAGAGTTTTACTATGAGGCACGTGTCCTCATCAGAGAGACAGAGGCAAAGAGAGACAGAAAGCCAGAAACCACACCCCAGAGGAGATGATCACATTGCACTGCCTTCTCCTTTGTTCTCCTCTCAAGATGTTGTGTATGCACACATACATGCCCAGTGTCAGTTTCAAGCCACTGGGACTCTAACAGTGGTTCTCCATGTAGTAGTCTAGCGACATAACCACTACACCATCTGCTGGTCCCTAGCCAGAGCATTTTTATCAGTGGTTCTGAGAGACTATATCCAACAGAATATTGAAAGTTGAGAAAAATTAGAACTAGTTGTTTAAAATTCAAGGCTCTTCCCAGTAAATATGAATTTTGAGGGAGGGTTTTCCATTTGTTTTTAGAGAGAGAGGGTTCTCTGTTTCCCAGGCTAGTCTCAAACTCATAATCTAACTTCAGCTTCCAAACTGCTGGAACTATAGACTTATGAACTAACCCCAGCCCTGACTTCTTTCTAACTTTAAAAATTGTTGCTATAGGTTGCGGGCACTCGGAGACAGAGACAGAAACAGAGAAAGAGAGAGTAAGAAAGCACCCCCAGGGAGGATAACCATGCTGGAGTCCTTTCTCTTCATTCTCCTTTTGTGATTTTGGACATGTATGCACACTCACGTGTTTTGCACACTACCCAGTGGGAACTCAAACCATGTGGTTGGCCATGTGAGAGTCACACCACCACAACACCTGCTGGCCCTCCTGGCCCTGAATTTTTACTTTATAGGGCTTATTAAGGAACAAGAAAATGCTTCAGAGTTCCTGTTAACCTTGATATATCTAACAATTGAGGGAGTTAAGCTAATCTAGGAGAACAACATTGTCACGTAAATATTTACAAATTCAAAAGTGACTCAAACATATAAGAAAAACAAAACTCTTTCTCCCCACTTGGAAAAAAATTGCCTCTTCTAGTCCACCTTTTCTCTCTCTTCACCATTGATCCTCATTCCCCCTTTTGCATATTCCAACTGCCAACCCCTCTCATGGATTTCTCCCCTCTACCTTGTAAAAATCAATCCTCACTCTCTCAGCATTCCCAGAATTTTGAGACGGTTTCCAATGATGGACTAAATTTTCACTGAACTTTCCAGGCTTTATTCGAGTTTGAGAGTCCATCACTGTACATACCCATAGTGACGCAGATCAAGACATATTTTCCATATAAACTATTCTGGTACTATTATCTCAGGAAAAGAAATTGGTGCACACATGCACCCACATAATTATCTGTCATTTGTATGTTTCTTTCTAAAGAAAAATTTGTTCAGGAAACAAAATTACAACATGAAAATGGTCAGATGTAGGTAGAATTCAAATTACGGCATTATTTATTTATTTTTGAGAGGTTTTTGATATAGGGTGCATGCACTCTCCAGAAAGACAGAGAGAGACAGAGAGACAAAAAGCGAGAAATCATCCTCCACGGGGGATGGCCACGCTGCAATCCCTTCTTCTCCATTCTACTCTCGGGATCATGAACATGCATGCACACATGCCCAGTGTAAATTTAAGCCACTGGGTCCAGGAATCGAATTGTGGTCGACTACATGGGAGTCCAGTGACATAGCCATTATGCCAACTGGTGGTCCTTCAAAATAGGACATTCTAAGTTGGCCAAAATGATTATGAACTCAAGATAAAAACTATTCTTTTCAATCACATGTAGTTACTTACTATTCCTTGTTTGGAAACTCGGGCTATTTAAAAGTAGTCCATAGTTTTTCTCCACCTCAATTCTACCTGATCTTTTATTACAGCCTCCGACAAATTGCTAACTGTAGGTCATCAAGGCAACAAAAACAACACTCTAGATAATATTAGATGTGAGTTCAGCAGCTTGTTGATGAATATAATACGATAAACTGGTCTAAAGCCTTTTTATTTATCATTTTGCAGATTATACATGATCACTTTTGTAGCTTTCATCCTTGGAAATCATGCAAAATTGAAGCTTGGTAGTTGACTTTGTCCATCTAGGACTCTCACAGGATCCACAGGATCAGAAAATAGTGTTTGTTGACTTGACAGAACCTAGGCTCACATTCATGAGGACACTTCTGGAATCTTTCCTCAGGGATTCTCTGTTGCAGTCAAGGTGGTAAATACTATTGGACATGCCAAAAATATGCTTAAAGCTTTCACAGTAAGCCACCTCCTGCTGTGCGGAATTGTGTCAGTGCTAATTTGGACTCAGTCTTTTGAATGGCTATGATTGTCAGGCATGAAAGCATTTAGAAGAAAAAGTGAGGGTATATGTTTTTATTTCTGCACCAAATACAAGGAAAACCTATTTGGATATACATGTGTTACCAAACCCCCAAACATAGAAGGAATTTCAAGATTATGTTGAATGCCTTACACAAAACATGAACAAAATAGTTTGAGAAACAGATAGATAAACCTTAATAAAAAGTAGAAAGGGGAAACTCTTGGGTTTTTAAAAAATTACAAACACTATTTTCTTCGTAACAGGATCCTGTGTGAACCCAAGCAGAATGAATTCAGTCACAGTTTTATTCAGGTTCATGGTTTCATGAATGATGAAACTGGGTGAGTGTGAAATGGTTTATCTGCAAAAGATAAAAGAATTAATTTATGATGTGCTATGTGATGCTTTGGAATATCTTAATCATAATTAAATATTCCTCATCAGGAACATTCTGCCTATGGTTTCTAAATAAGTCATTTCAACTCTTGTGTTCAATTTTAATGAACATTTTGTAGGATTATGTATCTCAGCATGCTTATGAATATAATAGTCTACTATGACTTTCTTTAAATGCAAGACCTTATTAACGTTAGCATGCTTCTGATTAATTTTGTCAATTCAATGAATAAAAAGTCAAGAGGTATAGATCTATTTAATATTATATTCATTTTTTTATATTTAGTAAATCTCAATGTCCATGTTTTGCATGTTGCGTTACTCAACATTTAGGATATGTTTGACTGCCCTTGGTGTTTTATGGTGTAAATGTAAAGTTACACATACTGCCACCCCATAGAAAATGACTTATTTATCTATATTTTATATGTTATATGTCTTTTATACATAATTATACAAATATGTTATTTATATATAATCTGTTTCAGTTCTGTACCCAATTTCTCCCAAATTTTCCAGCTTGAAAAGGGTAAAGGAAATATTTATATAAGTAATCTACTACTTCATTGAAGTACATTTATGATATTTAGTACTTGACATATACTGATGAACAGAAATTAATGTTCGAGGGACCACAGTTGGCATAATGGCTATGTTGCTTGATTCCCACGTAGTCGACCGCGATTCGTGTCCCGGACCCAGTGACTTAAACTCATGCTGGGCACATGTGTGTGCGTGCCCACGATCCTGAGAGGAGAATGGAGAAGAAGGGATTGTGGTGTGGCCATCACCCCTGGGGGTGATTTCTCACTTTCTGTCTTCTGTCTCTCTCTATCTTTTTGGCAAGCACATGCGCCCTATAGCAAAAAGGAAAGACAAAAAAAAGACAATAGTGATAACAAACAAATAAATATTTATAACCAACAGGACACAGCCAAAGCAGTCATAAATGGGAAGCTCATGACAATTAGTGTCAACAAGAAAAAAGCAGAAAGATGGCAAATAAACAAACTAATAACCTGATTCAGGAAACTGGAGAGACAACAACAACAAAAAACTCCAAGAAATTCCAGGAGAAAAAAAATAATAAAGATTCTAGCAGAAATAAATGAAAGAGAGAATTAAAGAAATATACAGAAAATAAACAAAACCAACAGCTTGATCTTTGAGAAGATCAACAAAATTGGCACACCATTAGCCAGATTAATCAAGAAGAACAGAGAAAGGAACCAGATAAATCAAATCAGCAAGGAAACAGGCATTATTACAATGGATATTACAGAAATACAAAATATCATCAGAGAATACTGTGAGTGACTATAGGTCAACAAACAAACAAAAAAATCTAGATGAGATGGACAAATTTCTGGTCATATATAACTTACCAAGATTGAACCAGGAAGAAGAAGGAGTCTGAATGGACCTATAACAAGTAATGAGATTTAATCAGAAATAGACTCCCAAAAAGGAAGAGCCCAGGTCTCAATGACTTTACTTCTGAATTTTATAAAACCCCTAAAAAACTTACCCCAAAACTTCTTAAACCATTTATAAAAATTCAAAAGGAAGGAACCCTCCCAAATTCATTCTATGAAGCCTCCGTCATCTTAATTTGAAAACCAGACAAGGACATTACCAAATAAATAAATAAATAAATAAATAAATAAATAAATAAATTTAAAAAAAGCCTTCAGGCTCATATCCCTGATGAATACAAATGCAAAAATTCAACAACATAGTAAAAATATTATACATCATGATCATTTAAACTTTCTTCCAGGGGTGCAAGGATGGTTCAACATACAGAAAACAATAAATAAAAATATCATCACATTAACAAAAATGAAGAAAAGAAACATACGTTCATATCAATTGATGAAGAAAAAGCACTTGCTAAAATAAAATATCCCTTAATGATTAAGACTTTCAGCAACATTGGCATAGAAGGGACATTCCTTAACACAATAAAATCCATCTATGAAATACAAAATATCATCAGAGAATACTATGAGTGACTATATGTCAACAAACAAAAAAAAAATCTGGATAAGATGGACAAATTTCTGGTCATATATAACTTACCAAGATTGAACCAGGAAGAAGAAGGAGTCTGAATGGACCCATAACATGCAATGAGATTGAATCAGAAATAGACTCCCAAAAAGGAAGAGCCCAGGTCCCAATGACTTTACTTCTGAATTTTATAAAACCCCTAAAGAACTTACCCCAAAACTTCTTAAACCATGAAAAATCCATAGCTAACTATGAAAAATGAAAAATCCATAGCTAACATCATACTGAATAGGGAAAAGCTGAAAGCCTTTCCACTAAAAACTGGAACTAAACAAGGCTGTCCACTTTCTCCACTCCTTTTTAACATAGTGGAAGTTTTAGCCAATGCTATTAGATAAGAGAGTCAAATAAAATCACCCAAATGGGAAGAGAAGTAGTTATCTCTATTTGTAAATGATATGATGCTATACATAGAAAATTCAAAATAATCCATAAAAATCTCCTGGAAGTGATAAACAAAAATATAGTAGAGTGGCAGGATACACAATCAACATACAAAAATGCATAGCGTTTTTATACATCAACAACTGACAAACTGAGACAGAATTAAATAAATAATCATCATTTACAATAGCCACAAAACCAAGAAGATATCTAGACATCAAAGATCTCTACAAGTAACACTATGAAATACTATAAAAAGCATTTAAAATAACACAGAAATGTGTATCATTTTACCAAACACGTCAAAGATTTCTGCAAGGAAAACTATGAAACACTAGAAAAAGAAATCTAAGATGATACCAAAAAGTGGGGAAGTATCTCATTTTTCTGGATTGAAAGAAGTAATATCATCAAGATGTCAATCCTACCCAAATTAATCTACGAATTTAATGCAATCTCAATCATACTACCATGTATAACCCTCAATGAACTTGAAAAAAAAAATAACGAAATTTACCTGGAAGCGTAATAGACCCCATATCACCAAAGCAATACTGTGCAAAGGGAATAAAGTAGGAGGCATCTCAAGACTTGACCTCAAAACATATTACAGAGCTATGATAATTAAAACAGCATGATACTGGCACAATAGAACAGAATTGTGATTCCCTAAATGAGCCCCAGAACAACCAACCAACTTATCCTTGACAAAGTGCTCAAGACAATCCAATGGGAAAAAGAAAATCTCTCCTACAAATGATGCTGGGAGAACTGGATATCCATCTCTAGAAGAATGAAACTGGATCCTTATCTCTCATCACTAACAGAAGTTAACTCATAAAGGATTGAAGTTATAAACTAGAACCTCAAACTATAAAAATACTGATGGGAAACACAGGAAAAGCTCTTGGAGACCTTGGAGTAGGCAGAAACTTCTTGAAGAAGACTACCAAAGCACAGGCAAATTTTATTCCATTTGTCCCCAAAATAGACAAATGGAACTCTATTAGGCCAAGAAGCTTCTGCACATAAAAAAAAAAAAAAAAAAAAAAAAAAAAAAAAGTGGAGTGAGAAGACAGCACTCAGAGTCAAGAACCTATTTCCAAACTATACCTCAGAAAAGGGGCTGATAACCAGAATATACAGGGAACTCTAGCAGCTTACTCACAAAAAAATAATCACTCCAATTAAAATATGAGAAAATAGAAGGGACCTGCAGTTAGCGTAATGGCTATGTCGCTGGACTCCCACGTAGTCGACTGCGGTTCGCGTCCCGGACCCGGTGGCTTAAAACTCACGCCTGGCGCATGTGCGTGCGTACCCAAGATCCCGAGAGGAGAATGGAGGAGAAGGGACTGCGGCATGGCCATCCACCCTGGGGGTAATTTCTCGCTTTCTGTCTCTCTGTCTCTGTCTGGCGAGCGCACGTGCCCTATAGCAAAAACCTCTCCAAAAAAAGAAAAAAAATATGAGAAAATGAACTGAACAGATAATTCTCATAAGAAGAAGACATATGAATAGCCTTTGGCATATGAAAATATGCTTGACATTTCTTATCATAACGGAAATGCAAATCAAAACTACAATGAGATACCGGTAACCCCAGTAAAAATGGCTGATATTGAGAAAATAAATAATGATAAGTGCTGGTGAGGCTGTGGTGAAAAGTGAACTCTCCTACATGGCTGATGGGAATGCAAATTAGTACAACCACTTTGGAGAATATGAAGATTCCTCAGAAACTTACAAATAGAACTACCACATGACCCAGTAATTCCACTCTTAGATGTATCCAAAGTATAGAAAACCCTTACATCTTGTTTATTGCAGCATTATTTACTATCGTTAGGATGAGGAATCAACTTAAATGTCCAAAAATAGATGACCAAATTGAAAAAAATGTGGCATATGTACTCTATGGAATACTACTCAGCCATAAAAAATGAAACTCTGATATTTAATACAAAGTGAACGAATATAAAAGATCTATTGCTAAGAGAACCAAGTCAGACTATGAAAGACAGACTTTGTATGTCCCCACTCAATATATACTGATTGTCTGCACTATCTAGCAGAAACTGAACATTTGGAAGGTAAAGAAGCAGGGAGGGCGATGGTAAATACTAGAGATAGTAAAGATAGTGACAATATAGGGGGGTGAGTAATGGAGGGAGGGAGGGGAATGAGGAAGAAAAAAATGTATGTTTAATTGACAAAAAATGGAAATCTATTTGTTGATTGTAATGTATATAGTAATGTCTTTATCTTGACTGATATGCATGGTATTTGTGCTGGAAAAAACAATGTTGTACACTATAAAGATAAATGTGATTAAATGTTAATTAAAATAAAATAAAAATAAAAATCAAGCACTCGTCCTAAGAACACACTATTGTGTGCTACCTGTAAAATTTTTGTTATCCATATATGTGAAAACCCCAAGTTCTTGGAAAAGAACAGAGATTCATAAGAGGAAGGGAGATAATTATTTAGAGATAAGAGATAATGTTAGTCAGTAATTGACTTCTTCATTCAATTTGTTTTCTGTCTTGGAAAAAATCATTATTATGAAATTTTAAAGTTATTTTCAATAAAGAAATACAAAAAACAAAAGTTTTTCTCTAGATCTTTATTCCAAAGAAGACATTGAAAGGAATGTATCTATAAATAAAGATATAAACTAAAGTATAATTTATTCAAATATTACTGGAAGACATAGGGAAACTGAGTTGATATCTATTTTTCTTTAAATAATTATTTTGTTTAGCTTTATTTACTAATTTATTTATTTAAATTCAACCAGAGAGGGACAGAGTCAGAGAGAGAGGGAGAGAAATTGAGGAAGAAATCCACCAGGTCTAGGACTCAAACCATAGTCGGCCATATGGGAGTCCAGTAACCACCACGCCACTTACCAGCCCTGTGAGTTGGTATTTTAATCATTATATTGTAATAATCTCATTTCTTTCTTTATTCATTTAAGAGTGACCCATCTTGAAATATTTATAGTCAAAAATGTAATAGGTGGACCAGCCAGATAGCATTATGGTTAAGGCAGCTGCATCCCATATGACTGACTGCATGGGTCAAGTCCCAGACCCAGCAGCTTGCAAAACAAGCTGGGGATGTGTCCTTGCATGCCCTAAACTCCAGAAGAGAACAGAGAAGAAAGGAATGAAGAGTGGTCTTGCCTGAGGCAGTGTTTTTTCATCTCTCTGCCTCTCTCTGTCTCGTTCATACAAACATGCATGTCCTACAGCAAACAAACAAACAATAAATAAATAAAGTATGATAGGCTTTGGAGATTTGATAATGTGAAAGTATTTTTCATATCTATTTGTTAATTTTTTTTGGGGGGGAAAGGTTTTTTTTTTTTTTTTTTTTTGCTATCGGGCGTGTGCGCTTGCCAGACAGACAGAGAGAGACAGAGAGTCAGAAAGCAGGAAATCACCCTCCAGGGGGTATGGCCACACCGCAATCCCCTCTCCTCCATTCTCCTCTTGGGATCTTGGGCATGCATGCACACGCGTCCGGCGTAAGTTTAAGCCACCCGGTCCTGGGACTCAAACCATGGTCGACTACGTGGGAGTCCAGCAACATAGCCATTATGCTAACTGCTGGTCCCAAAATTTTGACATTCCTTTGAGTATTTAGCTTTTGATTTGTATATTCACAATTTTAGTAGGCTATTCATTTCTTATTTATTTTATATATTTGGGCACATATTATAAAGATAAATATAGAGCCAGAAATATATTATTAATTAAAAATAATGATTTTATGTTGTTATCAAATATTTAATCAATAGTTCAATTAATGGCAATCTTCCTTCCTAGAATTTCTCTCCATTTTAGTTAAACAATTTCAAAACTTTACATCTCAAATGTGAAGAAACCTCCTCTAAGTTGCCTTCAGTGATTGCTTTGTGATAAAAGAAATTATATTTGTTGTTCTCTATGTGCATTCCTTATATCTTTTCTTATATCATGACATTTAATTGCTTAAATAGAGTTATGAATGTGCTTTTTATAACCCTTCCTGTATAAAACTATTAGAAATCTGGGACCAGCAGTTAGTGTAATGGCTATGTCGCTGGACTCCCATGTAGTCGACCGCAGTTCAAGTCCCGGACCTGGTGGCTTAAACTCACGCCGGGCACGTGAGCATGTGTGCCTAGGATCCCAAGAGGAGAATGGAGGAGAAGGGATTGCGGCACGGCCATCCCCTCTGGGGGGTGATTTCTCGCTTTCTATCTCTCTGTCTCTGTCTGTTTGGCGAGCGCACACGCCCTATAGCAAAAACCTCTCAAAAAAGAAAAAAAAAAAAGAAATCTATGTTTTTGGGCCATTATTCTCCACTACACAAAACACAATATCTTATATGATGTAGGTGTTAGTGTTTTTAAATTAAACATTCTCTCTTACCTCTTAATATTTATATGATTATTTTAGTGCTATTCTGATTGAGAAAATATTCACATTGTGCATTAAATTACTGGGATCATCTGTCTAATGTGTGTGGAGAGAGACAATTACGCTTATCATTTGAAAAGCCAAAAAGTAAAATGGCAATGGCTATACTCCTTACCCTGTTTTAATCATTACACATTGTATTCTTGAACTAACACAATTACATTACACCCTAGAAATATGAAAAATCATTTTATGTCAAATTAAAAATGCAAAAATAATAATGCAAAAGCAAAATCTTGGGAGCTACTTTTTTAAATGTAGTGAATCAGTTCTGCATCCTAAGGTAGAAGATGTACTGTACACAGCCCACCCTGTCTTGAAAAACACAAGACTCTGACAACCACAAAGTCATCATCTTGTGAATTTGTGTTGTTGCTATTATTTTTAACATGAATTCTTGATCCTTAAGAGATTCAAGGAGAACCTGGACATTTTTCATATCCCCATCATTTTTGTGGGTGTCTATGTGACTGATCATATGACATTTTTTTTTCAGAAGAGGGTTTATGCCTTTCATTAGGCATACTATGGGAACCTGATTTGAAAATAATAATAAATAGGGACCAGCAGTTAGCGTAATGGCTATGTCGCTGGACTCCCATGTAGTTGACCACGGTTTGTGTCCCTGACCCGGTGACTTAAAACTCACGCCGGGCACATGTGCATGTGCACCCAAGATCCTGAGAAGAGAACGGAGGAGAAGGGATTGTGGTGTGGCCATCCCCACTGGAGGGTGATTTCTCGCTTTCTGTCTCTCTGTTTCTCTTTGTCTGTCTGACGAGCGCACGTGCCCTATAACAAAAACCTTTCCAAAAAAAATTAATAATAATAATAATGATAATAAATAAATAAAAGTGGGTTATGATGGTTGTGAGACAAAACAGTACCAGTAATACAGCATATTTTTGAATAACTACTGTACTTACTACAACTCTTCAAACAAGATTAGCCAACTTTAAAGTGGACACATTGGTCAAAATATTAGGAAATAGACGCTATGTTGCTGTTGGTGCTGATAATGGAGAAGACCTGAAAGAAAAGCAGTCAGGAAAAGGTGGAGCATACGGGAGGGCAAATGCAGTGTTGGTGGCTCCTTCGTGCTTCTAGGCTGTATTGCAGAGGCTACAATGAGAAACATTGATTTTCTGAAGAACTCACAAACTACTCAACCCTTCCTGAATCTTTTACACTAGACTTTTATTTTTATAAATATCCCCATTCTCATTTATTTCTTTGCAGAATTTGCCATTATCTGTGTATGTAAAAGTAGGTTTGCCCAAACTGCTTTATTCCCCCATATCCTAATTACAATCTGCACACCCTCAGCTCTTCACTCTATGTAACTGATTCCCCTAATTCCTGCTGTCTGGAAAACAAATTGACTGGAGGACCGAAAGTTTGTCATAAAATTCAGTATCAGTTATCTATGCTTCCTGTACTCAGTTGTCTCTTAGGTTATTGTATGAATATTTAATTATTCATCTTTCCTAATCTTACTAGGCAGAGTGGCAAGAGCACTTTAGTGGGCAAGTGTGCATAACTCATTATAAACAACTGGAACGGATGAAAAGTAAGAAAGATGGAAGATTTGTCCCTAATATTTATAGCAATATCTCTCTCTCTCTCTCTCTCTCTCTCTATCTATCTATCTATCTATATATATATATATATATATATATATATATATAAAATCATTCGCCTTTAGTATATATTGTATACCTTCCTCATTGTCATGCTTGCTTTGAACAGTCCCTGTTGAATAACTATTCAGCTTTTCTGTTTTTTTTCTGTTAACTTTTTTTCCCAAATTGTCTGTCATCTTATTTTTAAATTTATCATATACATTTAATCACTGTACATCACCACAGCTTGTAAAATAAATTTTCCAAGCATGAATACACTGCACAACAGTCCAGTTAAAGACGTTAAAGATATTATTATACACTTTATCAACAGCTTTTCAAAGTCAATATCATATCTGTGTCAATTATAGATTACATATGTAACATATTTCTGTTAATATTTAAAATTCTTTGTTCAAGTCTTCTTTTTTTTAAAAACGCAGTGTTCACACCTCTAGTTCACGTTTGGAAATGTATATTTGAAGAATACATAAGCTCTGAAAATTATGAAAATATCCCTGCTACCATTACATTTCTAAATACAAAACTGACTACTATATTTGTTACATTAATGTAGCAAGAAAATAGAAAATTCAATGTTTAAGTGTGAATGGTATAAAGGACAGTCTTCCTTTACAAATAAATAAATAAATAAATAAATAAATAAATTCTTAGTCATTTGGGATCCTTCAGCATGCAAAAGATTTTTGCCAGAGGATGTGTGTGCATGCCAGAGAAAGAAAGAATGTGCCTCTCAATGGCCCCTGGTAGTACCACAATCCCTTTCCCGCCACTTCTCCATCTTGTCACAATTATGGGCACATATTTATATGTCCAGCATGTCTCTTAAGCCATTGAGGCCAGGATTTGAAACACTGTGGGCTATGTGGGATCCAGTTTCTTTCACACAGGGCTTAACCACTGCACAAAGGGGTCACCACTACAAATTATATTCTTAAAATAGTGCTTAAGAAACTCATGAGGAGTAATTACTCTATGTTGTAATATGAAATATTCCATTCAAAGCTGACAGAGAGTAAAATCTGGCATTCTCTGGAAGCTACATTAGGGTCACTATGCTCTATTAACATTTTCTCAAACTTTTTATCACTCATGATCTCTTCTAAGTTTCTAGTAGCCACCGCTCTTAGAGAGGGCTTATCTTGTCCATACACCTCACAAAATGGCTGGACTTTTCTCACTCTGTCATCTCAAGAAATAAATTAATATTCACATAGAGAATTCATTCTACTTGCCCCACATAGCAGTGATGGCATTTCATGTAGCTGCTCTTAAAATATTTTAGTTCATAATATTCTTTCATTAAAAAGTTTGTATTATTAATTTAATCAATTTTATTCATATATTAATATTAAACCTTTAATAACTATGGTCTATTTATTCTGTTTCTCAGAGTAGCTAGGCACAGTGTAGTCACAAGTCATAGGAAAATATATTAAAATTATATTTAACTTATATGTAATAATGATTTCTGTTTTAAAAGTGGAAATAACCGGTATTTACCTGTTAGAAGACTATCTAAATTAGTGTAAACTCTATTCATCTCATTTAAAAGCATCTTCCCATAGAAAACTAGCAGGAAAAGTTTCATTCTGCATTCCAGAGGGACTACTTTAACACTGGTGATATAAGATATCATCATAAAAAATATTATTCTCTAAAGTTCTCCTTTTTTTGCAAAACAGGAACATCTCACATATTGCAATAAATTAAACTTTTGCTTTGTCTATTGAGCCTGTGAGAAGAGCAACTTAACCCTTCTCATATTCAGTAACCAGATACAAACAAGGTAGAGGTGTTAGGGGTGTCTCAGGCCCACCAAGGGTACCAGGGGAACAGAGGAAAAATAGGAATGGATGGTGAAGAAGGTGTCAGACAACAGGAAGATTATTCTGCAGATCCCATGGTGATTAAGGTGCAGGGTTCCCACATGACCAACCATAGTTCAAATCCCAGACCTAGCAGTATGAAAATCACACCAGGCACATGTGTGTGCATGCCAAAAAGACCAGGAAGGAATAGAAGAGAAGGAATTGGGGTTCAGCCATTCCTTCAGGGGATAATTTTTCACTTTCCTTCTCACTGTGCCTCTCTGTCTTTCTCCAGCAAGTGGAGCCCTTCTTGGGGTACCAAGAAGAGGATACATTTCTCATAACATCTGGGAGATGGTTTTTGAGAGAACAGAATGCTCTGCTTGTGCTAGCAAAAAATGGGGTTTATTGGGAACCAGCAGTTAGCGTAATGGCTATGTCGCTGGACTCCCACGTAGTCGACCGAGGTTCGCGTCCTGGACCCGGTGGCTTAAAACTCATGCCAGACGCGTGTGCATGCGTGCCCAAGATCCCGAGAGGAGAATGGAGGAGAAGGGATTGCGGCGTGACCATCCCCCCTGGGGAGTGATTTCTCGCTTTCTGTCTCTATGTCTCTCTCTGTCTGTCTGGCAAGCGCATGCGCACTATAGCGAAAAACCTCTCAAAAAAAAAAAAAAAAATGGGGTTTATTCCTATGAGCTGTTTGCTTGGGAGAAAGCCTATTTCCCATATTGAGACCCCGGGATCTTCATCGAGATGTACAGTGCACCTGTAGCCCTAATCTCTAGCATGGGTCTCAATACGTTGGTATTGTATTTGCTCGCTATCTGCTTAATTGCCAGTTTAGAAAAGTAATTATTTTATCTTTTCATTTGGGATCAAACACCAACAAAGCTGCCTTAAAGCAATTTCAAATAGTGTTCTGACTCCAAGGATGGATATCAACTTTGTCTTTGACTTCTGACATGTTAGCTATGATTGTATTTGATATCCTTTATATTTTCTGGATTAGAGGTCTGTATCTCTCTCCAGCCTTGAAAAGCTTTCAGACAGGATTTCTTGAAATGGATTTCTATGCTTTTTATTTTTCCATCTCTTTGCCTTTTTGGATAGTCATTATACAGATATTCAGAGGCTTAATTATGTCCCAGATTTCACATATGTTGTCATTGTTTTTAATAAGTATGTTTCATTTCTATTATGTTAAAAACAAATTTAGACAAACCAAAATTTAACAGAATTTATTTAAACGAAGGATGGGCAATTTGAATCAGGCAGCCTACAGAAAAATGGTTTCCAAGAGACTCCGGTAACCACATGGTTTACAAAGAATATACATGGGCAGAATGGGAAAATGACATGTATAGTAAAAAGGAAAATGTCATACAAAAAACATAAGTGAGGGAATAAGGTAGAGAGATCATTGGTTACAGGTGGAGAGTGGGCTGCAAGAAAAGTCTAAAAGGTGGGTTTTCAATAACTAATTGAAATCTGACTAGTGTGATTGGCTATAACTTTAGTAACCAACTCAAAAAAACAGCCTAATATATATGATTTTGGCTTGTCTATAGGAATCCAAGTGTGGGATGACAATAGCCATTTTAGGACAGAATAGTTTAGTTTAACATTACGTAGGCTTAAAGTAAATGAAAAGTTCTATCTTCAAGTTGAGAAATTCTTTCTTCTGCAGTTTAATCTTTTGTTAATACTTTCTATTGAGATTTACATTTCCAGTATTCATCTCCAGAAGTACTGCTCTATTCTTTTCTAAGCTATCTATCACTTTATAAATTCCTCATTTGTGGAATGGGATGATTTTCTTCCCTTCAAGAATTTTTTTGTCTATTTTCTCTAGCATCTCTTTAAATTTTGCTATAATCAGCATTCTGAGTTCCATTTCTGACACTTATGCAATTTCTGCTATTTTATCCATTATTAGTGAGAATGTCTTTTTTTTTAATAGTTATCTGTTTAATTTTATTTATCCATTCATTTATTTTAATTTGACAGAGAGAGATGCACAGAGAGAAGAGGGGGAAAGTGAGAAAGCAAGCCACCAGGTCTGGTATTCGAATTGTGGTCGGCCATGTGGGAGTGTCCAGTGCCTTAACCACCACACCACCTGCTGGTCCCCAGTGAGAATGTCTTGTATTCCTTAGGGAAAGAGAGATATTTCTCATTTTGTTTTGTTTTTCATATTTCTTGTGTCCCTGCATTGAGTTTTTAGGCATCTAATAAACTATTCACTTCTTCCTGATTTGTGTAATAGATTCTGTAATGCCTGGGGCTAGAGTAGCCCTCCATGCCAAATACAGTCCTGACAAAATGGTCCTGGAGGGACCAGAGGCTAGCCAAGTTTTTCAGATTTAAAATCATTTAAATTTTTCTTAAATATTCACTATCACAAAATAATTCAAATTTTATGTAACTCATGTGCTCTCTTAATATACACATAAAATTTCAAAGTAATCTTGTATTTTTTTATGTGAAATCTCTCAATGACCATTCATTTTCATTACAATCATTAATAATGAAGCACTCTAATCTGGTACAAACAAATACATACATAACCTCTATTTGCTTATAGCTATTTAATTTTTTTGAATTTATTATTATTATTATTTATACATTCACCAAGTTGTATACATAATTTAGATTGTAAAGAGACTTTACCCAGCATGATATACATCTCAGTCCAGTTGAGAATACTATACACATCCTCATCGACAGATAATAAACCATATCTGTGTCCCACACAGATATCTTACTTCTTCTTGTCCCCCAAATTTCCTTTCCTGGAATCTTCCCCTCCCACACTCATAGCTTTTTCAACATATAAAACATGAAAGCTGGCTCAGACAAACAGTACTTTGCTGACTAGAATCTTTCTCTGCTCCCTGAACTCAAAATACTTGCTGTAAGTCCATACTAGAGAGCAGCTGGCATACATATGCCCTTTATCAACATCCTGCCTCACAATCCGAAAAGTCTGATCAGTCCTATTTTAAAATTTTTAGACCCATAAGGTGTCTATGCACAGTAAAATTCTCAGATGCAGTGGGTTATAGGAGACTGAGCTCCTTTAGAACAAGAGGATGAACTTTCATGATTATTCATTCCTTTTCGCAAATTTTTACAGGACCAGCAAAAGTTCCCAAAACACAAATCCCAGGTCTCTCTCACCAGAATTTCAAAAATATTACCTCTTTTACTATCCTATTTCCCTTCTCCTCTCTTCTAAAACTTTAACTTTCCTGCTTAATCTCTTAGGAACTTTCTCACCTCCAAATCTACCTGGATCATTATTAGTAAAAATCTTCTCCAATGAAAACTTGAGATCAATTTTGTTAGGTTCCTTATTTTATTTCTATAGAGTATGACCACTTGCCAGGGAGAAACAGAGACAGAGGGACAGGAAAAGTTAGAAATCAACCTGTAGGGAGATGACCACACTGGAGTCCTTTCCCCTCCAGTCCGTTCTCGGGATTTTGGGCACATATGCACATGTGCCTGGCATGATACTTCAAGTTTCCAGGTCTGGGCTTGAACCACACAATTGACCATGTGGGATTCTTAACCTCCACACCAGCTGCTGGCCCCTCAGAAATGTTTTTATCTTAAGGAGACAAATATAGTAACTTAAAAAAAAATATTTATATACTTTGATGAGCAAATGAGACAGAAATAGAGGGAGTGCATCCCTAACAGAGGCCTGCTGCTTTATCCAATCCCTGACATAAGCCAGTGACAGTATATAGGTAAGTGATCACATGTCCAGCACCCTCAGTGAGGGCACTCCCATGTGGACTGTCTCAATACAGAGCATTGTATTTTACTGCTGAGTCACTGTCTGGTCCTAAAACACTTAGATTTTTAGGGAGTAGCCGTATACTGCAAGAATTCTATGTTGACAGATATCTATCAGGTTGAATAATTGCCTTTCCCTTCCAGATTAGAATTATCTTCCAAAGAGCAGAAGTTAATAGGCCAGTCCTGTGGTCCTCGAACTTCAACTCACTCCAGGTGAAAAATGCAAGTGTGTGAGGAAAGTAAAATAAGCGATTTGTTTTATAAAAATGTATTGGAACCGTGGTTACAATATTATAAGAATGAGGAGAAGAATTTTGCCAATCATAGGAAGAGCTAGAACCAAATATTTGGGTTCAAATGAGGAATAGATGATGCTCAAGACAGCTCCTAGGACAACAGCAGCGGTTTTGGTATCTTCTGGCTTCAGATTTAAGATTTTTTTTACATATATTTGGAGAGAATCAAAAATAGACCATTTACAGAAAACATAACTAGCGCCAAACACTATTCAGACCTTTCAGAAAAGAATAAAGGAACAGAGCCTCTCAATCTGAAGGAAAAGAAAAAATACTTATGAAAGGGTTGAAAATACATTTTGTACAAATTAAGAAATATATCATACCCATGGATAAAGAAGATACGATTAATATTCAAATAAAGGTAAATGATCAAAACTACTTAATGTCCTAACCAGTTTCAAGAATAAGCCAAATGCCCTAATTCCTTCTCAGATTAGAGGAACCTGATTAATGGTAATTTCTGTAGCTCTGTCATCCATTGACTAACTGGGTTCTTAAGCAATCATCCACAAGGTGGCGATCAAGTCAAATACTAGGTTATGTATCAGATCAAGTTTTACCTGGTCCTAGAGGATTGTGTTGATTTGCAAGACTGCTAATAGTTAATGAAGAGGCCAGCAAGTGGTGTGGTGGTTTAGGTGCTGGACTCCCACATGAGCAGCCACAGTTGACTCCCAGACCTGGCGGTTTGCTTTCCCATTTTCTCTCTAACCCTCTGCCTCTCTCCAATGAGTGCATGTGCCCTGCAGCAAATAATAATTATTATTATGAATTAAACATTAAGTGAATAACTCTTTGAAAAAATAGCTAAAGCAAGTTCAGCTTCACCCTATTGAGGGTGACTGTAAGACCATAAGAACTCAATCACCTGGACCACAAGTGAGCCCTCACGGCTACAGCATCACGCCGTGGGGCCACAGTCTGATTCTCCTCTCGTTGTCATTAAACATTGTTTCACACCTTTACCTCTATCTTAAAAATCCAAAATCCCCCTTCTCTTTCCTCAGTCTCAACCCATAACTTTTCTTTCTAGTTATAGAGAAATCATGAGCCAGTCAGAAAAAAATTTTTACAAAGTCACGTCACCCTCTACGTCTACTCTCCAGCATCTCTTCCAACGTGGATAGAGTCTCAGTCTATTACCGTAGAATCCTGCTCCCCATAGACTATCTCGCTACACTCTAAAGCCACTCCACTAGTGTGCAGGTCACATGTCCTCTTTCTCCATAGAAGCAATGGTCTGATAATTCTCCCCTCTTTTCTCCATAGCAGCTTTTTCTCCCTATGAGATCATCCCCATTAACATGAAAATATCCCATTATTTCCCCCATCCTAAAAATTCCCTTCTCTTAGCATAATCTCCAAATTCATTGATGTTGCAACAAGGTACAAAATTCCTTTTTTCCAAAATGGTGTAGTTTTCTGTTGTGTATATATACCATATATTATTAATCTATTCATCTACTGATGGACATTTAAGTTGTTCCCTTATCTTGGCCATTGTAAATAATTCTGCAATTAACATGGAAGTGAAGATATCTTTCTTTTACATACTGATTTTAATACCTCTGGATATATAACAGGAAGTGAGATTGATGCATCATGTGGTAATTCTATTTTTAATTTTTTGGGAAACCACCATATTGTTTTCCAAAATGGAAGGAACAAAGAAAGAAAAAAAGAAAGAGGGAAATTAGGAGAAAGAAAAGAAAAAGAAAGACAAAAATACCATGAGATTAGAGGATGATTCTGAATAATTATAACTAATAATCTTTCCTGACATAAGATTGTATGAAATAAATAGAAGCTGTCTGTCTCCTATGCTTTGAATACATCCACCAAATATCTATGTGTTGAAATTCGGTTATTACTGGAATGCTATATCAAGAAGGTGGTAAGTTAATCTAATTATGGTATTAAAAAGTGGGGTGTTTAGGAAATGATTTATGATTTGATTAGATACTGTCATCAGAGTGGGCCCCATAATTAAATGGTTTTGTTTGTTTGTTTTTAGAGAGAAAGATCTTTGCTATAGCGCATGTACTCTTGCCAGAGAAAAAGATACAGAGAGCAAGAAATCACCCCCTAGGTGCAGGATGGCCACACTGTAATCCCTTCTCCATTTTCCTCTTGGGATCTTGGGCATGCATTCACACGAGCATGCACGCACGTGCCCAGTGTGAGCTTTTTAAAGTTACCTGGTCTAGGGCTTGAACCACCGTCAACTATGTGGGAGTTCAGTTATGTAACCATCACACCATCTGCTGCTCCCTGTTGGTGACGTTTTGAGAAGAGGGAAAGAGTTCAGCTGACATATACTCTTCTCATCATGTGATGCCCTGCACTGCCTGGGTCTCTGCAGAGTGTCCCCACTAGCAAGAAGGCCCTCACCGAATGTAGCCCCTCCACCTGAGGGCTCCAGTACCATGAACTGAATAAACCTTTGTTCTTTATTAGTTACTCAGTCTGTGATAATCTGTTATCAGCACAAAGAATGAACTAAAACATGGTGTGAATGGCGCAATGCCTCCCATTTGGAGGTAAGTAAGGTGAGACTAAAGGTGGTCATGCCATAAAACCCTTCAGTAGGATTCCTTTTACTGCTGTACCCAGAGCATTGTTCTCAGTGATTCTGAGAGACTACACCCAGAGGATGTTCCTGAGAGAGAAGCATCTTCCTGATGAAGTGTGAGTTTCCGTAATATGGCGTAGAACTGCATCAGCAAAGAGACTGATTCTGCCTAAAGGGAAGACCCAAAGCTGCCACAGACTTGTGTAAGCATGTGGCCCGCATATTGTGGACCTGCCACAGTGGTTACCATCTACATCAGAGTATGTATATTTATTACAGCGATGGGTTATTTCTTTTTTTCTTTGACTTCTTTTTTTGTTTGTTTGTTGTTGTTGTTGCCAGAAAGTGCTAGCACTAGCCAGAAAGAGAGAGAAAACACCCCACAATGGAGCCTGGTCATGTAATAGTCCTTTTTCCTCCATTTCTTCCCATGAGGATTTTGGGCAGGCAGGCACCGAGGTGGGCCATGTGGGATCCACTACCAAAGCACAGCAGTCAGAGGGACCCTACGGCAGCAGTATTTGGATAGATGGCAGTGAAGGATCTGGTAAACAAGGAAGTATATTATGAAAATCTCCTCCTGTGTGGAAATAAAGTATCTTGAGGATGAGATTCACTTCTCTAACTTATATAAAACTACTTGAGAGCCAGGAGGCAGCCATGAGAGCATCAGCTGCCCAGAAAGTAGTTGTGAAAATGGGTAATGCAGAGTGAGTATATATCTATATATTTATAGAGATATATATATTGCCTCTTGTGTAACTTTCTTTTTCTTTTTTTCTTCTCTTTCTTTCTTTCTTTCTTTCTTCTTTTCTTTCTTCCTTCTTCCTTCCCTCCCCCCCTGACCCCTCCCTCCCTCCCTCCCTCCCCCTTCCTTCCCCTTCCTTCCTTCCTTCCTTCCTTCCTTCCTTCCTTCCTTCCTTCCTTCCTTCCTCCCTCCCTCCCTCCCTCCCTCCCTCCCTCTCTCTCTCTCTCTCTCTCTCTCTCTCTTTCTTTCTTTCTTTCACAATCAATCCACTCTTCTATTCCCAGACCACATGGTCCATTTGGTATCTTACCCGTGATACAAGAGTAGGAATGCGAGCTAAGCTTGGAAAATCAGAGAACAGCACCTTCCTGACAATAGTGATTGTTCTGGGAAGGATACCTCACTCATATAAAAGGCAATCTAACTTCTATGTCTCCTGGAACATCTGAGTAAAATAACCCCTTCTTTTCTGATAGTTTGTTTATGTCAGATAGTCTGGAGGCTCAGGGTACATTTAGGATGCAC
This sequence comes from Tupaia tana, assembly GCA_026018925.1. Lineage (NCBI taxonomy): Eukaryota > Metazoa > Chordata > Mammalia > Scandentia > Tupaiidae > Tupaia > Tupaia tana. Next base: position 54,788,668 of record JAKSZU010000012.1, read on the forward strand.
GGCGCTTTTGTTCTTCCTTAGGCCAGTTATAGTCACCTATCATTCTAGCTTCTGATGCAAGCCTCTGCTGCTCAGCGTGGAGAAAGTGGGTGGGCGAGAGATCGCTGAACTCCCTCAGATTCCATGACTGGTTGTCTTCCACTCAGATCTACCTACCCATTAGTTACCCAACTGTTTGAAATGACTTCTGCCATCAGCACTACCTATGCCAATCGTAATGACAACCAGGTGATGATATTCTTTAGAATTCTGAAATTTGTTTTCTGTGTGTAGAAGAAGCCTCACACCTGATGGCAGGGCTAAGAGAACTGAACATGGCTCCCCTCACCATGTAAATCACAAAGGACCTTGTAGGAGCAGTGAGAAATCTTTCATAGGGTCACTTGATGATCTCTTTCTTTTCATTGCCTAATTATAGATCAATTTTTCTGACCTCTCTTTTTTTTTTTCTTTTTCTTTTTTGGAGAGGTTTTTGTTATAGGGTGTGTGTGCTCGCCAGAGAGAGAGAGAGAGAGAGATAGAGAAACAGAAAGCGAGAAATCACCCCCCAGGGGGGATGGCCACGCCGCAATCCCTTCTCCTCCATTCTCCTCTCGGGATCTTGGGCACGCACACACACACGCCCGGCTTGAGTTTTAAGCCACTGGGTCTGGGACACAAACCACAGTCAACTACATGGGAGTCCAGCGACATAGCCATTATGCTAACTGCTGGTCCCCTGACCTCTCTTTTGTAAGAATTATTTTATTTAACTTTATTTCTTTATTTAATTAGACCAGAGAGGGGGGAAAGAGAGAGACAGAGAGTAGCAAGGTCTAGGACTCAAACTGCAGTAGTCCATGTGGAAGTCCAGCACCCTCAACCACCACGCTACCTGCTGGACCCTCAGGCCCCTTTTTCTCCCTTCACTCCTGTGCTTGGAGTGTTTGCCTTTTTTTTTTTTTTTTTTTTTTTTTTTTTCTCATTACTCCTTCCTAATGTCAGTCTCTGCCAAATTCACTTTGATGTTTTCCCAAAGTCTATAAAATTGATCCTTTATATAAGGGAAAAATATTTTCCAAATAGGAAAATGATAAAATACCTTTCTAAATGAAAACAAATTATTTTTAATTCTAGAGCAGATATAAGTTATTTACAAATTAATAATTCTCAAAGACGCCAAAATGAATTTTTAAACAAGTTTATTTATTTCTTCTGTGAGGGATAGAGAAAGACAGAGAAAAATTGTTAATAAGGTCTCATGCCACAATCCCTTCTCTCCCCCATTCTCCAAACTCTCTGCTGCCCTTCCCAGCAATCCAGGATCATGAGTGCAGGCCATGCCTATGAAGGCCAACCAGGGAACCAAATCTGGAATCTTCCATGTAGTTCCAGCTTCAATTAAGCAGCAAGTTACCAGTGCATCGCCCAAAAGTGAAATTTTTAGACTAGACACTCTAGAAGAGGAATTACTAAGTATGTCCACATCACTCTATGTCTGACACGGTCTAAATATCTATGTCCCCAAAAAATTTATGTTGAAATCCTTACCTGAAGGTAATTGGATTGATACCTTTAAAAAATGTCTCAGAGGGACTACCAGGTGGCATAGTTGTTGGGAATACTGGATTCCCATATGACCTACAGCAGTTCAAGTCTCAAACCCAGTGTCTTGAAAAATCACACCAGGAATGTGCACTTGCATGCCCAAAATCCTGAGAGAAGAATGAAGTAGATGGGATTGTGGCATGGCCATTCCCCCAAGGGGGTGATATCTCACTTTCTCTCTGTGTCTCTGTCTCTCTCTAGCAAGCACATATGCCCTATGGGGAAAAACTAAAAATAATAGAATGTCTCAGACAGATGACTGTCCCTTCAGACATGAGACGTTACAAGAAGAAGACTGAAGTCTATAGACCAAGAAGGATTCCCTCAGCAGACCCAAATCAGCTGGCACTTTCAACTTGACTTTATAAGTTCTAGAACTTTGAGAAATAAATGTCATCTATTGCTTTTAAGCTACCCAGTTTTTGTTGTAGCAACCCAAATATATGAAGAAAATGCCTACTTTATACCAAATGAAATGATAAATATATGAATTTCCACAGTTAGATAAAGAATAGAAAATATGATCAGAATGTGAGGTGCCAAGTGGTTAATTTGAATAGTTTTTTGGAAACCCTCATAGAGATGTCCCTGCCGTCACCTCAAACTCAGTGTGTGTGTGTGTGTGTGTGTGTGTGTGTGTGTATGTGTGCGGTGGGATAGGGAGGAACAGGTGCACATGGATGTGTCTGTTTAACGGAGGGGACTTTCTAAGTGCTACTCCAAGAAGCCTAGCATGGGATCTTTTAGAGCTGAACTACAAAAAAAGAACCAAAGGAACACTATATTAATCCAATACCATTAATGCTTTGCCTCTCTATTTTTCTTCTAAATGTCCTTCCTTAAACCCCACTATTTCATACACACTATATCTGCTATTTACATCTATTTACTGTATTTCTATATCCCTTAGTCAATCAGTTTCAGTCATAGAGTGCGGACACCCAGTATATATTAAGTGGGACACACAATGAAAAGAAATGTGGTATTATCTGTTGAAGGTATTTTACAGTTTTATCAACTGGACTAGGGAGATATATTCATCTGTTGAAATAATCACTTTGTAAGCTAAATGTGATTGAATATATAAAAGAAAATGAAATTTTAAAAATGTAAAAAAAAAAAAAAAATCCAACATCACTGGTTAAAATACTGTAGACTGGCCTATAACTTGTCTTTGTTTGTTTGCTTGTTCGTTGTGTTTTGTTTCCCCTTTGGTACACTAAGTCCTACTTAGTACTTGACTTTTAAGAGCTAATCATAATTTTGTTGAGACTTTTTTAGAGACTAGAGGGCCTCAAAACTGGAAAGTAGATGTGCCCTAGAAAGATAAAAATTTCTGCCCTAATGATCAAGTCTGGCCACAGATGAAAACAATTATCCCGACATCAATAAATCTCTTCCTCTGGGGACCTGTCAAGTAGACATTGAAGAGCTGTGCTGCACTAAATACCATTCCCTTCCCACTTTCCTTATCTTCCCTCCTCTCTTGAAAAGTCCTTTTCCTGGTCCGTGACTTTGGAGAAGGGTTTTGAACATTAGCTAACCACATTTCCAGGTCACTGATTTCCTGAATAGGTCACCTTTCCTTCCCACCAACACTTGTCTCTCTAGTATTGGCTTTCAAGGAACAAGAAACCAAGTTTGAATTTAGACCTGTCTAGACTGGTAGCCAGTCTTGTAAGCCCTTACACTGGTGCAGGGGACTGAGAGCAGAAAAAACTAGCATGGAAGAAACACTGACTGGTTTCCCGGTGGACAGCAGTGAGGGTTACTGGGAGACATTACCTTGTATTAACAGTGTTTCTACTGTGATGGCATTCCTCAGGGCCAGAGACACATGGGTTTCCCTACAGATGGCTAGAGGGGAGCCATCTGAGTCTTCTAGCATTCCAAGAATTATTTGGAAGGGTATGACATTTCACAGGTAGCCACTACCTCTCTGAGGGCTAAGGAGACACCAGTGAATATAAGGCATAGGCAAGTTCTCCTACCTCAAGAATATTACAGTTAGAAAGGCCAAAGAAAGATTCTTTAAAAAGCCCACATAGGTCCCCAAAAGGAAAAGAACTAAAAACTTTCAATATCTGCCAGGCCCAGGCAGAGTAAGCAGTTTGTTAAGATTCCAGATTAAGTAAAGATCTTCTGTCCCCTGAATAATTCTCCTTTTCTTGTCCCCACAGACACTTCTGTCTGCTTTTCCTATTTTAGGTTCCCAGGCCTGAGGAATTTTGGACCTTTTGATTAATGTAATTGATTGAACAGTTTAATTTCTAGTTTAGACCTTGTCTAAAACCTAAAGGAAATTTGGGTTTTGTGTCGTCTAAAATTGAGAAGAGAATGAACAAAACTTTCTGAGTCTTCATTTAGACAGATAAAAATCTTTTTTAACTATTAAGTTTGAAGGAGCAACAAGAGATAAGAATTAAAGTTTTATCTTGATTATGTCTTGTTTATTTGAGAACTATTGCACCTAAATGTCACCTTCACAGGTCTAGATGTAAATACATTAGAAACATAATTGTAAGACATAAAATAAGGAAAAATTTAAATATTGATATAGAAGGGAGTAAACAATTTGCCATTCATGAATTAGATACTGAGAGCTCTGACAAATACCCTCTTTAGGACTTAAATGTTTCCTCAGCCACCACATGTCTACACCAGTATTTTGGGATATCTTCCATTCAACATTATGATATTTTTATATTCTGCTGATGGAAATGATAATATACATAACAAGTATATCATGTTCTTTTTTTATTAGTCTATATCACTTACAGTACTACTTCTTAAGGCTATGAGATTGTAATCACAAGTACAGGTACTAAAATAGCATATAGTATGTGTGAGATAATGTGGTGGGGATGGTGAGTCTAGTATATGTTATATATTTGATTATTTAAAAAGTGAAAACACGGGCCCAGCAGATGGCGGAATGGTTATGTTGCTGGACTCCTATGTAGTTTTCTGCAGTTTGAGTCCTGGACCAATGGCCTAAAACTTATGCTGAGTATGTGTGCATGCACAACCCTGATCCTGAGAGGAGAATGTAGGAGAAGGAATTGCGGCATGGCCATCTCCCCAGGGGGTGATTTTTCACTTTGTCTCTCTGTCTCTTTCTGTCTCTCCAGCAAGCTCATATGCCCTATAGCAAAAATATCTCTTTAAGACTAAAAAAGTGAAAATACAGCTTAAAGAATTCTCATATAAAAATGAAAAGTTCAAAGTAGAGAAACACTGTATCCAATGTGAAACACTGTATCAGATGTGGTTTAATTCACAAGTATTTCTAATATATCTGAATTTTGAGGGTTTTGTTTTGTTTTGGTTTTTTAGACAGAGACACAAGGTTTCACTGTTTTCCCTAAAATGACCTGGAGCTCCTCATCACCCTGGCTCAGCATTCTGAGGAGTTTGAATGACAAACATACCACCACTCCTGACCTTGAGTTTTTAAAGAATTATTTATTTTATTTTATTTATCATTAAAATTTTTATACATTCAAACACTGTAATCTTGTCAAATAATTTTTACAGCATGAATATACTATACATTAGTCCAGTTAAAGATATATTAATACACATTATAATCAACATATAATTTTCCATTTCTGTGTCCATTAAATGCTTTCATTCTCTCTTTATTCCCTTGATTTTTTTTTTTTTTTAATTTGAGTTTTGGGTACTATCAGAAGTGAGAACAGTCTTCATTCATCAACTCTGGCACCTAGATAATCATGGCAGCTGGGGAAGTTAAGCTACTCTACAATGATAAAAGAATATCCTGAAATTTAGCTTTTTCTGCGAATCATCACATAATCAAAAGTTATTCCAAAATATTAGGAAGATAGAGCACATTTCCACCTGGGGAAAAAAAAATCTCTTTTATTTCAGCTTTTCTCTCTCTTCCTCATACCAGCACCTCACCCTCCCTTCTGCGTATTGCAGCTCCCAATCCCTCTCTCCTGGCTTCCTCCCCTCTGATGTGTGAAGAACAATGTGAAAGACCCTAGAGGGCAGCAGGCTGGCTGATGCTGTCTTTCACATCCTCTCTCCATCACCTTTTATTGACTTTTGAAGGGTTTTCTAATGTGGGTCTGATTGTCATTAAACTTTTCACCTTTTATCAGGGATTGGAGGTCCAACAATGTAGATATCCCTATAGTGATTTTAACACAGGTAGTTTTCCAGGATAGTGTCTCCTAGAAGCATCCATCTGAGGGAGGACTTGGTACTCATACACAATCATTCTGTTATTAGCACATTTATTTCTGAAGAAATATTTGTACAGGAAGCAACATTACAATGTGAAGATGGGCATATTTGAATAGAATTCAAGTCAGGACATCTTACAGTGCTCAAAATGATTATGTCCTCCACAAAGGATTTTCAAACATATAGTGAATAGCAAGTAGTCTAGTGTATAACTTCTCTTTTGATATTTTTTCAATTATTAGATTCCAAGTAATCATAAAATTTTCTTTAATTTACACAAAATGTGACCAAGTTCAAATAAATGGATGAGGGATATAAAAGTGAAAACATTTTGACTGTCACTTTGAAGCTTTTTCTACAATATTATCTTACCTCTTTCTGTACCAGATATATCGGAAAATGTTTTATCTAAGGCCATTATTACTTCTTTACCCCTAATTATTAAACTTTACTGTTTTATTTTTCATCAGAAAAAACTTTAATCTTTTCTACATTTTACTCATGGCATGTTTCATGTCCTTATACTTTAAAGTATAAATCAGAGGATTGAGCAATGTATTATTTATTTATCTAATTGTTTATTTAAAATTTCTGATTTACACTGAGTTATTATACATCTTTTGGGACCTTGTTCTAGCTCCTCCTCATAATCTTTTGTACTTGCTACTGGAGCAATGTATTATTTATTTATCTAACTGTTTATTTAAAATTTCTGATTTACATTGAGTTATTATACATCTTTGTGGGATGCAGCATAGTTTTTCAAAGTATACATGCCATGTGTGATAATGAAATCAAGGATATTAACATATTCATATCTTCTTCAAAAAATTACATTGTGTTGTATACTTTCAATATTCTAGTTTTTTTTCTTGCTTTTTAATTCTTTTTTTTAATTCAATTTTTTCACAAACCTCTTTGTCCCCTCTCCGGCCCTACTTTCATGTAGTGCCCACCCCCATGCAGTTTCTGGTATGTGTATACATTATACATTATGTGTGTGCGTGTATGTATAATTTTATGTGCATTTTATTCTAACAGGTCCCCCAGAAACCTATCAATAGATCTTCTTTTAATAGGTACAGAATTAGAATCTGAAGCTTTGAAAATTTTAAGTGAGTTATTGCATGGTATAGAACAAGTAGAAGAGCCTGTTCTAGAATATAGTTCTGTATGAGTTTGGAGCTGATATTCTTACTCATTTCACATAATTGCTGTTCTTGTCTTGACCCTAGGCTATGCTGGCCATGGCTAAATCAATTATCAATGCTCTTTATTATGTAATATATGGTTATTGACTGATTTAAGGTTTGTCTTATACTTCTGTGTTCTTGGTAATACCTTGTGACTAGACATGGAGTTCCTAGTGCAGGCATGAGTTAGGAACAAACCTGGGGCCATAATAGATATGATTGTTTCAAAGTTAACAAAAGAATATATATTAATATACTAATTTGTATATTTATTTTTTTACTATATTTTAAAATTGTTTCTGTTAACTCCACTTGACATTCATAAAAATAAGGGGTTTTTTTGGTTAACAAAATACGTCAAATTATCCCTGCACTTTATTTTATAGATGGGGTTGCTATGATTCCTAAGCTGACCTCAAACTTATGATCCTCTTGCCTTGGGCTCCTGAGTAGCTGGGATGACAAGCATGTACCTCTGCACATGCCATTCACCTATTTCTTTCTTTCTTTGTTTAAAAAAAATTTCTATAATTCGCCAGAGGGAGAGACAGACAGAGAGGGAGGGAAAGTGAGAAAGCACTCATCGCCAGGGGAGAATTATCAGGTCATGATCTCTGTTTTTCTCTTGGAACTTTGAGTATGCGTGCACCAGGCATGTTTTCTAAGCGACTGGGTCTGGAACTTGAGTAGTCAGCCTTAACTACCATGCTACTGGCTGACCCAATTAACTATATTTTAACAAACATATATTGCATGTATGAGGAGGAGCTAGAACAAGGTCCCAAAAGATGTATAATAACTCAATGTAAATCAGAAATTTTAAATAAACAATTAGATAAATAAATAATACATTGCTCCAGTAACAAGTACAAAAGATTATGAGGAGGAGCTAGAACAAGGTCCCAAAAGATAACAAAGTTACTGACAAAGAGCAGAAATGAATATCTCAACTTTTACTCCTAATTTCTTTATTATGACCAAAGATAAGGGTCTTTATCCATCTTTTTATTTGTTTACAAGTATCAAATATTTTGCTTGGTTACTCACAACTTTCTATTCATTTAAAATTACTACCATAAAAAAATAAAATAAAATTACTATCATAGCTGGTTCAGTGTTAGCATTATTATTATTATTATTATTATTATTATTATTATAATTGTCAGAGGGTGCATGTGCTCATGAGAGAGAAAGAAAGAGAGAGAGAGAGAGAAAGCACTCAATACAATGGGGAGTGTCCACTCCATAATTCTCTTTCCTCCAATGCATTTTTCCAGTTAGGATTTTAGATGTGCATGCACACACATACATCTTTTTGTTTGCTTGTTATTCAGGGTCCCCCCCAACAAAGCTTCTTGTGCTAGAATTTGTACTGTGGTCTGGCATGTGAGAAGTAGCTGGGCTGGCCCAGTGTTATTTTAAAGCAGCATCTATGTACACAAAATGAACTAGAAAATTGAATCAGTCTCAAGAATAAAATATGCCTTAAAACTCATTCTGTTTTTTAATTATACCTATTTAAAAATTCAATAAAACTGGTTAATTCATATAATTTTTGGAAAACATGTTAAAAAGTAATTCTAAAATCACAAACACGTTCATATTCCTTATACTGTTACCCAATCTCAAAAATGTATTCTAAAAGTGAAATGAGGTGGGGAAGTTCTACAATGGAACATGGTTGAGTGACACTTAAAAGAGTGAACATTAAGAAATATTTTATTATTTAAGATACTAAATAATAGGAAGAAATTTCTGTAAATCGGACTGATACAAATTAATATCATGAGGCTATGAAGAAAATTCTTATAACAGAAAGTCACAGACAGTGAAGCATTTTTATAATATGTAAAATGAGAAAAGCAAAAAGTTGTAATAACTGTGTCCATTTGTACAAATATATTAAATATGCTTTGTAGTTTAGAAGGGAACATATTAAAATGATAATTTTTTATTTGCAGTATGTATGTTGTAACAATACGCCAAATCAAATATTAAAGTTAAAACCTACAACACCATATTGTCATTCATCTAAATGGTTCAGTAAAAAAGAAGTGATGTTTGGGGATAATTCATTAGCATGCAATTAACATGCTAAGATAACACAGAATCATATTAAAAATTGTAAGTTTTCTTGTATGTTTTTCATAAACCACCATATCATGGGCCTAGCCCGCCCCATCCTCCTAAACACTCACTTTGACATCAATTTTAAAATCATATTCTCCTATAGGTAGCAACTTACTGTGCTCACATTTATCCTAGAACATTACACAGTCTTTTCTTTCTTGATAGCTGTATCTTTAAAATGTTGGGGCTGCACCTGCGATTGCTCAGGGCTCTCTCATTGCATGAACTGTGGGCCCTGGGCCAACTCTAGGGCCAGTGATCTTGGGAAGCTGACCACCCCATGTCTCCCATCCACATTGCCACTCACTACCCCCTTTTTTATTAGCCACAAAACTAATTGTTGCAACAATTGTTCTTAAAATAATCCATACTAGTGTTTCAAGTTTAAAGTATATACAACATTCAAAATTATAAGAAGAACCAGTGAAATACTCATTAATAAGTAGTGTTTTGTAATTTGTATTTTTAATATGTATATCAGTCACATTTGCATACATTTTTCTAAGTAAATACTGTCAGTACAAAGTAAAAGAGTAAGTTAAAATTCTATAATCCTATTTGATAAGTTCCTTAAAGATCTATACATTATGATCCAGGATTGTTATTCAACAACAACAACAAAAATTATTCCTTCTGGGACCAGCAGTTAGTGTAATGGCTATATCGCTGGACTCCCATGTAGTTGACCGTGGTTCACATCCCGGACCCGGTGGCTTAAAACTCACACCGGGTGCGTGTGCGTGCGTGCCCAAGATCCCGAGAGGAGAATGGAGGAGAAGGGACTGCGGCGTGACCATCCCCCCTGGGGGGTGATTTCTCGCTTTCTGTCTCTTTGTCTCTCTCTGTCTGGGGAGCTCATGTGCCCTATACCAAAAATTTCTCAAAAAAAAAAAATATTCCTTCTGTGTCTAGATAAGCACATTCCTTTTTGTCACAACCTGAGAAATAAGTTCATTTCAGTTTTCAGGTGTTTTTCTGCCCCCTCAATGCAGCTCTACTTATGTATCTCAATTATGCATGCACTATTTCTATGTAGAATTTGGAAAACAAACAAACAAAAAAACCCTCCATTTTCTGAGGGCGGCAGGTGGTGTGGTAGCTTAAAGTGCTGGACTCCCACATGACAGACCACAGTTCGGGTCCTGAACCTGATGACTTGCTTTCTGGCTTTCTCTCTCTCTCTCTCTTTCTCTCACTCTGTCCCTCTCTGGCCAAATTAAAATAGATAAATAAAATGAACTTCAATAAAATAAATTATTTTAAAATAAAATCTCTGTTTCCAATAGTATCATTTCTGAGAGATGCCTACACTTTCTGTTTTATTTGTGATTTAGCTCATTTTAAGGGAGAGAGAGAGATACCAAGCCACAAAAGGTATCACAAAAACAAATTCAAGCTTCAAACACTTAAATTTTAATGAACAATTCTGAGGCAGGACCTTAATACTATTATGACATCAGATGCACTTAGGAAAATTGGAGTGGACACAGTTAAAAGTCATTAAACTCCACTACATGACTTGAGCCATTCTTTCTTATCCTTAATACCTTCCCCTATGTCATTCATTACAACGTGGAAACACTATGCTATAATTCATAACAACTCTGAAAATGGTACAATAACACTTGAATGTATCAGGCTCCTACATCAGTATACTTTATATACCCAGAAAATTCTAACTTTTAAATTGAAATTATCAGGATAAGGAGAACATTGGAGGATAAATGATTAAGTGAGAATATATGAAGAAAGAAAGCAAAATGAAAGGATGTTGGGAACTAGGGCAACAATGTACTTGTGGCACTTCTACATTATTTGGATTTAACTTGAAGTTGAACATAGGTTAAATTTCATTACAAAGTAGATGCTCCTAACCCTTCTGCTCCAGTGGTTTGCATTCTATTACTAACAGTTGCTATTTATTGAGCACTCATTATGTGGTACATGCTGCTTTAGGACTCTACATGTTTTCTTTTATTTGCTTCTACATCCTCTGAGCATGGATTATTAAAAGCCCCATTAAAGATGAGTCTGAGACAGAAAGGTTATGTAACTAACTGCTCAAGCATGCAGTTATTATTGTTAGGCCATGAATTACATTAAATTAAATGTGTGTGTTGGTAGCCTGACCAAAACACACACATTTTTATGTAGTACATCATATTTTTATATGTCTAAATGCCTTTTATTTCCTTCTTAAATCAGCATTTTATTGTTTTAAAAACATATTTTAACTACTACAATCTATTCTTTCAAAGTTAACTTCAGCATATTGTTTTTACATTTTTTAAGTTTACATTCAATCATTGATATCTTTACAGTGACTACATCACAATTTAAACAATTCTCTATGAAATGCAATAATTATAATCTGACCACATACCAGTTCCTTGAAAATTCTGATGTTGATAATCTCCAATTCCCTACAGAGAAAAGTCCACTCAGTACCTGGCCACAATGTGAAGGTTGTTTCCACTTCTTTCATTTACATCTAAGAGAGAGAGGAACATTTCTCAAAAATAATGTAGAGAATGTTCCCCATTGCTTCGTGAGTACTGTCTTCAGCACGATCTCAGGGAAAAGGAAAGAAACAACCATTTTCTCCTTGATTTCCAACTAGAATTTAAAGAGATTTCCCTGAGAGGTCATGAACCTGTAGAATTGCTTCTGAGTCCCCTGCAGGGTTTGGAAATTTCCCATCAGTATGATTTCCAAGACACATCTTATGTGGTTTCACTTGCTCAAGTTTTTGCAAAACTTTTCATTCTCTGAACAATTAAGAATTTTTTGTTTGTTTTTTAACTTTGTGGTTTCTATTTTATGATTCTTTCATTTTTCTTCATGCGCAGGTCTAGAACACTGGAGATACATGGATCCAATATAGTGTGTTTTTGCAGAATTACAGTAAAACATCTGAGTGGTTATTATATGTAAAAGCTGCGCTCTAGGTTAACACAGCATCAATCCATATGGATACCACATATTGTGTACGACTAAGGTGCCAATTAGTGTTAATAAAGAATAGCATCTCATATGCAAGTATGAAAAGATTTTAGATGAATAAAAATGATGAGTAAAAATGTCATCACTTCGTCTAAGAGACTGATCTTTATATTCTATGACATTAAAAGCACAATTTTAGGGTTAGCAGGTGGTGGGGTGGTTAAGGCGCTGGACTCCCACATGGTTGACCGTGGTTTGAGCTCCAGATCTGATAGCTCGCAACTCATACCAGGAGTGTGTATGTGCATGTCCAAAACCTCAAGAAGAGAATGGAAGAGAAGAGACTGCAGCAAGGCCATCCCTTTGGGGGGTGATTTCTCACTCTCCCTCTCACTGTCTCTCTCTGGCGAGGGCATGCACCCTATGGAAAAGCCTTAAAGAAACAAAGTGTCTAGAAGTTACAGGAGTTACTTTTCTTTTTCTTTTTTTTAAATAAAAAATATATTTAATAAATGTATTATTTTGCCATATCACTTTGTTTTTGTTGTTTTTTAAAGATTGATTTTTGCTATAAAGCACATGCACTCACCATAAAGACAGACAGAAAGACAGAAAGCAAAAAATCACCCCCCTCTCCCCCCAGTGGGTAGGTCATGCTGCAATCCCTTCTCCTCCATTCTCCTCTTGGTATCTTGGGCACTCATGCTTATGCATGAGTTAATTTTAACCCAGCATGAGTTTTAAACTGCTGAGTCCAGGACTCGAACTGCGGTTGATTACATGGGAGTCTAGAGATATAACCATATACTTATAATATGTTAAGTACTTCAGAATATCTGAAAAGACTAGCCCTTTCAGAAAAGTACTTGCATTGTCAACTATAGATCCAAAAGTAAGGAATAAAGTGTAACACAGAAGAATGGTTTTAATGTAAATCTGACTTTTAAATATGTTCTACATATTAGTAGTCTGGCAGTGTACAAATCTCTTCATGGAAGAGTTATCTCTGAAGATACTATCTTTTTAATTTTTTATTTGTGCTTGTGTATGATACTCAGATATATATATTTCTTTTTTATGAAGATTTTTAATAGTGAATAATAAATATGTATACATGTCTACTGTTCCAGAAAAAGTATTCAACTTTGCATAATAATAATACATATGTACTAGTCTATGTAATTTGCATTTAATCCTCTGAAGAGTCCTAAGAGAAAGATCTTATTGTCATCTCTTTCAGATAAGAAAATTTAATCATGTAGATACTAAGATATTCCCCTGGGGTCATACAGCTAGTAAATGATCTTGCAGAATAACAATTCGTAAGCTGGAAAAGCATAGGTAATATAACAAGTGGAGAAAAAAAAGAGCTGATTGAAAAGTAATAAAAATGGTATGATCCTATTTTTAGAAAATCAGTACAGATATATGACAGATCTGTTTACTTTCAATGAGCATAACATTGAGACTGACGTTTGAGAGACATTGTGGACTTAGTTCATTAGGCTCTTTCAGAGAGCGCCCATACCAAAGCTTGGTGATTCATACAGTCTTTAAACATGTTATCTTTACTATTTTTATGTTTATTCACACCATATAGTAAAATGCAGATTTTAAAGAATTCATGAGAAATTTTATAATCACCACCATTTCAATCATTTTTGACATTGAGAGAGAAGTAGTTTTTGTTTGTTTGTTTTGTTTTCTAATTTTACCAGAGAGCCTGTGCACTCATTGGAGATAGACAGACAGAGACAGAGAGAGGGAAAATGTGAAAACACCATTTATGGAGAATGATTATGCTGCAACCATTTCTCCTCCATTTCTCCCTACTTGTGTGATTTGGGGCATGCTCACACATGTTCCTGGTGTGTTTTACAGACGACTAGGTCAGAGATTCTAATGCAGTGGACCATGTTGAATCCAGCTCTTTTAACCACCACAACAAAGGCGAGCCTTATTTTTCTTTCTTTTCAAGAGAGATTTTTGCTATAGTGTGCATGCGTTTGCCAGAGAGACAGAGAAAGGCAGAAAGACAGAAAGGGAGAAGTCACCCCCTAGGGAGTACAGCCGTGCTGCAATCCTTTCTCCTCCATGCTCCTTTTGGGATTTGGGGCATGCATGCACAGACGCCCAGAGTGAGTTTTAAGCCACCAGTTATGGGACTCAAAACATGGTCGACTATGTAAGAGTCAAGTAAAGCAACCATATTTTCATCTGCTGGTCCCTGTTTTTCTTTTTTTAATTGAAATTTTAGATGTCTGTCCTGACACAGAACAATAAGCTAACAAGGACCAAACATTATTAAAATAAATAATAACAGTAAAACAAATAAATGAAATAAAAATATCAGCAACAAGTCTTTAGCAATTCATCCTGGAGCCCTTGTTCTCATTTCAAACTACATTTAGCATCTTCTATTTAATTCCATGCTTTGCTTTGCTTCTTCCTTTATTATTTGTTTCTATTGAAGAATGGGATGACATAGAAATAAGACTCTGAAGATGGAGTAGGTCAGACATTATGAGAAACATATGATTTTTTTACAGACAAATTAGGGTGATGTTTTTTTCTGTAAGTTCTAATCAGAAAAGAAGAAGACAAAGACAGAAGAAGCCGCTGCCCAGAAGTGGGAGTTGGAGAGATGTCTATAGCAGTCTGTCCTTATAAAATGTATCCAATATTTTATTCTTTCCTACTGATTTAAAGTTCTATCTTCATCATGTTTTGCATTACAAAACTTATATTGATTCAAAATATAGATGGCTCAGTCTGGGGGAAATTTTTCTGTTCTTTGTATTTCTTATTACTCATCCAATAGCAAAACTTTTATAAACTAGAGCATAGGATATGTGATAACACCTAATAGCCCTCGGCCTCCATCTCTATTCTTCTCACATTAATGTATTATCAAGGCTACTATTCAAACAAGAGCATATATCCATATATATTTTAGAATTGACTTAAAAATTTGTCAAACATATTTTACTATCATTGGAAGAAGAGTGAGTCAGTACTAGTTCAACACAAAATTATTATCTATAAATTTTGGGTTTCCCTTAGGATGTGTAGAGTCAGTGAAATATATTTTGAAGGAACCCTATTTTTATAATCAGTTTTATATTAAACAAATAATAAGAAATTTGACTAAAGGATATATTACAAAATTCATGAATCAATTTCAGGTATACTGATCCATTGATAGAGATTTAATACTGTGAGCAGGGAAAAAGTAGTTGCTTACTCATTTACTGTTTAATCAGAGTAGCTTAAAATTTTTTTAACAGGTTTTTGTCTTAGGGCACATGCACTCACGAGAGAGAGACTGTGAGAGGGTAAGTGAGATATCACCCCCCCAAGGGGGATGGCCATGCTGCACTCTCATCCATTCTCCTCCTGGGATCTTGGGCGGGTAACACTCACCTAGAATGATTTTGAAGTCACAAAGTTTGGTCATGTGGGAGCCCAGTGATGTAACTGCCACATCATCTGCTGGCCCTGCTGGAGGTAATTTCTCACTTTCTCTCTCATTGTCTCTTGTCTGTCTCTCTTCAGTGAGTGTAAGTGTCCCATGACAAAACAACAACAACAAAAACAAAAAGGAAAATATGTGATTAAGCTTGAGCTTAACTAAAATTTTAGCTATGTTGCAATCACAACACAAACCTATACTCAGTTCTTATCTTCTGTATTGTTCTCTTAAAAATATTGTATTCAACATAATTGGTACCAAATAAGTTACATTGTTTATTTATCTGCTTCCTTATTTACAATCAGATTAACCACCAATTACATTATCTTCCAGGCATAGAGTTTGTGGATGTTTCATTTCTTGCAAATCTGAAACATCCACACCTGAGCCAGAGCACACAATCATCCCCTAAACAGTTGCTCCATGGTGTAGCATTGCCACATGGTCAAATTATGGAGGAAATAGTTTCAGATGATCATTGAGTTTAACAAAAGGACATTGGTGAGAAGTAACTTGAACTGGAGCCAAAGACTTGAGTCATAAAGTGTTATGTAATGCACACAGAGTAGCATTGCTTTGGAAATATATTGCTAGACATAGGAAAAGGATACACATATTTGGGATCATCTTGCTTGAAGTGAGTCATTAACATCAAATATAAAATTGTGTATAGGCATAAACATACCACAAATAACTGTGTTTTACAAGAACTAAATTCAAATGTTGTAGCTGAAACTCTTAGATGTATGACCTGAAGCAAGTAAATGAGTAAGCCTCTCTTACCTACAATTTGCTTCTCATGGCACTTTTCTGTTTGTTTGTTTTTTTTTTTTGGAAAGGTTTTTGCTATAGGGTGCGTGCACTCGCCAGACAGACAGAGACAGAGAGACAGAAAGCGAGAAATCAGCCCCCAGGGGGGATGGCCACGCCGCAATCCCTTCTCCTCCATTCTCCTCTCGGGATCCTGGGCACACACCCACACGCGCCCGGCGTGAGTTTTAAGCCACCAGGTTCAGGACGCGAACCGTGGTCGACTACGTGGGAGTCAAGCGACATAGCCATTACGCTAACTGCTGGTCCCATCATAGCATTTTTCATCTCTGTGTTCTCACTGTGTAAATTACAGGATTTAACATAGGGGTGAGATTTGCAAAGAACACAGTCACCAACTTGTCCATGGGAGAGATGGCCACTGAGTGTGTGTAGATGAATATACAAGGCATAAAAAAGAGTACTACAACAGTAAAGTGAAAGCCACATGTGGAGAGGGCTTTGCTCTGTCCTTCAGAGCCATGGGATTTCAGGGAGCTCAAGATAACTACACAGGATAGGACCAGCAGTTAGTGTAATGGCTATGTCGCTGGACTCCCACATAGTCGACCGCGGTTCAAGTCCCGGACCCGGTGGCTTAAACTCACGCCGGGCGCGTGTGCGTGTGTGCCCAAGATCCCGAGAGGAGAATGGAAGAGAAGGGATTGCGGCGTGGCCATCCCCTCTAGGGGGTGATTTCTCGCTTTCTATCTCTCTGTCTGTCTCTGTCTGTCTGGCGAGCGCACGCGCCCTATAGCAAACCCCCCCCCCCAAAAAAAAAAAAAAAAGATATCTACACAGGAGATGAGCAGCATGGAGAAAATGAACAAGCACATAGCTCCACTGTTGGCTGTCATCACCATTACCAGTCTGTAGGTGTCTCTGCAGGCAACTTTCAACAGTGGGAAGAGATCACACATGAAGTGGTCGATGACACTGGGCCCATAAAAGGGCAAGTTGACCATGGAAAGAATCTGCACAGTGGCATGCAGGATGCCTCCAATCCAAGTTACCACCACCAAGACGTGACAGAGCCCCTGTCTCATTATAGTCATGTAGTGCAGGGGCTTGCAGATGGCCACATAGCGGTCATAGGCCATGACAATGAGGAGGATGATCTCATAGAGAAACAATAAACAACTACTAAAGCAAGATTATACAATTTCATTTTTTTTATTTTCAATAAGCAAAGAGAAGAGTTAGGAATATGAAGACAGGAAAGTGGCATGTTGACAAGGTGTATGCAATAGTTGAGATTAACACATTTTTAGAGTTTTCACTGAATTCATCAATTATTTGCAAACACTTCTCTGGGCCTCCATTCTTCATCTTTATAGATAATTAATAAGGAAATATAAATTCTTTTGCACTTTCACTGTGCTAAGGATTCTCTTTCTTATGTTGTATCTTTAAGTCTTTGTAGAAATTTTAAATTTCAGGACTTAATAATCCATTTAATTGATGAAGAAACTGAGGCTCAAAATCTTTAAATAACACCAAAAAACTTCCTCAAGATTCTTTCAGTTCATTTATAAATAAAAGGCCAAACATTTGAGGTGTGATTTTTTTCCTAAGAAGCTTCTCTTAGATAGCTGGGCTTGTTAATTGTTACAAAGTCTTTCATCAAAACAGGGAAGCATGGTGCAATCTAGTCATGGCATTCTCTTGCTATAATTTCTGTCTCTTAACTCTCATTTGCCATCTCCACCCTTCATTCTCATCGTAGGAACATAGCATGCAATGGCATACCTTTCATCAATGTCACTGAGACTGGTGTCCTAGATATGAATGTCTTTCCATTTAAAATATATACTTTGAATAGGTGCATATTCTTAATCTTGAAGATATTTTTTTGTCTTTCCTCCACAAGAGATTTTCAAACATGGAATGAATAGCAAGTAGTCTAGTATGTAATTTATCTTTTGATTCTTTTTTATTCAATTATTAGATTTGAAGAAACATAAAATTTAGTTCTTCTTAATTTACACATAATGTTAGAAAGTTGCAAATTCAGTGGATGAAGGAGATGAGAGTGAAAACATATTTGACCATTACAATTAAGTTTTTTCTACAATATTACATTACCTCTATTTGTACAAAGTATATTTCAAAAGCTTTTATCTAAGAGCAGTTTTACTTTTTTACCCCTAATTTTTTCAAGTTTAATGTTTTATCTTTCATCAGTCAACTCTCAATCTTTTCCATACTTTCCTCATAGCTTGTTTCATGTCTTTATTCCTGAAAGTATAAATCAGAGGATTAAGCAAAGGAGTTAGGATGGTGTAAAATATTGCTGCCATTTTGTCAGAGGAGAGAGTAGATGGAGGTCGTGCATATTCAAACATGCATGGGACAAAAAACAAAACCACAACAGCGATGTGAGATCCGCAAGTGGAGAGAGCTTTCCATCTTCCTTCAGAACTATGGGTTCTCAATGACAGCAAAATGACACCATAGGAGATAAGCAACAAGGAGAAGATTAAAATGCTGAAAAATCCACTGTTAGCAACCACCAAAATGCCAATAATATTTGTGTCCATGCAGGCAAGCTTCAGTAATGGGTACAAGTCACACATAAAATGATCGATGACATTGGGGCCACAAAAGGGCAACTGGAAAGTAAAGAGAATTTGTATCACGGAATGCAAGAAGCCCCCTGTCCAGGCTACTCCCATCAGAATGCTACAGAGCCTCCAGTTCATGATAGAAGAGTAGTGCAAGGGCTTGCAAATGGCCACGTAACGGTCATAGGCCATGGCTGAGAGAACAATCACCTCTACCCCAGCAAAGAAGTGTTCAGCAAAGATTTGGACCATGCAACCTTGGAAAGAAATGGTTTTCCTCTCATAGAGGGAGTCTGAGATCATCTTTGGGGTGATAACAGAGGAGAAGCACGCATCCAGGAAGGACAGGAAGGCTAAGAAGAAGTACATGGGGGAGCCCAGCAGGGCAGGACTGCTGAGGATGGTCACTACAATTAGCATGTTGCCCCCGATGGTTGCAATGTACACAAACAAAAATACAACAAATACTATTTTCTGAATATTTGGATTCTGTGAAAGTCCCAGAAGGACAAACTCAGTTACGAAGCTTAGGTTGTGCATGTCTTTGAAGGAAAGGTTGGAAGTTACACCAGTGAGTCTGTAGATTCTGCAATTCTGACAAAACTTACAGACCTGTTTATAGTATTAGAGTCACAAGTAAGTTGGTATACACATACGCAAAATTATCTTGAGTGCATCTCTTGCCACTGAGAAAATATAACCTAAAATTTGTGGAGGTAGCCATGAAAAGTCACAGGAATTGAGGTAGAGATATATTATTGATACTTTAAAAGGACCAAAGTTTCAAAACATAGAAAAGAAAGAATTCATATGTGGTAGAGAAGAGATTTGATTTCAAGTTTCAGCTTTGATCATTTATTATTAGTTGCTTCTTGGAGTGAATTATTGAAAAACATTCGGTGGCTGCATATCAGTTGTGAGGCAAGAAATACTGACAAATTAGTCCTACCTGCCATTGCCATGGAATGAGAGCACATTTGACTCTCTGCCATCCTGACCAGGAGATGCCCTTATCTACAAGTTGAAGAAGAAACAACATGAAGTTTAATAGCCGCTTGCAAATCATGGGTAACCCTCAAACATTTCTTTAAAAGTCTCAACTGTATTGGGACTTTAAATGATTAATTTATCCTTTTTCTAAATTTAATTCCTTTTCTGAGAGCGAGAAAGTTACCCCTAAGAGGTACTCTTAAACAGCCATTGTCCTTCCCCCACCCCACCCTCCACCTAGATTTGATTAGGGGCACAAATATCTGTTGTGCTTCAGGTTGGCTTAAGGTCTGGAACCACAGTCAGCCACATTGGCTTTCAGCAAGTTCATCATCCCATCAGCTGACCTACTGAAGCTGGGTAATGTATTATTTATAAAGAATATTGGTCAATGGAAAAGTGCCTAGCTCTATACTTAATATTCAAAAAGTGTGCACTAACTGTTGATGTTTTGTTTTTAACTGATTATTTAAAATGAGAACAGAATTTCTTAAAATTTTATTTTGTAATGTTGTATTGATGACTAGGTGAAACAATACAAAAGTCAATTGTTCAGGAACTACTGCTTAAGAAATATTCCGAGTAAGGTCTTATTAGTCCTATATTATTGGCTGGAAACTCACCCTAAAAGAGGTTAAGTTCGAGGAAAAAAAAAGATACTTAGTTTGGGATTTTAACACAGAACCTCTGCTTCCAACACCAAGTTCTTTTTCACTGAATCAACATGGAATCAGGGATTTTTGTTTTCCAGCAAGAACTTCAAAGCAGCAATGGCCTTTCAGCGTTGTTTATTCATCTTTAAAGTTTAAAATCTCTGATTCTTTTGTTCATATTTGAATGAGTCACCTTCATAAAAAAAAAAAAAAAAAAAAAAAAAAAAAAAAAAAAAAAAAACAGAACAAATGATGCAGAATCAGAAGGTGATGGCCCAGTCACTTACACATACAAATTGGCAGCAACCACATAGGTAATGTAGAGATATAACACCTTAAATATTAGTCTTGAAGTTTATTCATTATTTCCCAGTATTCATATAATATAGCTCAGTCTGATTCATTTTATATATATATAACTTTAATTTAAAGCAGAGATGTTTATAAATATCTCTCTCACCTGCTCATCTCCCAGGATTAAGATGCAGATCAACTTGAAAAAAATGAAAATGTTGCTTATGATAAAGTTCCTTACCAATTGTAGTTAGTATTATCTTACATACAAAGTCAGCCACTTGGTCCTGCACCATAACCTAATGGTTAAGGGAGCTGGATTCCACAGAGCTGACTCCAGTTCGAATCCTAGCTAGGTAGCTTGAAAAATATGCCAGTCATGTGTGCATGCTTGCCCCCAATCAATGAGATGGAGAAATAGAAGAGAAGGCAGTTCTGGATGATCACATCAAATTTAAGGGGGGAAGCTTTCTCTCTCTTTCTTCCTCCCTCTGTCTCTCTCTGTTAACCACACATGCCCTCTGAGAATTAAAATAACCACCCAGTCACCTACTCCACAGAAAGCTGTCTCATGAGTCATCTAGATAATTATTCCACTTTAGAGTTACTTCCGCATAGCCATAGCTTCAAAGAATGATTATATCATGACCTCATGCTAGAGCTGAATGATGTATCAAAGAGCATATAATTGTATATGGATATTTTATATACATACATAATGTTAAACTAAACTATTTTGGCTCAAAACAACTGCTGTATTCCCACACTTGGATTCCTATGGGTAAGCTGAAATTATACATGTTAGGCTGTTTTCCTGAGCTTGTTAATAAATTACAGCCAATCACACTATCCACACTTCAGTCAAACAGAGTGTTCTCCTTTAAGTTATTCATGTAGCCTAACATCCAGCTGCAACCAATCCTATTATTTCTCTACCTCCCTCCCTCACTTTCTTATTTATTTATTTAGGAGAGGTTTTCTTGCTATATGGCACATGCCCTCGCCAGAAAGACAGAGAGAAACAGAGAGACAGAAAGTGAGAAATGATCCCCCAGGGAGATGGCCACACTGCAATCCCTTCTCCTCCATTCTCCTCTTGGGATCTTGGGCATGCACACATGCACTCCCAGCCCGAGTGTAAGCCACCAGGTCCGAGACTCGAAGCGTGGTCGACTACATGAGAGTCCAGAGACATAGCCATTACACCACCTGTTGGTCCCATCACTTTCATTTTTAAACATCACTTTCTCTTTACTACACATGTCACTTTCCTTTTCCACAAACTTACATACCCTGTGACCAAATGGCTAGCAGGAGTCCCTCGGAAATACTTTCCAGGAGACTGCCTGTTTTGAAATAGTTTAAACAAATTGTGTTGGAGGTGGGAGAGAGAGACTCAGGGGGAATAAAAAAACTAAACATTTAATGAGCACAGAAATGAAAAATTATTTGTTGATGATTATGTGTATGGTAGTATCTTTGACTAGATTCATGTGCAGTCTACTTATGCTGAAAAAGTCCATTTTGTATGCTGTAAAGATATACAGTAATTAGATTTTTTTTTTAAAATAAGAAAAAAAAAAAAAAAAAACTGGAAGGACCAGCAGATTGTATAGTTGACTGGACTGCATACATCACTGGACACCCAAATGGTTGACTGTGGTTTGAGCTCTGGACCTGCTGGCTTGAAAAATATTGCCTGCTTTTGCATTCGTGCCTAAGATCCTAAGAGAAAAATGGAGGAGAAAGAATTGTGGTGTAGCCCTTTCCCCAGAGGTGATTTCTCACTTTCCCTCTCACTATCTCTCTCCCTCTCTTTCTGGCAAGTGCGCATGCCTTAAGGAATAAATCATTCAGAAAAAAATTGAATAAAAAATAAAGAAACACTGTTAAATTTGGTTTGTCTGAAATTTTGTTTTTGTTTTTGTTTTAGATGGTTTTACCTTAGGGAGCATGTGCTCACCAGAGAGAGAGATACAGAGATAGTAGGGTAAAAGTGAGAAATCACTCCCAAGGGGTTTGGCTACACTGCAATCCCTTCTCCTCCATTCTTCTTCAGGGATCTTTGTCACACTCATGTATGCACCCGGTGTGAGTTTCAAGCCACCACAAATAGGACTCAAGGTGTGGTCGATCATGTGGTAGTCCAACAACATAACTGCTATGCCATCTGTTGGCCCCTAAAATTTTGTTTTTTAACAATACATACATTATATATTTGTTTAAAAAATAAGTGAATTGGGTAAGCCAGTGTAGTGGTGGTTAAAACTGACAACTCGAGTCCCAGACCCAGCCACTTTGAAAACACGCCAGGTCCATGTGCATGAGTACCCAAAGTTCGAAGAGGAAAATAGAGGAGCAGAGACTGTGGCCTGGCCATTCCCCCGGAGAGAAGTGCTTTCCTACATTCCCCCTTCTCATTTTCTTTCTCCCTGTGCCTCTCTTGAGCAAGTGGATGCACCCTATAGGAAAAGAAAGAACAAAAGAGGTGAACGCCATGTACAGAGATGCATACCTGTCACCCCAGCTACTCAGGAGCCTGAGGCAGAAGGATTGAGTTTGAGGTCAGGCAATATAGTAAGACTTCATTTCTAAAAAAATGGAGGAAAAGAATAATTAGCCTTATTTTGCTAATTAAAATATAACATGAGTTTTATTAATGCCATGTGGCGTTAACAGAAAAAATTATAAAGATAGTAAAAAAAGTAAACAAATGAGTATATTAATATCTATTCTTTTGTTTACTTTGAAACAACCATGTCTATTATGTCCCCAGGTTTGTTCCTAAATGTGTCACTATGAACTCCATGTCCAGTTACAAGCTGTCACCAAGAACACAGGAGTACAAGACCAACTGTATGAGGTCATTGCATCAGTCAATCACCACTTATTACAAAACAAAGAACAATGATGTTTGATTTAGCCATGGCCAGCATAGCCTAGAGTTAAGACAAGAACAGCAATTACACGAAATGAGTAAGAATATCAGCTCCAAACTCATACAGATCTAGGTTCAAGTCTAGGCTCTTCTACTTGTTCTATTCCATGAAATAATTCACTTAAAATTCTCAGTGCTTCAGGTTCTACTTCCGTGAGTATAAAAATAAGGTTCTTATTTTTATAAGGTGGAGTACTGGTACGATGCTGGACTCCCATGTAGTTGACTTCATTTTGAGTCCGTAACCCAGTCCCAGTGACTTAAAATTGATGCCAAGTGTGTGTATGTGTGTGTGTGTGTGTATGTGTGTGCCCAAAATCCTGACTGGAGAATGGAAGAGAAGGGATTGGAATTGTGGCTTGTCTATCCCCCTTGGGGGCTGATTTCTCACTTTCTGTCTCTCTGTCTTTCTCTGCCAAATGCAAGCACCCTGTGGCAAATATCTCTCTTTAAAAGAAAAACTCTATAGAAAAGGGTTTATACACACACACCCACACATAGCCCCCCCCCACACACACATACATAATGTATAATGTATACACACACACACACACACACACACACACACACACACCAGAGACTGCATGTGGGTGGGCACTGCATATGAGTAGGGCAAGAAAGGGGACAAAGGTGTTTGAGAAAAAATGATGAAAGAACAAGAAGGCATATAAACAAGGTGAACAGGTTATGAAAAGTTGTACCACAACAGAGTACAAAAGGATATTGCCAATCTAACATATAACTCCAAAAAGAATAAAAAAGAAAAAGAAACTGTTGAACATTGAAGATGCACAAGCATAATGTAATATTCTTTGATGAAGATGATGAATATGTTAATATCCTTGATTTGATTATCACACATGGCATGTATACTTTGAAAAACTATACTATATCCCACAAATATGTACAATAATCCAATGTAAATCAGAAATTTTTAAGAAAATAAATAATACATTGCTCTAGTAGGAAGCACAAAAAGATCATGATGAGCAGTTAAAACAAGCTCCTAGAAGCTTCCAAAGTTACTGACACAGAGCAGAAATGACAATTTTTACTTCTAATTTCTTGTTTATCATGACCAAGGATAAGGGTTTTTATTCATCCTTTCATTTATTTACAAGTATACAATATTTTGCTGGGTCAGTCACAACTTTCCCATTATGTTAAAATTACTCCAGATAAAAAGTTTATTAAAAAAATCAGTTTCTGCTATCAAAAGCTAGCAATCCCTGCTTCTTTATCTAATAGCTATGTGTCATTGAACTAACCGCAATGACTCAAGCTGCCTGACACTCGAAAGTCAAATAAACTGTTATCAATGTGTTTAGCAAAGTATAAATCAAAAGAAAGATATAAAATATTGACGTATATTTCCTTGTGGGCAGGCACCCTGAGCATGGTCTTCACAGCACAATCCACCCCAGCTTAGCCAGCTCAGATGTCAGGCACACACTTCCACACCAGGCATCTAATAAGGAGACCCTGTGAGTGTGTTCAGCATGGCAGATGTTTCATTACCATTGAGCCACCATAGCTTGCCCATTATTAGCATTATTATTATTATTATTATTATTATTACTTTAATTGTCAGAGGTTAGGGTCCTCATGAGAGAGAGAGAGAGAGAGAGAGAGAAAGAAAGAGAGAAAGCACCCAATCCAATAGAGAGTGGTCATGCCACAATTCTTTTTCCTCCATTTTTTCTTCCTGTCAGGATTTTGGGCATACACACTGTGTTTGTGGGTTTTTTTTGTTTGTTTGTTTTTCTGGTTTTTGTTTTGTTTTGTTTTGAGAGGTTTTTCTATACGGCACATGCGCTCACCAGAAAGACAGAGAAAGACAGAGAGACAGAAAGTGAGAAATCACCCCCCCCAGGGGGATGGCCACGCCATAATCCCTTCTCCTCTATTCTCCTCTCAGGATCTTGAGCACGTATCCACATGCACCTGGTGTGAGTTTAAGCCACTGGGTCTGGGACTCAAACCGCGGTTGAATACATGAGAGTCCAGTGACATAGCCATTATGCTAACTACTGGTCCCTGTTTATCTGTCCCTCCCCCCCTCCCGCCAAAGCCTCTAGTGCTAGAATATGAACTGTGTTCTGGCATGTGAGAAATGGTTTGGGTTGATCCAGATATATATATAGATATACATATACATACATATATATATATATATATACACACACACACACATATGTGTATATATATATATATTTGTGTGTGTAAATATATATATATATAAAATTTTTTAAGAGAGATTTTTGCTAAGGTGTATATGTACTTGTCAGAAAGTGAGAAATACCCCCCCCCCCCCCGAGGGAGGATGGTCATACAACTTCTCTTCCATTTCCCCCTCAGGATCTTGGATACACACACGCATCCAGCATGAGTTTCAAGCCATTAGTTTTAGTGACATAGCCATTATGCAATCTGTGACTCCCAGAAAAATATTTTAATATTATTTAAATTACTGAACAAAAGGAAGATATTTGTGTAAATTGGACTGTTACAAATTAATATCATGTGATGCTAAGAATAAAACTCTTAATAGGAATTCATAGAGTGAAATATTTTTACCATATGTAAAATAAGAAAAGCAAAAAGAAAATTGTAATAACAGTGCCCATTTGTATAAGTATGTTAGATATGATTTTATAGTTTAGAAGAAAACATATTAAAATAATAATATTTTGTTCTGGCCTGCAGGGAGAATAGACGTGGAACCCAGAGTGGAAGTGGGCAGTTGATTGAGAAAGAACAAAGACACAGACACACAAGTAGAGAAAGTGGGTTCAGCAGTCCAGGCATCTCTGATGGAGACTGCCATCGCTCAGAGACCTCTCATTGCGTTTACTTTGGGCACTGGGCTATTTCCCACAGATGTGACCTTGGGAGGCTGCCTATCCTGTGTCTCCCATCCCCATTCCTTTTAGCAACAAAAGTAATTTTTGCACCCATCATTCTGTAAATAATAAAAACTTTTGTTTCAATTTTGAGGTATATATAACATTCAAAATTATAAGAATCAGTGATATAGTTGCCATTAATAAGTTGTAATTATATTTGAAGCAGCAAATTTTAGATTCATATATATATGTGCATATCAGTCACATTTGCATACATTTTTCTAAGTAAATATTGTTAGTACAAACTAAAAGAACAAGGAATGTACATTGGTCCAGCCACTGTGAAGAACAATATGGAAGTTCCTCAAAGAGCTACAAATAGAACTGCCATATCATCCAACAGTTCCTCTCCTGGGTATCTTCCCAAAAGACAGGAGAATGCTCAGTCAGAAAACTGCTTGGACATCTATGTTTATTGTGGCATTATTTACAAGTGCTAAGACATGGAACTAATCCAAGTGTCCATGAACAGATGAATGGACTGAAAAATGTGGCTCATATATTCTATGAACTACTACTCAGCCAAAAAAAAAATTCCTGGAATTTGATAGAGGAGATGAATGTGGGAGATTTATTGCTGAGTGAAGCAAGCCATATTATAAAAGAGAGCCATTGTATGTCTCCACTTAACATAAACCAACTGTTCACACTCTATAGCAAATTGAATAATAATGATGATGATGATCTTGACACATAAAATAAATAAATATTTTTAAGAATTACTATGTATGAATTCTTACAAAGTTAACTTCAGCATCATTTTTCACATTTTTAATACAGTGCCTTTTAAAAATATTTTTAACTTTATTATTATTATTTAAAATTTGCTATAGGGCATGGATCCTCACCAGAGAAAGAAAGAGAAAGAGAAAAGGAAAGTGAGAAGGCAAGCCACCAAGCCAAGGACTCAAACCATGACTGGTCATGTGGGAGTCTAGTGCCTTAACAACCACACCAGCTGCTGGCCCTATTTTCTGACATTTTTAAAGTTTACAAAATGTAAAAGTTTAAATTTGAAAAATTGTCTATAAAATGCAAAAATTATAATCTCACCACATGCCAGTACCTTGAGAATGATGATGGCCATCTTCTATTCTTGATCGAGAAAAGTCCACTCAGTACCTGGCCACCATGTGAATGTTGTTTCCACCTCTTACTTCTACATCTAAAGAGAGAAGAACATTGGAAAACGAGGTAGAGAATGTTCCCCACTTTTTTTAAGTACAGTCTTCAGCATGATCTCAGGGAAAAGGAAAGAAAGAAGCAACTATTTCCTCCTTTATTTCCAACTAGAATTTAAAGAGAGTTCCCTCAGAGGTTATGAACCTGTAGAATCACTTCTGGTTCCCCCACAGGGTTTGGAAATTTTCCATCAGTATGATTTTCTAACACACAATCTTGGGTGGTTTCACTTGTTCAAATTTTTGCAAAACTTTTCTGTCCCTGAGCAATTAAAGATTTTGTTTGTTTGTTTGTTTAATTTATCCTTGGTTTCTATTTTAATATGTTTTCATTTCTCTTCATATGCAGGAGTAGAACATTGTGTATAATGTGGTCAAATATAGTGTCTTTTTGCAGAATTAGGGCAAAATGTCTGAATGCTAACTATGTGTAAAATCTGAGTTCTGAGTTAATGCAACATCAATCCAAAAGGACAGTATGTATTGCTTAAAACTACAGTGGCAATTAGTGTTCATTAAAGAATAGCATCTTATATGGAAGTCTGCAAAGATTTATGGGTAAATCAAAATATTATTGTTTTCTCTCATAAATTGATATTGATACTCTATAACATTAGAAGCACAATTTCTGGAAGTCAGAGGAGGTTTTATCTTTTCATTTATTTTAAAGAAAATATCACGGGTCTGTTTACCTTAAATGTACATATCATTGAGACTGAAATTTGAGATCTTGGACTTAGTTCATCAGGCCCCTTCATAGAGGGCCCATATCAAACAACTTGCTGCTTCATACAGTCTTTAACCTTTTTTTATAGTCATTCACATCATAAAGAAAAATGCAGAATTGAAATGATTCATGAGAAAATTTATACTCATCATCATTTTAATCATGTATGGCATTGAGAGAGAAGTGTTTTGTTTGTTTGTTTTGTTTTGTTTTTAATTTTGCCAGGAGCCTGTGCACTCATTGGAGACAGACAGAGAGGGGGAAATGTGAGAAAAAGCTCTCATGCTTTTCTTTTTTTAAATGAAAATTTAGATGCCTATCCTGACACAGAATAATAACTGAACATGAACCACACTCCTGGTCAGATATGAACATTATTAAAATAAATAATAATACTAAAATGAATAAATAAAACAAAAATAACAGCAACTAGTCTTGAGCAATTTGTAATGGAAACCTTGTTCTCATTTCAAACCATATTTAACATCTTCTATTTTATTCCATGCTTTTCTTTGCTCTTCTTTTATTATTTCTTTCTGTTGAAGGAACAGAATGGGATGACATGGAAAAAGACCGAAGATGGAGAGTAGGTCAGTAAATATAAGAAACACTATTTTCACACAGCCAAATTAGGGTAAATTTTTTTATATAAGTTCTAATCAGCAAAGAGAAAGACAAAGACTTAAGTGTGGATAAAGAACAATGAATCTAGTCATGGAAGACATGTTTCTCATCACACATGGCTTAAAATGAACATAGGAGCACACAATGTTACTATACCCAATGAATGCTTAACTGGAGGGCCAGTCAGCATTACAGAGCAATGGTTTGGAAATAACTTAAAGGAGATAAGCATAGCCCTCTTTGGAGATCTGCCTGACACATGGGAGAGAGCCTTGAAAAGGGCTGAGGTGACCTCCCTGGGTTCCAGGAGGCACGCAAGGTAAAGGATGCCTTGACAACTCACACCACCTGCAGTGCTATAGATGGTGGCACAGCTGTCAGAGCATAGACAAGTAACGATGATGAGCCTCTTACCTCGATCAAAGTCTAGGGTCAACAGGGGCATTTTCAGAGCCCACAATCTTGAACTTGTTCTGTGTCATCCAAAATCAGCTTTTCAATACCATTCTATAGTAGTAACCATAGTGGTACAATTTTATAAGTAAATAATGACTAGCCCATAAAAGCCGTTTGTTTGCCAGGCTATTCCTCTGGAACTAAGGTCCTGGTCATATCCCCTGAGATATTTTGGTAGGCTCAGCAGCCAGCGTTTCTGGGAACGTTCATTTTGCCCCATGGGTAGGACAGAGCATTAGAGAGAACCTCAAAAGGGAAAAACAGGGATGAGATCCCTTTGGTCATGACAGGGCTGGCATGTCCCTATAGAAGGCACTGCTTAGACTCATACACTGGAAGAAAACATACAGTTTCAACCAGGCTACTCCAAAGTGTGGAGTGAAGGAAAACAACCTTATTTGACTGGATCTAAGGACAGTACTACATAGCATATTGTTTCTTCTCTTCTATGAGCATAAAGTGAGTTAGCCAGGCAGACAATGGGGAGAAAGTATTCCATTCAGAGAGAATAGACTTTGTAAAGCCTTCAGCAAGAGCATGCCTGGGCAGTAAGAGGAACAGAAAGGGGTCAGAGTGACTGATGGAATTATAAAGGGATTGGTAGTAAGAGAGGAGTTTTGACAGCGATCAGAGCAACCAGATCATGGCTGTCAGATCGTTAGTAGTTGTAAAGATTTCAGGTTTTACTATGTGTGACACGAAAAGTCATTGCAGAGTTTTGAGTAGAGGTATGACATGGTCTGACTTATGAGTTAAAGGATTACACTGATCAATGTGTTGAGGATCAAATGTTGGAGCAAGAGTTGCAGAGATAGAAATAGAAAAAGAAGGTTAAAGGCAGTTGCAATAATCCAAGTGCAAAGTAATAATGGTTTGGAAATTGATATCGGCTTTATGAGTGTTTAGAAGTGGTTGAATCTGGGGATTATCGACTGTGCTTTGTGGGACAAGTGGGATTACATCAGACTATGAAGTTTTTGCATGGCAAAAGACACAGTAATTAGTGTGAATCGACAGCCCTCAGAATGGGAAAATATTTTTGTAAATTATGCATCAGGTAAGGGACTGATAACCAGAATACACAAGGAACTCAAGCCACTGTTTGGAAAAAAGATGATCAATCCTATTAAAAGATGGGAGAAGGAGTTGAAAAATACACTCTGCAAAGATGACATACGAATAGCCAAAAGGCATATGAAAAATGCTCAGCATCCCTCATCATAAGGGAAATGCAGATCAAAACAACAATAAGTACCACCTAACCCCAGTCAGAATGTCTAAGATTGGAAAAAAAAAAAAATGATAAGTGTTGGCAGAAGTGTGGTGAAAGGGGAACTCTTTTACACTGCTGGTGGGAATGTAAATTGATCCAGCCACTGTGGAGAACAATTTGGAGATTCCTCAAAAATCTACAAATAGAACTACCATATGACCCAGCAATCCCACTTCTTGGTATCTAGCCAAAGGACACAAAAATTCTTTTTCAAAAAAGTGCTTACACATCGATGTTAATTGCAGCACTATGGCTAAGGCATGGAACCAACCCAAATGCCCCTGTACAGATGAATGGATTAAAACACTGTGGCACATACACTCTATGGAATACTATTTAGCCATAAACAAACAACAAAACCCTGGCTTTTGACAGAAAGCAGAAGAATATGGAAGAGTTACTGCTGAGTGAAGCAAGCCAGGCTATGAAGGAGAGACATTGTATGTTCCCACTTAATATATACCAAATGTCTGCACACTATGACTGAAACTGATTGACTAAAGGTTATACAAACACAAGAGATGGGTGTGAATGCCAGATGTGGTGTGTGTGGAGTAGTGGGGCCAAAGGAAGGTCATTTGGAGGAGGGATAAGGAGGCAAAGCATTGACAGGATGGGGAGGTGTGGTGTTATGGGTTGAAGATATTTTCATCAACTGGACTGGGAAGAGGTGCTTACATGTTGTAGTGTTCACTTTGTAAACTAAACAATGTGATTGAATGTATATTAAAAAATAAAAAATAATAATAAATAAAAAATAAATTAATTTAAAAAATAAGTGGTTGTTTGAGTTAATAGGATTTATTGATATGGGGTATGAGATACAGACCAAATGTGCCATTAGCTGAGACAGGAAATGTGGTGAGTAAAGCAGTTTTGGGGATGAGAACAGAACTAGGAGTACAGCTTGAGATTTGTTTGCTTTAAGAAATGTTAGTCACTCAGGTGAAAATGCTATAGAAGTTGACTGTCAGACCTCAATTTCAAGAAAGAAGTCTAGGCTGAAAAATTAACTTGGGACTCTTAAGCATGCTAAGAGAGGATATCAAGAGAGACTAGCTTCAATATTACTAATAGATTTTATAAGATGAGAAATGACTCAAATTTAGTGGCACAGAGGTCACTGTTCTAAAGAAGAGTATTTTCAGAAAGCAGTATATATTGAAGCATTACTTCTGTTCTTTAAAGAAAACAGAAGAAACAGAATAATCACTACAGAGATATTTTCATTTTTGCCATTAAGAAGAGAGAATGAAATGGAGTAATAGCTGATAAAATTGGTTCAATGATAATTTTTTTTTAATTTGCTAGATGGCACGTGTACTTACTAGAGAGAGACAGAGAAATAGAGGGGGAGAGAAAAAAAGCACTGCACCCAATGGGGCATAGTCATTTTACAATCCCCTCTTCTCTATTTCTCCATCCTGTTAAGTCATGTATGTTTCTGAAACTGCTGGGGCCAGAATTAAAACTGGGGTTGGCTCTTAGGAATCTAGCTCACAACCACCAGCCTATAGAGTCAGTCCAATGGAAACTTTTAAAATTATTTTTAAAGAAAAAGATTGTATCTTTGTTGATGTAAGTGATCTGGTAGAGAGAGAAATTAAGATAAATAAAGAAGCAGAGAAAAGGGACCTGCAGATGACATAATGGTCACACTGCTGGACTTGCACGTAGTCTAATGCAGTTCAACCCCTGGACCTGGCAGCTAAAAACCAGACATGAGTGAGTGCATGCCCAACGTCCTGAGAGGAGAGAAGAATGGAAAAGAGACTGCAGCATGGCCATCCCCCTGGGGAGTGATTTCTTGCTTTCTGTCTCTCCTTGTCTCTCTAGCATGCACACATGCATACAACCTCTAGCAAAAATCTCTCTTAAAAAAAGAAAAGAGTAGAAGAAAAAATTCTTAGAACAATACCCTCTATAAGCTCTCTGGTAAAATTTAGGAAAATAAAAAATTCTCTCTCAACACTATAAATTATTATAATGATGGTGATTATAAATTTTCTTATGAATTGTTTACATTCTGCATTTTACTATATGGTATGAATAAACATAAAATAGGAAGGATAGCACGTTAAAAGACTGAAGCACAACGTTTTTGATATGGCTGCTCTCTGAGTGGGCCTGATGAACTAAGTCTGAGCTGTCTCTCAAACTTCGGTCTCAATTTATGTTCATTTAAAGTAAACAGATCTGCCATATTATCTTTCAATATAAAATGAAAAGATATAAACTCCTCTAACTACAAAAAATTGGATTTTTTTTTTTTTGGTTCTGCCATAGAGTGTGTGCACTCTCCAGAGAGAAATAGTAAAAGAGAAAGAGAGATCTCACCGACTCCCCAATGGGATTGATCATGCTACAATTCCTTCTCTCATCTCCCTTGGAATTTTGGGCAAACATATACACATGCATGCTCTGAGTTGCAAGCAACCAGGTCTGGGACTCAAACCACTGTCAGCCATGTGGAAGTCCAGGGTCTTAACCAGTACACCACCCACTGGCCCTGAAATTGTGCTTTTATTGTTAAAGAATATCAAGATCAATTTATGAGAGAAAACAATAACATTTTAATTTGTCTATAAATATTTTATACTTTCATATTAGATGTTATTCTTCAAAAAACACTAATTGCCAACTTAGTTTTAAACAATACATACTGTCCTTATGGACTGATGCTGCATTAGCCCAGAACTCAGCTTTTACATGTAGTAAGTACTCAGATGTTTTGCCCTAGTTCTACAAAAAAAACCCACTGTATTTGATAATAGCATCCACAATGTTCTACTCTTGCACACAAATAAAAATTAAAGCATCTTAAAATAGAAACCAAAGATAAGCTAAAAACAAACAAACAAAATCTTTAATTCCTCAGGGACAGAGAAGTTTTGCAAAAATCTGATCAATGAAACTACACAAGAGTGTGTTTTGGAAAATCATACTGATGGAAAACTTCCAAACCCTGTGGGGGAACCAGAAGCAATTCTACAGGTTCATGACCTTCGAGGGAACTCTCTTTAAATTGTAGTTGGAAATAAAGTAGGAAATAGTTGCTTCTTTCTTTCCTTTTCCCTGAGATTATGCTGAGGACAGTACTCACAGAACAGTGGGTAACATTCTCTAACTTGTTTTCCACAAATGTTGTTCTCTATTTTAGATGTAGAAGTAAGAGTTAGAATCTTCATATTGTGGCCAGGTACTGAGTGGAATTTTCTCTATAGAGAATAGGAGACGACCATGATCAGAATTTTCAAGGAACTGGTATGTGTTGAGATTTTAACTCTTCCATTTCATAGAGAGTCTTTCAAATTGTGATGTTGTCACTGTAAAGTTGTACAGTGATTATATGTAAACTTTAAAAATGAAAAAAAAAAATCAGGTTGCAGCTGGTGTGGTAGTTAAGTCACTGGATTCCCACATGGCCAACTGCAGTTTGAGTCCTAGACCTGGTGGCTTGCTTTCTCACTCTCCCTTTCTCTCTCTCTCTCTCTCTTTCTCTCTCTCTCATCAGTGTCCATATCCTATGACTAATTAAAAAATAATGAAATAATGGGACCAGCAGTTAGCGCTAATGGCTATGTGGCTGGATTCCCACGTCGACCGTGGTTCGCTTCCTGGACCTGCTGGCTTAAAACACGCTGGGTGTGTGTGCGTGCGTGCCCAAGATCCCGAGAGGAGAATGGAGGAGAAGGGATTGCGGCATGGCCATCCCCCCTGGGGGGTGATTTCTCGTTTTCTGTCTCTCTGTCTCTCTGGCGAGCACACGCACCCTATGGCAAAAACCTCTCCCCCCCCAAAAAAAAGAAACAATAATAATAATAATGATATAGCTAAATAAATATTTATTATAAATAATAAATAGCTATTACGCTAACTGCTGGTCCCATTATTTCATTGTTTTTTAAAAAACAGTTTATTAAAAATGTAATAAAATAAATGATGAAGTTAACTTTGGAAGAATACATTCATTGTAATAGTTAAAATGCTTTTGTAAGAATCATTTATTTCATTTTATTTATTATTATTGTTTTTCAATTTGACTATAGAGAAACAGAGAGAGAAAGGAAATGTTAGAAAGCAAACTACCAGGTCCTAGACTCAAATAACAGTTAACTATGTGGGAATCCAGTGTCTTAACCACAATGCCACATGCTGGCCCCCAAAATACATTGCGTGATGTAGTATGTAAATGCATGTGTTGTGGTCAGGGTACCAGAAAGAGGAAAGAGAGAAAGTACCCCTGATGGGATGTGATCATGGAGCAATACCTTCTCCTCTATTTCTCTATTCCATTGATTTGGGGGCAAGCGTGCACACATGCCTGGCAAGTTTTTCCAGCTACTGAGCCAGGATTTGAATCACGGTCAGCTGTGTGGAATCCAACTCCCTTAACCATTAGGCTATGGGACAGGACAAGGGGCTGGCTTTTTTTTTTTTTTTTTTTTTTTTTTTTCTATAGGGCGTGTGCACTCGCCAGAAAGACAGAGAGAGACAGAGAGACAGAAAGTGAGAAATCACCCCCCCCCCCCGCGGGGGGATGGCCACACCGCAATCCCTTCTCCTCCATTCTCCTCTCGGGATCTTGGGCATGCATGCACACGCGCTCGGCATGAGTTTAAGCCACTGGGTTCGGGACTCTAACCGCAGTTGACTACATGGGAGTCCAGCGACATAGCCATTATGCTAACTGCTGGTCCCGTGGCTGGCTTTTTAAGTGCTATAATAGTAATTACAGTTGGTAAGGGACTATATGTAAGGGACAGCATGTTCACATTGTCAATTTGACCTTCCTCTTAGTCCTGGGAAATGAGCCGATGAGCTATTTACATAAGCCTCTCTGCTTTAAATTAAAGTCATTTAAATATAGTGAATCAGACTGAGCCACATTATATGAACACTGGCAAATAATAAATAAAGCCTGAAGCCTCATATTTAAGGTCTTATATCTCTACCTTATCCATGCAGTTGCTGCCAGTTTGTATGTGTAAGTGACTGGGCCATCACTTTCTGATTCTACATCATTTGCTCTGTTTCCTTTATGAAAGTGCCTCATTCAAATACAAAAGAGACCAACAGTTAGTGTAATGGCTATGTCGCTGGACTCCCATGTAGCCAACCGCGGTTCGCATCCCAGACCCAGTGGCTTAAACTCATGCCAGACACATGTGTGTGCGTGCCCAAGATCCCAAGAGGAGAACGGAGGAGAAGGGATTGCAGCGTGGCCATCCCCCCTGGGGGGTGATTTCTCGCTTTCTATCTCTCTGTCTCTCTCTGTCTTTCTGGTGAGCGCACGTGCCCTATAGTAAAAACCTCTCCAAAAAAAGAAAAAAATAATTAAAAATAAAAATATGAACAAAGGAATCAGAGACTTTATACTTTATAGGCAGGTGAATACTACAGGAAAGCCATTGGTGCTCTGAAGTTTTTCCTGGAAAAAAAAAAAAATCCTCATTTCTGTGTTGATCCAGTGGGAAAGAACTGGATGTTGGAGCCAGAGGTTCTGTGTTAAAATCTCAAACTATCTACTCATAGTTTCCTCAATCTTAACCTCTTCAAGGGTGAGTTTCCAACTGATTACATAACAATAACAAGACTGTTTTTTAGGCAGCAGGTCCTGCATTCTTTGTATTGATTAACTTAGTCATCATAACATTACGATAAACATCATTATTTTTAGGAACTTCTGTTCTCATTTTAAATAATCAGTTAAAAAGAAAACCTGAACAGTTATTGCACACATTTTATATATTAAGTATTGAGTGAGGCAATTTTTCATAAATCTTTCCCTTATAAATGATAAATTATCTAGCTTCAGTAAGTCAGGTGAGAGGATATTGAACTTGCTGGAAGGCAACATGGCTGACTGTGGTTTCAGATCTTGAGACAAGCTGAAACATGACAAACATATGTGTCTCCAAGATCCTGTCTAGCTGGAGAGTGGGGAAAAAGTGATGATGTCTAGATGAGACCTTGTCAGGAGGTACCTTTCCCCCCTCTCATTCTCTCTCTCAAAATAGGGTGTGTGCGCTCGCCAGAAAGACAAAGAGAGACAGAGAGATAGAAAGCAAGAAATCACCCCTCAGGGTGGATGGCCAAGCCTGCCGTAATCCCTTCTTCTCCATTCTCCTCTCAAGACCTTAGGCACACACACACAAACACACACACACACACACACATGCCAGGTGTGAGTTTAAGCCACCAGGTCTGGGACTTGAACCATGGTCGACTACATGGGAGTCCAGAGACATAGCCGTTATGCCAACTGCTGGTCCCCAAAATGATAAATTAATATTAATTAATAAAGCCTCATATAATTCAGACTACCTATGATTGTCAAGTGGCTTTTAAACTGCATGCTATTTCTTCGACTCTAGATAAAGCCATCTCCCGGTAAGGGTGGCAGACCGGTCACCCCTGTTCTCATTCCATGACAATGCTAGGCATGAGTAATAAATGTCAGTATTTCTTTCCTCACAACTGAGATGCTTTTCAATAATTCACTCCAGGAAACAACTAGTACATAAATGAGATCAAAGCTGTTCTTTCTCGAGACCAGCAGTTAGCGTAATGGCTATGTCGCTGGACTCCCACGTAGTCGACCGTGGTTTGCGTCCCGGACCCAGTGGCTTAAACTCACGCCGGGCACGTGTGCGTGTGTGCCCAAGATCCCGAGAGGAGAATGGAGGAGAAGGGATTGCGGCGTGACCATCCCCCCTGGGGGGTGATTTCTCGCTTTCTGTCTCTCTGTCTCTCTGTCTCTCTCTGTCTGTCTGGCGAGCGCATGCGCCCGATAGCAAAAACCTTTCAAAAAAAAAAGCTGTTCTTTCTCTACCACATGCGGATACTTCCTTTTCTGTTTTGAAACTTCGGCTGTTTTAAAGTATTAATAAATTATTTTCACCTCAATTCTTATGGATTTGATGAGTGCTATCACAAATTTCTTATTATACTTTCTCAGTGACAAAAGAAGTACTCAAGGTAATTTTGTGTCTGTGAATATCAACTTTCTCATGAATATAATACTATAAACAGATCTGCAAGTTTTTAACCTAATTACAGATTCTACATGCTTACTGGTGTAGCATTCATCTTTTCCTTGGAAATCACGCACAATCTTAGCTTCATAACTGAGTTTGTCCTTCTGGGACTTTCACAGAATCCAAATATTCAGAAAATAGTATTTGTTGTATTTTTGTTTGTGTACATTGCAACCATCGGGGGCAACATGCTAATTGTAGTGACCATCCTCAGCAGTCCTGCACTGCTGGGCTCACCCATGTACTTCTTCTTGGCCTTCTTGTCCTTCCTGGATGCGTGCTTCTCCTCTGTTATCACCCCAAAGATGATCTCAGACTCCTTCTATGAGAGGAAAACCATTTCTTTCCAAGGTTGCATGGTCCAAATCTTTGCTGAACACTTCTTTGCTGGGGTAGAGGTGATTGTCCTCACAGCCATGGCCTATGACCGTTACATGGCCATTTGCAAGCCCTTGCACTACTCTTCTATCATGAACTGGAGGCTCTGTGGCATTCTGATGAGAGTAGCCTGGACAGGAGGTGTCTTGCATTCTGTGATACAATTTCTCTTTACTTTCCAGTTGCCCTTTTGTGGTCCCAATGTCACTGATCATTTTATGTGTGACTTGTACCCATTACTGAAGCTGCCTGCATGGACACTCATATCGTTGGCATTTAGGTGGTTGCTAACAGTGGATTTTTCTGCTTTTTAATCTTTTCCTTGTTGCTTATCTCCTATGATGTCATTTTGCTCTCATTGAGAACCTATAGTTCTGAAGGGTGATGGAAAGCTCTCTCCACCTGTG
Source organism: Tupaia tana (assembly GCA_026018925.1). NCBI lineage: Eukaryota > Metazoa > Chordata > Mammalia > Scandentia > Tupaiidae > Tupaia > Tupaia tana. Next base: position 54,827,449 of record JAKSZU010000012.1, read on the forward strand.
GATTTCACATTGCTGTTGTGGTTTTGTTTTTTGTCCCATGTATGTTTGAATATGCACAACCTCCATCTACTCTCTCCTCTGACAAAATGGCAATATTTTACACCATCCTAACTCCCTTGTTCAATGCTTTGATTTATACTTTCAGGAATAAGGACATGAAACAAGCCATGAAGAAAGTGTGGAAAAGATTGAGGGCTGATTATGATGAAAAATAAAACATTAAACTTAAAAAAAATAGGTGTAAAGAAGTAAAAATGATCTTGGATAAAAGGTTTTGTAATATACCTTCTATAGAAAGAGGTAATGGGATATTGTAGAAAAAGCTTTGAGGTGATGGTCTAAAATGTTTTCATTTTCATATCCCTCATCCATTGAATTTGTAACTCATTAACAATATGTGTAAATTAAAGAGAAATTTATGGTTACTTAGAATCTAATAATTAACAAAAAAAAAATCAATCAATAGACAAATTTCCTACTAGGCTACATCCTATTCACTCCAAGTTTCAAATCCTTTGTGGAGGAAAGGTAAGAATATATTCAAGATTAATAATAATAGACACCTACTCAAACTATATATTTTAAATGGAAAGAAGTCCCTATCTAGGACACCAGTCTCAGTTACTATGATACTAAGTATGCCATTGCCTGCTATGTTCCTACGATGAGGATGACATGTGGAGGTGCCAGAGGAGAGTTGAGAGACAGAAATTGTAGCAAGAGAATGTCATGAATAGATTACTCCATACTTAGCTCTTTTGCTGAAGGACGTAGTAACAATTGATAAGCCCAGCCATCTAAGAGAAGCATCTTAGAGAAAAATCACACCTCAATTTGTGGCCTTTCATTTATAAATGAACTGGAAGAATCTTGAAGAAGCTTTTTGGCATGCCATTTAAGGTTTTTGAGCCTTCGGGCTGGCAGGTGGCATGGTGGTTAAAGGCACTGGACTCCCACATGGATGACCATGATTCAAGTCCCAGACTTGTCAGCTTCCTTTCTCTCTCTCTCTCTCTCTCTCTCTCTGTGTGTGTGTGTGTGTGTGTGTGTGTGTCTTGCTATGGTCAAATTAAAAATAATAATAATTATAAATAAAGGAAATAATTCTAAAAAAAAGTTTTTGAGCCTCAGTTTACTCATCAATTACATGGTCCATGAAGTACTGAAATTATAAAATTTCTGTAAAGAGTGAAAGATACGACAGAAAAGAAAGAATCTCTAGCTCAAAGAAAGTACAAAAGAATTTATATTTCCTTATTAATTATCTTTAAATATGAAGAAGGAAAGGCTAGACAAGTGTTAGGAAATAAATGATGAATTCAGTGAAAACTCTGAGTATGTATTGATCTCAATGAATGCATGCACTTTGTCAACATTCTGCTTTCCTGTCTTCATATTCCCAACTTTTCTCTTTGCTTATTTAAAATAAACAAAATGGAATTGTATTATCTTGCTTTAGTATTTGCTCATTGTTTGCCTATGAATTTATTTTCTACAACATTTTGATTTAATGAATGTAGTTTTCAGGGAGGGCATTTGTGTGTTTACCTGAAAGAATGCATGTATCTCTCCTTCTTATTATTTTTTTTATTCACTTTTTTCATTTAACTGCTCCTCACCTCATAATCTTCTTTATCTCTTCCCCCCATTAGGAATCCAACATATTGAAAAGAAGTAATAAATAACTCATTTTCTCTTTTATACTTGTCAGAGATAATTAGAACTGCAAATCAGAGCTTGTAGTTATTATAACGTCCATAGTTTATTATACTGGACTAATATTGTTTTAGCTGGATAAGTAAGAATATCTAAGTTTCATTTTTATGTAGTTGTTTTTTTATTTTTTTTTAGAGTTTTGCTATAGATCACATGTGCTCGGCAAAGAGACAGAGAGAGACAGAGATACAGAAAGTGAGAAATCATCTCCCAGGAGTGATGGGCATACCATAAACCCTTCTCTCAGGATCTTGGGCATGCAAGCACACTCACCAGGTGTGAGTTTTAAGCTGCTAGGTTTGAGACTTGAATTGCAGTCAACTCCGTGGGAGTCTAGTGATATAACATTATGCCATCCACTGATCCCTCAATTATGTAGTTTTTCTAGAGGTAGATGGACAATTTGAAGCAGTAATTTAAAAATATTTGTTCTAATTAGAGAAACCCAGTATAAGCTTATTGAATAACTGAGTTTCAGGGACTCATGTGGGAAACTTTTGTTTAACATATTTAAAGAGGTATCACCATTTTGTTATGGTTTTTGGAAGTTCATTGACCAGTTGATTTATTGTCTAGTGAGATTTACATTTGGAAAAAAATAACTTGATATTGTCTTATATAGTTGTGTGAAATTTTTATGAAGTTAATGAGCTTATTTAGATGTATTAATCTCTCTAAATTGATAGGAAACAGGGTAAAGATCATCTTTCCATGCCTTACTATAGTGATGGCAGATTAGAATATGACTGTAGTACATGTATGGTGAATAATGTGATGATATTATTTATTCATTGATGAATTGGTGATTAATAAGAATAAAGAAAAATATTTAAAACTCATTTAAATAAATTCTAGATCATTTTATATTAATACTAAAGGCATGGAAATATTTTAAGACAGAATAGGGAGCAGCAGGTGGCATGGTGGTTAAGGCACTGGGTGCTCACATGGTTCACCAGAGTTCAAGCCCTGGAACTTAATATGCATAGTAAGTGTCCAATAAATACTTGTTGAGTAATAAAGTATGTAAGTGATTACTTGTAATTAATTTATCTTATTGGGTCATTGGGGAAGTCATGATACATTTTTGCATAGAAAAACATGGAAAAGTATGTCATGACTTTCCCAACAACATAATATAAATGATTATTTTTGTGTGTGTGTGTGTGTGTGTGTGTGTGTATATATATATATATATATTTATATATTTATATATATATATATGAATATATGTATAGCACTCTCTCTTCCTTATCTTGTAGTCTATTTATTCCTGCTGTTCATATTAAAGTTCTAATTTTAAAATTTGGAAAATAAGAATTGCCTTTGCTTGATACAGCTTCATGATTGTAAAATTTAGCCAATAGTTTTTTTTTTTTTTTTTTTTTTTGAGAGGTTTTCGCTCTAGGGCGCATGTACTTGCCAGACAGACAGAGAGAGACAGAGAGACAGAAAATGAGAAATCACCCCCCTCCCGGGGGATGGCCACGCCGCAATCCGTTCTCCTCCATTCTCCTCTCGGGATCTTGGGCACGCACGCACACGCGCCCAGCATGAATTTTAAGTCACCGGGTCCGGGACATGAACCACGGTCAACTACGTGGGAGTCCAGCAACATAGCCATTACGCTAACTGCTGGTTCCCAGTAATGAATAGGAGTTTTAGGGAAATCTTTCAGGCTTGTATCCTATGCCCTTAACATCAAGAATCTACCCATGGCCTTATACCTAAGAGGGCATGCTTATGCAAAATCTATCTTAATGACATTATACGGGTTCATCTGTGTACTTTAGGGTCTTATCTAAATATCTTTATATACAGTCTTAATTATGCTGATTTTCATCTGTGAACTTGTTATCAACTCCCTCATTGAATGACTTGTTTTACACATACTCATTAGTTAACAGCGTCTTAACTTGAATGTACATTTAATGAGATACATGAAAAAGATAAACCAAGAATATGAAAATGCTTATTCCAGTCCATGCTCAATATATTCCTCTCCAGGGAGGAAAGTCTCTATACAAAGATCAATTACCAACAAGTTTATTTAATAAAGGTAGAATTTGGGGGCCAGCAGATGACATAGCAATTATGTTGCCAGACTCCCACATGGCCAATGGTGGTTTGTGTCCCAGACCTGGTACCTTAAAATCATACCAAGTGCATGTGCATGCATGACCAAGATCCTGGGAGGAAAATGGAGGAAAAGGAGTTTTTACATGGCCATTCTCCCCAGGGGATGATTTCTCTCTTTCTTTCTACTGTTTCTGTCTCTCTGCTTCCAATGAGCACACATGCCCTAAGGCAAACACTTTTTAAAAATATTAAAATTTTTCCAAGTTTTGGCTCTTTGTGTGACTATTATTTTATACTCATTGTCAGTCTGTAAAGTGAAATAAATGAGTAAAACATTGATATTAGCATTATTGAGTAAAAGATACTATACATTTGAAATAATGCACTACTCAAGTTAGATGGGGTTGCATATCCTATGGATCTGACTTGATGTTCCACTTTTATTTCTGTAACCTGACCAATATCGTTACTCAAATATGATGCTCTGAAAGCTATATTTTTAAACTATCCTGTTACTGTAGGATGATTGTAGATTCTGATTTTCATTTGGATTGTTAAAGCTCCTTTTCTATAAAGAATAACTATAATGGAGGTGGTTATGACAACTATGTAGGAGGAAATTATGGAAGTGGAAATTACAATGATTTTAGAAACTATAAACTGCAACCTTCTAACTATGGTCCAATGAAGAGTGGAAACTTTGATGGTAGCAGGAACATGGGGGACTATATGGTAGAGGAAACTATGGTCCAGGAGGCAGTGGAGGAAGTGGGGGTTATGGTGGGAGGAGCTGATATTGAGCTTTTTCCTCTTTGCCATGGGCTTCACTGTATAAATAGGAGAGGATGAGAGCCCAGAGGTAACAGAAGAGCTTCAGGTTATCGAAATAACAATGTTAAGGAAACTCTTATCTCAGTCATGCATAAATATGCAGTGATATGGCAGAAGACACCAGAGCAGATGCAGAGAGCCATTTTGTGAAAGGATTGGATTATTTAATAACATTACCTTACTGTGGAGGAAGGATTGTAAACAAAACAAAACAAAACAAAACAAAAAAAAAAAACCTCTGAGACAGTTTCTTAGCTTTTTAATTGTTGTTTCTTTCTAGTGGTCTTTGTAAGAGTGTAGAAGCATTCCTTCTTTGATAATGTTAAACTTGTAAGTTTCAGGTGACATGTGAAACCTTTTTTAAGATTTTTCTCAAAGTTTTGAAAAGCTATTAGCCAGGATCATGGTGTAATAAGACATAACCTTTTTCCTTTAAACAATTTAAGTGTGTGTGTAGAGTTAAGAAGCTGTTGTACATTTATGATTTAATAAAATAATTCTAAAGAAAAAAAGAATAACTATAATGTAATTATCTATTTAAGCAATTATAAAGTAGCATAATATTTTGTAATATAAATGTTCCTATTTATTTTTATTTTCAAATCTTTACTCTCAATTTTAATTTTTTTCATTTGTAGTTTTATAATCTAATTGGATTAATATTTTTGAGAAATACCTTATTGTAAGACAGATATATTTGCACAATAAAATTTACAGTATATTATAGGATGAAACAATCCTCTTCAAAGTTAAAGATTTCCTAATCTGACTAGAGCTTATTGAAATTTCTTTACACAACCTGTCAGATTTTAAGGGCTGTACATATGCATGTTCAGTTAACTATCTCTTTTGATATGCAAATAGAATATTTTATTGTTTCTAAAATTAGAAGAATATAGCATCTACTTCTTTTTTTTTTGGTTTTGCCTTAGGGCACATATGCTCACTGGAGAGAGAGAAGACAGAGAAAGTGAAAAATCACCCCAAAGGGGGGAAGGCCACAATGCCATTCCTTCTCTATTCTCCTCTAGGGATTTGGGATATGCACATGCACACACACAGACACACACACACACACATAAACACACTTTTCGCTTGATTTTCAAGCCACCTGGACAGGGAAATGAACTGTTGTCAGCTGTGTGGGAGTTCAGCGACATAACTGCTACAACATATATGGACACTCAGTAATTTTTTTAAATTCTTGATTTTTGTTCTTTTTAAAATTTCTGCATGGTCTAAATTATTTAGGTTTTCCCTTTCCATTATTAGTTGAAACCATTATGTCAATTTGTGAGTTTTCTTTATTGTATATTATGATATTCCTTTCCTCTTACCACTAATCTCAATCTATGATTTATTTTATATAAATTTTGAGATAATGTTTCTTATGATTAAACAACAATGCATCAATGAATAAAAACATTATATCAATTATTTTGTATTTTCTAAGAGTTTATTGGTATTTGCAGTCACATTAATGTGACGTGGAAAGATGTTTTCCCTTTTTTCTCAATCAGTAACATACCTCAAGACAAAATCATTAGTTACAAAAGAATTACATGAAAATATAGGCAATAATACCAAATGATTTTTTTTCAGATTTTTGCTTTAGGGCATATGCACATGTCAGAGAAAATGAGACAGAGAGAGGGAAAGAAGGAATCACTCCTCAGGGAGGATTACCACATGGCAATCTCTTCTCTTCCTGTCTCCTCTCAAAATTGTGGGCATGCATATACACTTGGGACTGCGATGTTTTTAAAAGTGCTGGGTCCAGGAATTGTACTGCACAGTTGCCTATGTGAGACCCAGCATTTTAACCTCCACACCACCTTCTGGTTCACCAAGTGAATTTTTATGCCAAAAGCAGGATGAACTATTTTTAGTGAAAGTTAGGAAAAATTAAAATTATGACTTGATTTTATTTTATTTATCTTTTTAAATTATAAATAATCTTTTTTATCATCAATACATCACTTACAATATTTTAATTTTAATTTACATTTAATCACATATATGTTTACCTATATCTTTATAGTGTACATTTCTTTTTTGCATATCAGTCAAGACAAAGACATTACTATATACGTTATCATCCACAAATGACTTTTTTTAAAGAATTATTTCTATTTAACTTTATTATTATTATCATTATTATTTTTCAGTTTGATCAGAGAGAGACAGAGAGAGAGAGGAAGTGAGAAAGCAAGCCACCAGGTCCAAGACTTGATCCGTGGTTGGCCATGTGGGAGTCCAGCGCCTTTAACAACCATGCCACTTGCCAAGCCCACACAAACGACTTTTCATTTTTATGTCAATTAAACATACTTTTTTCCTTCCCCTTTTCTCTACCTCCGTCCATTACTCACCCCCATATTACCACTCTCCTTACTTTCTCTAGTATCTACAGTTGCTTTCCCTGTTACTATACCTTCCAAACTTTCAGTTTCTGTTATAGAGAGCAGACAATGGGTATATATTGAGTGGGAACATACAAAGCCTCTCTTTCATAGTCTGGTTTGCTTTGCTTAGCATTAAGTCTTTCATATTCATCCACTTTTTATCAAATGTCAGAGTTTCATTGTTTGTTATGATTTAATAGTATTTGATAGAGTGCATGTGCCACATTTTTTCAATCCAATCATCTCTTTTTGAACATTTGGGTTGAGTCCATGTCCAAGCAATTGTAAATAATGCTGCAATAAATACATAGATTAACAAATGCTTTCCCGACTGAGGACTTTTCTATCCTTTGGGTAAATACCTAAGAGTGGAGTTACTGGGTTGTGTGGTATTTCTATTTGTAGTTTTCTGTGAAATCTCCAGATCATTTTCCAATGTGGTTGTACAAATTTGCAACCCACCAACAGTGTAGGAGAGGTCCCATTTCAACACAGCCTCATCAATACTTATCATTATTTCTTTCTTTAATTTTAGTCATTCTGACTGGGATTAATTGGTATCTCATTTGGTTTTGATTTACATTTCCCTTATGATAAGAGATGTTGAGCCTATTTTCATATGCTTTTTGGAGAATTGTCTATTCAGCTCCTTTTCCCATCTTTAATTGAATTGACTTTTGTGTGTGTTTATGTGTGTGTGTTGGGGGGGGTGGGGATGTTAAGCTGCTTGAGTTCCTCTTATATTCTGGTTATCAATCTCTTATCTGAGATAAAACTTGAAAATACATTCTCCCACTCTAAGGATTATCTTCTCACTCTACTTATTATTTCTTTGGCTATGCAGAAACTTCTCAGTCTAATATAATCCCATTTGTCTATTTTGGGGACTATTGCCTGTGCTTCGGAGATCTTCTTTAATAATCCCTTGCTTACGTCAAGATCTCCAAGAGTTCTTTCCATGTTTTTCACTCATATTTTTATAGTTTGAGCTTTATGTTTAGATCCTCAATCCATTTTTAGTTACTTTTTTTTTAGTGCTGAGGGATAAGGATCTAATTTTATTCTTCTGCAGGTGGATATCGAGTTCTCCCAGCACCATTTGCTGAAGATATTTTTTTCCCCCCACTTGTCTTGTGTCCTTTGTCAAAGATCAGCTGGCTATATTTTGGGGTTTACTTAGGAGTTTTCAATATTGTTCAATTGGTCCGTTTGTCTGTTTTGTGACAATACCATACTGTTTTAATTGCCACAGCTTAGTAATACGTTTTGAAGTCAGGAAGTGAGATGCCTCTTACTTTATTTCCCTTGCATAGTATTGCATTGGTGATATGGAGTCTTTTATATTTCCAGAGAAATTTTATGATTGTTTTTTCTATTTCTGTGAGAAATAGCTCTGGTAGTTTGATTGGGATTGCATTTAATTTGTAGATTAATTTCAGTAGGACCGATGTCTTGATTATATGAATTCTTCCAATCCAGGAACATGGGATGTTTTCCCACTTTTTTATATAATTTTTAATTTATTTTTCTAAGGATTCATAATTTTCCTTCTAGAGATCTTTGACATCTTTGGTAAGGTTTATTTGCTTTGCAGCTATTATAAATGGGATTTCTTTCTTCAGTTCTGTATGAGTTTGTCCATAGTTGATATATTAAAAATGCTAGATATTTGTATGTTGATTTTGTATCCTGCCACTTTACTATATTCATTCGTCACTTCCAGGAGTTTTATTGTGGAATTTTTTTGGATTTTCTATGTATAGCATCATAACATCTGCAAATAGAGATAATGTCATTTCTTCTTTTCCTATTTGGATGCCTTTTATTTAACTCTTTTGTCTAACTGCATTAGTTAAAACTTCCAGTACTATGCAAAAAGGACTGGAGAAAGTGTGGAGCCTCGTCTTCTTTCAGTGTTTAGTGGAAAAACTTTCAGCTTTACTCCATTCAGTATGATGTTAGCTATGAGTTTTTCATAGATGGATTATATTGTGTTGAGGAATATTACTTATATGCTTATTTTACAGAGTTTTAATTATAAAAGGATATTGTATTATATTGAATGCTTTTTCTGCATTCATTAATATAATCATATGGTTTTTATCTTTCCTTTTGTTAATGTGATGTACTTCATTTATTGTTTTGCATGTGTTGAACAATCTTTGCATCCCTGGAATAAATCCTACTTGGTTGTGGTGTATAATCTTTTTAATATGGTTTTAAATATGATTTGCTAGTATCTTGTTGAAAACTTTTACATCTACATTCATTAGGGACACGGGCCTGAAGTTTTCTTTTTTGAGCATATCCTTGTCTAGTTTTGAAATTAAGATGATGGAGGATTTATAGAATGAATTTAAGAGGATTCCTTCCTTTTGAATTTTTAGAAATAGTTTAAGGAGAATTGGGGTTAGTTCTTCTTTAAAAGTTTTGTAGAATTCAAAAGTAAATTCATTGGGACCTGGGCTCTTCCGTGTTGGGAGACTATTAATTACTGATTCAATCTCATTGCTTGTTATGGGTCTATTCAGACTTTCTGTTTCCTTCTGGTTCAATCTTGGTAAGTTATACATATCCAGAAATGTGTCCAACTCATCTAGGTTTTCTTCTTTGTTGACATAGAGTCGCTCATAATACTTTCTGATGATATTCTGAATTTCTGTTATTTTTGCTATAATAATGCCTGTTTCTTTGCTGACTTGATTTATCTGGTTACTTTATTTGTCCTTGATTAATCTAGCTAACAGTGTCAATTTTGTTTACCTTCTCAAAGAATCAGCTTTTGGTTTTGTTTATTTTCTGTATATTTATTTTATTCTCTATTTCATTATTTTCTGCTCAAATTTTTATTATTTCATTTCTCTTATAATATTTTTGGGTTTTTTTTGGTTGTTATTTTTCCAGGTCCCCGAGTTGTATTGTTAGGTTGTTTATTTGCCATCTTCGTGCTTTTATCTTATGGGCACTATCTCCTATAAACTTCCCTATTATAACTGCTTTTGCTGTGTCCCATAAGTTAGAAACACTTGTTTGTTCATTATCATTGGTTTCTACAAATCTTTTTATTTCAGTCTGAATTTCTTCTATAGTCTTGAAGTCATTCAGGAGTAGGTTGTTTAGTTTCCATGTATTTGTGTATTTTCAAGGGCTCTCTCTGTATTTAATTTCAAGTTTGATTCCATCATAGTCAGAAAAGACGCTAGGTATAGTTTCTATACCTTTGAATTTTTAAAGACTTCTTTTGTGCACTATCATGTGATCAATCCAAAAATGTTCCATGTGAGAGTGAGAAAAATCTATATTTTGTTGTAGTTGGGGGGAATACTCTGCTGTCTGTCAAGGTCATTTCATGTTTGGTATCACTTAGATCTTATATCTCCTTAATTTTTTTCAAGATGATTTGTGCAAAGGAGTCAGTGGGGTGTTGAAATCCTCTACAATTATTGTGTTGCACTCTATGTCATCCTTGAGATCCAACAGTCTCTCTTTGATGTATTTAGGTGCTCCAGTGTTGGGTGCATAGATATTTACAAGTGTCATATCTTTTTGATGAACAAGTCTTTTTAGCACTCTATAATGTCCTTCTCTGTGTCTTCTTATATATTTCATCTTAAAATCTATTTTGTCTGATACTACTATCAATATTCCAGCCTTTTTTGTTTCCATTTGCATGGAATATCTTTTTTTCCAGCCCTTAACTTTCAGTCTATATATGTCCTTATCAGTGAGGTATGTTTCTTGTAAGCAGCATATAGATGGCTTCCATTTTTTTTTTTTTTGGACTTAAAACACCAGGAGTTTATTTTTCTCAAGGCCAAGTCTTAAAGATATTTAAGATAAATAAATATATTCCTCTTTATCAATGAGTTGTCTACATCTTCTAAGGGACAATGAATGAATTAAGTATTGCTTATACAGTTCTTGTATAACTTGAGTTTCTCTCACATGTATATTTTGTTTTTTAGAATTACTTTTATTTATTACTATTTTTAAAAAATTTGCTATAGGGCACACACACTTACTAGAGAAAGTGAGAAAGCAAGCTGCCAAGTTTGGGACTAGAAGTGCAGTTGGCCATGTGGGAGTCCAACACCTTAACCACCACACCACCTGCTGGCCCCTCACACATGTATCATATTCCGAGGCTTTCTCACATGCTTTACATCCATCATTTTTCTCTTCAGTTAGCATTTGCATGTATGTCTCAAAGACTGAGGGGCTTATTAAATGCTATTCTGTAGGCATGACATCAGAAGGGATTTTCATCCATCATGCATTCTCTCATGATTCCTAAGGGACACACGTTTACTGAACGCTTTTTGACAGATATTGCATTGATAGGGTTTTTCTCCGGTGTGAATTCTCTGATGCACGGTCAGATTACACTTGACACTGAAGCTTTTCCCACATTGACTACACTCATAAGGTTTCTCTCCAGTATGAGTTCTCCTGTGTATAACAAGGGATTCTTTCTTCCTAAAGGCTTTCCCACACTCCCCACATTTAAAAGCCTTCTTTTCCCTGGTGTGATTTTTCACATGTACTCTGTAAGACAAGGGACCACTGAAGATCTTCCCACATTCCTTACATTTGTATTGTTTTGTTCTTGTGTGAATTTTCTTGTGAAGGACGAGGTAAGATTTTATTCTGAAGGTTTTCCCACAATGGTTACAAGAAAAGGGTTTTTCGCCCGTGTGAATTCTCATATGCTCTTTAAGACATGAGCGATCCCTGAAGGCTTTTCCACAATTGGTGCACTTACAGGGTTTCTCTCCAGTATGAATTTTCTTGTGCACAGTAAGATTAGAACTCGTTCTAAAAGTTTTCTCACATTTGTCACACTTGTAAGATTTCTCTTCAGTGTGTATTTTCAGGTGGAGCTTAAGGGATGCCTGGCTACTTAATAATTTTCCACAATGGCTACATGCAATGGATTTCTCTGCCGTGTGGGTTCTCTTATGTCTTTTTAAGGTAAGAAAGAATGCTGAAGGTTTTCCCACAGTCATTACACTTATGGGGTTTCTCTCCCGTGCGTGTTAACTTGTGCAAGGTTAGCCGCGCACTCCTGCAGAAGGCTTTCCCACACTGATGACATTTGTAGGGTTTTTCTGTTGAATGAATTCCTTCATGCTGTCTAAGAAGTGAGCTGTCTCGGAAGGTGCTCCCACAGTCACGACATTCATAAGGCTTCTCGCCGGTATGAATCCTTTTGTGTCGGGTAAGATAGGAGCTGGAGCTGAAGGCTTTCCCACACTGATGACACGTAAAAGGCTTTTCTCCTGTATGCATTCTCATGTGCACCTTCATGGTGGTGGAGTTCCGTAAGGCTTTTCCACACTGACTACATTCCAAAGAGTTCCTTCCGCGGTGAGATTTCTCATGCTTCTGAAGGTACACGATGGAGCTTAACGCTTTCCCACAGTGAGTGCATTCATAACGTTTCTCTCTGGTATGTTTTCTTTTCTGAACCGCTGCACGAGAGCCCGTACTGGGAGCATTTCCATCTTTTTTATGTTCAGAAGATTTTTCCCGAGGGTGAATATTCTCATGGGGTTTCTCTCTAGGATGAGGTCTCTTATTCCGAGCAATGCTAGGTTTCATGTTTAAGGCTTCAATATTTTCACAACATTCAGTGGGTATGCCTCCATGAGTTTCTCTTGGCTTCTCATCACTGGGTCTTTCTTTTTCCAAACTATGTCGCATATGTTGTGGTTGTTTGGCTTCAAGAAGAATCACCCCATCTGAACGAGGATGTCGGTGAATCCTCTCTGCTGTGTTTAGTTTATATTCTTGCTCCAGCTGTATGATCAGAATGGGTTTGCTGAGTTTATGTCCCAGTGAGGCCACGTTGTCATAGGTCTCCAGCATCACCTTCCTGTACAGTTTTCTGAGATGAGTTCAGCAACACCCACTCCTCCTTAGTGAACTCCACGGCCACATCCTCAAAGGTTACTGTGTTCTGTAACACAGAAGGGAAGTTTTCCACCTCTGAGTTCCTCTCATGAGCATGAGCAGGGTGTTGCACTGACAAAGTGCTGGGCAGGTGTGTGGCTGCCATTTTCCAGTGTGCAAATAGATGTGCCCAGAGAGCAATCAGGAGAATGTGATTTCCTGCTTCTATCTGTGGTTCATTCCAAGCAGGGCTCAAGTTGAAATAAATCCATAGGTCAGGGAGGTAAGGGCTTGGGACTGAGGCCAGGCAGTTACTTCCACATTTCCGCTTTTTTTCCCCATTTTTTTTTTTTTTTTATCCATTCAGCCAGTCTATATTTTTTAGTGGGAGAATTTAATCCATTAACATTCAATGTTGTTATTATTAATATTTGTGGATTTCTACCTGCCATTTTGTTAGCCATTTTATCAGTTGTTTTTTGTTCTCCTATTTTTGATTATCTCTATTTATCCTGATACAGCATTCCCCTCAGTATTTCCTGTAGAGTTGGTCTATTATTGGTGAATTCTTTTAGTTATGTTTATCTGGAAATACTTTCATTTCATTTGTTCTTCCCATTTGAAGGATAATTTTGCTGGGTATAGTATTTTTTTTGGATATAGTATTCTTGATTGAAATTGTTTTTTCTTTTTAATATTTTGAATATATCGTCCCATTCCTTCCTTACATGCATTGTATCAGTTGAAAGATCTGATATTAGCCTAATGGGATAACCTTTCTAAATAACTTGATGATTTTCTCTGCCATTTTTAGAATATTGTTTTTCTCTTTAAATTTTACCAATCTGGCTATGATATGCTAGGGGTAGGATTTTTTCATGTTGATTCTATTGGGAGTCCGTTTTATTTCTTGGGTTTGAATTTCTCTCTGTTTCTCTATATTTAAATATTTCCAAATAGCATTTTGCAAAAGAGGTTTTCCATGTCTTTAGCAGATTCTTCACCTTCTGGAATACCCACTACGTGGATAATCGGGCAGTTCATGGTGCCTAAAATTTTGTGTGTGTTGTTCTCATTTGTGTGTTTGTTTATTAGTTTCATTCTTTTTGGTGATTTGGTCTATGTTGGAGACATTGTCTTCGAGGTCAGACATTCTCATGGCCCAATCTGCTGTTAATGCTTTTGAGGGAGACTTATTTTCTTGTATTGTAGTCTTCATTTTGAGCAGTTCTACTTGATTCTTTTTTAGGGTGTCTATTTCTTTATGAAATTCCTCTTTAATGTTCTGAAATTATTTTCTCATTTCCTTGAACTTATTGTCTGTTTTATCTTGCATCTTGTTAGGTTTTGTCACCATGAATATTTTGAATTCTTTTTCTGACATTTCTGTGTTTTACTCTGTGTTTTCCATTGTTGGTAAGGGGCTACTACACTCACCTAGAGGAGAAGTACCACTTTGTTTTCTCATGTTTATTCATAATCTGGGCTGGTTCTAGTCATCTGATGCACTATTAACTTTTGTCTACTTATTGGAGTAGATTCTGTAGTGCTCATAGAGGAAATTTCAGCCTTGGTTCCCAGGTGTGTTCCTGTTGGAGGTCTGTGTCTCCCAGGTCAGAACAGTTATGGGTAATTTTAGGTGTTTGGCTCCTCTACAAAATGTTTGGTTCTTGACAAGGTGGTAGCAAGCTAAAGAGATATAAATTGATGAAGAGCATGAAGTTGTGTACTGTGCTTTGGATAGTACTCCCTAAAGCCTGCCAAGACCAACTCAAGACTCCCAGCAGGTTAGTGGGTCAAGGCTAGGCTGCTGGAACGGTGGAGGGCAGAGTCCCAAAGTTTCAAAGCTGTTCCCAGGCCTGAGCGAGGACTCATCCTAAAGCCTACTGGCTTTATTCTATTTTGATATTTTAGTTAATTTCCAGAGTGCATATACCCCCCACAGAAACAGCCAGAGAGACAAAGAGAGAGAGGAAGGGAGGGAGCAGCCCATAATGGGGGGGGGTGGTCATGTTGCAATCCCTTCTCTTCCATTTCTCAGTCCTAATGGAATTTTAGGAATTCACACACAAATGCCTGCCACTTGTTTCTCAAGCTTCTGGTGGGACTGAGATTTGAACTGTGGTCAACCACATGGGATCTAATAACCACTAAGCTCTGGGCTTGGTACTAGAGTTATGCTTTAAATGTGTGATATTGAAGTTTTCAACTAGATTCTCTGGAAGTCAGATATTCAGAAAGCTCATACTAATTGTCTTTAATTTGAATAAATTTTTCAAAATTGCTAACTCGAATTGTCCATTTACCCATAATAAAACTACAAAATCTGAATAAAGTGTCACATTTCTTTGTAGTCCAGATGAAATAATATTAGTTCAATGTATAAACTAAGGATGTTGTAATAACTACAAGATCTGATTGGCAATCCCAATTACCTCTGAATAGAGACAATGAATTAGCTATCCCTTAATTTCAATACATTAAGGTCCTAATGGGTAAATAAAGAAAAAAACAGAGTAGAGAGAGATCTTGGCTCTGAGGAGTGGATAGTTAGGTGAGAAGAGTGTCCGCGCCGTCTCTTCCACAGAGACGGCACGATACCCGATTCTTCCTCCCGCAGTCTTTATTCACAGGTTTCCTCTTTACCAGCTAGCTTCTTCCTCCGCTTCTTCTTTCTCCCCGTATATATAGGGTCCTCCCGACGGCTCCACCCGTAAGTTCCTTCACCTGTACGAGGCAAGTCCTGATTGGCTGTAGAAGGAGTTGTTTGTACAAGCCTCCCTATGCAGCCAGCAGCGCCATCTTGGCTCGGCGGCCAACAAAGAGTAAATGAAAAATCATAAGGAGAGAAGCTCACATTGTTTTGGATAAATATAGAGTAGCCTCTGTTAAGGCTACATTCATTAAATTGGAAAGTTGTGAGATAAATTAGTGGACAGATAATAAACAACCATGAGTCAGATTGCAGAAATCTATTTTGTTTGCTGTAAACGAGCAAAGAAAAGTTTGGAGCCATGAATACAGGAAAGCAGCATTTGACAAAGTATATACATTAGCTCAGCTCAACACTGCCTCAGTTACATCATCGAATCCTGTTATATTTCCTTACATTCCTAGATTTTTTTACTTCCCTAATCTAGGTTATCATCACAGCATTAGAAAGAGTATGTTATTTTTTTCTTCTTTAATCAATTGTACTTTTAACTGTTGACTTTCTAACCAGTTAAAATTATCTCTGATCCTGGGGCCAGCAGGTGGTATAGTGATGGTTGAGACACTGAACTCTCACGTGGCCAATTGTAGTTTGAGTCCTGGACCTAATGGCTCATTTTGTCACTCTCTCTCTCTGGTCATATTTAAAAATAATAATGATAATAATAATAAATAATTAAATAAATAATTCTTTATAAAAATCTGATTCCAAAAGTCTTTTCATTTTTTCTCCATAAAATAAGCATCTACCTCTATCTCCTATATTACTATGTGTTTTATTCATTTGATTGGATTGATTAAGGTAATTCTATATTATATAAACTTGTTCTATGATCTCACAATTTAAAGTTCTTACATCTGTTATTTTATTTGACCTGCATGCTCTCTGACAAGTTAAGTGTGGTCATTTGCTATGTTTTTTTCATATACAAGGTTTGGCTTGTGATACTGAGTTTTAATGGGAATAGCTGGAATGGAAATATAATAGGATACTAAACAGCTTCTCTCTATAGCATCCACCCTGCATGCTATACAAAGTATCTTTTCACAACTATACATGTAGATTGTATTCTAGAAAAGAAAAATTATGAGCATCAGAGAAGAGCACCAATAAACACCCTAATTTCCTATCTTAACCCTGCAATCAATTTTTTTTTTTGGGGGGGAGAGGTTTTTTGTTTTGCTATAGGGTGTGTGTGCTTGCCAGACAGACAGAGGGAGACAGAGAGACAGCAAGAAATCACCCCCCAGGGGGGATGACCACACTGCAATCCCTTTTCCTCCATTCTCCTCTTGGGATCTTGGGCACACATGCACACGCACCCAGCGTGAGTTTTAAGCCACCGAGTCCGGGATGCGAACCGTGGTCGACTACGTGGGAGTCCAGCGACATAGCCATTACGCCAACTGCTGGTCCCTCTCCCTTCAATCAATTTTTGTAAACTGCTTGGTAAGGCAAATATCAAAGGAGAAAACTCGATACTTAAGAAGTAATAATGATGAGAAAAGAAAAGATCTAAGTCTCAAGGAAGTCAACAGAGCTGAAGAGAATGACATGACCAGACATTGGCAGAATCAGGATAGGAGACAAAAAAAAAGGGAGATGAGCAAAGACTATTAGAGAGGGTAGTTTGATCAAGGATTTTATCACAGAATTTATCTACTTTCTCCCTGTCCCATGGCACTATCATTTACGCCTAAAGCAGAGAAGGGATGCAGTTGTGGATCATAAACAAGAGTTGCTAAGGGTCTAGAAAACCCAGGTGTATACAGACTTCATCCCTATCTTATACTTGTTCCAGAAACATTACCAGTGATTGCAAGCTCTTCAACAAGGAGCTTTCCTAGATAGAAAGATCTATCAGATTGACTTCAATGTCATACCGTAAATTAATTTTAGCTTCTGTGAACAGAGAGGTTTTGGAGAGAGAGTATAGGTTTGTGTTGAGTCCAGAAAAGACTTAAGAATCCTAGACCACCATAATATTTCAGTGGCGGAAATATTCCCCTTGAGCTATTGTTTGCTTCTTTGGTATAGGGATCATGTGCTTACTGGGGTGAGGGAAGGGGGAGAGAGAGAGAGAGAGAGAGAGAGAGAGAGAGAGAAGTCACACCTCATCATTGTTGAGGGGACCATGCTGCCATTACATACACGTACACCACTGTTTCTCAAGCTGCTGGGTCCTGGACTCCAAATGTGCAGTTGGCCACGTGGGATCTAGTCACCTTAACCTCCGTATCATCAGCTGACCCTGACAGCAACTTTTATGGAGACACACTGAGTGTGAATTCCACTAGATCAGTATCAAAGAGCCAATGTAAAGGAACTATTTCAGTCAAAAATGATAGCAGTAGCTGGGATCCAGGTGTCTCAGTTTCTACGTCAATCCAGCTCACAGCTTCGCTGGCCCACGGCCTATGTCGAGGGACGTCCATTGTGAGGAGGGCCCAGATTGCATGTAGAGTGCTCCTGGGGTTAGGAGTGAATGTCTTCCTAAAGTCACACAACGAAGAGCATGAAAGACCTGAGTTCATCATTTACCCCCATCTCCATATCAGGTTCAAGCCCTTCCCCTGGGGAAATGGTAACCATATTCTATTCCATAACCTCATGTGAGTCCACTTCCGACTGGCTATGAAGATGAATAAAGATAACCTGGACTACTACCCAAGCACTTGGGACCACAACTCTGGCTTAAACCATTTCTTCACACATGAACCAGAAAAGTGTATGGGACGTTAAATTCACTTCCTTCACTTGTAGAAAATACAAACTACTGGGAACCAGCCATTAGCATAATGGCTATGTCGCTGGACTCCCACGTAGTCGACCGCGGTTCGTGTCCTGGACCCGGTGGCTTAAAACTCACGCCAGGCGTGTGTGCGTGCGTGCCCAAGATCCTGAGAGAATGGAGGAGAAGGGATTGCGGCGTGACCATCCCCCATGGGGGGTGATTTCTCACTTTCTGTCTCTCTGTCTCTCTCTGTCTGTCTGGCAAGCGCATGCGCCCTATAGCGAAAACCTCTCCAAAGGAAAAAAAAAAAAAGAAAATACAAACTACTGATCTTCCATTTGTGCTTGTGGCAAGAGATGGCTTAAATAAATAACTTAAATTTAAAAAAAAAAATTAAAATAGACTGATAAACCATATTTTTATGGGAAAACAGATGATTTCCAATGAAGTATATTTTTCATAGCTTCAACTCTGATTTGCATGGAAGGTAAATCATATGAAGCTTAAGTAAAACATGCAAACTGTATGTCATAGAGATTTACTAATGCTTTCTGTCACTGGGGGTTATTGAGTATAAGTAGATCACAGAGAAAGGGGATTTTGCACGTGGACATTCTTCACACAGCTTCTCTCTAGAATTACTGGGTTAGGCAAAACAAGATCCATGCAGGAGTGGAGTAGACAGCTTTAAAAGATAGGGAAGTTTCTTAATTTGGTTCTTGAAAACTCTATGAAAGAAACTATTCCTGTGCCCTCAGAGAGAAACAACTCTGAAGCCAACTCTCTTCACCCAGTTTCACTTTTAGAAATGTGTGAATTAAATATTTTTCTTTTTTCTGAATTATATATTCATAATAACTCCCACAAAAAAAAAAAAAATTAAATGTCTAAGGCTTTCAGTCTCATGAGCTTCAAGAAAATCACAACTCCAAACCCAAACTGAAGGATGTCCAATGAGTTACTTAGATCCAATAGTTCAAGGACAGTTGCAAGCCATAGGGATAATTAAATCTCAACTCATTTTGAATTGCAACTGAGGAAATTTGGTCCCTTTTTTAGATGATTTACTTACGTCTAGTTCTTCTGTAATTATGAATGTCTTTGAGGCCAGTTAAGGCTCAGCCAGTTGAAACATCAGAAAGTTCATGGAAAGTATACATTAAAAAAAACTTATGTATGTATTTCAAAATTGTTTTGCACCAAGATATACTTTTACTACTCGTTATAACACGTATAAACAGGATCTAGTTTGAGGCACTGAGAAGGACAATTTATGAGTTTGAAAATTGTCCCTATGAGACCAACAATTTAAATAAGAACAAATATAAAAATCATGGTTCTGCTTGGGTAGAAGAATGGTGAAATAATTGATGCTTTAAGAAGAGAAGCAAGCCAGGCTATGAAGGAGAGACATTGTTTGTCCCCACTTAATATATACTGAATGTCCACACTCTATGACTGAAATTGATTTACTAAAGGATATAGAAACACAGTAAATGGATGTAAATAACAGATATAGAGTGTGTGAAAGAGTAGACTCTGAGGAAGGACATTTAGAATAAAAATAGAGAGGCAAAGCATTAATGGGACAAAGAAATGTGGTAATATTTATTGAACAAAATTTTATAGTTTTATCAACTGGACTAGAAAGAAATGTTCACATGTTGAAATATTCACTTTGTAAGCTAAATAACGTGATCAAATGTATAAAAGAAAATAAAATAAACTATCCACATCAATTTGCCAGGAAAAATTAATCTTGTCCAAGCCCTAATTGGAGAGAAACGATGGTTAACAGCAGAAACAATAACTAACACCATAGACATTTCAATTGGTTAAGTTTTTAGACAGCTCTGATGTAAATTAAAGTTGAGCAAACTTTTGCACTAAAAATGCCCAAACTTCTGCACCCAGATCAGGAAAATTTTAAGCAAGTGGGATTGTAGTAAGAGGACCTTCCAGAACAGAGAAAGATAATGAGAATATTTGGATTTTTTTTTTTTTTTGGAGAGATTTTCGCTATAGGGTGCGTGCGCTCGCCAGACAGACAGAGAGAGAGAGAGACGTAGAGACAGAAAACGAGAAATCACCCCCCAGGGGGGATGGTCACGCCGCAATCCCTTCTCCTCCATTCTCCTCTCAGGATCTTGGGCACGCACGCACACGTGCCCGGCGTGAGTTTTAAGCCACTGGGTCCAGGACATGAACCGCAGTCGACTACGTGGGAGTCCAGCGACATAGCCATTACGATAACTGCTGGTTCCCAGGATATTTGGATTTTTTAAGTATGCATGTACAACCTGTAGTGACCTTGTAGCTCTGTCCCCATAGCAACTCAGCAATTCTGTAATTTCATGTATGCTTGTATATCTGACAGCCCAGCAGCCGAGTGTGTACTTGTATAATTTTGTAACAACCTTATGATATTGCCACAGCCTTGCAGTGAAAAGACCTGAATGAATCATAAGGAGAAGCAGGTCAAGGGACTTGAAAAAGGATTGACAGAAAAAACCAGGGTCTGGGTAGTCTTGTGGTCTCTGTGTGGAGAACACTATGGTCCCTGGTTGTTAAGTGCTCGTTCTTTTATAGGGTCTGTGCTTATAGAAAAGGCAAAGTCTGGGGTTTTCTGTTATTGTTTGCAGCTGTTGAGCATCTTGTACCTCATGGTTTTAAACAAGCTTCTCCTGGCTTTCTCTAGCTGACATTCAGCTTTCTTTAATCTGTACTGCCCTGCAGTACAGTAGTAGACTATATCTTTTTTGTTTGTTTTTTGTTGTTATTTTTTTAGAATTATTTTATTTAACTTTATTTGTTTATTTATTTATTTTAATTTGACCAGAAAGGGACAGAGAGAGAAAGAGAGAGAGAAGGTAAGTGAGAAGGCAAGCCTCCAGGTCCAAGACTGGAACCACAGTCAGCCATGTGGGAGTCCAGGACTTTCAACCACCATGCCACCTGCCAGTCCTGCAGACTATGTCTTTACTAGAGCTTTTGCTTGCTCTCTGTACATCTCTAATTTACCTACGTTGAAGGTATTTTGCACAGATTTGGAGCACTCTACATCATATAAGTTATTTTATATGTTACCCAATAAAAAATAACCAAAAGTGTGTATAACCATATAAGGGGGACAAAGAGACTAAAAAGAATAAAAGGAGGAGCCCATGGAAATTTTGGGCTCAGTCTTTGTCTATTAATCTGGTGAGCAAGTGTCAGCACTAACATGTCACTATTTTCCTGCAAAAGTTTCAATGTCCTGTCTCTCTCATTAAATATTCCACAACAGGATCAAGATCCTGAAGCACTTCTTCATAGAATTATATCAGGAAATGAAACATAGCTTTAGCAGTACAATCCCAAAACTAATACACAATCAACACAATGACTAACAAAAGGTGAAAGTGTCCAATCAGAGCAAAGTAAGACCGGTCAAGAGCAAAGGTCATGGCAACAGTTTTTTGTATGCTCAAATTATTTTGCTTGTTGACTTTTTGAAGAGATCAAGAAATGGATGAATGTACAGTGTATTCATGCTAGAAAAATTCACTTTGTATGCTGTAATGATATACAGTGATTGTAAAATAAAAGTAGAAAAGTAAAGAAAAATTAAAAAGAAAGGATGACATTTGCTTATCATGGGAATGTTTTATTTATTTTTTTTAGAGAGGTTTTTGCTATAGGGTGCGTGTGCTCACTGGAAAGACAGAGAGAGACAGAGAGACAGAAAGCGAGAAATCACCCACCAGGGGAGATGGCCATGCCGTAATCCCTTCTCCTCCATTCTCTCGGGATCTTGGGCACGCACGCACACGCACCCGGCATGAGCTTAAGCCACAGGGTCTGGGACTCTAACCGCAGTCAACTACATGGGAGTCCAGCGACATAGCCATTACATTAACTGCTGGTCCCTCATGGGAGTGTTTTGAGAATGTGAGTCAAAGCATTAACACAGAAACACTGGTAAGCTTTCACTAGAAAGTCCTTTACCACAACAACATTCCTGCTCATTCCTCTCATTACACAAAAGCAATTTTGCCAGTTTGAGTGGAAAATCATTAGACAGCCACCTTAAGTCCTGATTTGGCTTCTTTTGATTTCTTTTATCTCCTAATCTTAAAAAAAAAAATCTTTAAAAGGCATCCATTTCATTCTCAGTTAATAATTTTGATAAAAATTTTTATCTGTTTTTATAATAAAAAAGACTGTTTTGATATAATTAAATTTCTATTAATAGGATCTTAGTTCTTTTGGATGGACAAAATGACTAGTATGATTGCTTACAAAAGTATCTTGAACTTGATTGTGCATATGTTGATTAAGATTATATTCTTATATTTTAATTTCACTTTTCCATTAATTTTTTTTTCCTTTTTTTTTTTTTTTTTTTTTTTTTGCAGAGGTTTCTGCTATAGGGCGCGTGCACTCGCCAGACAGAGAGAGACAGAGAGACAGAAAGCAAGAAATTGCGTGGCTGCAATCCTTTACCCTTCTCCATTTTCCTCTCTGGATCTTGGGCACGCATGTAACACGTGCCCGGCATGAGTTTTTTAAGCCACCGGGTCCGGGACGCAAACCACGGTGGACTATATGGGAGTCCAGTGACATAGCCATTACGCTAGCTGCTGATCCCACTTTTCCATTGACTTTTTGAAGTACCCTTATACATGTTGTAGACACGAGTCCTGACTACATCACTTATACACTATGTGAGTTCAAGAAAGTTTCTTAACTTCTTTGGATTTCGTTTCTTCTTCTGTAAAAGGCAACTAGTAATAATAATTGTTAATTGACTTTAACATTATTGATGTTACATTCTTTCATTTCTAATCTCATCTATGTTTTTAAATCAATGTAAACAGTAAAAAAGGAGAGAGAAGAAAGAAAGAAAAGAATTACTGAATATTGTCTTGTGTGTGTATACACTTCTAAAGACATGACTTTCCACTCTCACAAAAGTAGATAACTTGATTTGAATTGTCATTACAAAGTAATAAACTGTTAAAGAAAAAAAAAAAAAAAAACACCCGATTTAATATAGTTTTAACTGAGCAAATCTTAACATAATTTAAATTGGGCAGTTGTCTTCAGATTTCTGGACAACACTGACTAACCTTGTGGTTGCATGGTGTTTAAGTTCCCAAAAAGGAAAGTGACATCGACAGGACTGGGAGCATGACATACAAAAAATAAAACTGAAGGAATGAGGTAGGAAAACAATTTAGGTTGGTTACATTCCAAAGTATCTGCATTAACACAATTTTTAAAAGGTGGGATGCCTGTGATTGACTGATGCCTAGTTGCTGTGATTGGCTGTAACCTAGCAAGAAGGAAAGAAAAAAAATGAGGTGACAGTTTGTTTATGGAAACCAAGCAGGAGTACGGAGGCTTTTTTTGGTATTCTTTAACAAAAATATAAGAAAGATTATATTTCAAAATTATTTTTCTGTCTTAGAGACCATATTACTACCCATAATTCCTGCTAGTTATTTCATTATATGCTATGTATGCACAATGAGGATTAAGTGAGCTGTCCAGAGAGAGGTGAAAAGAGAGGTAGAAGACAGAAATTGAAATGAGAGAATGACAGATAGATTGCACCATGCTTTACTTTTGCTGAAGAGCATAGTGATAACTAGCAAGTGGAAATGTCTTAGAGTAATAAAAGAAAATAATACCTGAACTCCTGGCCTCTTTTTAAAAATTATTTTATTTAATTTTATCTATCATTATTATTATCTAATTTGATCAGAGAGACACATGGAGAAAAGAGAAGGAAAGCAAGAAAGCAATCCACCAGCTCTGGGACTTGAACAACAGTCAGCCATGTGGGACTCCAGCACCTTAACCACCATGTCATTTGCTGGCCACTCTTTTTTTATTTAATTGTAATTTTTAATGTACATATAATAATTATAGCCCTAAACTAACCTCCTTCCATTAAGAGTGTGATCTACTCAGGCCTAGTGGAAAAAATTAGCAGAAAATAGTTTCAAAAAATACCATTGAACTGGCCAAAGTCAGGAAGGAATCTATCAATGATGTCTTGAAGTCCCCTCAAGTTTTAAGTAGACTGATCTTGAGTGGTCATTAGATATTCATTGCAGACTGACTCACCAGGTTAAGTAGACTCCAGGTTCTGCCAAAGCATGGGGAGGGTTGAACTACATGCAGCTGATTTTGTTCATTCAGTCACAGTGACTATGGAAATGGGAATAGATTTTGGGTTTTGGTCCATTTTTGTCTCACATGTAATCTTAGGGTTAATTAGGACCTAACTATAAACTTTTAAAGTTATAACTCAGTAAGGTGAGGTTCTCACTGAATGATTCATTAATTGTGATCAGATTAAACCCAACTAATAAAAAAAAATGTGAGGTATGATTAGACATACTTTCAGGGACAGCAGGTGGCATGGTGGTTAAGATTCTAGATAACCAAATGGCCGAACATGGTTCAAGTCCAGAACCTGGGGGCTTGAAAATTATGCCAGGTGCATGTGTGTGCATCCCCAAAGTCCTGTGAGGAGAATAGAAGAAAAGGGACTGTCCCTTTTCTTCTATTCTCCTTGGGACAATGATTTCTTAATTTTTTTGTCTCTGTCTCTCTCAGGTAATTGCACAAGACCTATTGCAAAACCTTAAAAAAAAAAGAACGAACTTCAAAATAAATATCAAGTCATTGAAAGCAAAATTAATATTTGTAGAAGATGGGAGAGGAAATGGAAAATTAGAGTGAGAAAAAAAGTGAGAACAAAGCTATTATTTTATATTTTAATTTTAGTTCAGAAATATGGAAATTAACTAAAGTACATAATTTGTTTTAAATATCTTTTGTTATGTCGAAGTATATATTGTGGTTATGGTCAAGATATAGGGGCTAATATCAGCAATAAGTGCACTAACTTTGCCAAGTGACATTTTTAGTGTGTTAATATTAGAGACAGGCCTTGAGTGAGTATGGGAAGATATGTAATTTATTCATTCATTCTGCATATGTTTACAGAGTTTCTACACCAGGCTGTTCTAGACACTAGTGATACATCAATGAATGAAAGAGAAAAAGAATACCTAACTCATAGTTTTACTGTCTATTAGATGAAATAAACAAAATCACATATAAATAAAATCTATAGTAAATCATATAAGTGCTTTGAAAAAATAAAGAGATGGTGTTGAAGGGGCTTAAGGAGGGGACCAGCAATTAGCGTAATGGCTATGTCACTGGACTCCCATGTAGTCGACAGCGGTTCATGTCCTGGACTTGGTGGCTTAAAACTCATGCCAGGCATGTGTGTGTGCGTGCCCAAGATCCTGAGAGGAGAATGGAGGAGAAGGGACTGCGGCATGGTCATCCCCACTGGGGGGTGATTTCTCACTGTTTCTGTCTCTCTCTGTCTTTCTGGCGAGCTCACGCGCCCTATAGCAAAAACCTCTCAAAAACAAAAGGGGGGGGGGGGCTTAAGGAAAGCCAAGGTCAGGAGAAACTACATTTTTTTCTTTTTAATTAAAAAAAAAAATTAATGTTTTTGCCATAAGGCAATGTGTACTCATTGGCGAGACAGAGACAGTGAGAGGGAAAGTGAGAAATCAGCCCTCAGGGAAGATTGCCACATCACAAATCTGCCTCCTCCACCGTCCTCCCAAGATCTTGGGCACACTCAGTGTGAGTTTCAAGACCAAGACTCAAACTGTGGTCGGCCATGTGGGAGTCCAGTGCCTTAACCACTAAGCCACCTTCTGGCCCTAGTTTTTAAAAGAGTAAGCAGAATAGCACTCAGAAAGAAGGAAAGGAGAAGTTGAGACATGAAACAAGCATAAGGAAGGGAAAGGATCTAAGCCAGGGAAGATATATGAAATGTAGGAAGAGGTTTCCGTGTCTTCACAGAAAGGAAAGAGCCCAGTGTGTCGGAACAGAGCGAGTGAGAAGAATCAAGGGGAGTCACAGTGATCACAATCTGTAGTCTTGGAGGTCATGGTTTGGACTTTGTCTTTTCTTCTGGTAAATTGGAGAACCACTGCAAGATTTTGAGCAAAGTCATGATTTGACTTGATCTATGGTTTAGTACACTCTCATTCCTGAATTGATTCGTTTTTGTTTTTTTTTTTTTTTTCCTAATTTTGTCATGTAGTTCTTTTATATTTTAAAACGTCTTATCTCATTCTTGTACAGAATTTAATTTAACTATTTAATAGTACATCTTATTCTGTTCACCCAAATAGAAATAAAAAGCTTAGGTAGATCTGTTTTTTTTTTTTTTTTTTTTTTTTTTTTTTTTTTTGAGAGGTTTTTGCTATAGGGCGTGTGCACTCGCCAGACAGACAGAGAGAGACAGAGAGACAGAAAGCGAGAAATCACCCCCCAGGGGGGATGGCCACGCCGCAATCCCTTCTCCTCCATTCTCCTCTCGGGATCTTGGGCATACACACACACGCGCCTGGCGTGAGTTTTAAGCCACCGGGTTCGGGACGGGAACCGCGGTCGACTACGTGGGAGTCCAGCGACATAGCCATTATGCTAACTGCTGGTCCCAGGTAGATCTGTTTTAGTATTTATTTTTTTCCTCTACTGTTTCTTTTTCTCCTTGAGTATTATTACCAGAGTCCGTAGTAAGAGATTAGAAGTTAAAATAATAAAAGGTATTTGTATTTAGTATATGATGGCCCAAACATGAGATTGTAGTTATTGCAACAACCTGACCAGAATAATGTTATATTTTATGGCATGTCAAATCTTGAATTCACATATTAATAAAATATTTAAGCCAAAGATACCAGCTTTTCATTTCTCTAGCTAGTTCTTAATGATAAATGAACAACTTAGCAATAAAAACCTCTATGGAGAGGGGAAAAGACATAAAGGATCTAACTTTGCTGTGACAACAGAGAGATGACGGAGAAGTGAGGAAAGGGAGAAAGGCAAGTTCCCAGGAATGTGTAGCCCATCACAAACTTGATCTACTGCAGTGTCTATGTTTTGGTGAGATGATATTTTAGACCCCAATCTTAATTTCTCATGGACTTTCCCATGAGAGAGCAATTAAATATTTTCTATTTTCTATCATATCCATTTTGAGGAAGAAAACTAATGCCATATATGGTTCTATGATGTTGGACTTGGCATGCAAGATTAAGCAAAGAAAGAAAAGATAATTATTTAATATTTTTGTCCATAATACTCAATTAATAAACATTTTATTAACATTGATATGCTAAGGGAAACTAAAATATTTTGCTAAAAATAAATTTATTGTAGAAGCTACAAAGCAATCTGAAACAAATAAGTCTTAACTATGTGAATGATATAAAAGATGTGTCTAAATTTTAATGGTCTCTTTATTCAAAAAAAAAGGTTAATTATTTCTTCCATGAGCAAAAGAAACAGCACCCCTCCCCTAATAAGGTCTTAACACAACAATCCATCCACACTTTCAGCTAGCATGGGATCACGGGCACATATGTGCCTGGTATGTTCAGGGAGGTCTCCGGATGTAAACTGGGAACCTTCTCATGTGGCTCAGCATTACAGAGTGTCACATTTTACTGCTGCACTACTGTCAGGCCCCATTCACTTTACTGACAATTGTTCACACAGAATTATTTTCACTTGGGTAAACAAAGTAAAAAACAAGTCAAATCATTCAGTAAATTGAAATGTAATCATCTTTTGAGATCTTTTAGTCTTAGATGATTTTAGATTCTGTTTTTCTCTTTGTATTTAATTTATCAGAGAGTGCTTGAGGGACAAGAATAGAGAGGTAGAAAGTAACAAATCACACCCATGGGGAATGGTATGCTGCAATCCCTTCTCCTCCATTTCTCATTCCTTTTGGATTTTGCAAACCCATGCACATATGCCCAACATGTTTTTCAAGCCATATAGTTCAGGATATAAACCCTGCCTTGTGGAATTCTGGCCACATTAATCACCATGTCATCACCTTACAGGATGGTTTCATTTTCTATTCGCCTTGAAAGGTGAGAAAGTTTCTCATTACACATGCAGATTTGTCGGTCAGCCCCAGGGCTTGGGTCTGGCTGAATCACAATCAGGGGGCTGCTGGTGAGGAAGAGAAAGAGGACAAGAAAGAGAAAGCCCTCCATCTTACCAGGACCTGGGAATTGGGAAGAATGAGGCAAAGGGATAGAGTAGAAACGGAACAGGCTGCCTGAGTCTAGGTAACCCAAGCAGCTTGTGCCACCCAGATGAACTGGACGTCTTTATTTATAGAACAAGGAGACATTACACGACACTTCATACATTGGTTGCCAGGTTACAGATAATAAGAAGCAGTTAACAAATCTATGAGGGCTAGTCACACCAGGCCAGGTATATCCCTTGGTAATCCCATCAAGAGAAAATCTCATCTTCCTTTCTAATGCAAAGAACTAGCTCTAAGGTGTGGGGAAGGAGCTAAAGATCTTCTCACACCACCACACCCAGAGTATAAAAACCTTTCAGATAGCTGGGGAATCTGTCCATCAGATGTGTCTGTTTAGCAATTTCCACCCTTGCTCTGTTGCAGCCAAGGTAAAGTTAGTAATGTGGTGTTTGCTCAGAGCATGATCAGATAACACTAAGAGCCTCTCAATAGTTCTCATCTGCACAGGCAAGCGTAACTCGGGAATCCCACGTAATCAGGTGGCTTACAACTCACGCCGGGCGCGTGTGCGTGCGTGCCCAAGATCCCGAGAGGAGAATGGAGGAGAAGGGAAAATTTCTCGCTTTCTGTCTCTATGTCTCTCTCTGTCTGCCTACCTATAGCGAAAAACCTCTCCAAAAAAAAAGATAGCCGAACTTTCAGAGTGATTAACCTAAGAGCATCTCATCCACAGGCAAGTGGGCCAATCAGGTTTTATTTCTCAAAAAAAAGGTTACTCAGATTTTGTAGTGGGCGGTAAAACCACTTTAAATGATGTAATCATGTGATACAAGAACATCTAGAGTTGAGGTTTTGTGAGTATCCATTTAGATTCCTAAGGATTTTTCATCAGTCATTGAGATCTGTGTCTTAAAGACATGGGGGTCTTTAAAAATGCATAGGGAATACGTATTATGAAAAAAACAATACATGATTTCAAGCAATTTTGTACTAAAATAAATTCATACTTTAATTCCATTTTCCATGAATTTTGAAAGTCCCTTAGTATAAACCTAGCACTTGAAATAGTTTGAATAAATTTTCAAAATCCCTAAGATATAATTTTCTTCCACAAACATTTTTCAGAGTATGGAGTGAATGGCAAACAGTCTGACAGGTAATTTATCTTCTCTTTTTTTTTTTCTGATTATATTCTAGGTAAGTACATAATTCAGCTCTCTTTAAATTCACACATAACGATACTGAGTTGCAAACTAAGAGTTTTTAATTACTCTGTGGGTGAACACATCATTTTCTGCATCCTGTGTTAATTTTATTTCCAT
This sequence comes from Tupaia tana, assembly GCA_026018925.1. Lineage (NCBI taxonomy): Eukaryota > Metazoa > Chordata > Mammalia > Scandentia > Tupaiidae > Tupaia > Tupaia tana. The sequence goes on from JAKSZU010000012.1 coordinate 54,857,240, forward strand.
TCCACTACCTCCTGTCATGCATTATCCATCTACATAAGGTTTTGTCCAAGATCACTGTAAATTCTTTCCTCTTACCTTTATTTTTTTAAAGTATAATGCTTATTTTTCATCATAAACCACCACCAATCTGTTCCATACTTTTCTCATGGCGTTTTTCATGTCCTTATTTCTGAAAGTATAAATCATAGGATTGAGCATGGGAGTTAAGATAGTACAAAATATTGCCACAATTTTATCAAAAAAGAAAGCAGATGGAGGTCTGGAGTACATAAATATGCATGGGACAAAGAACAAAACCACAACAGCAATGTGAGATCCACAGGTGGAGAGAGCTTTCTGCCGCCCTTCATAACCATGGGTCCTTAGTGAGAACAAAATGACACCATAGGAGATAAGCAACAAGGTGAAGATTATGATGCAGATAAAGCCGCTGTTGGCAATCACCAAAAGGTGAAAGATATGAGTGTCCATGCACGCAAGCTTCAGTAATGGGTACAAGTCACACATGATGTGATCTATGACATTCGGGCCACAGAAGGGCAACTGGAAAGTAAAGAGAATTTGTATCATAGAATGCAAGAAGCCCCCTGTCCAGGCTACTCCCATCAGAATGCCACAGAGCCTCCAGTTCATGATAGAAGAGTAGTGCAAGGGCTTGCAAATGGCCACATAGTGGTCATAGGCCATGACTGTGAGGACAATCACTTCTGCCCCAGCGAAGAAGTGTTCAGCAAAGATTTGGACCATGCAACCTTGAAATGAGATGGTTTTCCTCTCAGAGAGGGAGTCTGCAATCATCTTTGGGGTGATAACAGAGGAGAAGCACGCATCCAGGAAGGACAGGAAGGCCAAGAAGAAGTACATGGTGGAGCCCAGCAGGGCAGGGCTGCTGAGGATGGTCACTACAATGAGCATATTGCCCCCGATGGTTGCAATGTACACAAACAAAAATACAACAAATACCATTTTCTGAATATTTGGATCAGGTGAAAGTCCTAGAAGGACAAAGTCAACTACCAAGCTTTGGTTTTGCATGATTTCCAAGGAAAAGATGAAAGCCACACAGTAAACATATAGAATCTGTAAGTATAAGAGAGAAAAACATTGCTTCAGATGAGTTTATAGCATGATAGTCATCAAAAAGTATACTTTTGTAATTTTATATTCTGCTATATATAAAATTACCTTTAATGGCTCTTTCATAATTGAGAACATAAATTAGAAATTTGTTAAAGGCAATGGTAAGAACATAGGAATAATTGAGGTGCAGAAAAATTATTTATCAAATACTTTAAAATAGCCAGATGAGGAAGGAAAACATCCACTTGTGATAGCAATAAAAAATAAATTTTAGGGCCTGCAGATAGTACAGAGATTATGGTGCTAGACTGTGCCATGGCTGACCAAGGTTCGAGTCCTGGACCTGGCAGCTTGATTTCTCACTTTCTCTGTGTGTATGTGTGTATGTGTGTGTGTGTGTGTGTGTGTGTGTGTGTGTGTCAGATGAGTGCATGAGCCCTTTAGCAAATTTAAAGAAATAATAATAATAAATAAATAAAATTAAAGAAATAATTCTTTAAAATAATTTTGAAAAATATTTTTTATAAATTAAATAGCTTTTAACTCAGGGGGGCCAGCTTTGACTATTTACTAGTGACTTTCTGGTGTGAACTTCTGAAAATCATTCTGAAGCCACATTTGAGTTCTGAGAAAAGAAGACTGGATCTGATTAGTAATTCCTACTATTGGAATGGAATAAGAACAAGAATAGTTTGAAAACCATCCCCGATAAGAAAACTGCCTTATTTACAAATAGAAGAAATAGCATACAGTTTAAGATGCATTTGAAAATCATGGCTAATTCTCAACTCTTTCTTTAAAATGCTGAACTGAATCTACACTTTAATGAATTAATTTATTCTTTATAAAAGAGGAATATCTCAGGAAACGTGTCTAGCTCTATATCTCATGTAACAAGAAGCACTATGTTGAGTTTCTTTTTTTAATTCATCATTTTAAAACAGGAATAGAGTTTTATCAAAATAACACCCATTTTAGAGTGCTATGGTATCTAACAAAAATAATGAGAAGAAGGCAATCACTCAGGACCCTATTTTCTAGGAAATTGTCTACATTAGCATTTTTTTAAAAGTTCACCTACCTATTTTTTTTATGAGAGAGAGAGAGGAAGAGAGAGAGAGGGAAACAGAGAAAAAGAAGGTTTCTTGACAGATTTTTACCATGGTGTGATCCTTACGCTCAGCTCTTCAATGAGTCAAGATCACAGGCATTCACAGCATGTTCAGGACCTGAACCTGGATCCACCATTACCATTGGGATGATGCAGCCAAGCCGATGTTAAGCCTCATTATCTCTATTTTACTGGTAGGATAGTCCATAAAGAATTTAAGTTCAAGAAAACAACATATGCTGGACCTGGGATTTTAACATTACAACATTTTATTATAATACCCAAGTTCTTTCTGTGAGATCAACAGGTTAAGAAGTGGAGATTTTTCTTTTCAGTGAGAATGTCAGAGTGAAGATGGCCTTTCCATAGTTTCAGTTCACCTGTGAAGGTTAAAGCATATGACTGGTTTGTTCCTGTTTGAATGAGGCAACTTGATGAAGGAAACAGAGCAACTGATACACAATTAGAAGACGATAACCCAATCAATTACATATGGAAACTGGTAACAACCAAATAGGTAAGAAATAAGAATATGTAGAATATAAGTCAAAATATTTGCTTTGCTAATTATTTATCAATTATTTATACAATATGACTCAATCTGATCAAATACATCTCCTTAAGATATAAAAGATCTTCAAAATGTTCATGAAAATGTTTTATGAAAACAAATGCAGGCTTTCAAGCATTTAAAAAATTATTATTTTATTTATTCTTTATTTTTTAAGTTTCCTATTGAGCAAATGCACCCACCAAACAGAGACAGAGGAGAGGGAAAGTGAGAAAGCAAGTCACCAAGTCCGGAACTCAAACTACAGTTGGTCATGTGGGAATACAGCACCTTAACCAAAACTCAACCTGCTGGCTCCAAGACCTCAAAATTTTACTGCATAAAAATAAACTCATACTTTAATTCCTTTATATATATATATATATATATATATATATATATATATAGAGAGAGAGAGAGAGAGAGAGAAAGAGAGAGAGAGAGAGAGAGATTTGCTATAGGGCAGGTGTGCTCATTGTGGAGAGAGACAGAAAGCGAGAAATCACCCTAGGGAGATGATCATACCACAGTCAAGATTTGGGGCATGCACGCACACACACACACACACACCCCACATGCCCAGCGTGAGTTTCAAGCCAAATCGTCCTGGACTTGAACCGTGGTCAACCATATGAGAGTCCAGCAACGTAACTATTACATCATTGCTGATCAATTTTCTACAAACTTTTTGAAGTTTATTTTATATCTATTTCAAACTTATATAACTACATTGTAAAGCAGAAATGTGCAAATAAATCTTACCTGCTCATCATCCAAGATTATGATAAGGGTCAAATTTGAAAATGCAAAAGTGTTGTTTATAATAAAGTGCCCTTATAAATTCTGTTTCTTATTCTCTCATAAAAAGTCAGCCACCATACACACAGAAAACTTTGCCATATATCCTATAGATAATTATACCAACTTTTGACATAATTTTCCGTATGTAACAATAGCTTTAAAGGTGGGTGTGTCCTCATATACATATAAAGATTTGTCTACTGATATATAAATATATCTACAGATACATATACACACATGTATATATGTTTATATGCACAGACTCATATCTATGTATGTGTTAAGTGTTAATAAAAGCATAATGGTATTTACTGTGATAACTAAATATTAGTTGATTTTTTTTTAGAGAGATATTTTTGCTATAGGGCACTTGCACTCACCAGAGAGACAGAGAGAGGCAGAGAGACAAAAAGTGAGACATCATCCCTCCAGAGGGGATGGCTTTGCCGCAATCCTTATCTTCCATTCTCTTTTCAGGATTTTAGGCACACACCAGCACGCACTCCGTGTGAGTTCGAAGCCACCAGATTTGGGACTTGAACTATGATCGACTGCATGGGAGCCCAACAGTGTAACGATTACACCATCTGCTAGTCCCAATATTAGCTTATTTTTATGAATGGCAATCAGAGTTAACAGCAATAATTTAAAACATTAATGAAATTTAAAAATGTAAAATTGTATACATTAATATATATTGTTTATTATTTTATTTTAATTTTTTTTCTTTTGCTACAGGTCATGTGTGCTTGCTGGAGACAGAGGGAGAGAAAGAAAGAGAGGGAAAGTGAGAAATCACCTTCAAGGGAATGGCCACAGCACAGTTCCTTTTCCTCCATTCTCTTCTTGGGTTTTGGGCACACAAGCACATACACCTGGTGTGATATTCTAGGTTCCAGGTCAGGGATTTGAACTGCTTAGTCAACCATGCTGGATCTAGTCCCCTTAATCTCCACATCACTGGCTGGCCCTCTTTTCAATCTTTAAAAAAGCGAATTCCATTATGTTCCTAATGTTTAATTATTCTCAAATGTTGCCTGCACTGTAAACTCCATATCCAGCTACAACTTTAAGAAAACAAGAATATGAACCAAACCCTACAAGGTTATTGGAGCAGACAAGTACCATTTATTTTTTTAAGTAAAGATTAATATAGCATGATCCAACAGTGGTCAGCTCAGGCTAGGGACAAAGCAGGAGAGACAAAGAAGTGAAATGAGTAAGAACATCAGTCTAGACTCATGCAGACCTAAGTTCAGATCTAGATTATTCTATCTATTGTAGTATTAAAAAAGCTACTTAAAACTCTCAAAACGTGGACCAGCAGGTGTTGTGGAAGTTGGCGTGGCTGGATCCCACATGACCAACTGCTTGATTCAAGTCCCAGACACGGCAACTTGAAAACCATGCCAGACACATGTGCCTATGTACCCATTCTCTCAAAAAGAGAATGGAGGAGAAAGGACTTCTGTGTGGTCATCCCCCGGGGGGAGTGATTTCCCTCTTCCTGTTTCTCTGGCAATGCACAGATCCTATAACAAATCAAAAGATAGAAAAAAAAAAAAATTCAAGCCTCAGGTTTCTCTTCCTTAAATCAGTATTATGGGAATAAATATCTAAAGAGTTCCCGTGAAAGTCACATATAGCAATATACCTTGGTGCAGAAAATATAGGTGCAATAAGAAGCACTCCTAATTTCTGCTTTACCATGGCCAAGGGTCAGGTGCTGGGTGTTTTCACTCATCTTTTTGTTTGGTCACAGTGCAAGGATGGTATTTTTAAAATGCACAGCACTTTCAAATGTTCTTAATAATAATTTTTGAATAAATTATTGTGACCCTCAGATCAACATGCATTTATTCCTTTGCCATGTATATTTTGTTAAAAAAATTAAGGCTCTAAATCAATTTAATATTTAAATAATTTGGAGGGATCAGTATATGATGTAATGGTTACATCGCTAGACTCCCACGTGGCCAACTGCATTTCGAGTCCTGACCCAGTGGCTTGAAACTCGTTCTGGGTGCATGTGCATGCAAGCCCAAAATTCTTTCTTCTTTTTTTTGTTAATTTATTTCTTACTATTTAATTTATTTTTTATTTAAATTTAATCATTGTACATCTTTACAGCATATGGTATGGGTTCTCAAAGTATAAATGCATTTTATGTCCAGCAACTCAAAGTTATTACCGTACACAATAACTTTCCATTCTGTGTCTGTTGGGGCTGGGAATGAGAGGCTCAGGAAAAAAACACATTTAACATGCCCAAAATTCTGAGAGGAGAATGGAGGAGAAAGGGATTGTATGGTCATACTTTCAGGAGGGTGGTTTCTCACTTTCTGTCTCTCTGTCTTTTTCTGTCTCTCTAGTAAGCACACATGCCTTATAGCAAAAATCTCTCTTAGAAATTTTTAAATTATTCTTAAGGTCTCCAATTCTTTTATCTGACAAATTAAAAGTGTAAAACCATTTTAAAAGTAAAATGTTTGTTAGATATAGCCCGTATTTTTTTCAGATAAAAAGAATTTTCAAAATTACAATTATAATTTTGACAATGGAGGGAGCAATGTCTCTGTGGTTTGTGATCACAGGGTTTAGAAATTTTAATCATTAAAATGTAATTATCTTAAATGCTGTCTTGGTCTGGATTAAACTCTAAAACAGAAAAAGGACAATAGTGAAAATTGTAAAACTTGAATAAAATCTGTTTTTTTATTTAAAAGTATGTCATGTCATAGTTTTGACCAATGGGTATACCTATGGTAATGTAACATGACATTAGGGATTACTGAGTAAGAATATATAGTAAGTAACTCTGTATACTATCTTGGCAACTTTTCTGATAATCCAAAAGTAATCCAAAGTGAAAAGTTAATGGGACCAGTAGTTGGCATAATGGTTATGTTGTTGGACTCCCACGTAGTCGACTGCGGTTCGAGTCCTGGTCTTGGTGGCTTAAAACATGCCGGGCACGTGTGCGTGCATGTCCAAGATCTCAAGAGGAGAATGGAGGAGAAGAGATTGAGGCATGGCCATCCCCCCTGGGGGGTGATTTCTCGCTTTCTGTCTCTCTGTCTCTCTCTGTCTGTCTTGCAAGCGCACGCGCCCTATAGCAAAAGCCTCTCCAAAAAAAGAAAAAAATAGTGAAAAGTTAATTAAAAAGGGGAAAAAAAGTTCAGATTTTGCTATCCAAAAGCTAGTAACCTCACCTTCACCGTAAAGTGGATATGTGTCATTCAACAAACCTCTATGTTAGCCTCCTGTTAAACAGAGCTAATAACACTTGCTTAAACTGCCTGACTAGAGAGTCCAATAGGCAGTAATCAATGTGCTTTGCAAAGTATGAATCAGAAGGAAGATGTGAAATATTAATGTCAACATTATTTTGTTTAATTTGCCAGAGAGTATAATTGCTTCCTGGAGAGAAACATAAGAAGAGAGAGAAAAAAGGTGAGAAAGCACCCTTGTCGTGGGAATAAACATACCACAATCCCTTTTCCTCCATTCCTCGCTCCTTTCAGGATTTGGGTATTGCATGTACAAGTGCCTGACATGTTTCTCATTCTTCCAGGTCCAGGACTCGAACCATAGAGTTGGCCATGTGGGATCCAGTTGCCTTAACCACCACATCACCAGCTAGTTCTGACAGCATCTTTTTTTAGGTAGCATCTACATACACAAAGTGAGCTGAAAAATTAATTATTAGAATTATACATATGTTTTTAATATCATTATTTCTGTATCATTCCTATTCTATTATAAATTGAAGTGAAACTGATTCATTCATTAATAATTTAAAAATGCATTAGTAACTATTTTTAGAATTATAAACATGTTTGTATTCTTTTTACTTGATTCTAATCCTAAACATTTATTTTAAAAGGATCATTTATCACTGTGAAAATTTAGAAATATCTGAAATATTTAGTAATAGGAAGACACTTATGTAAACAAGACTGCTACACATTAATAGTACATAATGCTGTGAATAAAATACTAATTAATATGAGGACAGGGGCCAGCCAGTGGCATGGTGGATAAGGCACTGGACTCCCACATGACTGACCATGGTTCAAACACTGGACCTGGTAGCTTGCTATCTCACTTTTCCTTTTTCTTTCTCGGGTCAAATTAAAAAATAATAATAATAGCAAATAAAATTAAATAAATATTCATAAAGATAATAATATGATAATGTAGAAGATAAAGCATTTTTATAATAGAAAACAAGAATTATAATGACTCTGCCTATTTGTAAAGATATTTATCCTGTAATCCAAATATCTTGAAGGAAACATGTGGAACATTTGCTGTATAGAAATACTTAAAGTTAGACATTAAGTTTAATAAAGCCAAGAATACTGTATTTTTTATTAACTACATAGTAAAAGAGGGGATTTGATATAATTTTATTATCTGTACAATATAATTCATTTGCATAGGCACAACTAATACACTAACATAACATAAAATCTTATATTTGAAAATGTAAACCATTGTGATCTTTACTTAAATAGCCATACTGTGGGCCTAGTCTTCTCCATCCTCTGAGCACTTACTTTGAAATCAGTTTTAAGTTTACATTTCAAAGGTAGTATCTTACTCAGATCATATTTCTCTCAGAAATTCCATAGTCTGCCTTTTTATAATAGCCATATCCCAAAATACCGAATTCTCTTTAGATTTCAGATAATTTTCTCTCCCAGCAATATCATTTTGCTGATTTCTCTAAATGTCTCCGCTGTTTATTAGCACTTATGAAGGTGTAAGGTGCTGTTTTACTTTTACTTCCACATCTTTTGAGTTTGGTAATATTATAATCCCCATTAAAGATGAGGAGTCTGAAAGCCAGAGATATTACGTAACTAGCTCAGGTGTACCAATTATTATTGACAAGCTCTTGCATCATATTAAACTTAGTATCTGGACCACAACACCCCCACATTTTTTTTTTTTTGAGAGGTTTTCGCTATAGGGCGCATGTGCTCGCCAGACAGACAGAGAGAGACATAGAGACAGAAAGCGAGAAATCACCCCCCAGGGGGGATGGTCACGCCGCAATCCCTTCTCCTCCATTCTCCTCTCAGGATCTTGGGCACGCACGCACACGCGCCCGGCGTGAGTTTTAAGCCACCGGGTCCAGGACGTGAACCGCAGTCGACTACGTGGGAGTCCAGCGACATAGCTATTATGCTAACTGCTGGTTCCCCACCCCCACTTTTAAACACTATATAGCAACTTGAAATTTTCTCTAAGAATGCAAAAATGGAACTGATAAATCTCACCACATACCAGTTTCTTGAAAATTCTGGAGCTAGTAATCTACTCAATATGGAGAAAAGTCCACTCACTGGCTGGCCAAAATGTGAAGATTGTTTCCACCTCTTGCTTCTAAATCTAAGAGAGAGAGGAAGAACATGTCTGGCAGAAGTAGAGAATGTTCTCCACAGCTTCTCAAGTGTTGTCCTCAGCATGGCCTCAGGAAACAGAAAGAAAGAAACAAAAGTTCTCTCTTGAATTTCTGACTAGAATTTAAAGAGATTTCCCTGAGAGGTCAGAGACCTGTGGAACTGCCCACCAATCCCCCCAGGGTTTGGAAATTTCCTATCAGAATGATTTTCTATGACATAAGTTTTTGTGGTTGCTCAAACTTGACTTGCTCAAGTTTGCAAAACTTTTATGTCCCCAGTGAATTAAAATATTTGTTTGTTTTAATTCCTCCTGGGCTTGAAGATGCTTTAATTTCCTTTCATGTTCAAAAATAGTACACTATTTACTGGGATGTAATATAGTATCTCCTGCAGAATTCAGGCAAAATGCCGATATACTTAATAGATGTAAGAGTGGAGTTCTAGAAAAAGGCAGCAACAATCTGTAAGGATAAAGACAGCATGTACTGTTTTCAGATTAGGGAGGGTAGCAACAGGTAATCACTAAAGAATAAAATTTTATGTGCAAATTTGCAGAGATACATAGATTAATCAGAATGTTATTTTTTTCCCTCTCAGTATCTGATCTTGAGATCCCATGACTTTAATAGTAAAAGCACAGTTTAGAGATTCATTGAATTATTTTATTTTATTTGAAAAGGTGTGGCAGATATGTTTCCCCTAATGGAAAGTAGCATAAAGACTGAAGCTTGAGGGAAAATTTGGACTTAATTCATTGGATTCCTCCATAGAGAGACCAGGCCAAGCAGTTTGTTGCTTTGTATAATCTTCAACATTTATTTTCCCTGTTTTTAAGTCTACAGAAAAATGTGGCATTAAGTTGACTCATCAGAAAATAACTGTAATATCTATAAAATTAAGGGAGAAATGTTGTTTTAGGTTAGTTGAAATTTTAAGTAGTTGTTTAAATAGTTGTGTTCACATAAAACGATTACCAGACATGTGCCACACTTCAAAAAATAGGTGATATTTAAAAAACACAACTCAGGTTAGCCAGTGGTACAGTGGCTAAGGCAGTTGGGTCCCATTGGGCTGACTACTCAGTTGGAGTCTTGGACTCAGTGGCTTGAGATGCACACCAGGCACATGTGTGTGTGTGCCCAAAATCACGAGAGGAGTATGGAGAAGGGATTGTGGTGTGGTCATCTCCCGTAGAGAGTGCTTCTTTTTTTTTCCTGTCTCTCTCCATCTATGGCAAACACACATGCATTATAGCAAACTAAAAAAAAAAAAAAAAAAAAAAAAAAAAAAAAAAAAAAAAATTTAGAAAAGAGTATAAAATACAACTTGACAGCAAGACTTCATCGATTCACTGTGGAAACTTGGTTCCCACTTCTAACTACATTTATCATCTTCTGCTTTATTCGATGTCTTGTTTTATTTAATGCTTTAGTTACTTTTTTCTTGGAAAAAGAGAAAAATGCAATAACATTGAAACAAGATTTTGAATATGAACTAAGGGTAAATAATATAAGAAATGGTGATACTGCACAATTATGGAAAATACAGTGTAATTGATTTTCAGAAGGTTGTTTTCACCATAGAATATTTTTTCTACCTTGTCATTTTCAGCTTATGTGTGTCTTTAAGTGTGGAATCAGTCCTTTCCAGGGAAGATATAATGGGGTCTTCATTGTTTGTTTTTTGGATTTGTTTGTTTTAATATAAGGCATGTGCACTCTCCAGAGAGGAGCGAGACAGAGAGATACAGAGAGAGAGGGAAAGTGAGAAATCACTCTGTGTGGGGATGGACATGCCGTAATTCCTTTTCCTACCTTCTCCTCTCTAGATTTTGTACACTCACGTACATGTGCCCAAAGGGATTTTCAAGCGGCCAGGTCCATGGCTCAAACTGGTCCACCATGTGGGTGTCCAGCTCCTCAACCACCGTGCCACCTGCTGACCTCTGTTTGGCTTTAATTTATTCAGCCACTCTGTGTCTCTTGTTTGGTGAATTTAGTAATTTAATCCATTTACATTCGATATAATGTAAAGGAAAAAATAGAAAACAGGAAATACAATAAGTAGACATGAGATATTCAAGTGGTGGAGAGAATTTCAATATATAGTAATTTGTCCTGCCAGAATTTATCCAACATATCAATGTATAATTCTATCATTATCATGTATTAAATTACACAATTTAATGCTTTTCCAAAGATCAATAGTTCAATTTCTGAGTTTTTTCTGATCTTTAGAATTTTTATTTAGCGTATAGCAAAATTTTCAAACTAGAGTTTTAAGAAATGTTATGAGACACCAGCAGGTGGCATAGTGATTAAGACGCTGGAGTCCCAGATACATGGTCGATTATAGTTTGAGTCCTGGACCTGGCAACTTGAAACTCTGGTGCATGTGCATGCGTACATACCCAAAATCCTCAGAGGAGAATGGAGGAGAGAGGATTCCAACATGACCAACCCTCATATAGGGTAATTTATCACTTTTTATCCAGAAGATCTAGTCACTATCTCTGTACATCACACACTTCAACCCCAAGTCCACTATTCAAACACAGACATACATCTAAATAATTTATATAAATGACTTACCAATTTCTGCAAAGAAATGTTTTATTATTGGAGTATATAAATTAATCACAAAAGTATTATCTCCAAAATCAGGGCCTTACTTAGGGTGTGTAGAGCCAACAAAATACGTTTTATTGCAAGAGCCCTGTCTTTATAATAAATTTAATGGAATAAAATAAACAATATGACTTAAATAGACATTATAAAATTTATGAACCAGTATCTGATACAGTGGTTCTTTTTTTTTTTTTTTTTTTTTTTGTGGAGAGATTTTCGCTATAGGGCGCGTGCGCTCGCCAGACAGACAGAGAGAGACATAGAGACAGAAAGCGAGAAATCACCCCCAGGGGGGATGGTCACGCCGCAATCCCTTCTCCTCCATTCTCCTCTTGGGATCCTGGGCACGCACGCACACGTGCCCGACGTGAGTTTTAAGCCACCGGGTCCGGGATGCGAACCGCGGTCGACTACTTGGGAGTCCAGCGACATAGCCATTACGCTAACTGCTGGTTCCCAATAAACACATTTTAAAAGAACCACTGTATCAGGAACCAGAAGTTAATGACTATGTCGCTGGACTCCCACGTAGTCGACCGCGGTTCGCATCCCGGACCCGGTGGCTTAAAACTCACGCCGGGCTCGTGTGCGTGCGTGCCCAGGATCCCAAGAGGAGAATGGAGGAGAAGGGATTGCGGCGTGACCATCCCCCCTGGGGGGTGATTTCTCGCTTTCTGTCTCTCTGTCTCTCTATGTCTGTCTGGCGAGCGCACGCACCCTATAGCGAAAATCTCTCAATAAATAAATAAATAAATAAATAAATAAATAAATAAATAAAATGTATTTATTTATTCATAAGAGAGAGAAGAAGAAAAGAGAGAGTGTAAAGGATAACCTATAGAGTCTTGCCATGCTGCAACTCCCCTTTTCCCCAGCTTCCAGCCAGCCAGAATTGAATTCACCTGGGATCTGAACCCAGGGCCTTCAGTATAACATAGTGGCACCCTACTGCTTATACCACCATGGTCAGACCAGATAGAGTGATTTAATGTTGGAAAATTAGAACAGGAACTAGAAAGGAGGCACCTAGGTATTTATTGTTCATTTAGAGTACATGAAGATCCTTGTTGTCCAGAAATGTCTCCATGTAAGTACAAGAACCACTTTTTTTTTCTCTTCAGAGAACGTTATGTTGAAATAATATGTCTACAATTCATTAGTATCATTTAATGTTACTTTATATCATTACTACATAATTTATTGGGATGTCCATAAATATTTTTTTAAATACTATCTTATTGATATTTTCTTGATAATGAGCACAAATATGAACCCCATGAACAGAGCATGCAAATTTTTTTTTTCTTTTTTTGGAGAGGTTTTTGCTATAGGGCGCATGCGCTCGCCAGACAGACAGAGAGAGACAGAGAGACAGAAAGAAGGAAATCACCCCCCAGGGGGGATGGCTACGCCGCAATCCCTTCTCCTCCATTCTCTTCTCGGGATCTTGGGCACGCACGCACACGCGCCCGGCGTGAGTTTAAGCCGCCGGGTCCAGGACTCGAACCGCGGTCGACTACGTGGGAGTCCAGTGACATAGCCATTACGCTAACTGCTGGTCCCCAGCATGCAAAATTTTTAAAAAATGAGAACAATAATTGATTTTCTGGTTATATTAAATTGACTAAAATTTTATCAAAAATTTTTTTAAAAATGCTAACAATAATTGATTTCCTGGTTATATTAAATTGACTGAAATTTTATAACCTAAGTATAAAACCACAAGAGTTCCAGTTATGTCTTCCCATAAACTGGTTAGGCCATAATCACTACATTCTTGAAATGCAATGTCTTTCTTTGTTGTTAATGTAGATTATTGTTAGTATAATATTTTCCCCATAGAGCTGTTTTTTTTTTTTTTTTCCTTGGAGAGGTTTTTGCTATAGGGGGTGTGTACTCGCCACAGAGATAGAGAGAGAAAGAGAGACAGAAAGCAAGAAATTACCCCTCCCCCCCCAGGGGATGGCCACACCACAATCCATTCTCCTCCATTCTCTTGGGATCTTGGGCATGTACATACACCCAGGGTGAGTTTAAGCCACCAGGTCTGGGACTCAAACCACGGTCAACTACATGAGAGTCCAGCCAAATAGCCATTATGCCAACTGCTGGTCCCCAAAGAACTGTTTTAATGCTACCCATATATTAATTTTTGTTTGTCTGAAGATATTTTCCAATTTTATTTTTCTTCATCAATCTATTGATTGTTCGGCAGCATGTTTTTTAATTTCAAAAGTATTGATAAATTTTCTGAAATTCCTGCTATTGTTGATTTCTACTTTCACACCATTATGATCAGTAAAAACTTCTTTCTTTCTTTTTTTTTTTTTTTTAGCGATATTTTTCTATGGGACACGTGTGCTAGCCAGAGAGACAGATAGAGACAAACAGAAAGCAAGAAATCACACCTCTCCCCCCGACCCCCAGGTGATGTTCACGCCACAATCTTTTCTCCTCTATTCTCCTCTCAGGATCTTGGGCATGCATGCATACGTGTCCAGCATGAATTTTAAGTTACTGGGTCTGGGACTCGAACTGCAGCTAACTATGTGTGAGTTCAATGATGTAACCATTACACCACCTTTGGTCCCAAGATTCTTGATATTATTTTATTCTTCTTATGTTTGCTAAGACTTGTACATGAACTAACATTTAATCTGTGCTCAAGTATATTCTGTGAGCCCATAAAGAAAATAGGTATCCCGCTGCTGCTCTTGGATGGCATGTTCTATATATGTGTGTTAGGTTCATTTTTTTCTAATGTATAGGTCAATTCCAGTATTTCTTTATTGATTTTCTGTCTTCATAATCTGTCCAGTAATGAATGTGTGGTGTTGATGTATCTTATTACTATGATTATTATTGTGTTAGTATTTATACCTTCAGATTTATTAATGTTGGCTTATGTATTTAGAGGTCCCCATGTTGACTGTATATATATTTAAAATTGTTACATCCTCTTGATGAATTGATTGCTTATCATATAATGACCATCTTTGTCTCTTTTTTATAGGTTTTTACTTAAACTCTATGTTTTTTTTCCTTATGTTTTTGCCATAGGGTGCATGCAATTGCCAGAAAAAGACAAAGAGAGGGAAAGTGAGAAACCACTGTCCAGGGGGATTACCATGCCATAATCCCTTCTCCTCCATTCTCCTCTCTGGATTTTGGGCACACATGCACACACACAGGCACTTGGCTTGTTTCTAAAGCCACCAGGCCTGGGACTCAAACCATGTTTGGTCATGTGGGAATCCAGCGCCTTAACCACCATACCACCTATGGGCCCCAACCTAAAATCTATTTTATCTAAGTATCGCTACTCCTGCTCTCACTTGGTTTTCATTATTATATTTTCATTTTTAGTTTATGTATATCCTTAAAAGTGAGATGACTCTTTTGTAGGTAGGATATAATTGGGATCAATTTTATTTTATCCATTCATTCTATGTCTTTTGATTGAAGAATTTGATCTACTCAAATTCAAGGTAATTATTGATAGGTTAGAACTCAATAAATACTGACATTTGTTAATTTTCTTCCTTTTTAGGTGTGTGTGAGTATAATTTCCAGAACATGTGTGAGAGCATGTGTGCTTACCAATGGGCCATGCTTATGCTGAATTTTTTTTTATTACTATTATTTCTAAAACCTCTCAGGGGCCTTTAGAATTTTGGAATAAGACCCTGTCATCATCTGAAGGTAACTACTCACTTTTTTGAGAGACTGTTTTGGCCTATAATTGGGACTTAGTAGAAATTGAACCTTACAACATGGGCCACCAAATTACCATGTCACCTCAGTGATCTATCATGAACTGGGTGTTACTGACCCACTATTCTATAAAGTTGAGTGTGTACATCACTTGCCAAGTCAAAAAGTTGGATGTTCACAATATCACTCCATCATCAAATGAAAGTTCTGTATCCATGTTCGGGTGTCGAGCCAGTCATGAAGGCACAAGACAGTTATATGAAGAAATGGCCTCCATGCCCATTGTTCCTGTTTGTGCCTTGCCATATTCTCTCTCCAGTCTTTACCTATGGTTTCATGTAGAGTTCTCTATGATTAGAGAGGAAGACAAGACTTGGCCCTTGTTTACAGATGGCTGTGCATGATATGCAGGTACCACCTGAAAAGAGAACACCTATAGCACTACAGCCCCTTTCTGGGACAGCCTATAAAAGAATATATACTGACTCCTGGGCTCCAATGGTTTGGCTGGTTAGAAGGAAAATTTATTACAAAACTAGTGACAAAGAAATTTAGGGAAGGGGTATGTGAATGGATTTACCCGAATTGGCAAAATATGTGAAGATACTTGTGTTCTAAGAATCCTCGGCTGAGAAGGGTTTTAATAATCAAGTGAGTAGTTAACTGTTGTATGGATACCAATCAGCCTCTTTCCCCAAACACCCCATTATCACCTAATGGACTCATGAACGAAGTGACCCTGGTAATAGGGATGGAGGTTATGAATGGGCTCAGCAAGATGTATTCCCATTTACCAAGATCGACATAGCTACAGCAGGTAGCAGTCTTAACTTTCAATGGAAACTGAAAGTTAAGTAGAGCGGACTAGCAGGTGGCATGGTGGTTAAAGCGCTGAACACTCCCACATGATCAACCACAGTTCAAGTCTCAGACCTTGTGGATTGCTTTCTCACGTTCTCTCTCTCTCTTTCTCTCTGATCAAATTTAAATAAATGAATGAATAAATAAAATAAAATATTAAAAAATTCTAAAGAAAATTCTAAAAAAAAAATTATAAAGGAAAAAAAAAAGAAAGTTAAGTAGAAACATTTCGTTCTCTGGAACTAAGACTTCAAAGCCAGAAGATCATACCATTACAGGAACAGAAGGCAACTATTTGTTAGTGGGTCATTAGGGCTCGTTGTGAGTGTGCCACTCCTATTTTTACCCCTTGACACCCGTGTCATGAATCCTGGCTATGAGAGAAACATAACCACATAATGGGCTTGGATTGAAAGACTGCTACCTGGTCACTTTAGGTGTCTTATTACTCTGAGCCAATAGGCTAAGAAGGAAATTACAGTGTTGGCTGGGGTGATTGCTCTATACTGCCAAAGGGGAATTAAGCTATTACTTCATGATAAGATCCCTACATGTATGTCTGGAATACAGGAGATCCCTTCGAGCTTGTGTTAATATTACCATGTGCTGGGACCAGCAGATGGAGGAATGGTTACGTTGCTGGACTCCCATATAGTCGACCATGGTTCAAGTCCCAGACCCAGTGGCTTAAACTCATGCTGGGTGTGTGTGTGTGTGTGTGTGTGCATGCCCAAGATCCTGAGGGGAGAATGAAGGAGAAAGGGTTGTGGCAGGGCCATCACCCCTGGGGGATATATATATATATATATATATATATATATATATAACCATGTGCTGTTACTAAGATCAACGGGAAATGACTTCAACCCAATCATTACAGAACTACAAATGTTTCAGATCCTTCAGGAATACAGGTTTTGATGACCCTGATAGAGATTTAGATTACCCTGTCACATAAAGAATCTTGACCAGCTGAGTTGACTAATGTTATTGTCAAGAGGATTTTCTCCATATACTGTTAAGAATGTATTTGCATATATACACAGATAAGGCATATATTTTGTTTTATTTCTTATAATTTCTTTGGCATATAGCAAAAGTTGCATTGATATGATTAATTTTACATCATAGTGTTTAAGTTAAAGGATTGATGCCTTTTTGTTTATACCCAGGATAATTATAGAATGTTCGGCAAAGTAATGATTTTGTTATTGTCTTTAGTTGGATATTAAGTATAATTTAAGAAGATGCTTATGGGTGCCAGGTTAACAAGTGATGGACTTGCGAAGATTAATACAGGGTGTCAATTTGTCTAGATTTAAGGATGGCTGAAAGGTTGATAATATATTGTTTCTAATGTGTCTGTGAGAAGTGTTGTCAGAAGATATTGATCTGTGAGTCAGTGGACTGACTCTGGAAGTCCTGCCTTCAGTGTTGAGCTTACACCACCCAGTCAGCTGAGAGCATCCAAGGGATAAAAAGAGAAAATGAAGTTATGTTTCCTCTCCCAATCTGTTTCTTTCTTGGCCTTCTTTTTCCAGGTGTGTTTTGTGTTCTACTTCTATAGCTTCTGCCTTACTTCACTTGTCCCTTGTTTGCATCTGTTCCTTCCAACTCCTGACCTCTGTACCTCTTTAGCCATCCAGACTCGAAGTTCTATAACCGTTGGACTCTGAACTCATACTAATGACTGTTCAAGTGCTCTTGGGCCTGTGGCCTCCTGAAGGCTACACCTTTCAAGCCTCATAATGTAGCTGCACCAGCTTATCAGCTTGTCTGTCTTAGTCTTTCACCTGTTTCTCTATCTTGAAAACAACCTATAGTAGTAGTAGTATTCTACTTTGTGATGGAGGGAAACAATTCCTATAACCAATCTCTTTTTTTACGCATGTATTTATCATGTTGGTTCTATTTCTCTGAACACTAACCAATGCAGATTCCCATACGCCTCATCAAATAAGGGAGTTTTTAAAAAAAAATAGTATTGGGGCCAGTAGATGGTGTAATAATTGTGTTACTGGGTTCTCACAGAGTCAACTGCAGTTTGAGTCCTGGTCCTGGAGACTTAAAACTCACACCAGACTCATGTGCATGAAAAAGATTCCAGGAGGAGAATGGGAGAAGGAATTTCTGTGTGACCATACCCCCTGGGGGATGATTTCTTGCTTTCTGTCTCTGTCTCTCTGGGGAGCACATGTACCCTATAGCAAAAAAAAACTATCTTATTTTTTTTAAAATAGTGTCTTTATAATATCAACCATTCCACAGTAGAACCTGGAAAAAAGAAACATCTTTAAAATCTGAATCCAAATCTTGAAGATAAAGGCCAAATTATTCAATAATATTTAAAAACAAAATAAGTATGTATCTTTTCCTTAAAGAATACATGAATTCAAGATATAAAATCAAAACCACTTTATTCAAAAATATCTTAAGTCCACCTGAAGTGAATCTCATTTTGTTTTTCTAAAGAAGGGCAAATGGAAAAACCCAGGCCAGTCCCATCCTGAGATGGATACTGAACTTGAGCTATGAAATATTGCTGTCCTTGACAAAAATGAAGATTTTCTGCTGAGACTGCCCAACCTTCAGATTCATTTCAAGTGGGTAAAGCATTCTCTGGGCTCGCAGGTCCCTCCTTTATTGTGCTAACTGGTGCCTTTCCACATTCCATTTAGGAAAGGCCAAAATCCAGGCCAGGCCCATCCTGAGATGGGTACCAAACATGAGCTATGAAATATTGTTTTCCTTAGCCAAAAATGATTTTCTGCTGAGACTTCTCCCTCCAGATGCATTTCTGGTGGCCTCTACGCATTAAGTGTCTAGACAGGCGAACAGGATCCAAACATCTGAATACAATTAGGGTCAGAATATTCCTCTATTCCCACTGAATCTGATGCACAAAGAATGAAAACAGAACAGAAAAGAGATTGCAGATCACCTCCTTCTGCATGCCTCTGAACACTAAGATTGAACTTCAAGAATTAGGAAGAAATGCACCATCCATCAGATGACTAGAAATCATCACAGCGTCACAAGAAATATGGGAAAGCAAGAAAATACCTCTCCTCCAAGGAAAAATAATAATTCCTCTTCATCCTCAGACAGCACAATGAAACTCGTGGAAATGTCTGATAAAGAATTTAGAATATTCATAGTATCAAAGCTAATAGAGATGAAAGAGAAAAGAGACAATGAACTGCAGAAGAGGCAGGAGAAAGGAGCTGATGAGTTCCAGGAAGTGAGGAAATTCTTGAAAGATCTAAAAGAGGAAATACACACTCTAAAAAAGAATCAAATGGACCTGTTAGAGATGAAGAATATAATACAGGAAGTCAAATCTATTTTGAAAGTATTAAAATTAGACTAGATCATACAGAAAATTGAATTTCAGATGTAGAAGATAGAATTGCTGGCCTAGAAAAGCCCACCACGGGAACCAGCAGTTAGTGTAATGGCTATGTCGCTGGACTCCCACGAAGTCAACCGCGGTTTGCGTCCCGGACCCGGTGGCTTAAAACTCATGCCGGGCGCGTGTGCGTGTGTGCCCAAGATCCCGAGAGGAGAATGGAGGAGAAGGGATTGCGGTGTGACCATCCCCCCTGGGGGTGATTTCTCGCTTTCTGTCTCTATTGTCTCTCTCTGTCTGTCTGGGAAGTGCACGCACCCTATAGTGAAAACCTCTAAAAAAAAAAAAAGAAAAGAAAAGCTCACCACAAAGACTGAAAAAAAAAATTGCACCCCAAAATGAGAATAATATATGAGAAATATTAGATACCATCAAATTCCCAAACATCTGGATAATTGGTATCCCAGAAGGTGAAGGGACTCATAAGGGCATTGATAATCCATTCCATGAAATCCTGCAAGAAAACTTTCCAAGCCTAGAGAGGCACTCAAAGATTCAGTCCCAAGAAATACAAAGGATCCCAAATAGAATCAACCCAAGATCTTCTCCAAAGCACATTACAGCCAGATTGACCAAAACCACAGAAAAAGACAAGATACTAAGATTGGCAAGAGAGAAACGTCAAGGTACCCAAAGGATATCCCATCAGGCTAACAATAGACCTCTCATCGGAAACAATGTGAGCAAGGAAAGAATGGGAAAATATATTCAAAGTGTTAAGGGAAAAGCAATTTCAACCAAGAATACTGTACCCAGGAAGATTATCCTTCCTATGGGAAAAAAAACAAAACAATAACATTCTCAGATAAACAAAACCTGAAAGAATTTACCAACAGCAGGCCAGATCTCCAAGAAGTTCTCAAGGGAGTGCTATACCAGGAAAATTAAATACAGACTTACAGAAATAAGAGTTTAAAAACTAAGAAAATGGCCAACTTAATCGTAGGGACAAGTCTAGAGTTGAATATTATATCCCAGAATTTAATCGGGAAGAATGAACCTCAACAGAAAATAGATAAAGTACATGAGATTGAATTGGTAAAACAGAATTTTATGCTTTTGACTAAAACATTACTGATTTTCTTCTAGGCTTTTTTTTCCAGTTTTAAGGATTTTTGTCCTATCTTGAGCTGATGATATGGTCATGTACCTATAATTTGAACAGTATCCTAACCTGTTTCCTGCCTTTAAGTTTTAAGCAAAGTTCCTTAACATTTCTTTGATTTATTAAAGCTAAAACCACTCTTTTGAAATTTAAAAAATATATTAAAAAATACCAATTTAAAAACCATAATAAGCTATATAGCTTCAGCTAGGCACTACCTTATTTTACATATATTCTACTCAGAGTTTCTCGCTTAAAGTCAGGCATGTATTCACAGATTTATATAAAGCAGCTGAATTTGCTATTGAAAGTAGTGAGATTATTTAAGAAATTTGTGAATCAATAAAATGTGGGAGGGAAAAGGAATGGAAAACAACTATAGACATCTGAGATAAGGTGGGAGGAAGGTGGGAAATGGCAGAGGATGAGAAATAGGAGTTATAGGTGTATATATATATATATATATATACATATAGTTATAGTTATAGTTATAGGTGTGTGTATATATATATATATATATATACACACACACACACACACATACATACATACATATACCTATATCTATCTATATAGATGTATGTATATATATTATATAATATAGAAATGGAAGAATATTGATGATAACATATATGATTAAGCCACTATGCAGTTTATTCAGAATAGGAAATCACATTTTGTATGCTGTGTCGATGCTCAGGGAATTAATGTAAATTAATTAATTAATTAACAAAATGTTTCAGAAGAAAATTCCAGTGCACTTGATCTTAGATTCTAGGTTCGTCCATATTTTTAGTTTAAAGTATTTTCTGAAACAGTAAAATGTGGAAAAGAAGTTTAGTATGGAAGGGAGAGAAGGGAAAGGGGAAGGAAAAAACAAGTAAAAGTATGCTTAATTGACAAAATAATGAGAAGCTATTTGCTGATAAGTTATAGAGTAATATCTTTGGCTTGATTGACATGCATAGTATTTGTGCTGGAAAAGAAATGTCGTACATTGTAAAGATATGATTAAATGCAAATAAATAAATTAATTAAAATAAAGAATGGCAAATAAAGTAGATAATTTTGTTCCTTGTTATTAAATATTATACTGGTGAGCTGAGATTTTCCTTGGAACACTTGACAGCATGCAAACTGGAATTTTAACATCTACAGTGTTTATACAAGGGAACTTCCAAATTTGCTCATGCAAAATTGAATTTAAGAGTTAATTTTTGGTGCACTTTTTAAAAAAATCCAGACATAGATTTTTCATAACATGCATTTTCCATAGTCTTTTGGAAGTTATCTCATATATATTATAATAGTTTTCCCCTACTTTCCCTCTTTATATTTTCATCTTTATATATACAGATATATTCTTTTTTAAAATTTATTTATTTTATTCAGGTAGAGCATCTATGTTTGCATGAGAGAGATCGAGGGAGAGGGGAAGAGAGCATGAGAAGCGCCTCGAATGGGGTCTCATTAAACTTTAATCTCACTTCCCTGTTCTTCAGTTCCTTGGGATCTTAAACATACAGGGGTGGGCCCAGCATGTTTTCAAGTTGTCCTAGTAATTCAAACCTGTGATCAGCCAGGTGGCTTCCAGTAATCCAGTTTAATTTGCTACCAATTATGACACTAAGCTGGATCTATATATCTATATATTTTTTTTCCTTTTTACTGCTCCAATATTATTTATTAATTATTAGTAGGAGACTGGAGTTCTAATCATTGGACTTAGGGCATGAATGAGTAACTGTTATCCCTGCTCTGAAAGGTATTATACTATTATGAGAAAAAGAGAACATGTAAAAGTCAGGAAATATATTTTTAAAATATAGTTTGGGATAATGGATACTAAGGATATTTATCAATATATAAAGCTAAAGAATACTTGAAGAGAATGTCCAGAGAAAGTCATCACAAAATACTTCTCTGAAGTGTTGGAAAGTCATCTGAAAATGGAAAAAAACAAAAACAAAAACAAAAAGAAGAACAAAAAAAAAACTGAATGTGAGCCAGCCAAGAATAGGTTCTGAGAAAGATAATTTCAGCAAAACAAAAAATAAGAATAAATCTATGAATTGAGAACGACTTAGATTGCATAATAGGCAGGGTAGGAAAACAAGTAAGTGCAGACACATTGTGAGAAAGAAAGCGAAGTATGTAGTGCAGTGAAGAATTAGGAAAAATCTGATTAAGCTAAATATTGTAGTATAACCAGTTTCAAACTCAAAACATGTTGCTTACTACTGTGTGTCCAGCATTTTGAAGTAAATTGGGAGGGTAAGATATCATTGTTTTTGTAGGAAAAATTTGTTCTCAGCATGTTAAACTAGTGACCATTCAAATCCCCGTGTTCCTCTATAGTTTCCCCCTGGCATTCTTTGTCTCTGCATTCTTCAAGGTATAGATCAAGGAGTTTAAATGTGTAGATCAAAGGATTTAACATGGGTGCAACAGTGGTAAAGAATGCAATCATTGTTTTGTCTATACAGTAAGTAGTCATAGGTCTCAAATATAAGCAAATAGCACAAGTAGCAAGATAAACAAGGTGAGGCAGGAATAATAGGTGAAGAAGGTTTTGTGCCACACTTCAGAGCTGTAAGATTTCAGAAAACAAAGGATACCCATGTAGGAGACAATAAGTATAAGAAAGATGGTCTCACACGTTGCCTTACTATTGAGGATGACTAAGAGACCCAGGGCATGGATGGCCATGCAGGCAAGTTTCAACAATGGAAACAAAACAAATCACATACAAAGTGGTATCTGGACCACAGAAAGGTATTTGGTACATGAGGAGAAGTTGTACTGTCGCATACAGAACAACCCCTCACCCAAGCCCCTCCCACGATCAGGCAGCATGCCTGAGGGCTCATGATGGCGGTGTAGTGCAGGGGCCTGCAGATGGCGTATTGGTCATAAGCCATCCCAATGAGCAGGATGATGCCCACGCCACCAAAGAAATGCTCTGCAAAGAGCTGTGTCATGCAGTCTTCCAGGGAGAATGTCATGTTCTCAGAGAGGGAATTCACAGTCACCTTGGGGGCAATGATGAAAGAATAAGTGACATCCATGTAGGACAAGGATCAGTCTGTTAAGTCCATTTATTCTGAAATGTAGTTTTGTCTAATGTTTCCTTTTTGATTACCCATCTGGAAGATCTTCCTATTGTCAAATATGGGATATGGAAGTTCTCTACTGTTATCGTTTTGTGGTCTGTCTTTTCTTTCAGATCTATTAATATTTGCTGTATATATTAATGTGCTCTGATATTGGGGCACACTTATATTTGTAGTAGTTATGTCCTCCTGATAAACTGACACCTTTATCACTATAAAATGACCTTCATTAGCTTTTTATACATTTATATAGTTTTTGACTTTAAGTCTATTTTTTTTTACTGGTAAGTAAGTGTAGGTACTCCTGCTCACTTTTCATTTCTATTTGCATGAAATACCTATTTCTGTCTCTTTAGTTTAGCTCTATTGTTGTCCTTATAGGTGAAGTGAGTCTCATAGGGATCATAAAGTTATGTCTTTTTTTTTTTGTTTATTTCTTTTAGTTTCTTAGTCCATTGAGTGACTCAGTGCCTTTTGACTGAGTAACTTAACCCATTTACATTCAACATAGTTATTTATAGGTAAGAACTTATTGTGTTTCCATCAGATTAAATCTCTACCCTCTCAACACTGTTACAATGGCTCATGGAATTTCATTACATTAATTTTGAAGTAACACTCTCAAACCACAGTATACTCTGTTTAGTCACTTTAGTAGTTGTTTTTAGGTTTATAGTATGCAATTTTAACTTATCACAGCTACATGCATGTGACAATCTGTCAGTTTATATATACTATAGTCAGCATCCATTTTTCCTCTTTATACTTCTATGTATTGTTATTATACATTTTATTTCTACATATTTTATAAACACACCAAGTACTTTGTTTTTATTTTTGAAATAGGCTTCATGATTTTAAAGTTACTTAATTTCTGAAAGTATTCTTTCTCCCCACCCCCAATCTGAGTAATGGGAGGAATAATGACCACAAAAATATCAATTTTAATAATGAAATGAGATTAGGTACATAAAATGTTCAAAAACAATGACTTATATGTAGTAAATTTCCTAAAACATGCTTATAAACATTATGATGAATTTCCTAAGTAAAATTTATCTGATGTATATGAGCTGTTATAAAACTGTTTTTTTTATTGAGCTACCTGGTAGTTTGGTAATTAAGACAACAGAATCTCACATGCTGGACTGAGAAGTTCTTGTCCCAGAACAGTGCTTGAGAAACTGCCATATGTGTTTGAATGCATGCCCCAAATCCTGGAAGTAAGAGAAATGGAGGGAAAAGGATTGTGGCATGACCATACCCAATGGAGGGAGCTTTTAAATGTTCTCTTTCTCTTTCTAGCTCTCACCAGAGAACACATGTCCTGTTTGCAAATATATATATATTTTTTCTGAAGTCTTTCATGACTAAATATATATATATTTTCTTTTGTTCAAAAGAAGGGAAGCCAAGTAAATTCCAGTGATGATTATTTACAGCACTGCATATTCTTTCTAAAACTGCAACTTCTTAGGGAAACTGTCTGAAAGTACTTAGAACAGGAGTATTCTGTTAGCCTGTGAATTATGCATGCATGGTGTCAACCAACTGGAGATACAGCAGGCTACATCAATTACTATAAAATGGGAGGAGAAATGGCTCCTTAAAAGAGAGGTGCTGAAAAAGTTTACTTTTCATTAATATCTGATGTAAATATAACTTATGAGTAATCTAGTAATCTAGAAATGACTTAAAGTATGCAGGTGGATGTGTTAAGTTATATGGTAAAACTATGCCACTTTACAAGACACGTGAGCATCTGCAGATTTTTTTATCCAGTGGGTTCCTTAGAATAATACCCATGGATACTAAGGGACCTGTTTACTGTATGTTTTTCTTAATTCCTGACTTTTTAAAATTCTTGAGCACTTTCCTTTTAAAAATTTTATATTGTTTATTTGTATTCAATTGTTGTACATCTTTATGGTGTACTATGCTTCTCAAAAAAATAAAAAAGGGAGGAACTGGCTGGTGACATGGTGGTTAAGGGCACTACATTCCCACATGGTCAACCACCATTCGAGTCCCAGACCTGGCGGCTTTCTTTCTTTTCCTTTCTCTCTCTCTCTCTCTCTCTCTCTCTCTCTCTCTCTCTCTCTCTCTCTCTCTCTCTGCCATTCTCTGATCAAATTAAAATACATAAATAAAGTTAAATAAAATAATTCTTTTAAAAAAAAGAAAAAAATGATCTGAGTCCTATCCTAATTTTCCAATAAAAGTTGGACATTTGTTTTAATTTTAATTTGTTTTGCTTATTCTCTGTTTCCTTTTGTGTGACATACCCCAACACTCCATCGTAGAATTGAAAATTTATTGTCATGGATATGACTAGCTGTCTAAAATAAATGTTGGGGTGGTAGATCATAGATTTGTTCACACACTCTCATGCAGTTTTATTGCTTTTAATGACTGCAGTAAAATTCTACAATAGATCCCACTTTGATTTTTTTTTTTTCCTATTCCTCTCTCGACATAAAGATCTCCTTCAAAGCAAAGCCAGTCTTTCTGAAGAGCTATCCAAATTTTCCTCCTGCTCTTCAGAGGAGCAAATTAGACGGAATTGGCAGAATTTCCTGAACATCTCTGGACCTGAATAACAGCATAAACCTCTAGAGACACAATGCTCAGAGTGTGTCTCATGTAAAGTACAAGAAAAACTTACAGTCTGAAAATTCCCTGTAGGATTGGGGAATATAACATAGGACAACAGGCTTAGTGTTATTTGGTGAATAACTTTTAAGGAATGCTTCTGGGAAAACAATTTCTCATAACGTTAAAAAGAAAAAAACAAAACTGAATTTTCCCTCAGGTTATATTTGGCTTTCACAGTGCAAAATTTTAAAGCCATAATCATAAAAGGCATGACTACTATGGAATAGATAGATATAAATAGAAAGGTAGATAGATTTAGATATTTAGATTTAGATATTTAAAAATTCTCTTGTTTACTTTTCAGTATAATTAGATAGTTAGGGAGTTGCATCAGCATTTAAAATCCTAAGTCACTTTCTTGTGGAATGAATAGATATTTTTCTGTGATACAAAAATAGTTTTCAGGGGCATTTGCATGTTCATTCTCCTTGTGAAATAGTAAAATTTTGCTCCTGGAAATACAATGAAAGTAATCCTGATGAAATTTTCAGATAAATAACCCAGATTTGTATGAGCTTCTTGTTTATGTTATAAAACTTTTTTTCAGTTGTAAATGCTAGGGAAGAGTGAGTAAACTGTGTAAACAAGGGAGGCAAATGTGTGACCAAGACGTTTTCTTTAGCAACATAAAGCTACCTTGAAGATTATTCACATCTGATTTGCAGGTAATCCCTACTTACAGTGCTGGTCTAAGGCTCATTTAACTTATTTTGATTTATCCTATTGTTTTAAGGCTGTGAATTTAGATATGGTCTAACAAGATTCATGAAAGTAAAAAACTGTTTTGCAATGTTTAGTTTTATTGTATATTATATGGAAAGTTTATTTTTACATAATACATCAAAAAATAAAGAATTTTTCAATTGTCACTGACCTTTCTGCCTCCAGCATTTAGAAAAAGTCCCATAATTCAAAAGACCGATCTTCTAAAATTATCTGGATTCACAGGAATCAGGTAAACTAAGTTTTTAATGTCACATGCTGAGGTCATATATACACATATATGTGTGTATATATATATATATATATATATATATATATATGTATGTATATATACACACAGTACATATATATATATATATATATATATATATACACACACACACATACTTTATATATATATATGAGGTACTAGCTTTTGAAACCCATATCTTTTCGCCACCTAAAATAATTTTAAATGTCACTAGTAATACAGCTACACAATTATAAAAAAACTGAAATTGTTATTCATATTATTGCATTGAAGATTGCTGTATTATTAAAAATCGGTCTTCGTGGGGTTCAAATATGGCTTCCACACTTACTCTGAAAGTAAGGTATAAAGTTCACCTGGATTCTACCTAGTTCCTTGCCAGTGAAGAGAATAAATGTGCAAGTGAATTCTGATGGTACTGTATTATTCTATTAGTTTTATATATGTCCTGTCCTATCTCTGATTATGTAGAATATAATATATATGAATTTGTAAATAACGAATTATGCAACAGAAATATCTGAGTACTTCCTGAGCATAAAATTAGTCTCACAGTTGCATTGGAAAACAACATAATTTATTAACATTTGGTGCCTATAATTCACTGTAGCAGAACACGCAAATTATATAGATTCAGATTAGCTGTGCATTTTATTTAGGTGTTTTAAAAATTCAAACCATTAATAACAATTCTAATTTTAATTTATATCAATTACATTAATTTTTGTTTTTAAATGTCTTTTTATATTTTATCATTTTCAAATTTACATTGAATTATTGTATGTATTTGTGGAGTATAACTTTTTTTAAGGTTATTCCCATAGGGCACACACACTAGCCTGAGAGAGACAAAGAAAGAAATAGAGAGGGAAAGTGATAAATCACTGCCCAGGTGGGAGGACATGCTGCAACCCCCCTCTTCCATTCTCACCTCAGGATTTTGATCATGCACACACACACACACACACACACACACACACACACCACTGTGATCTTCAAGCTGCCAGGTCCCAGACTCGAACCATGGTCAACTGTGGGAGACTCCAGTGCCTTAACCACCATGCCACCTGCTGGCCCCTAGAATATGTATTTTCAAATCACATCAAGAATGTTACCATATTAATTATCTTCAACGAAGAACATTTCATTATGTTGT
Source organism: Tupaia tana (assembly GCA_026018925.1). Classification (NCBI taxonomy): domain Eukaryota; kingdom Metazoa; phylum Chordata; class Mammalia; order Scandentia; family Tupaiidae; genus Tupaia; species Tupaia tana. The sequence goes on from JAKSZU010000012.1 coordinate 54,885,809, forward strand.
GTACCTTTGATGTGCATTCTACTAGGTCTTTTTCCATAAAAGAATAATAAGAAATCTTTTTTGAAAATATAATTTTTAAATCATTATATTTTCAAAATGATAAAATATATTATTAGTATTATTAAGACAGAATATATGGGAAAGTACAAAGAAACAGCATTAGAGACATCAGCTGAAATTTCCAAATATAATTAGTATATTGATTTGTAATTTTGTTGAATTGCATAATTTACTGATACTTCTTATGTAATAGCAATGATATTATACATATTTTATTCATCTTTATTCTTTCCTCAGTTATTCACTTATTTGTGTATAGCATGCAACATACAGACAGTCAGAGAAACGTATCAGAATTCATTCTTCTGGGTCTTTCCTCTGGCCGGAACCTACAGATATTTTGCTTCATGTTCTTCCTCTTGTGTTACGTTGCCATCCTGGCGGGAAACCTTCTGATCCTAATCTCCATCAGATGCAGTGCTCTTTTTAACCAACCAATGTACTATTTCCTCAGCCATTTATCCTCCATGGACATCTGCTATACCTCCTGCGTGACACCCAAACTGATTGGTGACCTACTTATGGGAAGAAAAATGATCTCCTATAATGATTGCATGTTACAGGTCTTTTCCTTGCACTTCTTTGGAATGATTGAAATTTTCATTCTTACAGTCATGGCCTTCGATCGCTGTGTTGCCATCTGCAAACCTCTCCACTACATGATTATCATGAACAGGGCAAGATGCAATATTTTAGTCTTGACTGCTTGGGCTGGTGGGGCTTTCCATTCCTTTTCCCAGTTCTCTCTGATAATCTGGTTACCCTTCTGTGGCTCCAATGAAATTGATCATTACTATTGCGCTATTTTTCCTTTGCTGAAAGTCGCCTGTGTTGACACCTACATTATTGGCATCCTTGTGGTTGCCAATTCAGGAGTGGTTGCCTTAGTAACCTTTGTTCTCTTGTTTGGATCTTATATTATTATACTGTGCACCTTAAGAAATCACTCAGCAGAGGGAAAGCGCAAAGCCCTGTCTACCTGTGGATCTCATATCACTGTGGTCATTTTATTTTTGGGACCTTCCATCTTTGCATACCTTAGGCCTCCTACCACTTTCTCTGAGGACAAAATATTTGCATTATTTTACACCATCATTGCTCCTATGTTTAATCCCATAATCTACACTCTGAGAAATACGGAGATGAAAAAGGCTGTGAGAAAGGTTTGGTGTCAAAAAATATTTTTAGGACAAAAACATAATTAATTTGTCCTACTCCATATGCTAAACAACTTTATGAAGCAGTAAGTATAAACTTGTTACAAACGAGTACCATTAGGTTTCAAATCTTTGATTTTAAACTGCTCACTTATAAATGCCAGGGATAAATTTGCTTCAGACTAAAAGTCTGGAAATAGATTAGGATTCTGTCTAAACAGTAGGTAGATACTAAAATCTCAAAAACCAAATATGGACACAGCTAAAATCTACTAACAATTGAACCATAGTTTTCTTCTGAAATTTTTTTTTTCCCCTATACATTCCCACTTTTACCAAAGAGAAGCATAACTAATTTATTTGCAAAAAAATAAATTTAGTCTCAATTTAGTCTGTTATTTTCACAAAGCGCAATTAAGAATAATAATTGATTTAGTTGGTTTTGCTGGACCCTTTTATAAGGAACGTCAGATTAGACTCTAAAAAGATTCCCAAGTCAGTAATTCACCATCTGACTGTGCCTTTAAGTCCCTATACTTGAAAGATTTTGGTCCTATCAGGAAGCAACATTGTTTACTTGCCAGACATAACTGTTTATGGTACCAAGTAGTCTTTCCAAGAGCTTCTGTTGACTTTCTTGAGATGAACCTTAGTTCCTTAGCTTTCTGGACATGTCTTCAGATATGACATTCCAGTGAAAGCCCTGACAATAACCAGTGTTTCCAATTCCTGATGCAAGGCAGCAGGTATTATTGAATTTATGCAAATAACATACTCCCACAACATAAGAATACTTATAAACACTTTCTCATTTCAGAGGGGTCAGGAAGGGAGAAAAATTTATATTTCAATTCAGTTTAAAAAAATTAAATTGTTGGAGCTATCAACAGTTCAAAAGGAAACAAAAATCCTTAAATCTAGAGCACAAAGTATAGAAAAAAAATCAGTAATATTTTAGTCAAAAGTCATGAAATTCTATTTCACCAATTTAGTCTCATGTAGTTAATCTTCTGTTGAGTTTGCCATTACTGTGGTCCAATCTTTCTGTTTAAATCCTGGAAGTTCAGAAATATGATCTCAAAGTTATCAAAAACCTATATTCAAGAGTACTTATCAGGGGAACAGCAGTTAGCTTAATGGCTATGTCGCTGGACTCCCATGTAGTCGACCGTGGTTCGCGTCCCGGACCCGTTGGCTTAAAACTCACGCCAGGCACGTGTGCGTGCGTGCCCAAGATCCCGAGAGGAGAATGGAGGAGAAGGGATTGCGGCGTGGCCATCCCTCCTGGGGGGTGATTTCTCGTTTTCTGTCTCTCTGTCTCTCTCTGTCTGTCTGGCGAGCGCACGCGCCCTATAGCAAAAACCTCTCAAAAAAAAAGTCACTTATTTTCTTGAAATTGAAAAATAATAATGATAATAATAGCAAACTAAAAAGACAGTGTTGGAGAAGGGTGGGCAATGGGAGGAGGGAATCAAAGTGGAAAAAGGAGAAGAATATTTAATGAACACAAAAATGAAAAACTGTCTGCTGATTATAATTGTATGATAATATCTTTGACTGGATCAATATGCAGTATTTAAGGTGGGAAAATGTGTTTTGTATGAATGAATACAAATTTGTTTTTAAATAATTTTTAAAAAGAGACAAGTAATTAGTGAGATGAGAAAAAGGAAACCAAGAGGAAAAAGAAAGAAGCCAACTATTTAAGGACACAAAATGGAAAATTATCTATTGATGTTAATATGTATGGTAATATTGTTGATTGAACCAATATATAGTATATTCCGGATGGGAAAATTTATTTGGTATGCTGTAATGATATACAGTGATTGAATGTAAAAAAGTAATAATAAATGAAATTTAAAAATAAAATGAAATTTAAAAATTAATTAATTAATTAAATGCCAGAGAGGATGAATTGAAGAATTTTCAGTAAAATGATCATTTCACTGGTGAGACTGAGATCAGATAGAAGCATTTATACATAAAATATTCTGGGCTAAAACAATAGTGGTTACATTTTATATAAAAGCAATTTTGAGACTGAATGTCAATTTTTTTAATCATTTGCAAGTTGAATTAATACATGGAGACTGAATAACTTCTGGAAGTTTGTAGAAATTGAGTAGACTTAAATGGTTTTCAGGAATTTCTTGTTAAAGAGATTTTTGCCTGAGGGTGCATGCGTTCACCAGAAGGGAAAGAGACAGACAAGTTGAGAGGTAAAGTGAGAAGTCACGCCTCTGTGGGAATGGCCACACCACAATCCCTTCTCATCCATTCTCCTCTCAGGATCTTGGGCACATACACACACACACACACACACCTGGCGTGATTTTGAAGGCACTGGGTTCGGGACTGTGGAAGTCCAGCAATATAACTGTTATGCCATTTGCTAGCCCTAGGAAACTAATTTTTTGAGCATTATTCTCTGATAATACAAGTAAATCTTATATGATGATAGTCTATCATAAACTATATAATAAAAGCTCCACACAGAAGTTTGTTTAAAACATAAAAAAAAGAGGTGGCCATACTCAAGACATAATATTGCCATAGACAGGGATAAAGATTTAATTGGTTGGTGGCAATTTATGTTTCTGCTATGGTATTTACTATGTTTCATATACTCAGAAGGTGAAAAGACAGGAAGATAAAATTAATAGAGCTTATTCCTTTCCTGCAAAGCTTGGTTGGGAAGGTTCATGTGTGAATTGTGTGCTGGGTGTTTGCTTCTCAACAGTTTGAGTAGTTGACATGTAAATATTTTCTCAAAAATATTTAAAACCATATGGTCTCTTTTATAGTCACAAAATTATTATAAATATTTTGAAAGTTATCTTTAAAATTCAGGGTTTCTTTTAGAAATTTTGAAATTTGTTTACTAACTCTCAAGAACTATGGAGTATGAGCAAAAATCTTTTGATATGTAAAGTAAATGTTTGTGAGAAAGTGTAAATAAATAATCTAAAAAAAGATCTAGCATTTACAAAGAAACTATACAAATCAGCTTGTCCTGATACATGTACATGAGAAATAAAATCATTCATCATTTGAGTTGACAGAGGATGGGGTCAAAAACATGATTTGAAAAATAAATTTCCCTCAAAAATAGTTCTTCTTGTGTATATTTTTCTTTTCTCCATGTGAGAAGAAAACAACCAAAACACAGGTATTTATGATTAAAACAAAACCTACTATCATGAACATGGAGAAAACACATTATTTCTAGACACTATAAAAAATAGATTTCTGATGCTGGCAAGTGGCATGGTGGTTAAAGGCACTGGACTCCTACATGGCCGACCACGGTTCAAGTCTAGGACCTGGTGGCTTGCTTTCTCACTTCCTCTCTCTCTCTCTCTCTCTGTCTGTCTCTCTCTGATAAAACTGGAAAATAATAATGATAATAATAATGAATAAAATTAAAATTAAATAATTATTAACAAAAAATAGATTTCTGAGACATACTTTTTTTTTTGAGAGGTTTTTGCTATAGGATGCGTGCACTTGCCAGAAAGGCAGAAAGAGACAGAGAGACAGAAAGCGAGAAATCACCCCCCAGGGGGGATGGCCATTCCTCAATCCCTTCTCCTCCATTCCATTCTCCCCTCAGGATCTTGAGCACGCACACACACGTGCCCGGCGTGAGTTTAAGCACCAGGTACAGGACTTGAACCATGGTCGACAACGTGGGAGTCCAGCGACATAGCCATTATGCTAACTGCTGGTCCCTGAGACATACTTCTAATGGAATAAAGGAACATGTGAATCAATGGAATGTAAGTGAATAGTATCTCTGTGGAAAAGAACAGACAAATACAAGAAGGTAGTTAAAGTACCACAGTATTGTAACAAGGGAGATGTTTAAAAATGAAGATAATTTGAAAACTTAAAATGCAATTAATATTCAAAAAATTTAATTTCAACAGTAAAATAATGTGAAGAGGAGGAAAAGTTAGAAAAAACAATATGGAAAGCAGATTATATTGAATAAAGATTATATAACTTACAATTCAGTGAAACTAATAAAGAAATAAATGTTGCACTGGTTTAGACGCCTTCTCTAATACTAAGTATCAGAAGACAATGTCAACTTATCAATACCACTTAAGCGTGAAATGATAGGGTTAAGGTGCTGGACTCCTATGTGGTAGACCACAGTTCTAGTCCTGGATCCAGTGTCTTGAAACTCATGCCTAGTGTGTGTGCATGCATGCCCAAAATCTCTAGAGGAGAATGGAGGAGAAGGAACTGCAGCATGGCCATCTCCTCTTGAGAGGGATTTCTTGCTTTCTGTCTCTTTGTCTCCCTCTGTCTCTCCAGTGAGCAAACATGCTCTGTAGCAAAAATCTCTCTTATTATTACTTTAGTCAGCAAATATTTGTGAGAAAATTATACTACTATTTTCATATGTTTTTCTGGACATAGATTTTTACTCATGATGTTTTTCTCATCATTTTCTTGGAGAAATAATTTAAAGAGAAAACAACATGTTACTTCAAATATAATTAACAATTAGAGTTCCAATATACCAAAATGAAGGTTTAACTAGGTAAGACAGAGAGATGAGCAGAAACCTTCGGAGCTGCTCAGATTCTATTCATACTCTACCTGTCCAAACTATGTTTTATTAATAAACTCAGCTAATCTATTTTACTAACACATGACAGCAACCAAAAGAAAAAAAATCTAGAAACCTTTTTTTTAAGATTTAGTACTACGGGAACCAGCAGTTGGTGTAATGGCTATGTCGCTAGACTCCCACGTAGTTGACCGTGGTTCGAGTCCCAGACCCGGTGGCGTAAAACTCACGCCGGGAATGTGTGCGTGCGTGCCCAAAGATCATGAGAGGAGAATGAAGGAGAAGTGATTGCAGCGTGGTCATCCCCCCTGGGAGGTGATTTCTCACTTTCTATCTCTCTGTCTCTCTCTTTCTTTCTGGCGAGCACACGCACCTTATAGCGAAAACCTCTCCAAAAAAAGAAAAAAAGAAAAAAAAAACACAAATAGAAATTTTGAAACTAACAAAAGCAATGAATAAAATTTAAAAATATAAAAGAAAACATTAACAGAAATTTTATAACTCAGAAGAAAGTATCTGTGAAATCAGCAAGTTATTTGAAACTTTACCATCAGATGAGAAAAAAATATGTAAAACAATGAAAAAGAATAAATTCAGCTTGTGGAAAATATGGGACGATATCAAAAGAACAAATATTGGGATCAGCAGTTAGCATAATAGCTATGTCGCTGGACTCCCATGTAGTCCACTGCAGTTTGAATTCCGGACCTGGTGGCTTAAAATCATGTGTGCCCAAGATCCTGAGAGGAAAATGGAGAAGGGACTGTGGCGCATCCCCGGGGGGGGGGGGGGGGGGGGGGGCGGAGATTTCTCACTTTCTGTCTCTGTCTTTTTGGCAAGTGCATGCGCCCTATAGCAAAAGCCTCTCAAAAAAAAAAAAAAATTGAGTTACAGAAATTGAAAGAGAAAAGAGAGTGGCAGCTTATTTAATGAAAACATAACAGAAAATTGTTTACAATCAAAGGACAGATATAAATATCCAGGAACAGGAATGGCACAAGCCGTCAAACAAATGCAATTCACCAAGACATTATAATAAAACTGTCAAAAACTCAGACAAAGAAAGAAAATTCTGAATCAGCCAGAGAAATGAAGCATATCACATCTAAAGGAATTTTAATAGGACTAGCAGCAGATTAGTCCGGAGAAACCTCACAGATCAGGAGACAGTGAGATAACTTGGAAGTTATTGCTGAGTACAGCATGCAAAGACTGCATTTATTGCAGCTTAATACAAAATATAATGTGAATAATGGGCCAGCGGTTGGTATGGTAGTTAAGGCCCTGGATTCCCATATGGTGGGCAAAGCAGTTGGAGTCCAAGACTCTGTGACTTGAAAACATTCTTGTGTGTGTGTGTGTGTGTGTGTGTGTGTGTGTATGTGTGCTCAAAATTCCAAGAAGTGAATGGAGGAGAAAGGATTGTGGCATGATAAAATCCTTGATTTTATTATCATACATTGCATGTGAGCTTTGTAAATCCATATCGTTCCCCACAAAGGTTTACAACAACCCAATGTAACTGATAAATTATTTTAAAAAATGAAAAATTAAAAGAGACATCAACTAACTGAATGGACAAGAGAAAACAAACAAATAAGACCCAAGCATCTGTTGACCGTGAGAAACACACACAGACTAAAAATGAAGGAATAGAAGAAGATATTTTACACAAATGAAAACTGAAAGACAGCAGGGGAAGCTGTACTGAGACACAGTGAATTTTATGTCAAACAGTGTAAAAAAGATAAAAAGAACAACAAAGACCATTATATAATGATAAATAGATCGATTTATGAGGATGACTTAACAATTGTAAATATATATGGACCCAACATCAGGGTATCTAAATAAATAAAGCCAGTAGTAAAAGATGAGATGGGGGTGGCTGGTGCCATGGTGGTTAAGATGCTGGACTCCCACATTGCTGACTGCAGTTTGAGTCCTTGACCTGGTGGTTTGCGTTCTCACTTTCCCTTTCTCTCTTTCTCTTTCTCTGGTCAAATTAAATAATTATAATAATGATAATCATAATAAATAAATAATTTTTTTAAAGATGAGATGGAAGAGTTGGCTTTAGTAGATAATAATAGGAGTTTCAATAGTCAACTTTCAAGGATGGGCAGGTTATCCAGATGCAAGAATCAAAGAAAACACAGAACTTAAACTATACTTCAGACAGAGTAGGTCTAGTAGACCTATACAGAACATTCCATGCAACAACAGAACCTAATTATTTTTAAGCAAACACAGAGCATATGTTAGGACACAAAATAAGTCTCAACAAGTCTAAGAATATTTATGTCTTTTTTTAAACACAATGTAAGAAACTAGAAATAAATAATAGAAATAATTTTGGAAAATCTACAAATACATGGATATGAAATAATATGCTCTTGTACAACTAATGGATCAAAATAGAAATTGAGAAGAAATTTTAAAATATCCTGACAAACATAAGAACGGATACACAATGCACCAGAATAAATATCACATAATCTTTTATGTGACCAGTTAGCTAAACTTATAGAAGCAAAGAGGAAAATTGCTAGTTACCAGGGACTACGAGTTGTATCTGGCCAGGAGGTATCAATCAAAGACACAAAATTTCATTTAGATAGTAGAGATAAATTTAAGATATCTATTGCACAAAACACTGATTATAGTAGATAGCAATGAATTATATTTTGAAAATCTATAAGGCTAGATTTTACGTGTTCTTAAAATACACTCATTAACATGTGTAATATACATGTTAATTAGCTCAATTTAGCCATTATAAAAGGTCTACATAAACCAAAATATCATGTTCTATCCTTTACATTTATTATATTGTCAATTAAAAAATGAAAAGATTAATTAGAAATACAGAATTGTAGAGGTTGTGTTTTTTATTTCCTTTATAGACTTAAAACACTTACAATAAGATCCCAGGCATAATTTTTTTTTAAATGTTATTTAGTTTTATTTATTCATTTGTTTATTTTAATTTGACCAGAGAGAGAGACAGAGAGGGAAAGTGAGAAAGCCACGAGGTCTAGGACTGGAATCGTGGTTGGCCATGTGGGAATTTCCAGCACCTTAACCACCATGCCACCTGCTGCTTCCCCCAGGCCTCATTTTTATCATGGTGTGTGTTATTTACTTCTGGAGATCAAATATACAGCAAAAGATTTTCGGATCTCATAGTATTTGTTATGGAGTTGGCAAGTATAACCACCTTATCCTTTTTTTTTTTTTTTCCTTTGGAGAGATTTTCGCTACAGGGCGCGTGCGCTCGCCAGACAGACAGAGACAGAAAGCGAGAAATCACCCCCCAGGGGGGATGGCCATGCTGCAATCCCTTCTCCTCCATTCTCCTCTCGGGATCTTGGGCACACACGCACACGCGCCCGGCATGAGTTTTAAGCCACCGGGTCCAGGACATGAACCACAGTCGACTACATGGGAGTCCAGCGACATAGCCATTACGCTAACTGCTGGTTCCCACCACCTTATCCTTTACATTAAGCAGCTGATGCCATCAACAGGAATCACGCCACTTCACAATCCTTATAATTATCTCCCTCATATTGCTCAGGCTCCATGTCATCACACACACCGTCATCACGGACACACGTCTCGATCTTCACTGCAATCCAGATGTCATTGATAACTCTGCACAGAGAAACTGGGTTACAGTGAGGAATGCTTCTCTCTTCCTTTTTTCTAAAAGGATTCTCTGAGACACATAGATGATACAGCCTCTCAGTAGATAGTCCAACAAGATGCTGGATCCAGAGAGTTTTTCTTGATGCCAAACTATTGCTAGTCACGTAATGTGCATTTTTTAAGTCCTCTGTCTCCTTTGTTGCCTATGTCCATTTGACATCACACTTCATGATATACAATGGTTGAATGTATAAAAATACATAAATAAATAAATATAAATAAATAAATAAATAAATAAAAAACAGAAAATACTATTGGGAAGAAAAACAAATTATGAGGTGTATGTCAAAAAAACTAATTGTCCTTGCTTAATAATAAATAACACAAATAAGAAAAACAAAAACGAAAGCTAGCTTATAAGGCTTTGCTCAGTTTGGATCCTAGGCAACCCAATGAAGGTACTCGTTATTGGGCCAGCAGGTGGCATGATAATTATGGTACTGAATCCCATATCACTGACAGCATTTTGAGATTCCAGACCAGTGGCTTGACAAACTTGTCAGACATGTTTGCGTGCGTGCCCAAAATTCTGAGAGAAGAATGGAGGAGAAGAGGTTGTAGCATGGTCATCCTCCCTGGGGGGGGGAATGATTTCTCACCTTCCCTCCCTCTCCCTATCCCTCTGTCTCTCTCTAGTAAGCACATATACCCTATAGCAAAAAATAAATTAATTAATTAAAGAAAGAAGGAAAGAAAGAAAGAAAGAAAGAAAGAAAGAAAGAAAGGAAGGAAGGAAGGAAGGAAGGAAGGAAGGAAGGAAGGAAGGAAGGAAGGAAGGAAGGAAGGGAAGGAAGGAAGGAAGGAAGGAAGGAAGGAAAAAAAAAAAAAAAAAGATATTTGTTATCAGGAGTGACCCTAATGATAGAAATAGCCTTTCACATACAGTGGTCTCATGCATACCAGGGAGTCAAATTTAAAGTCTAAGAATAATACTGTTTTGGCTTACTATGTAGGCAATCTATAAAATTTTCCTGAAAACCAAATTCCTTATTTTTGTCCTAAATTAGTGTAACTCTCTCAATCCAATTTTGACCATTCCCTATGCATCATTTTAAGACATGCTAAATCTGCCTCATATCTTTGATAATATTATTTTAAACACTATTATATATCTATTTTTAATTGATTGCCCAATAACCATCTTAACTTCTTTGGAATAACATTTTCTAAGATGTATTTGTAAAAAATTCTTATATTACTATTTGTAAGAGTTAGTGCTATAAATTTCCACCTGCTTTGAGAGTATAATCTGTAAACTAACTGCTGTTGTCAGGTCTGGAGTAAGAGGTGGAGTCACTCAGATGCAAGTAACATAAGAATTATTCCCTCAGGGAGCCAGCAGGTAGCGTGATGGTTAAGGCGCTGGACACTCCCACATGGTCAACCACGGTTTGAGTCCTGGACCTGGTGACTTGCTTACTCACTTTCCCTCTCTTTCTTTCTATGTCTCTCTCTCTGGTCAGATCAAAAAATAATAAATGAATGAATAAATAAAATTAATTATTAAAAAAAGAATTATTCCCTCAGACAGCAGGTGCTGTGGTGATTAAGGTGTTGGATCCTATGGCCAGCTGCGCTTCTAGTCCCAGACCTAGTGGCTTGAGAAACAAGTGCATGTGATCCAAAGAAAAAAATCTCTCTCTCTATATATATAGATAGATAGATTGATAGATTACCTATATATAGATAGATAGATATATAGATAGATAGATAGATAGGTTTTTTTAAAACCAATTTTTTTCTTTATAAAAAATTATGGCCCAGCAAGTGTCATAGAGGTTTGATCACTGAACTTCTAAATGGCTACCCTGGCTTGAGTCCCAGAACCAGTGGCTTGAAGCTCATGTAGGGTGTTTATGTGTGTGTGCTCAAGATCCAGGGAGGAAAATGGAGGAGAAGGGATGCCAGCGTGGCCATCCCCCAGAAGTTTATTTCTCATTTCCCTCTTGCTGTCTTTGTCTCTCTCTCTTTCTTTTCAGAGACTGCGTGAACCCTAAGAATAAAATCTCTACAAGGAAAATAAAAAATTATTTAATCCCCGTACATCTTCATAGCTTGAGACATGTTTTTTCTCAGCATGCATAAGGCGCTTACCAATCAAGCAAAGATTTTACCATATACATCATCAACAGATAACTTTCTGTTCTTGTGTTTGTTAAATGCTTTATTATTATTATTTTTTCCCAAGCCTTTCCCCTCCCCTACCACTTCCCTATTTCTATACAGTCACTGGTATCTACACTTGTGCTCTCTGCTATTATACCTGTTGCTCTTTTAGTTTCTGCCAGTGTGTAGACATTTGATAAACACTGATCAGGGAAATACAATATCTCTTTCATAGTCTCTCTTGCTTTGCTTAGCATTAAATCTCCTGTAGTCATTCACTTTGTATCAAATGAAAGGGTTTCAAGTTTGTTTGTTTTTTAATGACTGAATAGCATTCCATAGGTATATGTGCTACACTTTTCCAATCCAGTCAGCCATTCTTGGGTATTTGGACTGATTCTGTGTCTTAGCAGCTATGATAATACTGCAATAAACATGGATGTGCAAATGTTTTTCTGACTGAGTGTTTGCCTATACTTTGGGTGGATACCCAGGAGTAGAACGCCTAGGTCTACAGAAATTCTATTTGTAGGTCTTTGAGAAACTTCCATATTGTTCTCCATGGCTGCTATGCTAATTGACATTCCCACCAACAGTGTAGGAGAGTTCTCTTTTCATTGCAGCTTGGCCAGCATGTGTCATTCTTCATTTGTTTTTTAACAACGTATTCTGGAGCAAACCAAACTGAAAAACTAGATTCCTATATCCCTGGGGGTGTCTTTGGTATTCTTTTTTGCCTCTGTCTGTATCTTTTCCCCTATTCTTTCTTCATAATTTCCTTTAATATAATGCACAAGTTTTAGGACCTGTGACAGGGGACCCTTGGTCTGTGTTAAGACTCCTCAGAGTATAAATGATTATTAACCTCAGCATAACTATATTTAAGGACCTGAGAGAAATTAAACTATTTACAGCCTCATACTGGCTAACTTTTCTATTGGGACATGTCTCCTATCATTAAAAATATGTGAGAGAGTGGTTTAGAGTTTTATTTTCCCAGATAATTCACTTTAAATGCAATTTGGAAATTAAACAGAAAATTTGTAAAGCTATTTCCTACCCTGAAACCACAACAGATACACACACACACACACGTATATATGCAATATATACATACATATATACATATATTTATACATATATATGAAAACCAATGCATTTAAAAATATAAATGCCAATGCTGAATATATTGTATATTAGTTTTAAAAATTAAGAAGAAATATTCCACTTTAGTAGAAAAAGCTGGAAATCCTACAACAGGACTTTCATGGACTGATTGTTCATCTGGTAAGTAAAATACAACCAGACTGGAGAAAATAAATATTTCTGTTAAATTTCATACACATATAATGTATAAGTTCATTTTTACCTAAACATATGCTGATTTTATATATTCATTCCCTTTTCTAGGCATTTGCAAGCCTTTTATATACTATCTTCTCCAAATTTAAGTATATAGAATGAAAGATTCTGTCCCAGAGCAAATGTCAAAATGATACAGTCTTTATCATTGAGAAATAAAGAAAATAACAATAGAATTCAGTGTCTTGTAGAGAATTTATTAGAGAATAATGGGAAAAAATGGTAGAAAAACAAGTAACTTACATTTTAGGTGAAGGAGAAAAAAATAAAGTACTAATTAAAAGAAATTAAGGAAATATATTAACAATTTATTACTTTTTCATTTCTCCTTTACTGTCAGTGATAACTATCCCAGGAGTAATGAAGTGTGTTAAATGTCATCATTTAGAATATAGTAACATCAGAGGATTATGGACACTGTATAGAGGAAATTCAATGGGTAGAAATGACCCTGAAATAAAAGAGGAAGGAAATATAATTAGTACAGTCAAACTTTGAAAAGGCTAAAAGAAAAAAGCTTCAATATTACAGTAAAAATTTGAGTTCTGCCTTGACTTCTTGGGTGAGACAATTTGGTTGCACAAGGAACCAACAAAATAAAAAATATATCTCTAAAATAATCCTTAGCTTACTTTGGAACTGTCAACCACATTAACAGTATCCAGGTAGTAAGAAAATACATACTGTAAAAATAGTCTTTAGTTTCCATCAGTGCTTAATCAAACTGTAAAGAGAACATATATTTATGTTTGCAAATTAGAGATGATAACATGATGACAGAGTCCTTGTTAATGAGTCAGTACTTGTCACATCTTTAGAACTGCATCTAGAACATCACAGACACTAACTGTGAGGTGTTTCCATTAATTCTCTTTTGGGTTTCTACAAAACCTCAAATAGTAACAACCAATTTGATATGAATGATAGTAGGTTTCATCTTTTACCTGTCAATTTTTCAGTGAACATTTTTTATTCTTTTTATTTTGGATTGGGTATTTAATCTATACATAACAACATGAGAAGAGGCAAAGTGAAAGAGAAAAGAATCTGTGCCAGTGGCACACTAAGAACCAGATCTTTCAAGCTGTATAATCATGAAACACTGTCATTAGAAATGCCCATATTAAACAGAGAGAATGAGTGTCCTGCAAGTTCAATATTTTGCCCCTAATCATATACTAAGTTCTCTTACTTGCTCTTACTGAACTTTATGCGCTTTGATACCAAATCATGAAGGGCCAGAAGAATATAAGGCACTTCTGTGGCCTCACTGAAGAACTACGTTTAAAGATATGATTAATAAATGAGAATGAACATCCTGAGTGTTCAGAATTAAGTGTTAGTAATCAGATGAATGGAAGTATTTTAGGAAGGAATCAATAAATTAAAAATTGCACAGGAGAACAGAGGGATATTAAAATAAAGAGTAAATACCCCTGTTAAACTCAAGGAGGCCAGCCCTGGTATTATTTTAATAAAACTTTTCTGTTAAGAAGGACTCAGAGTAGGAGGGCACCTGAAACATAACCCTCAATAGGTATCTTAAATTATCTATTTAAAAAAAAAAAGGGAGGCCGGCAAGTGGCATGGTGGTTAAGGGTTCTGGACTTCCACATGGTGGCCCACGGTTCAAGTCCCAGACCTGGCAGATTGCTTTCTGACTTTTCCTTCTTCTCTCTCTATCTCTCTCTTACTCTGTCCCTCTCTGGTCGAATTAAAATAAATAAAGTTAGACGAAATAATTCTTTTTTAAAAAAAAAATACCTATTTTTGCAAACAAGGCACATCCTTCAAATGTAGTTTTTAAAAAATCATTTAATCGTTAATGGAACTTATGGAGTTCTGGAAAAGAACTGGTAAAATTATTACTTTTTTTTTTAGACAGAGAGTTTTGCTATAGGGCATGTACGCTCACTAGAGAGATAGAGAGACAGAAAGTGAGAAATCACTACCACCCCCCAGGGGAAATGGCCACGCCACAATCCCTTCTCCTTTGTTCTCCTTTTGGGATTTTGGGCATACTTGAGCATACACCCAGAATGAGTTTTTTTGCTTGTTTATTTTTAGAGGTTTTTGCTATAGGGCACGTGTGCTCACCAGAAAGAGAGAGAGAGAGAGACAAAGAGACAGAAAGCGAGAAATCACCACCCAGCAGGGATGGCCATGAGCAACCCCTTCTCTTCCATTCTCCTCTCAGGACCTTGGGCATGAGAATGAGTTTTAAGCTGCCAGGTCCAGGATGCCAACCGTTATCGACTGTGTGGAAGTTCAGCGACACAACCATTACACCATCTGCTGGTCCTAACATTTTAGGAAATGTGAAATTTAGGGCATGGTGACTAAGGTACTGTACTCCCACGTGGTTGAACGCAATTCAAATCCCAAACCTGGTGGTTTGCTTTCTCACTTTCCCTCTCTCTCTCTCTGGAGAATGCATGTGCCCTATAGAAAAATTTAAATAATAATAATAATAAATAAAATGAAATGAAATAATTAATAAAATGAAATAAAATTAAATCCTTTGTTAATAAAATTAATAAAATAGTAATAAATAAAATTAAAACTTCTTAAAAATTTGAGCTCCTTATTCTAACTTTTAAATCTTTTCTGTGTGACTTGATGGATAATTGGGACTGAAATATCATGGCTTCTGTTCTAGAGAGTCTAGTATCCAGCAAGGAGCATGTAAGTTGTACTTCCCATAATTCTGATTAGCTTGTTGTAGAATTAAGGCAGATAGAATGATTCAATTCATTAGAAAATGCCAGTTATTTTAGACATATTGTGTAAATCTTTTTTAAAGGTTTAAGTATTGATATTTAACTTTCATTCTGAAATTGATTTTACTGGCAATCATCCATATCTAGTTTAAAAATCTATTACCACTGCCTAAAATGGTGCTTGTTATATAGTAAAATGTCAAACACATTTGTTGGATAAATAAATTATCCGTTTCTTTATTTTGCTGTCCACATGTTGAAGTTCTTGTTTCATCCAATTTATTCAAAACTTTACAGAGCTCCATGTGGTATAGCCAGGACAAGTGTCTTCATTTTAAACACAGAATAGAAAAAGAAAAGGATAAGAGATGAGGATAAGCGAACATGAAGAACCTGGTTATACTCATACCTCATGAATTTGTCTTAGTGCCATAATAGTCTTTGTAGTTCCTGACACAAGCCTCTCTCTCTTTAAATTAGGTAACATAAAATGGTGGCAATAATAAATTTAAAATTCAGTGAGCGAGGAGTTAGCAACAAAGAAACTGAAATTAGTAACTAGATGTTTGAAGTGTATGCTTTAATTAAAACAGACAGATTGCAAACCCTTTCAAGAATCTTACATTAAGAGGAGGGCTATTGAGGAACAATAAACTAAGGGTAACAAAGAAACCAGTAAGACATTTAATTAGTCAGAGGAAAAAAAGAGAAACATAGTGTTTTTAACACCATCTTGCTTATTAATTAATGGATTTTTTCTGAGTGTAATTTGTAACATTAATTGTTTGTAAGAATCATGTTATTCTTCAGGACTTGTATCAGCAAAGTATAAGGGTTATTTATCTTAGACTCCTGGAAAAGACCAATGATATATTCGTAACAACAAAAAAGATTTCTAAATTAATTGGAAATGAATGGGTTAATAATCTAAACTAAGGCTACTTTAAAAATAACTTATTTTTCTGATTTTAAAGCATTAAATAATATAAAGTATTTTTTCTAATTATAGAATACTAAAAATAAATAGTTATTCTTGGGATGCATGATTTACAAATTTTCACAATTTTTTTTTTTTTTTTTTTTTGGAGAGGTTTTTCGCTATAGGGCGCGTGCGCTCGCCAGACAGACAGAGAGAGACAGAGAGACAGAAAGCGAGAAATCACCCCCCAGGGGGGATGGTCACGCCGCAATCCCTTCTCCTCCATTCTCCTCTCGGGATCTTGGGCACGCACGCACACGCGCCCGGCGTGAGTTGTAAGCCACTGGGTCCGAGACGCGAACCGCGGTCGACTACGTGGGAGTCCAGCGACATAGCCATTACGCTAACTGCTGGTTCCCAAATTTTCACAATTTTTAAAAGACAGAATTCAGTCACAAAGAGGTGTGGTATTATCTGTTGAAGATATTTCGTAGTTTTATCAACAGTACTAGGGAGGAATGATCACCTGTTGAAATATCCATTTTGTAAGATAAATAATATGATTGAATGTATGGAAGAAAATGAAATAAAAAAAATAATGATGATGATAATAATAATAAGGATGAAAATCCTTCCCCCCAAAAATGAATAAAGAATGTAATGGCCTTGAAAAATTTAAAAAAATAGCTAAAAGCCCACCCCTAGTGCAATATGTAATACTGAATCTATACAGGAGGTTAGGTTTGGCTCTTGGGTCAACCTGAACATACTGGGTGTGCCTGGGTGAACCCATGATCTTGACTGGCCGAGGGGCCGGTAGGGAGGAAGGTCGGTTTCGTGATTGGACTCTGTGAATAGCATCTCTCTCTCTCTAAATAAGTAATAAAAGAAACTTTAAAGTATTTAAAATCATAGAGCAGTAAAGTCTTTTTATACCATTTTGTGTAATTATTCATTAATTGAAGAAGCTATTAGAGTCCTATGTGTGTTAAGTGCCATTACATGAATACATTGGTGTATTTTTGTTTTCTCAGGTAACCTTCCTTTCTCAATATTATTTAATTATTACGATTTTAATGCCATCTTTTTTAATCAAAAGAAATACCATAGCCAGTTAGTCTTCACACAGTATCATTTTTTTATATTCTTTGTATTGTTCTCTATTTTTAATTAAAATTTCTGATTTACCCATAATGTTTGCACATCTTTGTGGGATACAGTATGGTTTCTTAAAACATTGACAGAGTGTGTGATGAACAATTAAGAGTATAAACATATTCATCCATTTCAGCAATGAACATTACATCACGTTGTATACTTTTCATATTCCTCCAACTATTTTTTTGAGGTAGATATTGATGGACAATGTGTTTTTACACTCTTGTAGCACACCATTTCATAGCCTATTCATCTTGATTACATCCTTTTTGTGTCTGTTGATTTTTTTCCCTGAATCTTTATCCACCTCTCACCCCGTATAGACTCTGGTACCATTGCTCTTGCTACTTCTCTCTAATGTGGTAAAATATATAATATTTTTTCAACCCAATATCAGGAGAAGATATTCAACAGTGACCGTGCATCTTCATTTATACATCCAGCTAGTTTATTAATACCATCTTCTTTTACTGCAGAAATCTGATTAGGATAGTAAAGTACATGGTTAGCCCACATTCAGAAAGTTTAGAATTAATTATTTCATAATATAAGGGAGCTAATTAAATAAATGAGTTCATTTCTACAAATCTCATCCTAATTCACATCGTGCTAAGTCATTATTTTTATATTGACTTGTCATTTTCTTTTCAGCCAAATTTATTGAACCTGAACTACATGGACCATGGAAACTACCAGTTACGTCACTGAATTTATATTGTTAGGACTTTCTCAAAACAAGAATATTAAATACTTGTGCTTTCTATTATTCTCACTTTGTTACATTACTATTTGGATGGGAAACCTTCTCATTGTAATTTCTATTATATGCAGCCAACTTATTGACCAGCCCATGTATTTCTTCCTTAATTACCTTGCTCTCTCAGACCTGTGCTATACCTCAACAGTGACACCCAAGCTAGTTACTGACTTGTTGACAGAAAATAACACAATTTCTTATACTTCCTGCATGGCACAGCTCTTTGCAATGCACTTCTTTGGGGGGATTGAGGTCTTTCTCCTCACAGTGATGGCCTATGACCGCTACGTGGCCATCTGCAAGCCCCTGCACTACACTGTCATCATGAGCAGGCCAACGTGCAATGCCATGGTCATTGCTTGCTGTGCTGGAGCATTTCTGCATTCCTTTCTCATGTTCCTTCTTACCATCAACTTACCCTTCTGTGGCCCCAATGAAATAGACCACTATTTCTGTGATGTGTATCCTTTGTTGAAATTGGCATGCATCGACACATACAGAGTTGGGTTCTTAGCAGTTGCCAATTCAGGCATGATGGGTTTGGTGGTCTTTGTGATCTTGATGCTGTCTTACGTTTTGATATTGTACACCATCAGGGCTTACCCGGCAGAAAGCCGCAGTAAAGCTCTTTCCACGTGCAGTTCCCATGTAGCTGTTGTGGTTTTGTTCTTTGTGCCTGTCCTCTTCATTTATGTTCGACCATCCATAACTTTTCCAGAAGACAAAGTGTTTGCGCTTTTCTACACAATCATTGCCCCCATGTTCAACCCTCTGATCTACACACTGAGAAATAGGGAGATGAAGAGCGTCTTGAGCAAAGTGTGGTGCCATAAACAATTTTTGATTGGAAGGCAAGTTATCTGAAAAGCACTTTCACTTCTCATTACACCAATTCAGATGATGTTTGCTCTATGTCAACTTTACTAAAGCATAACCTTTGCTGTAAGAAGTACAAACTACTTTTTCAAACTGTATTGATCTGCATTCATTATTTATATATCCCCCCCAAATACTTTGATCTGTCAATTACTTATTCAAGTTTGGTTTTACTTTGCTTGATATTATTTTGTTTTAGGTCTTTTCCACAGGTTGCTAACTGGTGCTCACTTTTCTTTTCTTTTCTTTCTTTTCTTTACTTTCATTTTATTTTTTTCTTTTCTTTCCTTTTCTTTTCTTTTCTTTTCTTGTAGAGATTTTGTCACAGGGCACATGACTCTCAGGAGAGACAGGGAGAAGAAAGAGAGAAAGTGAGAAATCACCTCCCTTGGGATGGCCACACCACAATCCCTTCTCTTCCATTCTCCTCTCACTATTTTAGACATACACACACTTGTGTCCAGCATGAGTTTTCAGCCACCGGGTCCAAGTTTCAAACCTCAGTTGACCACACGGGAGTCCTGCAATGTAACCATTATGGCATCTGCTATCTCCTGGAGCTCACCTTTATAACTTCCCTATAATTTGACTCCATAAGTTAATCTCCAAAGTTATATAAGTTCCATTCACAATGATCATGCCAAATTCAAAGAGCCAATTTGTTATTCTCTCTGGATTTCTCATCAAAAAGAAGCAATGGGAATTTAAAATCACATTTTTCTTTTTATTTTTTAAAGAATTATTTTATTTAACATTATTTACTTATTTTAATTTGACCAGAGAGAGAGAGAGAGAGAGAAAGGAAGCCGCCAGGTCCAGGACTTGAACCATGGTCAGGCATATGGGAGTCCAGCTCCCTTAACCACCATGCCACCTGCCAGTCCCTAGAATCACATTTTTCTACTCTAGATTTTTTATATTTATACCAATTTGAAAGGTAAAAATAATTTGTAAGGACTAAACAATAAAAATATTATTTAAGTAATAATATTTATATAAGATGGGAAGAGGTTTTTTTAATTATTTTAATGAGATCATTTTATATATCACAACATTATAATAATGATAAAATACATTGATAATAAGTAGGATAACCATATTATTTATATTCCATATGGAGCCACATTTGGGTATAGAATTACAATGAAGAAATAGACATAAGACAGAATTATGTCAGGATACCAGGATGTCTGGATACTTGTAAAAGTCTGGGAAATATGGTCATACTAGTGAAAAAGATAGTGGTAGTGATAATGTGAAATCTCTTGATGTTACTTGTTGCCAATGAGGTTTTTAAATGCAAATGCTTTTAACTTTCTGTCTTAAAAACTAAATAAATGGGGACCAGCAGGTGGCTTGGCAGTTAAGGCATTAATCTCCCACCTGGCCAATCATGGACTGAGTCCCAGACCTGGTAGCTTGCATTCTCACTCTCCCTTTCTCTCTCTCTCTGATCAAATAAATAATAATAATAAAATTGTTCTTTTTAAATAAACTTAGAAAAAGATCTCTCTTTCTGTGATTTTGTGCTTAATTGTTCATTGAACTATTGAAGTGTTTTATTATTTGGAATCATATTTTTAAATTGAACTATTGTAGTGTTTTATTATTTGGAATCATATTTCTAAATTTCCTTTAGGCATAGTTAACATATAGTTCAAACACAACTGTTGGTAATATGATTACCGTTCCTTTCGCTCTCTCCCACTCTTTCATTCATTCTGTTCTCAATACATAAAATATATGTATATCCTCCAAAATATGTTAGAGATGACATTTTACAAACTGATTTCACAGTGACTTCCTCTTCAGAGCAGCATGCTATGTATACTGTGGGTGTGTGGGCTCTACATTGTGATATTCCACCTAGTTCTGTGTGTTTATTCATTTAGGAATAGTAATAGTGGTTGCCCAATGTACTAAAACCCTCTGGTTATTTGGTAAAGAAGACTTAGAGATATAGGATACAGGTCAGGTAATTAGATTCTGAAATAATTTGCTTATTTGATTGGATTTTCTCATTACTGGCTTTTCACTGACTTTGTTCCCCTTTGTACTTTGAGGTCAAATAGTCAGTAATGACTAATCTCCTCCTTCTGTGCCTGTAGGTTGCTCTTGCTCCAATATTTTTCAAAATGTTAAAGTTCTTTTATTTTTTTTCAGAGTTTTTGTTTGCTTGTTTGCTTGTTTGTTTGTTTGCTATAGGGCATGTGCACTCACCAGAAAGACAGGGAGACAGAAAGCAAGAAATCACTCCCCAGGAGGAATGGCCATGCCACAATCCCTTCTCTTCTATTCTCCTCTTTGGATCTTGGGCATGCACGCACACGTGCATGGTGTGAGTTTAAGCCACCGGGTCCAGAACACAAACCTCAGATGACTACATGGGAGTCCAGCAACATAGCCATTATGCCAACTGCTGGTCCCAATGTGTTAAAGTTCTTGACTTCCCCTTGAGTAAATAAAATTCTTTACTACTTCTTGGATTGGGGCTCAGTGAACTTTAATTTTTCTGTAATCATTTTTAGACATTTCTTTTCACATGTGGAGTACCATCTATCCTTCATTAATGGGCTTGTCAGTCTACGTGAAATTTAGCTCTAAATGCAGTAGCTCTGACATAGTCAAAGATAAAATTGTAGTTTCCCAATTCTGTAGTTTCTTGTGATATTTTTAGAATTATTTTATTTTATTTATTATTATTATTCATAAAAATTGAATCAAAGAGAGACAGAGGGAGAAAGAGAAAGAGAGAAAGTGAGGAAGCAAGCCTACATGTCTGGACTCAAATGACAGTTGCCCATGTGGGAGTCCAGCACCTTAATCATCCTGCCATCTGGATGTTTTCTTAAAAACTTACCTCACTTTAAAACCATTTCTCATAATCCTGGTAATGACAATAATGTTTTATAGTACATCTAAGCAATTTATATTTTATTTTATATCCACTAGAAAATAACACTTGAAACAAAATTGACTGCATCTGATTTATTTTATTATTTGCTGTGTGATCTTATATAATTTTATCCACATCAATACTCATCTGTGTATTAATAGTAGAAGCCAATGTCTCCAAAATGTGACTCTCTTACAACAACATATGTACAAATATAACCCAAAATAAAGGCACATACAATTGTGAATCACTGACCTGACCTGTATCTAGGTCCTGGAGCTAAAGATACAGATTCTGAATAGAGCTGGAAAACAAAGTAAGACACTTGTCTATAATTCACAATAATTCAGTTACTTTTCTTACTGACAAATTAATATTATGAGAGATGTATAGAATCACGTTATGGAAAAAATGTAAAATAACTTGAGAGAGGAGATTTTAGGCCAGCCCATCACATGGTAGTTGAGGCAGATAGATCCCAGATGGCCAACTGCATGGTTCAAGTCCTAGACCTAGAGACTTGCAAAACACACTGGGCATTTGTGCACGCACGTCCAAAGTCCTGAAAGGAGAAATGGAGCAGAAGGAAATACAGCGTGACCACCCCCTTTAGAGGATACTTTCTCTTCTTCTCACTCTTTCTCACTCTATCTCTGTTTCTCCTTGGCAAATGAACCAACTCTCTGGCAATTTTTTAAAAAAAAATAAAGTCCAAAGGTATATACAATGTCATTTTCTTTTGCCATACAGCCTTTCTCAGTACCAAGAACCAATGGAAAAATGGAATTTTAGTAAAATGTTCCAATTTGGAGTGTGTAGTATGTGTTTTTGCATGAGTGTGTGATTTGATTAGCTGAATATAAATTGACTATTTTCCCTGCAGAAACAGAATTTGTGAACATGCCTATCATATAATCAGATGGAAAACTGGAAAAACAGTATATAAATAAACATTTTTTGGTATCTGGAAATCAGTGATTAAGTCCTGGGTACAATTATTTCTTGTCCAATGTCATAGCTGAATGATTCACAATAATTAAAAAAGAGAAATACGTGCAGAGAAATGTATTGTATGTCAGCAAAATGGTAAAGTTTAACCTCCAATTGGTCATGAAAGCAATACAATGATTCCTGAAAGCCTGAGAAGAATTATTTGCTAAGATAGTCAGATATTCATTCAATAAATACTTATTTGGTTCTTACTATATGTTATACTCTCTGTTTTCCTATACTATGAAAATAGCAATGAAGTCAATATGGTATGGCCCTTGTCTTCATGGAACTTAATATTTAGAATCATAGGAAGAGAAGTAACTCAGAAAAAAGAAAATAGAAGAGGAACATTAGTGATGGACAACTGTTATTCAAGACTTAATTATGATAAATTCTGAATGATCTTCTCATTATTAAGAAGAATACAAAGAAAAGGTGCGTATGGGAAGATATCTATTGGCATCAAAAGATAAATGGCCTTCAAAATCTTGGCCTTTTTTGTAAAAACACTATCTTCTGGTGAGGTTGTGGGAGGTCTAAGTAAATAAAGATGACAGGTGCAAAATCCAGGATCACAACTATGGCTTGGGAACTGCAGGTACAAAGTGTTTTGCTGTGGTTTTCTGTAGAATACATGCTCACAATCTACAATATTATGTAGTATAAAGTTATCAAAGCCAGAAAGATTACCAGTCCCATCTGGTTAGAATTGGCAATTACTAAGAAACTAATCTCATGTGTATTGGAGTACTTCAGTTGCAAGAAAAAAATTTTATCACAGAAATAGTGATCTATTTCACTGGGGCTAAAGAAATGTAAAATATTATAAGACACTGGCCAAGGGAACGCAGAAATCTTCCCCCTCATGGTGCTATGAGAATTGTTACACCTTTTTCTGTTCATCATAATGGCATAGTAGAGTGGTTTGCAGATGGTGACTGGTCATAGGCCATGTCTGAGAATGAAGACGGTATCACCAAAAAGTATGTGCTAAAAAGTTGTGTCATATAGTTCTTATAGGAAATGATGGAATTAATAATTAACACAGTGTTTACGTTACTGGACTCCCACATGGCCAACTGTGGTTCGAGTCCTTGACTAACTGACTTGAAAATTACACCTAGTGTGTGTGCTTGCATATGCACGATCCTTGGAGAAAATGGAGGAGATAGGACTGTGTATGAGGAGATAACTCAAATCTATTCAAATAAGGACAACTCTGGTTAGAACAAATATATTGACTGTATTGACTCAAAATCACTGTGTAATTTGATTTCATTTTCTTTTTTCATCTTCTTAATCATTGTTTATTATATTTAGTTTCATATGCATCTATACTTCTGTAATATAAGTCAACAAATGCTTCCCTAATCTTTATTGATACATGGTGACAAATATTTTAATATTATGAGAGCTATATTATAAAAAAATAGCACACCAGGGATGAGACAATATGTACAAAAAGACAATTGACATTTAGAAATCAGAGGCAATGTCATAATAAATCTATTAGAAAAGAGATGTCCACAGACATGAGACTCCTACCTTGAAAATACAGAACAAAGTATAATAAGAAAGCAAAATTTCTCATTATTATAAGGCACAGTCCTAGTGTATGGAGTGTTTCACTGTCTAGTGGATAAAACCAGCCAGTTACCTGAAAGGCACACTTCTGCATTAAGAGGAATGTTTCAATCTATAGTTATTTGAGGCTATAACCAATATTACTCCTTGGTCAATTCTACCTTTATCGTGCAAACTTGTTGGAAATTGCTCTTTCTAGAGAGATGTTCTTTTGTAGAGAGATATATAATGACCAATGACTAGAATAATAATTTTGGAATTCTTGGTTTATATTTTTCATGTATCTCATTAAACTTACATTCAAGTTCAGATACTCTTAGGAAGTCAATCTTCGAGTGAGTTGATAACAAGTTAACAATTGAGAATCAAGATTTTACTTAAAGATACTTAGATTAGACCCTAAAGTGCAACAGATAAATCCATATAATGCTATTTTAGTAGATTTTTGCATAAGCATGCTTTATTGAGTGTAATGCCTTCAATAGAATCTTTGGGAGGAAATACACATCTGAAATATTTACATAAAACTCATATTCTTTACTGGTAAACCTTCAAAGTACAAGTACTACAGATGGTAGGGCAGAAATTTCCTGTTTATAACATCAGGCATAGACAATTCACCTGCTTTACCAGCACTGATAAATAAATAGAAGAGAGAGAGGATAAGAGAAAGGGGAAGTAGCAATGGAGGTGAGATGATGGAAGGGAAAAGCTTTAAGCTTTAAATTTTAGGAATCACCTTCAGACAAAATCATTTGTGAACTATCATTGATTGGCAGGACTACATATATGTGTTTTTTCTTTGTCTATCAGATACAATTAGCTGATTTTTCTCTTAAAATGTGTGAATAGGACACCAAAGTTCAGAGGAGCAGTTTGTTCTATATGTTCTATTAAACCTACACAATAAAGTCAAGGGTCCATGTGACTTTAAATATCATCTTTATACTGATAACTCTCAGATTTATATCTCCATCTCAGACTTCTTGCTTAAATGCCAGATTTCAATATTCAAATGCTTACTTAGCATTTTCCTTTATAGAGTTGGTAGATACTGTAACATTTAATGGCTGATTGTTCTTGCTGTAAATGTACTTTATGTATAGCCTCTCTAGGGAAATACCATTCTTCCAGTTTCCCAGGCTAAAACCATGAAGTCAAAATATAGAAACTACAGCTTACAGCTGACTTAGAAAATAAAAGTCTTTGCTTTCAAGATCATACACACACACACACACACACACACACACAATGTATTTTTTCCCTCTCACACTCCTACCATTCAGTCTGAGAGCCATCATCACTCCCTTGGATCACAGTGATAAATTCTCAACATTTTTCCTATTCATCCTCTTGTTCCATTAAGTCTATTTTTAGCACAACAATAGAGATTCGATTTAAAATTAGAATCATTCAGGATAATTCTCTGCTTAAAAATCCTGCAAAAGCTCCATTTCACTTAGAATGGAAGAGAAAATCTTTACAATGATTTGACCTTGCTGCCTTTTTGGCCTCTTCTGGTAATACACCTTCATTCTTTGGCTTCAGACAGTGGCTTCCTTGGTCTCTTTGGGCACATCAGGCAGGCTTTTGCTCTGTGGCACTGGCCCAGTTGCTCTCTCTGTACATGTACTAAATTAAAAGATATAAAGTGGTTGAATGGATGCAAAAAATAAACTCCGATTATATGCTGCTTGCCAATCAGAATCTCAACCTCACCTTTAAAGACCCTAGCATTTGCTAGAAAGTGAATGAATATGGAAGATTTAACTGCTAAGTCAAGCAAGCCAGACTAAAAGAGAGGTATTATATGTTCCAATTCAATATGTACCAATGTCTGTGCTCTGTGACCAAAAACTGAAAGACTGGAAATAAGGAAACCAAGGAGAACAACTGTGGATGCTAGAGACAGTGTGGGAGGAGAGCGGAAAAGGGGGAAAGGAAAAAGGAGATGGAGGAAATGAAGGGTAAAAAGAAGGAAACAAAACATTTAAGGGATACAAAAATGGAAAATTACCTGTTAATAATAATGTGTATGGCAATATATTAGAATGGGCTAATATGCAGTGCATTCATGAAAGGTAAATTCATCTGGTATGCTATAATGATATACAGAGATTGAAAGTAAAACATTAAATTATATTAAATTGAAAGAATTAAAGTGAAGGAAAGGGAGACAATATTCCTAGAAAAGAAAAATTTAAAAAAGATAACAAAAATCAGACAAGGATATGACAAACAAGAAAACTAGAGATCAAGGTTTCTGATAAATATAGATGCAAAAATTTTCAACAAAACATTAGCAAAACAAGTTTGACAGCCCATCTCCACATTAAACTCTGAGGCTTCTTATTCAAAAAGAACCTTTGGGATATTCTGTAGAGATTTATCTCTCGGGTGCCAACACAATGGAGACGGCTAGTGTTGAAGTAATCTTTGCACCAGTCACTTTAAATATCTGCTTAAGAGGCTATATAGATATAAGAAAATGACAATGGTGATAGAGTTATGTGGGGCACTAAAGAGATCCCTCACTCTTTCTGTCTTCATCCCATGTGACAGAAAGAGAAGATCACACCAAAAGTTAAAACAATAGAATTTAAATTAGTAGAATTGGACAAAATAGTAATAGTCTTTTTTCTTTTTGTTTGTTTTTGTTTTGTCTTTTTTTTTTTTTTTTTTGAGAGGTTTTTGGTATAGGGCGTGTGTGCTCAGCAGACAGACATAGATAGATAGAGAGATAGAAAGCGAGAAATCACCCCCCAGGGGGGATGGCCACGCTGCAATCCCTTCTCCTCCATTCTCCTCTCAGGATCTTGGGCACGCATGCACATGAGCCCGGCGTGAGTTTAAGCCACCGGGTCCGGGACTCAAACCACGGTCGACCACGTGGGAGTCCAGCGACATAGCCATTACGCTAACTGCTGGTCCCAAGTAATAATAGTCTCTTGGTCATAAAGGTACCTTTCCAACTGGCCTATGGTATAAAAACACTCAATAAATTCACCAGGAAGAAAGTGTTGTTTTCTCTGTAATCCCAGCAAAATATTGTGGTGGGGGGCCTTCTAGGACAAAGGATGATAAGGAGGCAAGCTTAGACTTTAAGTATGCAGGTACAGCCTGTGGTCACGTTTTAGCAACTTAGCAACTCTTAGTGACCTTGTAGTCCTGACAGCATCCTTGCAATTCTGTAACTTCATGTACACCTGCCTATCTGGCAGCCTAGAGGCCCAGAACATGCTTGAATAATTTTATAAGCAACTTAATCATCTATATTACCTCATGTAAGTTTTCCATCAAAAGTACGTAAAACTATATATGGGAAACAAAGAAGCTAAAGCAAATAAAAGAAACAGTCCCAAGAAATTAGGGGCTCAGTTTTCATATGTGATTCTGCTGAGCCAGTGAGAGTTCATGAATATATTGCTGTTTTCCTGCAAAAGCCTTGGTGTCCTATCTCTCTCTTCCTGAATATCCCATGATGGTATTAGATTACATTTTATTATTTTTTAAGTTTATTTATTTCTTCCTTGAGAGAGAGAGAAACAGAGAGAGAGGAGTCCTCAACATAGTATTTTGTCACAATAATACCCACTCTCCAGCATGAGCCAACCTGGTTCATGGGGTCATGTGCACCTGGTGTACTCAGGGAGGTCTCTGGACACAAACCAAGAACTTTCCCACGTGGGTCCAGTTGCATTGCCATTGTGCTACCACCTGGCCCTGAGATAGCATTTGATGTGAGGGAAGTACCCTTCCCTGAAAAAATTACTATTGTCGAGAAAATCAGATTACCTGATTTTCTAAGTCTAGATCTGATGTCTCCTCTGGAAGAATGTGTGGTCAGCATGTCTCTCTATTAACATTTTTAATTGGTTTCCTACTCACAGTGCAGTATATGTTCTATAAATTATAAGTTTAAGACCAACGATAATCACTACCATTATTGAATCCTGTATCTTTTAACTATTACTGTACAATAAATAACCATGCAACTTCAGTGGCATAAAATAATATATTTTGATCTTTAGTCTGTGAATCAACTGGAACATACTTCTACTGTAAACTAATCACATTGCACATTACCGTCAGCTGAGGGTTGGATAGGTGGCTCTCTGGTCTTGCCTGGGATCTCCTATATATTCTGGCCTTAGCTAATTGTAGTCTAATCTAATATGACCTTGGTGCTCCAATCTGGTGGTCTGTCCTCCAGAATGTTAGTTTGGGCTGGTTCTCTTGACAGATGGTACCAAGAAAGAAAATGGAAAAGCATAAGACCTCTTAGGTACAGGTTCAGAACTGGGATTCCGTTCATGTCTACCACACTGCATCAACCTAAGTAGGTCATGAGGACTGTCCAGAGTCCTAGTGGGAAAGCATAAAGTAGAGCAGATATACCTAGGTTAGTGACTGTGTCCACAATGTAATACATCTACTGAAAATATTTATTATGTTCCAGTGTTTCTCTAAGTGTTTCACATAATTTATTTTATTCAGTCTTTGGTAGTGTCCATAATATGCTGCTTCATCCTCTGTCATCGGTTATGCAGGTCTGATTACCTGGAAAATCCTACAGTTTAGCAAACTTAAAAACATCTTGCTCATGTGTTTAGATTCAGTTTTAACTCCATCACTTTCAGGAAGTTTTTTGTTTGTTTGTTTAGTCAAATGGCTGGGTCAAGGGCTCTGTATCTACATTCCTTAGTATCTATAAATTCCTTTATCACTATGTTCATCACCTTATATTGAACTCATTTAATATCTGTATCTTTTTCATTAACTTTACATTTCTTGTCCCCAGAGATTTGGTATGGAAGAACTTAGAGGCATGGAGCTAAATTGGATTTGAAACTGGGATAGGCAATTTATCTTGAGCAAGTTACTTCATCTTTCTGTTTCTCAGGTGGCTCATTTATAAATATCATGATAGTGCTAGTGAACCTACAGATTTGTAGTGAGAATGCATCATGTTAATATTTATCAAGTGCTTGTAAGATGACTAGGATATTATAAGTGCTCAGTAACATTAGTTGCTATTACTGTATATATTTGTACTGTCTTGTACATTCTCTGGCACAATACACATAGAGTGTAAATAACATTTTAAACCTTTGATGAAACTTTACAATTGTTAAAGAGCAGAAATAGTTTATATGAAGTAATCTATGTCCTCTTCTAACATATATTGCTTAGTGAGTTACGTCAAAAAAATTCATATTCATTTTGGAGTGAAAAAGATGCACACTTAAAACCTAGCTAGCACTTCAGGCCCAGCAGATGGCATAATGCTTATGTTGCTGGACTTCCCCATGGTTAACCAAGGTTCAAGTCCCAGACCCAATGGCTGGAAACACACTGGGCACATGTGCAAGCATATCCAAGATCCCAGGAGGAAAATGGAGAAGAAAGGTTGCTGCATGGCCATTCCTCTGGGGGATGATTTCACACTTCCCCTCTGAAATCTCTCTCTCCAACAAGTGCACATGTCCTAAGGCAAAAATCTCTAAAAAACAAAATAAACAAAACCTTGCACTTCACTGAGAAGATCACTTGTAGATAATGATTCACAGGAAATGTTTTATGTGCTTCATTCTGTTTCCCAGCTCTAAGTTAGTTGGAGCTATCTTAGACTGTCTAGCCACTTTAAGTATTTGAGGTATATCTTAGAATATGAAAACTCAAAAATGCGAGTGGAGTTGAATATGTGCCACTTTGAGCCTGAGGCATTGAAGAAAGCATGCTCAAATCTCTAGGTTCTCATCTTCTGCCAAAACAGAGATATCTCTTTGTTCAGTTACTAGGTGGTAGGACTTAATCACCCTGCCCCTCAGTCAATGTGGAAAACAAAGACTATATAAAAATCACACAGGATGTAAAGAGTGAGTGAAAAATATATAAGGATTCTTCAAAAAGTAAATGTAAAATGCAAATTATTAAATAAATGCATGGATTTCTAATTTTTTTCAACAACATAACTTGATCCCTAATTCCACTTTTCTATAAATTTTTGAAGTCACCTCTAAAATATACATATTTTGAGTTTTCTGGTTTAATGTTTCTTGTGAAGTTTCACCCCACATAGGCTCAGCTTAGTCTTCTAAGAATTCAGCAGCTGACTTAGGTGGCAAAAGACCCTGTGAAGATTTCTACATGTTTTCTTTGTCTACATAGCTCCTTTCTCTCCAGTGCTCTGCTTCACAGACTGAAGACTCTTCATCTTCCTTAAACTCTGATCTCTGAGAGAATTACAATGACATGGGGGTTCTTCCTACCTATACCGTAGTCCAGAACTCAACACTAGCAAAAGTAGTCATCCAGTATTCATCTAAATTGCTTCCCTTTTCTAAGAAAATTCAGTGCTATGCTGTGTAATATTGAAACAGCTGTTTATACACTCATTTTTTCCAGACCTAAGTCAGGGAAGCCCAATGACTCAATTATGACCCGAATTTTTTTTTTTTTTGAAAGATTTTGCTACAGGGTAGGTATACTCACCAGAGAGACAGAGAGACAGAAAGTGAGAAATCACCCCTCATGGTGCATGGCCATGCTGCAATCCTTTGCTGGCTCCTAGGCCAGAATTTTTGAACATTATGTTTTCTTTTTAAAAAATCAGATTTGTTTTAATCTTTGTTAACACTTTAGTTACTAGTTACAAAGTTGAAGTACTGATGCATTTTTGTTCCTTATAAAATGTTCAGTCTTGAGATGGAGATAGATAATTACGTAAGTCAATTAATAGTTATACAAAAATAATTATACTTTTGATCATTGTTATGAGGAAAATGAAGATGTTGGTGATAGAGAATAATGGCAAGACTAGAAGAATCTTTGAATAGAGTCAGGAGGGAAATCTTCTCTGAGAAAATTATAGTTAGTCTGGTCATGGGTTAAGATCTATGACCACAAGTTAAGAGAAATGGAGGAACAGCCACATGAGGAGAAACAGGACTCACGTTCAGAGAGGAAGGTGAACTGACATTGAAGTGAGAAAGACTTTTATAGTTCTGGGACAGATGGAAAAAAAAAAAAAAAAAAAACAATGGGACTGATGCACAGTGAAGAATATGAAAGACTCACTAAGTGTTTTGAGAGGCAAGAAGTTGGGTTGGTGGTTAAGGCACTGGACTCCCACATGGTTGACCATAGTTAGAATCTCAGACTTGGTGACTTGTTCCCCACCCCACCCCCCCGGTGCGTGCACAAGCCGTATAGCAAATTTAAAATTATAATAGTTAAAAAAAAATACTTAC
This sequence comes from Tupaia tana, assembly GCA_026018925.1. Taxonomy (NCBI): domain Eukaryota; kingdom Metazoa; phylum Chordata; class Mammalia; order Scandentia; family Tupaiidae; genus Tupaia; species Tupaia tana. Next base: position 54,917,946 of record JAKSZU010000012.1, read on the forward strand.
TTTTAAAAAGTGTTTAAAGAGATGGAGGCATTGGCAAGATAAAAAAAAGAAGTTCTAGGACAAGTCAAAAGATTCTAAGGGACTAAGAAAACAAAGAATGGTACACAATGTGAAAGTATCATAATATTTACATTATAAATACTCAGATCATAAAACAGATTAATATTTGTGAAGGTCCCACAGACTGCCAATATAGAATAAAAAGTATCAGATCTAAGATATTTCTGAAATAATGATTTCTAATAGAAATTACATCATATTCTCAGCAGGACAGTTACTTGCCAACCATAATCTCTTGTTTCATCCATAGTTTCTTCATGGCATTTTTCACCTCTGCATTCCTCAGAGTGTAGATCAAGGGATTTAACATGGGTGTGATGATTGAACCAGACACAGCCATAGCCTTGTCTATGGGGTAGGTAGCCACAGGCCTCACATACAAGAAAATACATGGCACAAAGAACAACATGACCACTGTGAGGTGGGAGCCACAGGTGGAGAGGGCTTTGTGCCGCCCTTCAGAGCTATAAGACTTCAGGGAACAAATGATGATCACATAAGACACAATTAGGATAAAGAAGATAGCTATACACATCACCCCACTGTTGAGGATGACTAAAAGGCCCAGGATATGGGTGTCCATGCAAGCAAGTGTTAGCAACTGAAACAAATTACGTATAAAGTGATCAATGACATTGGGGCCACAGAAAGGTATTTGGTACATGAAGAGAAGCTGTCCTGTCGCATACAAAGATCCCCCCACCCAAGCCCCTCCCACCATCAGGCAGCACACCCAAGGACTCATGATGGCCGTGTAGTGCAGGGGCTTACAGATGGCCACGTAGCGGTCATAGGCCATCACGATGAGCAGGGTGATGCCCACGCCACCAAAGAAGTGCTCTGCAAAGAGCTGGATCATGCAGCCTTCCAGGGAGATGGACGTGCTCTCAGAGAGGGAGTCCACAATCATCTTGGGGGTGATGACACAAGAGTAGGTGACATTTAAAAGGGACAAAAAGGTAAGAAAAAATTACATGGGTGATCATAGTTTCTGACTTGTGACTTGTTACTAATGTTACTACAGTGAGTAAGTTTCCCAAAAGTGTAGCAACATACATGATTAGAAACACAGCAGAAAACATTTTCCTGAACTCTGAGTTCTCTGTAATACCCAAAAGGATGAATTCTGTCACATTGTTTTTGTTTTCCATTTATCAGGTATTAATATGAGCTCCAGCTGAAACCTGGGAAGCCTAAAAAAATAAATAAATAAAATACTGCAGTTTTTAGTTAGTGGTTATTTTGCCTCTTGTATTTCGAGGATCTGGGGGAACTTGTTCTTTGTGCTTACCCATTTACTCACCATCCAAGCACCTAACTTTTAAGAATGTATTAAACAAAGAGTTTAAAAGATAGATACTTCATTAATGCAATATTTCCCCAAACCTCTTCTACTTTCTTTATGAGTAATTCTGTCCTATGAAATCAGCTTCTCTTTATCATTTTCTTCCCCTTATAATTGTTATTTTAAAGTATTATCTATTTAATTTTTATGTCATTATTAGCATTTTAATTTTCTATAGGACACATGTATTCCTGAGAGAGAAAAAGTGGAGAAAGAGAGAAGCAAGCTGCTAGTTCTGGGATTTGAACAATGGTTAGCCATGTGGGTATCCAACATTGCCTTAATAACCACATCACCTGCTGGCCCCTATAATTGTTATTTTTAACAGAAAACTTTCTTAAACACCTACCTCATTCCAGGCACTGGAATAATTCTACAAGTTGCTTTATTTTAAATATAAAGAAACTGATTGTCATAGTGTTTTGGAAATGTAACCAAGGTTGCATAGCTAGTGAGTGGTGAAGACATTATCTGGACCATATTTTCTGACTTCAGAATTAGTGCCCCTAATATCAATATTGCTTCTCTAGTAACTATACTGTGAGCCCATTATTTACCCATCACTATGCTAAATATATTAGAGTTATTATCCTATTTTATCTTAAAAACTATCATTTGAAATGGGTTATTCATTCTGAGTTCTGTTTTCAAATAACATAGTCATTCTTTTGTACTTTTGTGTTTTTCTTCTAAATGATCAACATATGCCTAACACTACTCATTTTATAAATTTTGACTAATATATGATTCAAAGATGATGATACAAACTATGATGGTGCAGCAAAGTTTAAGATGTATATTCAAATGACTCAGTGGAATCGACCCAAATCATTATCAGTTTCGTTTGTCCCATAAATAGAGCATAGACTTCCTTAGTATAATGATCACAGCAAGGAGCCAGATGGTGGCAGAGTGGTAAAACATGACACTTTGGAAAGCTAACCCATATGGGAATGTCCCAAATTTATATCTGGAGGCTATCCTGATAATGCTGAGCACATGCATGCCTATAGACTGGGGCTGGCTGCGGCTGGCAGTAGATCATGGCATCAAGACCCTGTTGGGGGTGCATCCTCTCTTTTTATTTTGGCTTATGAAATAAATAAATAAACTTAAAAAAATAATCAAGCCAGCTCCCTGTTCAGCAGTTATATGTTACTCAAGGGAAATCCGATCTCACATAGAGACAACGGTTTAAATCCCAAGCATGGTTAACCTACGAACACACCAGACATGGATGCAATTCCCTGGACTCTACAATAATGGAGGATTGGAATATATGAGATTGTGTCTTGACCAGTCTGGAGGGTGCCTTCGTGCCTTCTCTCTCTCTCTCTCTCTCTCTCTCTCTCTCTCTCTCTCTCTCTCTCTGTCTCTCCCTTTCCCTTTTCTTTTCATTTTCACATGCACATACTGCATTTTATCATGAATACAAGAAAAATATATATCAAAATAATAGTAACTACTACACCTATTCCATTAACTTTTAGGTTGAGTATGTCATTGGATGCTGTTTCAAGTATGGTATTTGAATTATCTTAGTTAAAACTCATGATACCATATGAGGTACCTTTACTAGTCTCATTGCAAAGGAAAGAAACTTAGGTCCTAGGAAGTAAAAAAAAAAAATAATAATAAAAATGAAAACATGCACTAGATTATATAACTATAATGCTGTGGTTCTGGCATTTTGATATTACAGTTCAAATGTTATCTACTCTGCTTCACCACTGGAGAAGAGAACAGATTATGTGGTGCTAAAGAAGAATTACTAAAACCAAGAGGAGATGCTGTAAGAAAAACCTGCTTCCTACTATAGGGGACTTCTAAACAGAGGCTGGCTTCCACATTTGTCGGCGTCACTTCTGCAGAGACGACACAACACCTGGTTCTTCCTCACGGAGTCTTTATTCACAGGTTTCCTTTTTCTTTCTTTCTCTTTCTTTCCTTCTCCCCTCCCCCTCCCTTTACCCCCCCCCCCCCCGTATATATAGGATCCTCCCGACGGCCCCGCCCGCAAGTTCCTTTGCCTGTAAGAGGCAAGTACTGGAGACATGCCTCCCTATGCAGCCAGCGGTGTTATCTTGGCTCGGTGGCCAAGGGCGGCGGCCAACACACATTTAGGGCTTTTGCAGACAATAGCTTTACTTTGATACTTGAATTATACTACTCTGTAATTGCCAAGAAGTCACTCCTGCTGTCTAATCACCCACACTAACCCTACTCCTTACCGAGAATACAGAATGACAACGGGAGACTGAAGTGTCTTACATTATTAAATCTCATTATCTCTCTCCTAGCCCAGTAACTGAGATCTTTCTTGCAGTAGCCCCTGATAAGTACAAGGAGCTCTGACTCTGCAGTCAGAAAATGAGACGTAGGTTTGATTCCAGGTTGCCTCACTTGCTGTGGTTGGGGCATGCTGCTGGCATCTCTGAGCCTCATTTTCCTCATTTGCAGTATAAGAATAGTGGTTTAGTCTGCGTTTCTAACCCTAACAACTGAATACTGCACTGGGTAATCTATAAAGAGTAGAAGTTCGCTCACCTTATGGACATGGAGGCCCAAGGTCAAGAAGAAACTTTTTTGTTTTTTCTTTTTTTTGGAGAGGATTTTTCTTATTGGGCGTGTGTGTTCGCCAGAAAGACAGAGAGATAGAAAGCGAGAAATCATCCCCAGAGGGGATGGCCACGCCGCAATCCCTTCTCCTCCATTCTCCTCTCACGATCTTGGGCACACATGCACACGCACCCGACGCGAGTTTAAGCCACCAGGTCCAGGACTCGAGCTGCGGTCGACTACATGGGAGTCCAGCAACATAGCCATTACACTAACTGCTGGTCCCAAGAAGAAACTTTTTGTAGTCTCAACCTATCCATCTCAATTCTACAGTAGCAAAGTTAATAAGAATTAAACTATAACTAACCTGCTTGTATTGCTTATTATTTATGGACAATGTGCAAATGACTTTTTTCATTTAAACATTGGCAGCAGTCATGTGAAGTAAGCTTTATGATTTTCTGGATTTTCCAAAGCAGCATACATAGAAAAATTATGTATTGGGCCAGTCAGAAGGGATTATGGTGTGGCCACCCTTATAGGAGCTGCTTTCTCTCTCTCTCTCTCTCTCTCTCTCTGTCTCTCTCTCTCTCTTTCTCACTCCTGATTGCACAGGCTCTATAGCAAATTCATGAAACAAGGGAAAAAATTGTAACTTCCTTGCAGTTTGTGATTAGCCCCAAAGCATATACTACTAACTGCTATGTCTTTTAGCACTTCCACACACCCCTGTAATACATTCACCTCCTGACTATTGCTGTGAAGGTAAAAAGAGGCAACATGCATAAAGCTTGAGCAGGAGAATTCACATATTTAAGTTTGTTTACTGGTCTCATGTCTTTATAAACTCTAGGTTTGCCTACAGCCTTGATCATAACCTGTATCAACCACTCCTTCTCAATGCCTGCCTTCACCATTACCATACTGAGTATTCTACTTCTTTTTTTCCCTTTTTTTTTCGAGAGGTTTTTGCTGTAGGGCATGTGCACTTTCCAGAAAGACAGAGAGACAGAAAGCAAGAACTCACCCCCAGGGGGGATGGCCACAACGCAATCCCTTCTCCTCCATTCTCCTCTTGGGATCTTGGGCACGCACGCACACTCGCCCAGCGTGAGTTTAAGCCATCATGTCCAAGACTCGAACCACGGTTGACTACATGGGAGTTCAGCGACATAGCCATTATGCTAACTGCTGGTCCCTATTCTATCTTCTTATACATTTTTTTTAACTATGTCATTATTTCTTGTGTATTACATGTTTCTCTTATTTTCTCAGGGAGATGAGTAAGGCTTGCTTCTTCTTACACATTTCTTAAAATCCCTAACAGAATACTAAGAACAACTGGACACAAAAATAATCCAAGACATTTCATTAATTGGAGGTAAACTGCAAAGAGCTGAGGGCACAGGTAGTAGAGCCACCCCAGCCTCCAGGTGTGACAGCAAATCTGTCATCATAGCCTGGCTGCTGTTTTATCAGTCAACCAGGTTCAATGAGGTCATTTAATCTGGCTGTTTTTGTTTGATTGTTTGTTTTGTTTTGTTTTACTATGTGTATACTTCCATAGGCTTCAGCCAAAATTAAGAATTACACATTACCTTGAACTTCCAGTCCAGCAATTAATCACATCAGCTTTTTCGGTGTAATTACTTCCACCATGTGTCAGTGAGAAATGTTTCTTAAAAGGCTGTTCTAGCACAAACAAGGACAATTATAATGAATGCTCTTCTTTTTCTTCATGAAACCTCTCCCTTATATTTCCTAATTATTTAAATAGACAAGTATTTCAAATACTTGTCAGATGTGTCCCATTTCCTTAAATAAGGAACGTGATTAATAAATTTTAAATAATGTCAATAGAAATAACTGCAAACTGAGAAAAGAAAAAGAAATTAAAGACACACTGTGCCTAAGAGAAAGGCCCACTGGGGGCTATTCCCAGCAGATGGAGCACATAAGCAAAGGTCCCAAGGTGGGAATTAGGGAGACTGTATGGTTAGAACAGAGAGCAAGGGACCTGAATCACATATACCATGTTCTAATTTTGACTTCTGGAACACTTTATATATATATATGTTACTTTTGATGATTTATTCTTTCAAGTGGACATTTGTACTTAAGAAAATGAAACTTTTATATGCAATTTAGTAATATAATTGTGCAATGCATATGCATATACACTATACTTCATATTTTAGTGAATAATTTTTCACTGATAGAGTTCAATGTCAGTATATAAAGATTTACATTATTTCAATGTTCTGCTATTTTAACATAGCTGTAATAAAAGTCTTTGCATGTTTGTATATATGTACTTACAGGTTAGTCAGTCTTCCATATCTGCTGGTTCCACAATCAACCTTGAGTCAAAAATTTTCAAAAGAGAAATTGGGTGTATCTGCACTGAGCATGTACAGGCTTCTTTTCGCTTCTTTAAACTTTGAAATATTTATAGCAGAAGATTTAAGAATCTAACCTCTCTGACTCATCAAGGGATTTCATTTCTCTTCTATTCACATAAATTTTTTAAAAGGTAACTAAATAGAGCCTTTTCCAAATTATTCCAGGCTCCTTATGAATTCTGGTTGAGTGTATTTTTAGATGAATGTAGAAAAGTTTTGTTCAGCTTCTTAGGAGATACATCGTGAGCCTACATTCTGCTCTGCATGACTGGCCCAGGCTGTAAGGGCACTGAGCACCCATTAGAGCACCCGTGACAGCACGGACTTGCATCATTCTGTTTTCTCCCCTGAGGCTGGTTCTCCATTGATGGAAGGGCTGATCTTGAATCCAATAAATTCTCAGCCAACTGCTTTAATAATAGGGTATTGTCAGGGGCAAGAATATCCCCATGGCCAGGCAAAGGCAGTGTCCCACAAGCTGAACTCTAGGTCACAATCCTGATCATTCAGTTATTTGCTCTTGCACTGTGATCTGTACCTTCATTGCAGAAGGTCATAATCTTACAGTAAGTAGAACCTATGATCTGGAAGGAACTTGAATCAAGCCTTATCTCTACGTTTCATTTCCCACATAGGAGAATTATGTGAGCTCATTGCATGTTGTATACTATTTTGACCTAAACACTTATATAGGCAGAAAAAATTATTTAAATTAGTTTCAATTTCTTCCTTTTTTTTTTTTTTTGAGAGAGATTTTTGCTATAAAGTGCGTGTACTCACTGGAAAGACAGAGACAGAAATAGATAAATCACGCCCCAGGAGAGATGGCCACGTCTGATCCCTTCTCCTCTAGTCTACTCTCAGGATTTTGGTCACACACACGCATACACACATGCATACACACTCATACTTAGCATAAGTCTGAAATCCTTGGGTCCAGGAACCACAGTCAACTTCATGTGAGTCCAGTGACATATCCATTACGTCATGCCATCTGCTGCCCCCACCCAAGTTGATTAAGAAATTACATTTAATTTAAAAAATGTTTTAAACTGTTTCTTTAAAGAATTATTCTATTTAACTTTATTTAATTATTTATTTTAATTTTGATCAGAGAGGTATAGGGCGAGAGTGAGAGAGAAAGAGAGACAGTGAGAAAGCAAGCCGCCAGGTCCAAGACTTGAACCATAGTTGGCCATGTGGGAGTTCATGTCCTTAGCCACCACACTACTTGTCAACTCTCAATAAATTATATTTTCAAAATAGTGAGTTCCAGCTATAATTCCCTCTTGCCATGAATTTGTTTAATGAAGTTGCTGCCTTGGCATTTATTTTTTGTCCTGGCAAAATTTGTTTAAAACCCAGTCATACTTCATCACCTTGGTCCAGGTTGTCTGTGATAGGTCCCACTTGTCTCTTACCTTACTGACCCATAATCCAACACATCCCACAGCCTGTATGATAAAACTTAATGGTTAATGCCAGAATCATGTGAATCAGTCCTACCTCAGGCTCTCTCTTACTTGCTCCCCAGTCATTGGTTGCTATTTCTGCGTCTGGACTTCCCATCAACTTCCTGTGGGTAAATGTAACCTGGCTGGGCCCCATGAGTAAAAAATGCCTTCTGTTTCACGCATTTGATTCACTACCTCACTGTGTCCCATTTGACACACACATAACTATACCTAACATTCTTGCTGGTGAGAAATGTCTTAGAGAATGACTATTGTGGCACAAATAAATTGGACACGAGTCATAGAGACCTAGCGATCATAGATGTAGGGAGTGTGGGAAGTGTGGCTTTTCACATTCCAGCACTTTCAAAAATCAAGGCAGAGGGAACCAGCAGTTAGCATAATGGCTATGTCGCTGGACTCCCACGTAGTTGACCATGGTTCGCGTCCCGGACCCGGTGGCTTAAAACTCACGCCAGGCGCATGTGTGTGCGTGCCCAAGATCCTGAGAGGAGAATGGAGGAGAAGGGATTGCGGTGTGGCCATCCCCCCTGGGGGGTGATTTCTCGCTTTCTGTCTCTCTGTCTCTCTCTGTCTGGCGAGCGCACGCGCCCTATAGCGAAAACCTCTCCAAAAATAAATAAATAAATAAATAAATAAATAAATAAATCAAGGCAGATAGGATGAAGCTCTAGGATACTTACTAATGCCAGTACTAAAAATAAGTACAAAGTAGAAACTATGACTATTCAAAGGGAAAAAAAAATACACTTTTCATATTGAGATTGCTTGAAAGCTTTAATAAAGTGGTAAGAGCAAAAAAATAAGCTTAGGAATTTTTTTGGCAACTGGAATAACTTCCTACCTTAGTACTTTATGCTATGTTCTAAACCATTTTATAAAAATAAGGCAACAAAGTTATCATTTCATCTAAGGGTCAATTTTCCAAATGTATTGTGTAATCAATATAGCTAAATATTTAAAATTAGGTATATGATTTACAGTAATTTGCATACAATGAAGTATTTTGAAAAGTACTGAAAATGCTTTGGTAACTTAAAGTCTAGTGTACAGTCATTTTATTTTGATTTATTTTCACCAGACATGGTCAACAATCTGAGTAAATCAAGTTCTCTCACACGTTGGTTCTAAAGATTTTAGACATTTGCTCATTCCTTCCACAAATATCTATTGAGAAACTACTAGATGTCAGATATATTCTAGGTTCTCGAGATAAAATAGTGAACAGAACAAATAAAGGTTCTTGCCCTCATGACCTTAGATTCTAGTCAGGGTAGAAGAAAATAAAAACCAGATCAACAAATAAGTAGATAACATACTTTATTAGAAGTTTAGCATATTATAGAGAAATTAAAACTGGAACATGGTAAGGAAGATCCTTAACCTGGGGTGAGGCATCTGGATTTTACATAGCTGTGCAAGGTAGCAAAAGACCCAAATCACAAAGAATGTGTAAGGTGAATGAAAAATATGTAAGTGTTCTTCAAAAAGTTCACAGAAAATGCAAACTATGAAAAAATGCATGAATTAAAAATTTTTTTGCAAAATAATAACTTAATCTAACTCCATTTTTCTACAAAATTTTTGAAGTCATCTCTAAAATACACATATTTTGGGTTTTATTATTTTTATTTTTTTGAGGGGTGATTGCTTTAGGGTGCATTTTCTCACTGGAGAGAGAGACAGAGAAAGTGAGAGGGAAAGTGAGAAATCGTTTCCTGGATATGCACACATGCCTGCTGTTTCAAACTGCTGGTCTGGCAATTGAACAATGGCCGGCCTTGTGGGAGTCCAGTGACATAACCAAGTCTTATTCTTTAGTCTCTGTTGTGGAGTTTCACCCCACACAGTCTCAGCTTAGTCTTCTAAGAATTCAGCAACTGACTCAGGTTACACAGGACCCTGTGAAGACTGAATTTTTTTCTTTGTCTACATAGCCCTTCTTTTATAGCTTACTGTTTCACAGATTGAAGCCTCTTTACCTGCCCTGACTTCTGATCTCTCAGAGAATCATGATGACATGCTTGCTTTTCCTACCTACAACATATTCCAAAACTCAACACCAGCAGAATCCTATAGCTATCTGATATTTATCTAAGTTGTTTCCCTTATCTAAGAAACCTCAGTTATATGTTGTCTAATATTGAAAACAGCTATCCTATACATTTTGCTCAGACTTATTTCAGGGAAGTCCAGTGTCTCTTATGGCCAGAAATTTTCAATATTACGTTTTATTTTAAGAAATCATTTTTGTATTTATCTTTTAAAAAAAATAGTTACACATTGTGGTTTTGATTTGCCTCTCCCTTACTATAAGAGATGTTGAGCATTTCTTTTTTTATATGCTTTCTGGCTACTTGTATATCTTCCTTAGAATGTTATCTGTTCAATTCATTTACCCATTTTAATTGGGTTAATAATTTTTTTCAGGTAATCTGATTGAGTTCTCTGTATATCCTGTTTACCAGTCCGTTATCTGAGTCACAGTTTGCAAATATACTCTCCCACTTCAAGGGTTGCTGATTTATTCTAATTTTTGTTCCTTTGTTGTGCAGAAGTTTTTAAAATCAAAACCAGATTAAATACCACTTAACCCCAGTCAGAATGTCTAAAATTATTTTAAAAATGAAAGTAAAGTAAGTGCTGGCAAGGCTGCGGTGAAAAGGGAACTCTCCTACACTGTTGATGGGAATGTAAATTCATACAGTCACTGTGGAGAACAATATAAATGTTCCTCAAAAACTTATAAATAAAAGTACTATATTATTCATCAATTCCATTTCTAGGTGTATACCCAAGTGACAGGAAAATGCTCAGTCAGGAAAACACTTGCACATCCATGTTTATTGTAGCATTTTTCATAATTGCTAAGACATGGAACCAACCCAAATGTCTATGAACTGTTGAATGTATTGAAAAAGTATGGAACATACACTATGGACTACTACTCAGTCATTAAAAATGAGACCTTGCATTTGATAGAAAGTAGACAAATATGCAAGATTTACTGCTAAGAGAAGCAAGCCAGACTATGAAAGAGAAGCATTGAATGCCCCCAACCAATATATACGAATGTCAGCATTGTATATATTGTATATCAGAAATTGAGTGATTGAAACTTACAAAAGCATGAAGAGCAGTGGTGATACTAGAGACAGTGTGGGAGGAGGGTGGGAAATGGGAGAGGGTGATAGCAAGGGAATCATGGGAAAGAAGATGCAAAACATTTAAGGGACCCAAAATGGAAAGAAATCTATTGATTATAAGTTATATGGCAATGTCTTTGACTGCACCAATATGTGGTGTATTAAGAATGGGAAAATTCATTTGCTATGCTGTAATGATACACAGTGATAGAATGTAAAAAATAAATATATAAATTTTAAAAATTAGTCACTAGTTACAGAAGTGATGAACAAATGTGCTTTTCTTACTTAAAAAACATTCAATAGAGATGGAGATAGAAAATAGGGTAAGTCAATTCATAATTATACAGAAATAGTTATACTTTTGATGATTGTTATGAAGAAAATGAAAATGTTGGAAATGAGAATAATGGCAGGAGTTTAAGAATCTTTGAAGAGAGTAGTGTAGAAAGACTTCTCAGGAAATTACACTTAATCTGGTTATGGGTTAAGATTTAGGATCGAAAGATAAAACGAAACAGAGGGAGGCCAGAAGATGGCTTAGAGGTCATATTGCCGGACTCCTATATGGCAAAATGCAGTTTGAGTCACAGACACAGTGGCTTGAAACTCACATCATTGGATGCAAATGTGTTTGAGCCCAAGATCTTGAGGAGAGAAGGAATTGCACCATGACCATCCCCTTAGGGGGGGTGAGTTCTCACTTTTCCTCTCATTCTTTCTCTCTCTCCCTGGTGAGTACACATGCCCTAAGGCAAGAATGTCTATGAAAGAAGAGAGAGAGAGAAAAAGAGAGAGAGAGAAAATCAGAGGAACAGGCATTTGAGGAGAAAGAGGACTCATTTTAGAAGAGGACTGACATTGAAGTGAGAAAAAACTTTCATTGCTCTGGGGCAAAAGGAAAAAAAAGAAAAACAGGGCGGATGCATGTAAAGATGAGGAAATCAATAAGTGTTTGGAATGACCAGTGGCCAGTAGGTGGTATGGTGATTAAGGCACTGGACTTCTTGACTGACCAAAGTTTGAGTCCAAGACCTAGTGGCTTGCGTTTTCTCTCTCTTTCTCTCTGGTGAACATATGTGACCTATAGCAAATTTAAAATAATAATAATCAATAAAATTAAATAAATAATTATTTGTTTTAAAAAGTGTTTGGAGAGATGGAAGCATTGGCAAGATAAAAAGGAAGTTCTAAGACAAATCAAAAGCTTCTAAGAGAATGAGAAACCAAGAAAGGGTAACAATGTGAAAGTATCATAATCTTCACATTATAAATACTCAGATCATAAAGTAGATTAATATTTTTGAAGCTCCCATTGACTGCCAATAGAGAATGGACTTTATAATTTCTAACACATTTCTGAAAGAAGGACTTCAAATAGAAAATATGTCATATTATCAGCAAGCATTTTACTTGTCAACCACAATCTTTTGTTTCATCCATAGTTTCTTCATGGCATTTTTCACCTCTGTATTCCTCAAGGTGTAGATCAAGGGATTTAACATGGGTGGAATGACTGTACCAGACACAGCAATAGCCTTGTCTATGGGGTAGGTAGCCACAGGCCTCACATACATGAAAATACATGGCACAAAAAACAACATGACCACTGTGAGGTGGGAGCCACAGGTGGAGAGGGCTTTGTGCCGCCCTTCAGAGCTATAAGATTTCAGGGAACAAATGATGATCACATAAGACACAATTAGGATAAAGAAGATAGCTATACACATCACCCCACTGTTGAGGATGACTAAGAGACCCAGGGTGTGGGTGTCCATGCAGGCAAGTCTCAACAATGGAAACAAATCACATATAAAGTGATCAATGACATTGGGGCCACAGAAAGGTACTTGGTACATGAAGAGAAGCTGTATTGTAGCATGCAAGGATCCTACCACCCAAGATCCTCCCACCATCAGGCAGCACACCCGAGGGCTCATGATGGTCGTGTAGTGCAGGGGCTTACAGATGGCCACGTAGCGGTCATAGGCCATCACGATGAGCAGGATGATGCCCACGTCACCAAAGAAATGTTCTGCAAAGAGTTGGGTCATGCAACCTTCCAGAGAGATGGTCGTGCTCTCAGAGAAGGAGTCCACAATCACCTTGGGGTCGATAACGGAAGAGTAAGTGACATCCAAAAAGGACAAGAAGGTAAGAAAAAAGTACATAGGTGATCGTAGATTCCGACTTGTAATCACTGTTACTATAATGAGTAAGTTTCCCGAAAGTGTAGCAACATAAGTGATTAGAAACACAGCAGAAAGTATTTTTCTTAGCTCTGGGTTCTCTGTAATACCCAAAAGGATGAATTCCGTCACATTGCTTTTGTTTTCCATTTGTCAAGTATTGACATGAGTTCCAGCTGAAAGTTGGGAAACCTAAAAAATAAACATGTAGTTTTATTTAGTGATTATTAAGCATCTTGTATTTCCAGAATCTTGGGGAACTTATTGTTCATGATTATACATTTACTCACCCTCCAGACACTTGGCTTTTAAGAATCTACTAAATAGGGACCAGCAGATGATGTAATGATTATGTTTATGTATTCTTGCAGTTTAGACCCAACTAAAACACCACTAGGTAAGTGTGTATTCTACTGCAGTTAGCGTAATGGCTATGTCCTGGACTCCCCCGAATGGGCTTAAAAACGCCGGGCGCGTGTGCACGTGCCCACATCCCGAGAGGAGAATAGGTGACCAGATTTCTGTGTCTCTATGTCTCTGTCTGTGCGTCCTATAGCAAAAACCTCTCCAAAAAAAAAAAAAAAAAAAAAAAAATCCTGAGAGTGGAGAAGAAGGGATTGGGGCATGACCATCCCCTCTTAGGGGTAATTTCTCGCTTTCTGTCGATCTGTCTCACTGGAGAGCACATGTGCCCTAAAGCAAAAAATCTCTCTAAAAATAAAAATGCACTAAATGAAGAGTTTAAAATTCAGATACTTCATTAATACAAGTTCACCTCATGTCTCTTTTTCTCTCTTTATAAGTAATTCTTTCATATGAAATAAGTTTCTCTTTATCCTTCTTCTCCATTTATAATTAACTTTTTAAGAATTATTTATTTAATTATTATTATTACCATTATTATTATTGTGAATTTTGCTACAGGGCACATGCATTCACCAGAGTGACAGAGAGAGAGAGACAGTGAGAAAGCGAGTCACCAGGTCCAGGACTCAAACTATTATCAGTCATAGTGGAGAACAGTGCTTTAATCACCACACTACCTGCTGGCCTCTATAATTGTTATTTTAAATAGTCAACTTTATTCCAGGCACTGGAATAACTCTACAAGTTACTTTATATTGCATGGGTAAAACAAAAACAAAACAAGCAAAAATATTCACTATCATAGAGTTTAGTAAATTGAGTTTAGTAAATGTGATCAAGTTTGCATAGATAGTGAGTGGTGAAGCCAGAAATGTGCAACATATTTTCTAAGTTCAGAATCAATGCTCCCAAACATAAATACTGCTTCTCTTGTAATTATACTGGTTCATTATTTACCCATGGCTATCTTAAATATATGATAGTTATTATCCTGTTTTACCTTTAAAAACTATCATTTGAAAGGGGTTATTCCTTCTGAGTTCTATTTTCAAATAATATGGTCATTGTCTTATAATTTTGTGCTTTGCTTCTAAATGATCAACATCTACCTAACACTAGTCATTATATAGTCCTTGACTAATATCATTCAGTGATGAAGATTACAAATGATGATGGCATAGCAAAGATTCAGATGTATGAAATAATGATTCAATGGAATCAACCTAGGTCATTGTTACAGTATCCTCTGTCTCATAAATAGAGCCTAGAATTCTTCAGTATAATTTTGATCACAACAAGGAGCCAGATGGTGGCAAAGTGATAAAACATGACACTTTGTAATGCTTACACACATGGGAAGGTTTTAGGTTTACATCTAGAGGCCTTCCCGATTATACTAGACACAGGTGTTCCCATGGTCTGGGGCTGGCTGAGGTTGGAGGTAGATCATGACAATAAGACCCTGTTAGGGGTGCATTCTTTCTCTTTTTCTTTGGCTTAGGCAGGACATAAGAAAACACATTGGGCATATATTCAGTTGCCTGGGCTCTGAGAGGATGAAGGATTGGAGAAATGGGATTGTGTCTTGACCAGAGCCTGGAGGGTGTTTTCTCTCTCTCCTTTCTCCCTCTCTCTCTCTCTCTCTCTCTCTCTCTCTATCTCTATCTCTATCTCTCTCTTTTCTTTTCACTTTCATATGCCTATGCTGCACTATATCATGTGTACAGGAAAATATCTGAAAAATCATAACAATGACAACACCTAATGCATTAACTTTTAGGTTGACTATGTCATGGGGCACTGTTTCATGTAAGATAGATGCATTACCTTAGTTAAACTTCATGATACCACATAAGGTACCTTTACTATTCTCATAACTGATGCCCCAGGAATTTAAACAGCTTTTACCAGATTATATAACTATTGTACTGTTGTGTTGGCGTTTTGATATTCCAGTTCAAATTTTTATCTACTCTGCTCCACCTCTGGAGACAAGAACAGATTATGTGGTGTTTTGGAAGAGTTACTACTGCAACCAAGAGGAAATGCTGCAAGGGAAACCTGCTTCCTAATACAGAGAACTTCTAAACAGAGGCTGACTTCCACATTTAGGAATTTTGCAGAGTATTGCTTTACATTGATATTTGGATTATACCTCTCTGTGATTACTAAGAGGTCGCTCCTGGTGTGTAATCACCAACACCATCCCTATCCTTTACACAAAGTGCAGAATAGCAACAGGGGACTGGGAGCGTCCCATGTTATTTAATCTCGTCCTCTCTCTCTCCTATTTTAATAACAGTGATCTTTCTTGGAGTAGTCCTTGTGAAGTATAAAGAGCTTTGACTCTGCAGTCAGGAATGAGAAGTAGGTTTGATTCCAGGTTGCTTCTATTACTATGGTTTGGGCATGCTGTTGGCAATTATGAGCCTCAGGCTCCTCATATGCAGTATAAGAATAGTGATATATCCTATTTCTAACCCTAACGACTGAATACCACACTAAGTAATTTATAAAGAATAGAGGTTCCCTCAACTCATGAATTTGGAGGTCCAAAGCCAAGAAGACACACCTGTTGAGGGTCTTCTTGCTGCTGGGGACTCTCTGCAGAGGCTTGAGGGGGCACAGGACACCACATGGTGAGATGTGCCATGTCTGTGTGCCATTCTCTTTCCCCACCTTGTAAATCACTAGGAATCAATCATAGAGACTCCTTCCTGATTACCTTATCTAATCCTAATCACCTCCCACAAGTCTTTTAACACCATAGTTGGGTTAAATCTTCACCCCTTAATCCCATCACAACCAAATTTCAGCACATGATTTTGGGGGTGGGGATATTCAAATCATAGCAGTTGATTCATGGATGAGTAGCAATAGGAGTGACTCCGAACTCTTCAAACACAGTCAGTTCTTATTTAAAGTTCTTATTTGCAGTAATTTATGTTTCTGGGTAATATTTTCTTAAATAAATGGTTTGTTTCAGGTATAAAAATTGAAAGCTGCATCTCTGGGTAATATCTAAGTCCTGTCCACCTTATGCTTGAAACTTGGAGCAACTCCCTTTTGATACTGAAAAATGTTGAACATTCCCACCTAATATTGAACTCCTATCACCAAGTCCTTCTCCATTATTTATTTCAATTCATTTTCATATCTCTTTATTTATTCCCTTGTCAGTCCCACCCACATAGAACAAGAAAACTCTCTTTCCACACATGCTTTTTTGTCCTCATGAAACGGTCCTTAATTAAAACAGAGCAAAGGGACTTGTAAATCTCAGCCAGGCTACTACTGACTGTGTAATCTCAACCTACCCAAGCCTCAATTCTGCAGCAGCACAGTTAGTGAAAAACAAATGATAACTACTCTGCTTACATTGCTTAGTATTGATGGCCAATATGCAAATGATCTTTCCTCATTTATTCATTAAAAGTAGATATATAAAGCCTTATGATTATCTGGATTTTCCAAGGCAGTAAGTGAGGTGTAGAAAAATTGCATAATGGGACCAGCAGTTAGCATAATGGTTATGTCGCTGAACATCCATGTAGCCAACAGCAGTTCGAGTCCTGGACCTGGAGGCTTAAACTCACGCCCAAGATTTTGAGAGGAGAATGGAGGAGAACGGACTGCAGCATGACCATCCCCCCTAGGGGGTGATTTCTTCTTGCTATCTCTCTGTCTCTCTCTGTCTTTCTGGCGAGCACAAATGCCCTATAGCAGAAACCTCTCAAAAAAAAAAAAAAAAAAAAAAAAAGAAAGAAAAGAAAAAGAAAAGAAAAAATTGTGTAATGGGCCAACCAGTGGTGTGGTATTTAGGGTAGCTGGATCCCACATAGCCAATGACATAGTTCAAGCTCCAGACCTGGGAGTTTGAAAACCACAACTGATGCTTGTTCATGCATGCCCCAAAGAGGGAAAAACAAAGAAAGGATTAAAGGGTGTTGTGGCCACCCCTCCTGGGTGTGCATTTTCACTTTCTCTCTCTCTGGCTCTTTCTCTCTCTCTCTTTCTATCTCTCTCTCTGATTTTGTCCAGTGAGTGCACATGACCAACAGCACAATTTATAAAAACAAATAAAAAAATAAAAATTACATAACTTCGTAGTTTCTTTGCAGGCATGTGATTAACTCCAAAACATGGACTACTACCTGCTATGCCTTTTAGTTCTCCGCACACGCCTGGAATATTTCTGCCTCCTGAGCCCTGCTGTAAAGGTTCAAAAAGGAAGCATTTATAAAGATTGAGAAAAAGGAATTCACACATTTAAGTTGGTTTCCTGGCCATGTCTTCATGTCTATAAGCTCCAGGTTTGGCTACTGCCTTTACCATGACCTGTATCAACCATTCCTTCTCAGTGGCTGTCGTCACTTTACCACTGAGTCTACCTTTTCATTAAACATTTTTTTTTTTTTTTTTGCTATGTCATTATTTCATGTTTATTATATGCTTCTCTTATTTCCACAGGGAAATGTACTTTTTTCCACAGGACACACTGGCACCAAAACAAATCAAGACGTTTTGTTACTTGGAAAGAAACTGTATAGAACTGGGCGAACACAAGTAGTAGTGCCACCCCAGCCTCCAGGTGTGACAGAAATTGGTCTGGTTGCGATTTCTGTCAACCAGGCTCAATGAGGCTGTTTAATCTGGCTTTTTGTTTTGTTTTGGTTTTGTCTTTTTTTTTTTTTTCCCCATTTGTATGCTTAGATAAGCTTCAGCCAAAATTAAGAACTTCACATTACCTTGAACTCCAGTCAGTTCAGTGATGAATCACAGCTCAGCTTTCTCTGTGTAATTATTTTCACCATGTGTCAGTAAGAAGTCTTCTTTTAAAGGCTGTTCTTGTGAACACAAGGACAACTATAATGAATGTTCTTCTTTTTTCTTTGTGAAACCCCTCCCTTATATTTCCAATTATTTAAATAGACAAATATCCTAAAACATTGTCAGATGTGGCCCATCTCCTTAAATAAGGGACAGAATAAATAAACTTTAAATAATCGCAATAAAAATAACTAAGTACTGAAAAAAATGAGAGAAAAAATTATTTAAGCCTTAAAGCTACACTGTGGCTAAGAGAAAGGAAGAGTGGGGGCTATTCCCAGCAGATGGAACAGATAAGGAAAGCCCCAGAGGTGGGAATTAGGAAGACAGTATGGTGTAGAACAGAGAACAAAGGCCCTGAATCACATACACCAAGTTCTAATTTTGATATTTGGAACATGCTTTACATGTATAAGTTACTCGTGATGGTTTATTCTTTCAGGTAGGCATTTGTACCTGGAAAAAGTGAACTTGTACATGCAATTCAGTAATATAATTGTGCAACCATAGATCACAAAACATATACATATATATTATACTTCATATTTTAATGAATAAATTGTCACTGATCGAGTTCAATGTCAGTACATAAAAAAATTGCATTATTTCAATTTTCTGCAATTTTAAAAATGCTGTAGTGAAAATCTTTGCATGTTTCTTTTTTTTTTTTTTTTTTTGGAGAGGTTTTTCACTATAGGGTGCGTGCACTCGCCAGACAGACAGAGAGAGACAGACAGACAGAAAACGAGAAATCACCCCCCGGGGGGATGGCCACGTCGCAATCCCTTCTCCTCTATTCTCCTCTTGGGATCTTGGACACGCACACACACGCGCCCGGCGTGAGTTTTAAGCCACCAGGTCCGGGACGCGAACCGCAGTCGACTATTTGGGAGTCCAGCGACATAGCCATTACACTAACTGCTGGTCCCTTTGCATGTTTTTATATACATACTTACAGGTTAATCAGCCCTCCATATCTGCTGGTTCTACATTTGTGGATTTGAACAACCTGAATCAGAAATATTCAAAAGAAAAATTGAGTGTATCTGCTCTGAACATGTAGAGGCTTTTTTTTTTTTTTTTTTTTTTTTTTTTGCTTATTTAAACTTTGAAGCGTTTAAAGCAGAAGTCTCATGAATTTAACCTCTCTGACTCATCAAGGGATTTAATTTCTCTTCTATCAACAATAATTTCTAAAAAGGTAACTAAATAGAGCCTTTTACAAATCATTCCATGCTCCTTTATAAATTCTGGTTGAGTGTATTTTTTGATAAATGTAGACAAGTTTTGTTCAGCTTCTTAGGAGATACATCATGAGCATACATTCTGCTCTGCATGACTGACCCAGGCTGTAAGGACACAGAACATTCTTTTGAGCACTCCTGACAGCATGGACTTGCATCATTCTGGTTGCCTCCCCTGAGGCTGATTCTCAATTGATGGAAGGGTTGGTCTTTAATCCAATGAATTCCCAGCCAACTGCTTTAATAATAGGGTATTGTCAAGGGCAAGGATATCCCCAAGGCCAGGCAAATATGCTGCTGCAGAAGCTGAACTTGAGGTCACAATCCTGATCATTCAGTTATTTGTTCTTGCACTGTGATCGGTACCGTAATTGCAGAAGGCTATTTTCTCACTGTAACGGGAACCTATGATCTGGAAGGAACTTGAGTCAAGCCTTATCTCTAGGTTTCATTTCCCGCACAAGAGATTTATGTTAGGTCATTGCATATTGTATGTTATCGTGATCTAAACATTTATCTCTAGGCAGAAAAAGTTTATTTAAATGATTTACAATTTCTTAAGAAATGACATTTTCAAAATAGTGAATTACAGCTTTAATTTTTTCTTGTCATAAGTCTATTTAATGAAGTTGTTGCCTTGGCATTCATTTTTAAGCCTGACAGAAATTGTTTAAAACCCAGTCATACCTCAACACCTTGAACGAGGTTGTTTGTGATATGTCCCACTTGTCTCTTATCTTACTGACCCATAATCCAGCACATCCTACAGTCACTATGATAAAACTTAATGGTTGGGACCAGAAGATGGCATAATCAGTACATTCTGGACTCCCATGTAGTCGACTGCAATTTAAGTCCTAGACAGCTGGCAACTTAGAACTCATTCCAGGTGCATGTGTGTGGGTGCCACAAATCTTGAGAGGAGAATAGAGAAGAGATTGTGGTGTGGCAATTCCCCCTAGGAGATGATTTCTCTCTTTCTGGCTCTCTGTCTCTCTGGTGAGCACAGGCATCCTAAAGCAAAAATCTCTCATTAAAAAAAAAAAAAAAAAAAAAAAAAAAGTAAAAGCTTGGGACCAGCAAATGGTATAATAGTTACGTTGCTGGACTCCCACATAGTCGATTTCGGTTTGAGTCCCGGACTCAGCAGCTTAAACTCATGCCAGGCACTAGTGTGTGTGTACCTAAGATCCCAAAAGGAGAATGGAGGAGAAGGGATTGTGGTATGTCCATTCCCCCTGGGAGGTGATTTCTCACTTTCTGTCTCTCTGTATCTTTCTGGGAGCATACACACCCTATAGCAAACAAATTTATTTAAAAAATGAAAAAAAAAAAAAAACCATAACGGTCAATATCAGAATCATGTAAATCAGTTCTACTACTTTAGGTCCTATCTTACGTGCTCCTCAGCTATTGGTTGATGTTCCTGCTGCATCTGTATTTGTCATCAACTTCATGTGGATACACATACTGTTCTGAGACCTGTGAGTAATAAATGAAATGCCTTCTGCATCATGCATTTTATTTCACTACTTCACTGTGTCTCATCTGACACACACATACCTAAACTTAACTTCTTGCTGGTGAGAAATGTCTTAGAGAGTAACTATCTTGGTACAAATAATTTGGACACAAGTCACAGAAATCTATGGATCATAGATGTTGGGAGTGTGGGAAAGTGCCTTTTCATTCATCCCAACACCTTCCAAACCCAAGGCAGATAGAATGAAGCTCAAGAAATGTGCTAAATACAAATACACAATAAAAACAATGGCTATTCACAGGGGATAAAAATACACTTTCCATACTGATATTTTGAAAGACTTTATTAATGCAATAAGAGCAAAAAAAGCTTAGAAAGTCTTTTGGAAAATGCAACATTTTCCAACCTTAGTACTTAATGCTGTATTCTAAACCATTTTCCTGAAAATATGACAATAAACTCATCATTTTATCTCATGGTCAATTTTCTAAATTTATTGTGTAGCCAAGATTTTTAAATGTTTAAAATTATGTATGTGATTTACAGTAATTTGTACACAATGAGATATTTTGAAAAGTTCTCAAAATGGTTTGGGACTAAAAGTCTAGTCTAGATTCATTTTAATTTGATTTACTTTCACCAGACATGGTCAATGATCTGAGTATACAAGTTTTCTCATACTTCGGTTCTACAGATTTTAAACATTTGCTCATTCCTTCTGTAAATATCTATTGAGAAACTACTATATGTAGATGTATTCTAGGTTCTCAAGATAAAAAAGAGAACAGAACAAATAAAAGTTCCTGTCCTCATGACCTTAGATTTTTGTCAGGGTAGAAGAAAATAAATAATAGATAAACAAATAGGTAGATAACATGTTTTATTAGAAGTTTATACATACTATAGGGACATGAAAAATGGATCATGTAAGAGAAATCCTTAGTGTGGGCGGGGGGACATCTGGATTTTCCATAGCTGTTGAAGGTAGGCTTTTTGGAGAGAACCATGTTTGAACAAATCCTAGAAGACTGTGAGGGAGACAATCACGAGCATCCACCTGAAGGAGAGGGTCTACTGAATTTGAGGAATAGTAAGCTGTCCAGCAAGGCACGAATCCGAGACTAGCAGAAGCAGTTTTAGAGAAAGAGGTGAACTTCATTTTAAAGAAAATAAATTAATTTTATTATCATCATTATTACTATTTTAAAATTTTCTTATAGTCATGTGCACTTAAGAGATAGAGACATAGAAAAATAGAGAAAAAGTGAAAAAGCAAGCTCCAGGTCAAACCACAGTTGGCCATATGGAAGTCCAGCCCCTTAACCTTGCCACCTGCTGGCCCACTGAACTTCATTTTATATGAGAGTGTAATCAAGTACCATTGAAAAATTTTGGTCAGAGGAAACACAAGAGTTGACCTACCTATACGATCACTCAGGTCCCTATATTACAACTAAATTGGGGTAAAGTGGGGTTGGGGGGCATCAAAGCAGAAGCAGAAGGATATGTTAAGGAGTAAATTTCAGTGGTCTAGATGAAAATTAAACTTGCTAGAGAAACTAGGATGGTGTTACTGAAGGTTGTAAGAAATGTTTGCTTCTGGATATATTTTGAAGATAAAACAAGCAGAATTTCATCTCAGAAAGGATGTGAAGTAGGAGAGAGAACAGTAGCGACCGTGTCTTGGTCTGTTCCCACTCCTATAACAAAATACCAAAAACTGTGTGATTTGTCAATAATAGAAATGTATTTCTCACAGTTTCAGAGGCCAGTAAATGCAAACATCCAGCAGATTCAGTGTTTGGTAGGAGGGGTGAAGCCTGTGTCTTTACATGTCAGAAAGAAGAAGAGAAGAAATTCACTCCCTCAAGTTCTTTTATAGAATTCTACCCCCAGTCATGACAGCAAGTTCCTTATCATCTACTCAGCTCCCAAAGGCTCCATATTTCAATATCATTACTTTGGGGTTTAAGTTAAAACATACAAATTTTGGAAGAGTACCAATATCCATGCCATAGCAGAGTGACTTAAAAGTAGTATTTGGACTAAAATCTCACAGATAGAATTGCTATCCCTTGAGCAGAGGGAGCCTGCAGGCATGGAGATGGTGTGGAAGTAAAGGACATGAAGGGCTGTGGAATTCTTTGTTAGACTTCTGAATCTGAGATGTTTATTTGACCAGAAAGTGTAAATCTAGAAAAAAAGATGTATGAGTCTTGAGGTAGGAAGCATAGACAGGGAGATAAAAATTTGTGAGCATTCAGCATTTAGATAACATTTAAAGCTATAGGATTAAAGGTGCTGATGCTATAAGTAATAGCAGAGGGAAAGAAGACCTGGGTCTGAGTCCTGGGGTTCTATAACCTTCAGAGGTCACAGGAAAAAGGCAGACTCACAGAGTGACTCATGAAACAGGAGAAAATCAAGAAATCACAGAAAGTTGGAAAGTGAAGAAAAGGTATAAGGAAGTCAGATTGATCAAATATTTTAATATTGATGATGGATTTACTTAAATGATGGGTGAGAACTGAATATTGAATTTATCAATGTGAATATGATTTGCAATACTGAAAAAAAAATTATCCAGGTGGAATTGTAAGAAAACCTGTTGATACAGGGTTAAGATGGAAATTGAAATAGACAGTAAAACACTATTCCACGGTACTTTACTATGAAGGAGAACAAACTAATAGAAAAATAACTGGGAAAAAGTAGGGTCAACTGTTGGTGTAGTGGTTAGGACAGCCGAGTCACACATGATTAACTTTGTGGTTCGAGTCCCAGAGCTAGTGGCTTGAAAACCATGCTGGGTGACTGTGCTGACCTAAGATCCCAAGAGGAATATGGAGAAGGCATTGTGGCATGGCCATTCCCCCTGTGTAGTGCTTTCTATTTTTTTTTTCTCTCTCTGTCTTTCCTCAATGAGTGCATGTGAGCTACAACAAACGAAAAAAATTAAATTAAAAATTTAAAAAGTGGCCTTAATAGAGGGACCAGCAGATGGCATAATGGTTACATCACTGGACTCCTGCAGAGTCGACTGTGATTTGAGGTCCAGAATCTGTGACTTGAAACTCACACCAGGTGAATGTGCATGTGTTCCTAAGATCCTGAAAGAAGAATGGAGGATAATAGATGGTAGTGTGACCATCCTCCTGAGAGGTGATTTCTCTTTCTGGTGCATGTATGTGACCATGACCTATAGCAAAAATCTCAGCCCCCCCCAAAATAAAACAAGAAAAAAGTAGGCATAATGGAAAGGAATTTTTACTTTTTTTTAATTAAATTTTTAAAGTTTTACCTGACAAATAATAATTATGTATGCATTTATGGCATACAATGAGATACTTTAATATATGTATATATTGTGGAGATTTGAAACCAAGCTAATTAACATGTCTACCACCTCACTTATCATTTTCTTTACTTTTAGTGAGAATATTTAAATTCTATTCTTTAGTAATTTTGAAATGTATTTTGCTATTATCTATAGTCACCATGACAGAACCTATTCCTCCTGTCTGTCTGGAACTCTCTACCATTTGACTAACACTTCCTCTTTCTTCATTACTCCCAATCTCTGTTAACCAGCATTTTGTTATGTGCTTTCAGTTCCATTTTTTGGGATTTCATATTTAAGTGAGATTGTAGACTAGTTGTCTTTTTGTGCCTAGCTTATTTCACTTACCATAAGTTGTTATAGTCATTTTCTAAAACAGGACACATATTACTCAGAAAACTAAAAATAAAATTACCACATGATTCATCAATCTCACTTCTTGGTATTTATTTATCCAAAAGTATTTAAAGGAGCGTGTAGAAGAAATATCTTTACTTTCATGTCAATTGCAACATGGTGCTATGAGAATTTTTCTCCTTTGTCTGTTCATTATGATGGCATAGTAGAGTAGTTTGCAGATGATGACAGGTCATAGGCCATCTCTGAGAATGAAAATGGTATTACCAAAAAAAAGTATGTGCTAAAAAGTTGTATCATGTAATTTTTATATGAAGCGATGGGACCAGCAAATGACATAATGGTTATGATGCTGGACTCCCACATGGCCAACCACAGTTCAAGTCCCAGACCCAGTGGCTTGAAAATCAGCCTGACATGTGTGCATGAAGGCCTAAGATCTCAAGAGGAGAATGGAGGAGAAGGAATTGAGGCGTGGCCATTCCCCTTGGGGCATGATTTTTCAATTTCCCTCTCACTGTCTCTGTGTTGTTCTTTCTCCAGCTAGAGCATGTGCTCTATGGTATAAAACCTCTTTAAAAAAAGGTAAAAGAAAAAAGGAAATAACCTTTTTGTCTGCCATTAAGTCAGTAATTAGTTGAGGATTATAATGGAGGTGTTGAAAACATTGGAGAATACAAGGTAACTAAGGAAGAAGTACATATGTTTATCAGCTAACTGCATGTTTTAGAAATTATGATAATCAGGTCCCCAACTAATAACTAGGTAATAGAGTAAGGAAGGAAAAAAAAGTATGAACTTTGAAGTTTCTTGTTCTGAGGTCTAAACTGGAGAATTTTGAATGAAACATGGCACTATTAATAATTACATAGTGATTAATGGGCATAAACCAGATGACCTAGGGAGATTCAAGATAAAGTGTCACACTGATGACGGGCCCTCCTCAGCTCTGGGCAGTGCATGGGATGCCACTGTGGGTACTCGATGAGATTATTCACCAAGACTAATTAGAAAAATGGATTAAAAATATCTTTGTAAGCAGTGAAGAATTAAGTATGATACTGCCATTGCTCTACTCTTTGTATTTGTAAAACTCCTTAGTATACCAGTAGGTTATAGAAATATCTTATAATGCCAACCTCAAGAAAAGAATATTTGATTTTAGAATAACAACAAACAATAGAAAAATCAAGAGAAATAATAAATAATAATAATGATAGTAACACCAAATAACATCTATTCTTTATAATGTCATAATAACAGATACCACTGCCTTCATTTTATATGAAGAAAGTAAGCACTAAGGTCCAGCAGATGGCTACATCACTGGACTCCCACATAGTCTGCCATGGTTCAAGTCCTGAATCCAGTGGTTTAAAACTCACACAAGGTACATTTGTGTGCATGCCCAAGATCCTGAATGGAGAAAGGAGGAGAAGGAATTGTGGCATGGCCTTCGCCCCTACGGGGTGATTTCTTGCTTTCTATCTTTCTCTGTCTCTCCGGTAAGGGCATGTGCCCCATAACAAAATAAAATAGAATTAAATAAAAAAAGATAAACTTACAATTAAACTAAAAAAATAAATGTAAGTAAAGCACTGAGCAGTTGGGTAATGAGTACAAGCTCATACTTCTAGAAGCAGCCTATACTGATTTTTTTCCTTATATAAATAAAATTTAATTTATTTATTAATATTACTTTTTAAATTTTCAATAGGGCATGTATTCTTACCAGAGAGAGAGGTAGAGACAGAGAAAGAGAGTGAGAAAATGAGAAAGCAAGCCACTGAGTTTAGGAATAAAACCGTGTTTGGCAATGTGGAAGTCTAGTGCCTAACCCACCATAATACCTGCCATATCCTGTAAACTGGTTTTTAACTTTCCTCTTATACTATATTATATTACTATTTTGAAATATGGAACTCTTTCTTTTCTTTTTTCTTTTATTTTTAAGAGGATGAGTTCTGGAGATCCCTGAGGCCCTTTTAGGGACTCTGTGAGGCAAAAATTATTCTCATCATAATATCAAGATGGTGCATTTTCTCACGAGTGGAAAGAGGAGATTTTCAGAGGATATTTAACTTGTATTATTTTATTTGACCAGAGAGAGACAGAGAGAAAGTGAGAAAGCAAGCCTCCAGGTCCGGGACTCGAACTATGGTTGGCCATATGGGAGTCCAGCACTTTAACCACTATGCCAACTGCCAGCCTCAATATTGCAACATATTAAACAGAAGAAGATGTGAGAATCCAGTTGTCTTAAGTTGGACAGAGATGTGCAAAAAATGCAAAATAATGGTACTTTTCTCACTAAAATTTGTTTTATAAATAGGGTATATTAAAATTAAAAAATGTAATTCAGGTTAACAAGTGATCATTCTATTGTTAATTTTAAATAAATTAAAAAGTATTTGAAAGTGTTAAGAAAAAGAGAGATTTTTTTCCTATAGGGTGCATGAACTTGCTGGAAAGACAGAGAGACAGAAAGCAAGAAATCACCCCCCAGGAGGGATGACTATGCTGCAATCCCTTTTTCTTCATTCTCCTCTCATGATTTTGGACATGAGCACGCACATATGCCCAGTGTGAGTTTCAAGCCACGAAGTCCAGATCTCAAACTATGGTCAACTATATGGGAGTTCAGTGACGTAACCATTACACCATCTGCTGGTCCAAAAAATGTGGAATTCTTTTTTTTGGGAGAGGTTTCTGCTATAGGGCGCATGTGCTTGCCAGACAGATAGAGAGAGACAGAGAGACATAAAGCGAGAAATCACCCCCCGGGGGGATGGCCACATCTCAATCCCTTCTCCTCCATCCTCCTCTCAGGATCTTGGGCACGCACGCACACGTGCCTGGCGTGAGTTTAAGCCACTGGGTCTGGGACTCGAACCACGGTCGACTACATGGGAGTCTAGCGACATAGCCATTACGCTAACTGCTGGTCCCTGGAATTCTTTAAATTACTTTATTGCATAGATTATTTGGAAACTGACGGGAAAATATATACCAGAGAAACACTGATGACACTAATACCTAGTAGAAAGCCAGAAGAAATAATTTTAGATAGGGAAGATTTTGTGACGAAGGCTAACATTGATAATAGAAGAGAGAAGAGCAAATGTTTTATTAACTTTAGAGCAATAAAAATTTAAAGAAAATGTTTCTAGTACATAACATGGTATGCCAAATCATTCAATCCAAACTCAAAGCTTTTATGACATTGGCATCAGAGATGATCACCAGCAGGCCGGCCTATTCCTTTCCACATATACCAATACTCACAGTCTTACATATCTACAGGCAGAACCACACAGGGTGCTCTCACTTTGTCATGCACTGCATAAACTGGAGATCCCTATGCCTGCTTTTCAGACTTAGACTAATCTGACTAGTACATCCATTCAAAAATAGGATTGATCAACTGATAACCAATAGAATTTGGAAAAATTTAAAAGCATGCAAAAGAATAATGAAGTTTAACAGCAACAACTGACCATAAAAGTAATAAAACATAATTTAAAAATTCAGGGCTAGCCTGTGGCCTACTGGTTAAAAGAGCTCACATGGCCAACTTGGTTCAAGTCCCAGACCAGGAGGCTTGGAAAAGATGCCAGGTGTGTGTGTGTGATTGTGTGTGTGTGTGTGCATCCAAAATTCTAAAAGGAGGGAGAAATAGAGTAGAAGGGTTTGTGTTGTGATTATCTCTACTGGGGCGTGCTTTCTTGCTTTCCCTGTTTCTCTCTGTCTCCCTCTGATGAGTGCATGAAACCTCTAGCAAAACTTTTAAAACTTTATCATGATTTTTTTCAAAATTAGTCAAAGTATTGTTAGAGTCCCTGTTCCTTAGTATGCATATTTTCATTTGGAAGACTTTTCAAGGGAATTATAATTGTGGCCTCTGTCTATCCCTTGTAACATATCTTTTGGGGGAGTTGGTGAGAACTTGACTACTTAATGACTTTTGAAGAAAGATCTCTATAGAAGCAGCTATCTCCTTTCTGTTAACTTTTACTAAGTCTCCATGGGTATAAAATAAAGGTAACCATAGAATGTGCCTAATTGAACCATTCTTAATGAGATAGCTTAAGTTTATAGATAAAAACAATCAATATTGTCAAAATAAACTACAGGGACCAGCAGTTGGCATAATGGTTATGACACTGGACTCCCATGTAGTCAACTGCCTTTCAAATCCCGGACCTGAGAGCTTAAACTCCACTGGGCGCATGTGTGTGCATGCCCAAGATCCCAAGAGAAGAATGGAGGAGAAGGAATTGCAGCATGGTCATCCTCCCTGGGGGTGGGGGGGTGGGGGTGGTTTCTCTCACTTTCTGTCTCTCTGTCTGTCTTTCTCACACACGCCCTATAGCAAAAACCTCTCCAAAAAAAAAAAAAAAAAAAGAAAGTGTAATGACCTTAGTTTTCACACTGGTTTCCATCACAATCTTGAATAATAGGACTTTTCTTGGTTTGGTTTTTATTTTGTTTTTGAGGGAAACAAATGTTTCTAAGATGTGAAATGTATAGAGAAAAAAGTTACTTATTACTTTTCAAAAATTTAGTCATTAATTGACATTATTGCTAATGCTGCATAGTTCTCAAATATTCTTTAATTTAACAAGTGATTGGGACCAGCAGATGGCAACATGCTTACGTTGCTGGACTCTCATGGAGTAGACCGTGCTTCAAGTCCCAGAACCAGCAACTTAAAACTCACGGCAGGTGTACATGCACATGTGTCCAAAATTCTAAGAGGATGGAGAAGGAATTGTAGCATGGCCATCTGCACAGGGGATGATTTCTTGCTTTCTGTCTCTCTGTCTCTCTGGCAAGTGCACGTACCCTATAGCAAACCTCTTTAAAAAGATACATAGATAACAAGTGATTACATTTGTTTAGCATGACCAACAGGCAATGTTTGTACACATGGCAAAGGAAAATAAACTGCAGAAATAGAAGTTCAACCACTCATGTGTTGGTGTTTAAATGTATTTTGAATTTCCTGAGGATTTACTAGCTGATAATTTAGGCAATTTTATCAGATCATATGCGGGGGCAGAGCCCCGGCCACGGCACGCGGGGCAGAGCCAGGCCACGGCACGCGGGGACAGAACCCCGGCCACGGCACGCGGGGACAGAACCCCGGCCACGGCACGCGGGGGCAGAGCCCCGGCCACGGCACGCGGGGGCAGAGCCCCGGCCACGGCACGCGGGGGCAGAGCCCCGGCCACGGCACGCGGGGGCAGAGTAGAACAAAGAAAGTTGGTCTTCAGACCCCGGCCATGGACTGGCCCCATATCTTAGTGGTTAAGGGAACTGGATCCCATACATTGCCAAGAGCAATTTGAATCCCAGTCTTGGTGGCTTGAAAAAAAAAAAAAAAAAAACACTGGTCATTTGAGTTTGCATGCGCAAGTCCAGAGAGGATGGAGAAATGGAAGAGAAGAGATTGCTAAGTGACTATACCCCATTAGGGAGTGCTTTCTCTGGATTGATCACTCTCTCTCTCTTTCTGTCTCTCTCTCTCTCTCTCTCTCTAGTGAAGATATACCCCTTCTGGCAAATAAATAAATAAATAAATAAATAAAAAACAAGAAAAAAGAAAGAAGGAAAAGAAGAAAAGGAAGAAAAGAATAAATAAAGTTGTTCTCATAGATATGTACATACTTTTTTGAAATATTAAAAATATATCTTGTCTTTGTTTAATTAATCATTTGTTAGTTATCTAAATAATAAAATTAACACAGACCAGCAGTCAGCATAATTGCTATGTCACTGGACTCCCATGTAGTCAACCACAATTCAAGTCCTGGACCTGGTGGCTTAGACTCACGCTGGGTGCGTGTGCGTGCATGCCCAAGGTCCCGAGAGGAGAATGGAGGAGAAGGGATTGCAGCGTGGCCATCCCCCCTCGGGGGTTATTTCTCACTGTCTCTCTGTCTCTCTCTGTCTTTCTGGCAAGCGCAGGCGCCCTATAACAAAAACCTCTCCAAAAATAATAATAAGTAATAATATAATTAACAATAATAAAATGTTTTATTTTAAAAGATTTAAATATTTTTAGCTATTACGAGTAAAACGAAATAAAAACAGTTATTTCTATTTTTTCCTATTACAAAATTGTAACAAAATAGATTTGTAAAATGACCATAAGTAGGGAAAATAGCTTAATTCTATAAGTCAGTAATTCATATTCTATATACGTACATTTTATTTTAGTAAATTTCACATTACCATTGTCAGAATCTTTGATTTTTCATCCAAATTCATGTTTCTTCTTTTCAGATAACTCATTTGTACATAATAATCATCAACTCATATATATGGAAAGCCAGAGAAATATCTCAGAATTTATTCTTCTGAGACTTTCTGATGACCAGAACATACAAATATTTTGCTTTGTGCTCTTATTCTGTTATGTAATCCGGACGGTAGGAAATCTACTGATTTTTATCTTCATTCTGTCCAGTCCTCTTTTTTACTAACCAATGTACTTTTTTTCTGAGTCATTTATCCTCTATAGATATTTGTTCTACCTCTAACATTGTACCCAAACTGATTGGCGACCTGTTAGGAGGGTCAAAAGCTATTTCTTATTATAATTGCATGTTACAGGTCTTTCCCATGCACTTCTTTAGCAGTATTGAGGTCTTTAATCTTACTGCCATGGCTTTTGATCACTAGATTGCTATCTGTAAACCTCTCCACTACATGACTATCATGAACAGGACAAGATGCAAACTCTTAGTCCTGACTGCTTGGGCTGGTGGGCTGTTCATTCCTTTCCTCAGTTATCTATGAAAATCCAGTTACCCTTCTGTGGTCCCTAATGAAATTGATCACTATTTTTTTATATCTTCCCTTTGCTGAAAGTTGCTTGTACTGATACCTATGTTATGGGTGTCCTTGTGGTTGCCAATTCAGGTGTACTTGTCTCAGTTACCTTCGTAGTCTTATTTGTTTTTTATGTCATTATATTATTCGCTTTAAGAAATCATCAGCAGAGGGAAGACGCAAAGCTCTCTCCAACTGTGGTTCTCATATCACTGTGATCATCGTATTTTTCGGACCTGCAATATTTGGCTACCTCAGGCCTCCTACCACTTTCCCTGGGGATAAAGTAGTCGCACTGTATTATACCATTATTGCTCCTATGTTCAATCCCTTAATTTATACACTAAGAAATACAGAGAAGAAAAATAGTATGAGAAAAATTTGGTGTCAAAGTTTGTTTTTGAAGAAAATATAAAATGAATTAGAAGATGGTAATTATCCAAATAACTGTACAAAGATAAGAACTAGACATGAATGAAAGAACTAGATACTAACTAGTAGATTTTTCTATCTTCTATGGAATGAATGAGAAAAACAGGATTTCAAAATTTAAAGTAATAAATAATCAAATACTAATTCTTGGTTTTGAAAAATATTTGGAAATTTAGTTAATTTTATAGATTATAAAGGTGATATGGGGGATTAATTGCATAAGAATCATCTGTGCAAAAGCAAATAAGATAATGTTATATTGATCATTGAATTATGACATAATTTTAAAAAGAGAAAGAAAAAAAGGCTATAGTTGGAATCAGAGAGGTAGATGGGGAATTAGAGAGTTGGAGATTATGTAATATAGTAATTATTACACTGGTACATTATGAGAGAGAAAAATGCACTTCAATGTTAAAGAATAAGAAATAAAATAGTATTGTTATTGTACAAAACATGATGGAAAATTAATTTTGCTGTTTTATGATGGCATGAGTAAAGTTACATGCATGCAAATCACATGGTCCATAGAAATTAGTGCTAGAATGAACAATGATACATAGGAGAAGACTTCAAAATGTTTATGAAATGAGGGACTAGCAGTTAGCGTAATGGCTATGTCGCTGGACTCCCACGCAGTCGACCGTGATTCGAGTCCCAGACCCGGTGGTTTAAACTCACACTGGGCGCGTGTGCGTGCATGCCCACGATCCTGAAAGGAGAAAGGAGGAGAAGGGATTGCAGCGTGGCCATCCCCCCTGGGGGGTGATTTCTCGCTTTCTGTCTCTCTGTCTCTCTCTGTCTGTCTGGCAAGCGCACATGCCCTATAGCAAAAACCTCTCCAAAAAAAAAAAAAAAAATGTTCATGAAATGAAATGGGAGATGGAAGTATAGTGAGAAGCTGATTAACAGATAGAAAATTGAATGCAGGTAAGTTGAATAGTACGTCTAGAGTACTATAAAACTGTTGAGTAACTACAGTTGTAACGATTTCGTATTTATTTCAAAATATCTAGGAGAGAGAACTATCAATATCCACATAAAGTAATGATAGTGTTTGAGGTAGTAGATATGTCTATTGACCTGACACACGTATTGAAAAAACAACTGTGTATCCCAGAAGTATATACAATATATGTCAATTAAAATAAATATAAAAGAGACTCATTCGCAATAGTCAAGCTGTTATTACTTTGAATATAATCCACATGAAGCTGCTAGTTTAATTCTGGGTCTATGGCATTTGTCCTGTGTGTTGGTTGTTGTAGTTACTCTTGTCATCAGTGTTTCAGAGAATTGGAGTTCCTTTTCTAGAGGAGCTAATCATGTTGGCTAACAAGGTGTCATATTTAAGCTCTCTGACTTTGAAGTTCAAAATCTTAAAATAACTGCTGCATTACCTTTCCATTAGCAGCAGCAGAAGCAGTTTTGCAGTTTTATAGTTTTATTCTTTTTTTTTTTTTTTTTTTTTTTTGCTATAGGGCATGTGCGCTTGCCAGACAGACAGAGAGACACAGAGAGGTAGAAAGCGAGAAATCACTCCCAGGGAGGATGGCCACGCTGCAATCCCTTCTTCTCCATTCTCCTCTCGGGATCTTGGGCATGCACACACGCGCGCCCGGCGTGAGTTTTAAGCCACCGGGTTTGGGACACAAACTGCTGTCGACTACATTGGAGTTCAGCAACATAGCCATTACGCTAACTGCTGGTCCTGAAGCAGTTTTATTCTTAATGGAGACATAGTAAAAGGATTACAGGTGGTTGCATCCTTCCTTGACTGGAGGCACATTTTTGTTTTTTCAATGTTGGATTTAATTTGATCCAATATTTTTAACAGTCTCCTTTTTATTTTTTATTACATGATTTCTTATTCATATTTAATTGTATGTCTCTGTCGCACACCATATGGTTCTGCAAATTATGCATGCAGTATGTGACAATCAAATCAAGATATTACTAAACACATAATTTTAACTATTCATGAGTAAAGGGTGAAGTAGATATATGTGATTTCCCTTCTGAAGGTAACCATGGGCTTCCCTTAGGAGAAAGGGTGTGTTGTCTTGCATTTTTGGAAACCCTTTTTGTTCTGCTCAGTTATCTGGCTCCGTGCTCTGACTGAATATTCTCAAGATCTGTCAGTGGTACCACACCTTCAAGTGTGCATTTTCTTTCTAATTGTATTTCCAAGCTCTGTTAGCATTAAATATCCCCAAATTTGTTTTCTTTAATGCTTTGCTTCTGCTTGCAATAATTAATTTTACTCCCCAAAATTTGTGAATTCTGTAATAAATGTATAAGGTAATACATGTATGATAATTTCACTGCACCATAATTATACATATAACAGGATGAGCAAGGCATAACTTTCACTTAAATATATTTATTTCCCTTCAATGCCAAAGACTTGATAGTTTATTAACAGTTTCATCAGACTCTTTCTTTGCTTGAAACTAGTTATTAATATTCTCTTTAGATACTACACAAAATATGTTTTCCTCAGAATTTTCCTTCAATATATCTAAATAACTAATTTATAAATGGATTCAGATCTGAATAGAAACCTGGAGAATTTTCACATGAGAACCTTCATGTGGAAACTAGATTTCTGGCATGTTACACTCTCTAGAATGCCTTCTTCGTGAGTTTATTGAAATGTTTACCACAGGTACCTCATCCACATGGGTACATATTTGTAAGAATACTGGCCTAAGAATTTTGGATTTCTAACCCAAAATGGTTATATACTTTTGCTTTAAATCCAAGGCTAATTATTTCTCCCTTCTTGAGCTTAATTTGTTTATCTGCTCTTAGAAATTTATTACAAACAGTTCCTAGTGTGGTGGTTGTATGGGCTACAACATATTGCTTCAGTTAAGACCAGATGATTCCATATCTAATGATTTTGCATCTACATCGAATTGATGATGTGTTGCTGCTAAACAGATTTGCTTTTAGAATGTTTCAAACTGATTCTTACATTTATATGGAAATGCAAAAGACCTAGATTAGCTTTTACAACTTAGAAAAGAGCACATTTGGAGAACTTACACTACCTCATTAAAAGGTATATTAAAAAACTGCTGTGGGGCCAGGAGACAACATAACGATTACGAAATTGAACTCTCATGTGGCAGTCTGCAGTTCGAATCCTTGATCTGGTGGCTTGAAAATCATTCCAGACATCTGTGCATGCATGTCCAAGATTCCAGGAAGAGAAAGGATTGTGGTGTGGCCCTTCCTTGGCAGGTATTTTTTCACTTTCTTTCTCTCTGTCTCTGCCTCCCTCTCTCTCTCGCAAGTGCACACACCTTAAAGCAAAGACCTCTTAAAAATAAATAAAAAAATAAAAATAAAAAACTGCTGTGTTCAAAATGGTGTGCTGTTTCCATAAAGATATTTGAGAAGATCAGTGGGTCAAACCAGAGATTCTAGAAGTAGACATGCACTTTATGATCAGTTAATTTTCAACAAAAGTTTGTAGGCAATTTAAGCAGAGGAAAGATAATCGTTTTAACAGATGTTGGCAGGAGTATTGGGCTTCCTCGTGTTCTAAAAATAAAAGAAAATGAATCAAAATAAAACACCGTGAAACCAAACAAAAAATCTTCCTGCTATACAACATGTCTTGTATAAATTTAATAGACAATGCATTTTATACATCAATTATAATTTAATATTATAAAATGTTTACAACAGAAGATCTTTGTAATTTTAAATTATGTAAAGGATTTTAAAATACCATACATGGGACACCAGCAAATGGTGTAATGGCTACATTGTTGGACTCCCACAGGGTGTACCACATGGCATACTGTGATTCAAGTCCCCGAACTGGTGGCTTAAACTCCTGCCAGGCATGTGTGGGTGCGTGCCCAAAATCCCAAGAGGAGAATGGAGGAGAAGGAAATGTGGCATGGCCATGGCCCCTGAGGGTGATTTCCATTTTCTGTATCTCTGTCTCTATCTTTCTGGTGTGTATGCACTCCCTATAGCAAAATCTCTCTTCATAAAAAAATACCATACAAAAACATAGCTTAAAAAAAAGATAAATTAGGACCAGCATTGTTGGTTGAGATGCTGGCAGCCACATGCCTGACCAAAGTTTGAGTCTCAGACCTAGTGGCTTGAAAAATCACTCTAGGCACTTGTGCAAGCATACCCTAAGTCTCAAGGGGAAAATGAAGAACAAGGGTTTATGGCGTGTCTTTCTCCAATGAGCACATGGGCCCGATGGTAATAAATAAATAAACACATAAATTGCACTGAATCAAAATTAAAACATTTACAGCAGAACAAGTTATAGGACTGGGATGAATTCAAAATTCAGGATATAAGTAAAGCACTTTTATATATTTCTGAGGACTATTCTCTTCTTTATTGTAGAAAAAGGAGATTGGAGCTATCTCTTTTTGTGGCTTAATAAAAAAGATTCTATTAGTAAAGTGTGATCAACACTGAGAAATGTGTTGAAGTGAGCAACTAGTAAAATGCTGGGCATCGATTTCCTGTACACTAAAGCCATTTTTTACTCAGGGCTACTTAACATTCAAGGTTTGGAGGCAAAATTAAATGTAAAAATCTCTCTCTTTTTTGTTTCTGTTGCTCACTAGTAATTTGAGCTAGTTATTTAAACTAGAAGTTTCTATCTGCATGATAGAATTTATGTTAAATTATACATTAGTACAAGTATTAAATAATTTGATGAGACTTCACAAAGTTGATGAAAACAATGGAATTAAAAGATAAAAAATATTTCCAGCAGGTGACATGATAGTTAAGGTGTAGGATTTCCATATGGCCTACTGAAGTTCAAGTCCTGGACCTGGTATCTTGAGAATCACATGTGTGTGAGCATGCCCAAGATCCTGAGAAAATGGAAGAGAAGGGATTGCAGTATGATCATCCTTCTTGGGAGATGATTTCTCACTTTCCCTCTGTTTCTCTCTGTTCTCTCTCTGGTGAGCACATGCATCCTATGACAAAAACCAAAAGAAAAAGCAAATATTAAAAAAAAAAAAACTTAACTTTTATATTCCACATAAGCTCCACACAGGTTCAGAAACTTTTTATGTGATAATAATAACCATTCATTCCTGATGAACTGAGAGTCCTAAAAATGCATCCATGTCAATGATGTCTTCTTACATTGTTAACGGAAGAAAATGGGTGCCTTTTAAACAGTTTTTTTTTTTTTTTTTTTAACATGCTAGAAGGTACATGTGATCACTGGAGAGAGACAAGAGAGAGAAAGGAGAAAAGTAAAAAAGCACCCCCATGGGGATTGTCACATCCCACTCTCTTCTCTTCCATTTCTCCTTTCAGGATTTCAGGTACACATGAGCTTGCACCCTGATTGTTTTTCAAGATGTCAGCTCTGAGATTCAAAAAGATCTGTCAACCATGTGGTATCATGCGCAGACACCATAGTCACCATTCTACCTGGGGCCCAAGATATTTTGTTTTTAAGATTAGGGGCAAGGAAAGTCAGGAGGAGCCAAGTCAAGACTGTAAGGTGGATGTTTAATGATTTCCCATCAAAGTTCTCACAAAATAGCCATTTTTAAATAAGAGGAATAATAGGAACAATCTTGTGGTGGAGAAGGACTCTTTCACAAAGCTACCTGGAGTATTTTTCTGCTAACACTCTTGAAAAGAAGCAAGTATTATAGTTCTTTGACCTTCCAGAAAGTCAGGAAACAAACTGCCTTAAATACTCAAAACACTGTTACCAGACCTATCTGGTCTGCTTTTGCTTTGACTGGGCCACTTTGACTTCTTGGTAGTCATTGGTTTGATAGTGCCTTCAGGATCTTACTGGCAAAACCATGTGTCATCTCGATCTCTTACAATTCTTCAGAAATTAATGCTTCAGGATCTTAGCCTGCTTGTTTAAAATTTCCATTGAAATTCCTGCCCACATCTACACCTATTTAGGCACAACAATTTTGGCACTCATCAAGCAGAAAATTTTCTCAACTTTTATTCAGTCTCAATTGTGTAAAAGCTGAACCAATTGAGATGTTTATGGTGTTGGCTATTGTTTCTGCTCTTTATCATTGTTCTTCTTCAATTAGGGCACTAACAAAATGAATTTTTTCCCTGGAAATCGATGTGAATGGTCTGCCCATGTGGGTGTCATCTTTAAGATTATCTCTCACTTCTTTTATTTTTCAGAAAGATTTTTGCTGTAAAGCACATGTGCTCGTTGGAGAGACAGAGACAGTGAGAGGAAATATGAGTAATCACCCCCCCCCCGCCAACAGGCGAGATGGCCACACTGCAATCCCTTTTTTTCCATTGTTCTCCTAGGAACTTTTGCCAGCACACACATGTGCCCAGTGTAAATATTAAGCCACTAGGTCTGGGATTAGAACTGCAGTCAGTCATGTGGGAGTCCAGCAACATAACTGCTATGCTATCTGCTGGCCCTGGTAATTGGCTTAAAAAGTGAGAGACGGGGGCCCAGCAGTTAGCATAATGGCTATGTCGCTGGACTCCGGTGTAGTCAACCATGGTTCGAGTGGCTTAAATTCACACCAGGCACATGTGCTTGTGTGCCCAAGATCCCAAGAGGAGAATGGAGGAGAAGAGATTGCAGCGTGGCCATCCCCACTGTGGGGTGATTTGTCACTTTCTGTCTCTCTGTCTCTCTCCTTCTTTCTGGTGAGCACACATGCCCTATAGCAAAAATCTTTCCAAAAAAACTAAACAGAAAAAAAAAAATATTGAGAGATGGGACCAGCAGATGGCATAACAGTTATGTCACTTTACTGCAACATAGTTGACTGTGTGGTTTGAGTCCCAGACCCAGCAGCTTGAAATTCATGCTGCACATGTATGTATTTATTGCCTAAGTTCCCAGGAGGTGAATGGAAGGGAAAGGACTGCAGCATGGCCATCCCCCCTGGGGGGGGGGGGGTGTGTGTGATCTCCTGTTCCCTTTCACTGTCACTGTCCATCTGTCTCTCTGTCTCTCCAACGAGTACATGTACCATATAGCAAAAATCCTTCTCTAAAAAAAAAAAGTGAGAGATATCCAAGGCGACACTCACATAGGCAGACCATGTCTTCCTTTGAGTGTTGTCTGTTCGGTTTGTCTATTTTTAAATTAGATTATTTGTTTTAGAGTGGCTGAAATGATTGAGTTCCCTATATATGCTCATTATTAATTACTTATCTGAAATAGTTTCCAAATATTTTCTCCCATTCTATGAGTTTTATCTTTAAGTTTTTTTTTTTCTTTTTTCTATTTCTGTGCAGAATCTTTTTAGCTTCATGTAATCCTGTGGGTCTATTTTTGGAATTGTTGCTTGCACTTTATGGGTTTTATTTAAGAATCTGTGCCTACTCCAATGTCTTCGAGTGTTTCTCCTGCTTTTTACACAAGCAATGTTATAGTTAGAGGCTTCACATTTAGGTATTTTATCCATTATGAGTTGATTTTTGTAAATAGTGGGAGACAGAGCTTTAGGTTTATTTTTGTGCAAGTGGATATCCAGTTCTTCTAGCACCATTTACTGAAAGAGTTTCTTTTCTCTACTGGATAGTATTGTGCCTGTTAAAAATCACTTGACTGTACATCTGGGGATTTATTTCTGGGTTCTCTATTCTGTTCCATGGGTCTATGTGTCTGTTTGGTGCAAGTACCATAATGTTTTGATTAAAGAAAACTAACTTATGACCCATTAATCCCACTCTTTTGTATTTACCCAAAAGATAGAAAAGTAATCAGTCAGAAAGACACTCCTACATCCATGTTTATTACATATTATTTACAACTACTAAAACATGGAATTAACCTAAGCGCTCCCAAATTGATGACTAGATTTAAAAAATGTGGCACACACACAGAATGGGATACTATTCTCTATAAAGAACAGTGAGTCTCTGCCATTCAATACAAAGTGAGTGAATTTAGAAGATTTAATGCTAAGCAAAATAAGCCAGACTATGAAATGCAAACTCTGTATATCCCCCCTCAATATATACCAAATGGCACTCTATGGTAGAAATTGAAAGATTCAAATACTTAATAGTAGGAAAAAAAACTGTGGATACCAGAGATGGGGAAGGGTTCTCCATACAAAAAATCAATTCTATATTTTTTTTCTCTATTCTTAAATAAACTTTTACTACTATTTTTGAAGATCTTAATTAATAGCTATCTTGGAGAATCTTCTGGGTTCTAGATATTTATCAGTGCTTCCCTCATGTCACAACCAAATTCTCCCTATTCCCAATACCAGTCACTCTAGCTCCTTTTTTGTATTTTGGATTAGTAAAGATACAAAGAATCCAAAGTATCTAGGTAATCATTTCAATTCACAATTTAATAAAATAATTGTTGAGTTACTTGTTGAAAGCATAACCTCTTTGTGACTAAGACAAAGGAATAATTTTCATCAAAAAAACCCGCACATATCTAAATTGCTTTTATTTATTTTTTTCTTTCTTTATTTGCCATAGTCATGTGCACTTGCCAGAGAAAAACAGAGAGAGATGGAAAGTGAGAAATCACCCCCCCAGGGGGGCTGGCTATGCCATAATCCCTTCTCCTCCTTTCTCCTCTTGGGATTTTGAGCATGTGTGTACATATGCCCAATGTGTTTTTCATGCCACTGGGTCCAGGTCTCAAACTGCAACATTGACCATGTGGGATCCAGAGCTTTAACTACCATGTCACTTGCTGTCTCCAAATAAACTCATGCTTTAATTATATTATTTCCACGGAATTTTTTTCGCAGTCTGCTTACTCAAATTACCTCGAACTGATAATTACTGAATCAGCAATCAAAAATTCTATAACTAGGTTTCAGTGTTAACAATCAAGGGAGGTATCTACATGTATATACTTTCACATCCTTTCATCTTTAAAACTTTATTTTGACTAAGGGAGAAATTTTATCATTTATTGATAAATACATTCTTAAATTATAACTCCAGTTTTTCTGCATGTTATCTCTGAATTGCCACTTGGGATGTTCTTTAAGCTAATTGGTTGTTTTATTTATTTCACATCAGAGTAACAGGTTAT
Organism: Tupaia tana; assembly: GCA_026018925.1. Classification (NCBI taxonomy): domain Eukaryota; kingdom Metazoa; phylum Chordata; class Mammalia; order Scandentia; family Tupaiidae; genus Tupaia; species Tupaia tana. The sequence goes on from JAKSZU010000012.1 coordinate 54,959,048, forward strand.
GTGCTTATTTGCTAAGGCTGTTATAACAAAATGCCATCGACTGGGTGGCTTAAACAACAGAAATTTCCTTGTTAGTTCTGGAGTCTGGAAGTCCAATATCAACAGGTCAGAGATTTAGCTTCTACAGAGGCCTCTCAACGTGCCTTGATGATGGCCACGCCACTTTCTCATAGTATCACCACATGGCATTATCTTTATGTATGATTCCCTGGTGTCCCTTTTCAGTGCCCAAATGTTCTCTTCTTATAAGGATACCAGTAAGATTGGATTAGAGTCAATACCATCAGCCTCATTTTAACTCATTATTTTTTAAAGGCCCTAATTCCAATAATAGTCACATTCAAAGTATTGGTTAGTTGGGGCTTCAACATATGAATTTTGGGGGAACACAATTTAGAGTACATGGTGGGATCAGAGAACTTTTCACACATTCCCACTGCCATCATTTGTTAATATGAAATGAGTTACTTATTCATAATTAATGCTATGTGAGTTATCATATTGGTGAATAAGGCATTGCATACATTCATGAATTATACTGCTGGAATAAGCACTGTTGAAGGAAAGGAAATCTGTATCCAGAATTAAGTCTCTATTTCTGTGAGGATGAATTATTCTCATTTCTTGATAGAAGATATTCACTGTAATCAAATTATTCTGTTTATAGGGACCACCAAGTGGCATGATCCTTGAGGCAGCTGTATCCTACATGGTCACCTCCACAGTTCAAGTCCCAGACCTGGCAGCTTAAAAAACATGCTGACATGTGTGTGCATGTGTGTACAAAATCCTGAGAGGAGAATGGAGAAGAGATTGTGGCATGACCATCTTTCCTGGGTGGTGGTTTCTCACTTTCCCTCTCTCTCCCTGTCTTTCTCTGAAGAGTATGCACACCATAAGGCAAGAATGTAAAAAAAAAATCGTTTATGAATTTTTTCTTCTATCAATGCATTAAATATTTTATCTATTCTTTTAGTAAATATATATTAAGCTCCTAATATATGCTATAAATGATGGTACTACAAAAATAGCAGTGAGGGACCAGCAGTTAGCGTAATGGCTATGTCACCGGACTCCCACGTGGTCAACCGCAGTTCGCGTCTCAGACCTGGTAGCTTAAACCACGCCGGGCGCGTGTGCATGCGTGCCCAAGATCCCAAGAGAATGGAGGAGAAAGGATTGTGGTGTGGCCATCGCCCCTGGGGGGTGATTTCTCCCTTTCTGTCTCTCTGTCTCTTTCTGTCTGGCGAGCTCACACACCCTATAGCAAAAACCTCCCACCAAAAAATAAATAGCAGTGAAATAAACATGATATGATCCTGGTTCTCATGGAACTTGAAATATAGTGAAGAATAAGAATAAGCGAAGTATGTCAAGTTAGAAAACTAAAAGATAAACGTCACTTAAGAGCAGCTATTATCCAAGTCTTGACTGTCACACATTCAGATTGATTTGTTTTTCATAAGAAGAGATGGAAAGGGATTATGAGGCGAATACATTCATTCCTTTCAAAATACAAATGACCTTGAAACCACTGACATCCCTTCAAAATACATTTGATTGCACCACACTTTCTTTATGGCATTTTTCATTTCTTTGTTTCTCAGTGTGTAGATAAGGGGGTTGAGCATGGGGACGATGACTGTATAAAAGAGTGTAAACACTTTATCTTCTGGTAAGGTTGTGGCAGGTCTAATGTAAATAAAGATGACAGGTGCAAAAAACAAGACCACTACTGTGATGTGGGAACTGCATGTAGAAAGTGCTTTATGGCGACTTTCTACAGAATATGCTCTCACATTATATAATATCATAAAGTAGGAAGTCATCAAAACGAGAAAGATCACCAATCCCATCAGGCCAGAATTGGCAATGACTAAAAACCCGATCTCTTGTGTATCAGTACAGGCCAGTTTCAATAAAGGGTATACATCACAGAAAAAGTGATCTATTTCATTGGGACCACAGAAAGGTAAAAAAATTGTAAGAAGAAACAGGCCAAGGGAATGCAAAAAGCCCCCTGCACAAGATGCCATGAGAATTGAGTTACACCTCTTCCTATTCATGATGATGGCATAGTGGAGTGGTTTGCAGATGGCGACATAGCGGTCATAGGCCATTCCTGTGAGGATGAAGACTTCAATACCCCCAAAGAAGTGTGTGATAAAAAGCTGTGTCATGCAGTTGTTGAAGGAAATGACCTTTCTATCTGCAATTAAGTCAGTCATCAGTTTGGGTGTCACAGTGGAGGTGTAGAAAAGATCGGAGACTGCAAGATAACTGAGAAAGAAATACATGGGCTGACTGATTAGTTGACTCCATGTGATAGAAATCATGATAATCAGGTTTCCACACCAAATAGTTAGATAACAGAGTAAGAAAAATAAAAAGCAGAGGATTTGGACTTTCTTATTCTGGGAAAGACCCAAGAGAATAAATTCAGTAACGTTATTACTTTTTTCCATGATCTGCTGCAATTAGAGATGGCTCTGAGCAGCTTCCTGAAATAACAAAATTAATAACATTAATCATTGATAAGCAATAGAAATTAAATATCTAATTTAAGTGATGCTAACACATTTTTAAAGACCTGAGCCGTGTTTAACAAAGTCACTTTGAGTATCTCTGCTAACATTCTTTCAAAAACTAAGGATATAGTGATGAATTAGATACTGCCCTAGTTTTTGTGTAATTTAAATTATTTTGTGAAGAAGGAGGAAAATTATGCTATTCAAGAATAAATTAGCGGGGGACCAGCAGTTAGCGTAATGGCTATGTCGCTGGACTACCACGTAGTCGACCGCGGTTCGAGTCCCGGACCCGGCGGCTTAAACTCACGCCGGGCGCGTGTGCGTGCGTGCCCAAGATCCCAAGAGGAGAATGGAGGAGAAGGGATTGCGGCGTGGCCATCCCCCCTGGGGGGTGATTTCCTGCTTTCTATCTCTCTGTCTCTCTCTGTCTGTCTGGCGAGCGCACAAGCCCTATAGCAAAAACCTCTCAAAAAAAAAAAAAAAAAAAAAAGAATAAATTAGCGGGACCAGCAGTTAGCGTAATGGCTATGTCGCTGGACTCCCATGAAGTCGACCGCGGTTCACGTCCCGGACCTGGTGGCTTAAAACTCACGCCGGGCGCATGTGCGTGCGTGCCCAAGACCCCGAGAGGAGAATGGAGGAGAAGGGATTGCGGCGTGGCCATCCCTCCTGGGGGGGTGATTTCTCACTTCCTGTCTCTCTATCTCTCTCGATCTGGCAAGCACACGTGCCCTATAGCGAAAACCTCTCAAAAAAAAAAAAAAGAATAAATTAGCAAAGTAATTTCAAATTAATTTTAAGTAGTGTGAACATATGATATAACATCTAATCTGGAGAATTTGGAGTCAAACAGGGCACTACCAGTAACACACTATGGCCCAGCCCAAGTGCTGCAGGCAGTGGGGGAGCTGCTATGTGATGCCAGAGGTCAAATGGTAAAGTTCAGGGTTTGTGTCATTGGGCCTACCTCAACATATTGGTGTACCTGCAACTCCCATGATCCTGGTTGGCTAGAACTGGAAGGAGAACTGAAGACCTTGTAAGGTGGTCCCTGTTTCTTGTTTCATGGAAATAAACAAACTTACTACTAATGATGATGATGATGATGATGATGACACTGTGATAATAGGCATAACCAAGAATTTTACAGAGCAGCCAAGATGTTGGTTTCACATCAGTGATGAGCCATCCTCATTTCTATATAGCTTCTGGAAAATGGCATTGTGTACTTTGCAGAATTACTTAGTATAATTATTAGAAAAAGAGATTTGAAGTAGCTTTGAAAGTAATGGAGAATTATTTGAAAATATATTGATGTGTTTGACCAACCGTATGGGTATTTGTAATGCAACTCTTTACTATACTACTAGTTTAGAGAAGCATCTTGTAATGTTAGCATTTAAAAAAGAAATTTAAGGGATTGGCAGGTGGTGTGAAAGTTAAGGCACTGGATTCCCACATGATCGACCATGGTTATAGTTCTAGACCTGGTGGCTCTCTTTCTCACTTTCTCTCTCTCTCTCTCTCTGGTCAAATTAAAAAACAGAAAATCAATTAAATTAAATAAATAATTATTTTTTTAAATAAACTTAAAGTTTAGAGTTATGAAAAAAAGAAAACTCAAAATTGGTTTTTAAAATGTATGGTAATTGATTAATAATGATAACAGAAAATAACAATTGTTAAATTCTTATTAGAAGTCACCACTACATGGGACCAGCAGTTAGCATAATGGCTATGTCGCTGGACTCCCACGTAGTCGACTGCGGTTCGCATGCCGGACCCAGTGGCTTAAAACTCACGCCAGGAGCGTGTGCGTACGTGCCCAAGATCCCGAGAGGAGAATGGAGGAGAAGGGATTGCTGCATGGCCATCCCCCCTGGGGGGTGATTTCTCGCTTTCTGTCTCTCTGTCTCTCTCTGTCTGGTGAGCGCATGTGCCCTATAGCAAAAACCTCTCAAAGAAAAAAAAAAAAAGTCACCACTACATTTTTACACATGTTTTGATATCTTCTTATATGCCTAGCAAGTCTCACAAAATATGTACTATTTGTACATATTTCTGATGAAGAAAGTAAAGCCCTGAACAGTACAAAATGAGTTTATGCTCAGACATCTAGAAGTAATTTATACTGGTTTGAATCCACATAGACTGAATTTTAAAACTGTCCTTTTAAGTACTCCTCAAAAACACAAAAATCTTCAAAGTATTTTGCTTAAAGGATTACCTGTAAAATTGCCAGAAGAGTGCACATCAAAATTTCTTTTTCTTTCTTTTTTTAGAGAGATTTTTGCTATAAGGCATGTGTTCTTATTGGAGAGACACAGAAAGACAGAGAAAGAAAGTGAGAAATCACCCCTTAGGGCAGACAGCCACACTACAATCCTTTCTTCCCCCTTCTCCTTTTGTGATTTTGGCCATGCATGCCCACACACCCTGCATGAGTTTAAGCTGCCGGGTCCGGGACTCAAACCACGGTTGACCATGTGGGAGTCCAGTGATGTAACCATTACGCCATCTGTTGGCCCCTTTTCTTTTTAATTTGGTATAGTACACACGTGCTCACTGGAGAGAGACAGAAGGAGAGAGGGAAAGTGAGAAATCACCCTCAGGGAGGATGGCCATGCTGCAATCCCTTCTCTTCCATTCCTCTCTTGATATGTCAGGCATGCACACACGTGCGCTTGACATGTATTCATGCTGCTGATCAGAGATTTGAACTATGAAGTAGGCCATATGGGATTCTGCAGCATTAACCACCTGGCCACCAACTGGTGCAAGTAAATTTTTGTGGCATTTATACACAGTAGAAAGCCAGAAGAGATAGTTTTAAGTAAAGAAGTAGAATTTTACTACCAAACGCTAACATATGCAAAATAGAAAGAAAGAAGAACAAATTGTCTTTAACTTCAGAGAAAAAAGTATAAAGAAAAAGCATTATATACATCTATTGAAATATCACACTCTACACCAAAATGTGTACAATTATTATGTGTCATTTCAAAATTAAATTAAAAAGAGAATAAATGAAAAAGCAGCTCAGCACAGAATCATAGTCTATATTTACCTGAGATTAATACCTTTTTTTTCATGGGCAATACAGAAGGTCACAAGTTGACCGGCTTATTCTTTCTCAGATGTACTCAGAGGACTATCCTATACACTTATTTGGAAAACCAGAGTTAGTCCCTGCATTCAGAGTCATGGTCATAAATGTGAGTATTCTTATGCCTAAGCCATGGACTGATTTGATGGGTATTTATTTTTATAATGTTTGAACAACTGAAAATTAACAGAATTTGCATAACTCCAAAGGTTTGCCAAAGAATAAGAAAGATGAAGGACAACATACTGGAAAGAAGAAGAACTAATAAAAAAAATTTGCAGTTTGTTCAATAACAATGAAGAAAGTATTGTTAGGAAGAGATGTCATTCTTTCCTATGCATCTTTCCATGTGGAGATATTTTCAAGGGGATCACCATGGTGACTTTTCTCTACCCTTTCGTTCATATTACTCTGGAGATCCATGGGTGAGACGTATTTGAATTACTAATAACGTTTAGAGAAAGACCTGACTAAGTAAGTGCAAGACACTTTCACCTCTGGACACTCATGAGATCTCCTCAGATGCAAAACGGAACCACAGAACATATCTGGTTGATTTGGTCCAAATTAAATACTAAAAATGGAAGGAGGAGTTATTTAGTGTTTAGTATATAAACAGTAGTAAATACATATCAACCAAGAAAAATCCAATTAAACAAAAATATGTTATATTTTTAATGATAATGTAATATTAGAAATAATCAATCATCCAAAGTTCAGATAATTCAGTATGGAACTAAAGAACAAAACATGCTTCTGAATTGACTGTAAACTTTTTTGGTTTATGAGGGAAATAGCCATGTTAACTTATCCATGAGGCTTCTGTTTTTCTTAAGAGTTATGTATAGGTTTTTTGACTAATGATACCGAAAGGTCTTGATTTTTCTATTAATTTATCTTGCAAGATTTTAGTAAAAACAACATCAGATTTTAAACTTAATTCTTAGATCAATTTTTTTTTTTTTTTTTTTTTTTTTTTTTTTTTTTTTTTTTTTTTTTTTTTTTTGAGAGCATGCACTCTCCAGAAAGACAAAGAGAGACAGAGTGACAGAAAGTGAGAAATCACCTCATCACCCCCTGGGTGAACGGCCATGCTGTGATCCCTTCTCCTCCATTCTCCTCTCAGGATACTGGGCACACACGCACACGCACCTGGCATGAGTTTAAGCCACCGGATCTGGGACTCGAATCGTGGTCAACTACATGGGAGTCCAGAGACATAGTGATTACTCCAACTGCTGTTTCCAGATCAATATTTTTTTTTTGAGAGGTTTTTCACTATAGGGCGCGTGTGCTCGCCAGAAAGACAGAGAGAGACATAGAGACAGAAAGTGAGAAATCACCCCCCGGGGGGATGGTCACACCGCAATCCCTTCTCCTCCATTCTCCTCTCGGTATCTTGGGCACGCACACACATGTGCCCGGCGTGAGTTCTAAGCCACCAGGTCTGGGACGCGAACCGTGGTCGACTATGTGGGAGTCCAGCGACATAGCCATTACGCTAACTGCTGGTTCCCCCAGATCAATATTTTTTAAGAGAGATGTTTGCTATGGGGGGATGTGCTCACCAGAGAGAGACAGGGAGAGAAAAAGTTAGAAATCACCCCCTGGGAGAGATGGCCACACAGCTCTCCATTCTGATCTCAGGATTTTGGGCATGATACACATGCACCTGGCATGAGTTTTAAGTCACCAGGTCTGGCACTTGAGCCACAGTTGATTACTTGGGAATCCAGCGATGTAACCATTACACCACCTGCTGATCCCAGATCAATAATTTTTAAATGGGCCTAGCTTCAATGGTGCATTCAGTATTGTGCTTTATTACACATAGCTCACTGCATGAGTGGAAACCCAAGAAACATACAGGGTATGCACTAGCATCCCCAGGATATAGAAGACTGGGAAGAGGGGGTCGAATAATCACTAGACATCATGTAGAATATTTCTCTCTTTCTCATGTGGCACTATATCTTATGAATAAAATAAGTAAACTAATAATAATAATTTTAAAATGGATTAAAACATATTTTTTAGCATGGCTGATGATTCCTATTTTATATATTAAATTAGATGTGATTTACTCTAAGCCAAGCTCAATGCTATCAAGAGACTACAGTAAAATATTTTTGTACCTTTAAAAAGATTCTGTGACCAGTAGATGACATAATGATTACTTCTCCAGACTCCCACAGAGTCCCTGACCAGGTGGCTTAAAACTCTGTGGCATGGTGGTTAAGGTGCTGGACACTCCCATATGGCCGACCGCAGTTTGAGTCCCGGACCTGGTGGCTTCCTTTCTCCCTTTTCCTCTCTCTCTCTCTGTGTGTTTCTCTCTGGTCAAATTAAAATAAATGAATGAATAAATAAAATTAAATAAATAATAATAATAATAAAAACTCACACAGGGCACGTATGCATGCTGACCAAAACCCTGAGAGGAGAATAGAGAAGGGATTATGATGTGACTATCCCCTCTAGGGAGTGATTTCTAACTTTGTGTCTTTCTGTTTTTCCAGTGAGCACATGTTCCTTATAGCAAAATTTTTTCTAAAAAAAGAAAGAATGTATACATAAATATTATATATTATAGTATATAAATATAAATATATATATAATATATTATCAATAGAACCAAAGGTTTTACAATGTCACAAAATCTGATATATTATAATTGACAATTAATAAAAATGTATTATCATTAATATTATGCATTTTGTCATATCAAATACACATTTTAATATGTCATTCTTTTACAAAATTTAAAGAGTTTATTAATAATGCTTCAATATGGATAAGTAAAAGTAGGCAGATAAAAAATAGCATAACTATCCTGCTATAATCTGTTCTTTCTAATGTGAAGCTGGGAAACATCACTGAGGGAAAACATCACTCATTAGACAAAACATTTTATCCTGGTAAAGGTTGAGCTGACTTTGTCCTCAAACCTGGAAGTAAATTTCTTGCTTTTTCCAGTCACTTAAAGATTTTTCTTTCTTTCTTTCTTTCTTTTGGAGTGGTTTTTTTGCTATAGGGCGTGTGTGCTCACCAGACAGACAGAGAGAGACAGAGACAGAAAACAAGAAATCACCCCCCAGGGAGGATGGCCACGCTGCAATCCCTTCTCCTCCATTCTCCTCTCAAGATCTTGGGCATGCATGCACATGCGCCCGGCATGAGTTTAAGCCACTGGGTCTGGGATGCGGACCGCGGTCGACTACATGGGAGTCCAGCGACATAGTCATTAGGCTAACTGCTGGTCCCAAAGATTTTTCTTTCTTTTGTATTCCTTAACTCTACCCGAATTAGATGTCTTCATATCTTCCCTTTGATGATTGTTCTTCATCTCAAAAACATTCTTTAAATTAAACATAGAAAAAAATATATCCCATAAATGTGCATTCAGGTAGGTTAATGGAATATGTATTTTTTGCCATACATACTCAGTTTCTTCACAGTCTTAGAATCATGCTGGTATTTTGCATTTTAATCATTTTGCAGTCAGCCTCTTCACTGAGAGTCTACCCACTCTCCTGCAGGACCATTATATCATTCTATATATTATAGAATTGCTTTTCTTCCCTCATGAACAACTGAGAACTGATGATAAGATCATTTTTCTGAAATGTTAGAATAAAGAGAAATAAGCAAATCTGGTAGCATTTCAGTGTCAGCTGAAAGATAGGACACTGAAAATTGGCATGAAAAATGTATACATAATATTATATATTATAGTATATAAATATAAAAAAATTGGCATAGTTAATGTAGAGATCTTAAATTCACCATCACTAGTGGTTTATTGTGATTGAAAGGCAAAGAAGAAATTCTCTAAAAACTGTAAAAGTAGCATTTTTAGTGATTCTGGATTTTTTCCAATGTTTTTCAAGCGGAATTATGTCATAAATATTCTCAGAATGATCCAAATATTCTTCTTAAGGAAATGACTAGTCTATTTTTGAACTGGGTTTAACACCACATTGGCTTACCTCACCAGGCAGACTATATAAGTAGAAGCTTCACATCTCGGAGAAAGTTGGCATTTTTAAAAAATTGACATTGGTGTGCAAAAATATATCTTAAATTGTAAAGTCTTATGAGACAACTCATGGAATCCAGCAATGGAGACACATTTGGTAAACTAAACCAAGTTTGAAAGATTTCATGACATACTATTTTTATATTTCTAAGAAGTAAACACCTTTCTGACATTTATTTTTGCCTCTAGTGAAAATTATATACAGTATTTTGTATTAAATTAGCATTTAATGTGAATTATGAGAAAAGATGTTATATAGAATAGCTCTCAGTGTCTCTGAGGGTTTAGAAATTTCCCATCAGTATAGATTGCTATAAGTTCAGTCCATAACTTAAGTTTTTCTGTAAGAAATAGCTATGCCAAAGTCAATTATTATATTCCCTATTGCATCAGGTCCCAAAGCACAAAAATTACAGACAGGACAAGGAAACTAAGAAAAAGTTTGCCCATATGTCAGGACAGGTCAGAATCAGGTATCTGACAGAGACTGGAGTTGAGCTGCAATGGGAAACACCAGAAAACTCTATGACCATGATTAAAAGAATAGACAGTACACCAAATACTTAAGATTTAATTTTTTTCCAGTAAAAAAAGTTTGCTAAGGCACTAGAATTTTATCTGATTCCTAAAACAAAACAAAACAAAACAAAAATCAATAACAAAAAACTTTTTTTTTACAACTGTGTTTTTTGTTTTCTTCCTTTTTTTTTTTTTAATGGGGGGAGATTTTTGTATAGAGCGTGAACACTCGATGGAGAGACAGAGAGAGAAAGTGAGAAATCACCTCCTTCAGGGAGGATGGCCACTCCACAATCCTATCTCTTCCATCTCTTCTTGGGCTTTTGGGTATGCATGTATACATACTTGGTGTGAGTTTCAAACCTCCAGGTCTGAGACTCAAACTGATTAAAAAATAATAGTAATATGGAATCAAGGATGGGGTGAAAAAAGCTAAACAGACAAAAAACAAGAAATGGAAGATCATCTGCTGACAATAACATGTTTGTTGATGTGCTGGATTGAGACAATATACAGTGTACTCTGGATGGAAAATCTCACTTTGTATGCTGAAATGATGTACAGTGAATGAATGCAAATAAATAAATTGAAATAAAATTTAAAAAAAGAAAAGAAAACATAAATATCAAACTTACTCTTTAGTTTTGTATTACTTTTACATAACTTGGTTTACATTATGAATTAAAACTGATCAAATTATATTTAAAAAAAATAATAATAGTAATAGGGGGCAACAGATGGTGTAGTAGAACGTCGCTTAACTCCCTCATGATCAAACACATTTCTGGACCTGGTGACTTGAAAATCATGCTGAGTGCATGTGCATGTGTGACCAAGATCTCAGGAGAAGAATGGAGAAGGGAATGTGGGATGGTCATCCCTCACTGGGTGATTTCTCAATTTTCCTCTCACCATTTCTATTAGCGCACATGCCCAAAGGCAAATAAAAAAAAAAAAAAAACAACTCTAAAATAAAAATAATAATAAAGAAAAAAAGAAAAAAACATATCCGATGCTGCCATGACACATCACAAGACACTCATCTTTAAGCTCCTTACTTATCCTTCAATTTGTTTAATGACCTAGTCATAGGAATGGAACTATTGTTAAGTGAGTAGTGTCATTATACATTATTTATTCTGATTCAAATTTCATATTTGCATTATAGGAAACCTAGAGAACTAGAACAAAACCCAAAATTGTCTGATTTGTTCATTCAAAGACTGTTTATTTTCATCTGCACTTAAATATTAAAGTCTGAGTTGGATAAAAGTCTAGACAATGTGTCTAATGGTAGTTAAAACAAACATGGGTTTTGCATTCAATAAAGCTAGAGACTAAAAAAGGAGACAGACAAAAAACAAAGCAAAAAAATGCACAATTATAGAAATATTCAAATAAAATAACAAGCTAATGTAAGGGTTTTTTTGTTTGTTTTTTAATTTGTGGAATTTTTTTTAGAGTTTTTTGCCAGAGGGTGTGTGTGCTTGCCAGAGAAAGAGAAAAAGAGAGAGACAGACAATGAGAGAGAAAGTGAGAAATCACCCCCTACCCCATGGGATGGTCACGTTGTAATTCCTTCTCCTCCATTCTCCTCTTGGAGTCTTGGGCACATGTACCTGGTGTGATTTTTAAACCACCAGGTCTGGGATTTGAACTGTTGTCATCCACATGGGAGTGCAACTATGTAACCACTATGCCATCTACTGGCCCGAATTTATGGAAGCTTTGAAAAAACAGTAAACTGGGCCAGCCAGATGGTGTAGCAGAGTACACATGATGCTGAGGTCACAGTGGAAGGTCCTAGGTTGGCGTCCTTAGGTCTTTCAGTGTATGTCAGGAACGGGCTTCCATTTCTGTGATCTCCATGGACGGAGGCTGGAGTAGAAGGCTGTGTGAAGACCCTGCTCTGTGTGCCTGACTCTCTTTTTGTCTTTCTTTCTCTCTCTCTTTCTCTCTCTAGCTTCCTCTCTCATGGAAGAAATAAATAAAACAAACTTAAAAAAAAATAGTAAATCTTTGATTATTTTATATTATACAGATATTTGTTCCTCAGTTGTCTTTTGAATTTGACTTTCATAAAAGTACAAGTTAATTGCATTTTTGATACCCCTTTTTAAAAGAATTATTTTATTTAATTTTATTCATCATTATTTTAATTATCATTATTATTATTATTTTGATTTGACAAGAGAGAGACAGAGAGAGAGAAGAAAAGTGATAAAGTAAGTTGCCAGGTCTGGAACTTGAACCACTTTTGGCCATTTGAGAGTCCAGAACTTCAACCACAATTTACATTGTCTTTTTTACCTGCCTGAAAACTTATTACTTCCTTTTTTTTTTTTTTACTAACTTTTTAACCATTAGTAGATGTCTATGAATATTCTTATTTAAAAAAATATTTTTAAAAATTTCAGAAGTATTTTAAAGCTTAGATTGTCATAATCAGATTTTTCATTTTATGTCTTACCTATTTCAAGAAAGTTACTTTAATGGGATTATCTTTTAATCTATTGGTTTTCAGGACATAATGGAGGAAACCTATAATTCTTATAGTATATCTCACTTTCTTCATCTGATATATTAACTATTATTTCATGTACTAATAATATCTCTTTTTATCTCCTTTTTTTGTTTATCAAGAAAACTTCTCTAGGCATGCATGCACATGTGCCTGGCATGACTTTCAAGCCACTGGGTCCAGGACTTGAATCATGTTCAGCCATGCGAAGTCCAGCAAGATAACCACTATGACATCTGCTGGTCCCTCCATTTTTTCATTTTTCTACAATCTTCTTTTACAGCCTTACATTTTTGTATTCTTTATGAAATAAATTAAAATATTTTCAGAATGAGAGTTTGTCAAGTGCCATTATCCTCAATTACAGATAACATGACAAAGTTTGCCAACAGCTGAATCATATCTAGGCAGTACACACATATAGACTCTAAACTCAAAGAGACTAGTTTCTGAGATCAGAATTTTTTTGTTTTGGTTTTTTTTTTTAGGTTTTCACATATTTTAATAATCCCTCATCAAAACTTTTATTCCAAGAATGAAAATGAAAAGCAAGAAAAAATTCTATTTTTAAATTTTATTTTTGACCATATCAACACCAAGATAGAGATAAAATTTTGAACATTATATAAATATACATTCCACTTATCAAAATATCACACAATATTATGTAACTTTGTACAATTATCATTTGTCAAAAAATATAATAATAATGCAAATAAACGAATTAATGAATAAAAACAAGAAAAGTATATGAGGGAATTTTTCAAGAATTTCCATAGGATCCGATGCTGACACAATAGTAATGCAAGTAGACCCATATGAGAAAGTCCTAGTTTTGTCCTGAGTCCTCCTTTTATGTATTGGGTGCCACATACTTATGGTCCAGATTGGCTTAGGCTATAGGTGAATTATGGCATGTTGGGAGGGTCCTGTTAAGATTACCTGTCTCTCTTTTTATGTTTCTCTCTCTCTCCTGGAAAACGTACCCTCACTAGGGTCTCATGCTCTGATCCAGCTTCCCTAGCCAGTTAGTATCATTTATTTTCCCAGCATATACAAGTTCAAGTGTGTCATTGACTAAAATTAAAGTAGAAAGTTAAGGTTTTCAGAAATATTGTCTTTTTCCATCAATTGGATCTTTCAGAATATTCTCTGAATAATACGAATACACACTAGAATTACTTATTACTTATTAATTATTTTTGGAGTCTGGAACTGACTTTGTTGAATATAGTCTACACAATAATGAGCTATATGTGCTCTCACTGTTCATTTGAGTTGCATATTACTCTGGATAACCTGCTGCTAAATATCAAGATTAGTAGAAGAGAGATGATCAAGAAAAACTGAAAACAAAGGATAGTAAAGAGAAGATCTGGGCAAATTCAGAGAGTAGTGAACTTTTGTTCATATTTGGTCCTACACATATTGCTAGGTATGAGACATAGGCAAGTTTTCAGCATTTTAAAGTTTTTGGAATAGAAAACACATGGATTTATGAAGCTCTGTGTTGAAAGTCACGGATGTCTTTCAGTCTACTTCCTTTATGTCCTATAATTTGATTCCACAGTTTATTTATGGCATTTTTCATCTCCACATTTCTCAGTGTGTAGATCAGAGGGTTGAGCATAGGGGCAATTATGGTGTAGAAAAGCGCAAACACTTTGTCTTCTGGCAAAGTTGTTGCTGGTCAAATGTAAATGAATAGTAAATAAGCAAAAAAAAAAAAAAATAAGGAACCACTATAATGATACGTGAATTGCATGTTGATAGAGCTTTGTGACAACTCTTCACTGAGTAGGACCTGATGGTATATAAGATCATAGCATAAGACATCAGCAAGACTACAAAAGTCAAGAGGCCCATCAGGCTGGAATTGGCAATGACCAAGAAACCAATTCTGCTTGTGTTGGTGCAGGTCAGATTTAGCAAAGGATACATGCTGCAGAAGCAGTTATCTCTTTCATTGGGACCACAGTAGGGTAAGAAGATGGCAAGGAGGAACTGACCAAAGGAATGAAGGAAACCTCCAGCACAGAAAGCAGCAATCAGAGCATCACATCTTCTGCACATGATGACAGTATAGTGCAGGGGCTGGCAGATGGCCATGTAGCAGTCGTAGGCCATTCCTATAAGGATGAAGACCTCAATCCCTCCAAAGAAGTGCATGGCAAAGAGCTGTGTCATGCACCCATCAAAGGAAATAAACTGTTTTGTTTCTAGTAAGTCAATGATTAGTTTGGGGGTCACAGTAGATGTATAGCAAAGGTCAGAGAGAGAGAGAGAGGTAACTCAGGAAAAAATACATGGCCGGTTAATAAGTTGACTGCAGATGATAGAAATCATAATAAGAAGGTTTCCAGTCAAAATTTCAATGTACCAAAGGAAAAACAGTAAATTGCAGAGAACCTCTATTTCCTTTTTCTGAGAAAGCCCTAGAAGAATAAATTCTGTGATGTTATTCCTGTACTTCGTGACTCCAGAGTAGTTTGTAGAAACCTGAAATGAAATATATTACCAATTCTTATGAGATTTTTTTAAGTATGTGGTGCAAATAATTTCCTTATTCCAGCAGATCATAATAAAAGTGGTTCAAATTTTGAAGGAAAAAAAATTTGATTTTTATTTAAAAAAGCTTACTTCTTGGGCTTCTGTCACTTTCTTGAAAACGTTAATTATTGGTAAACATTATAAGCCCCAGAGATAGAGTAGTGTCATAACATACAACATATTTATGTAAACATTCTCTGCACATAATGCTAAACATAACTGGATATTATGCCTCAATAGAACTATAGAATTGTCTCCTTTAGAGAGAGAGAAAAAAACCTGTGCTGTTCTCACTGTTTATTATTGAAAATATGCCCATTAAGCACGATTATTTATTATTAAGCATTAAACATTAAAAGTAAAAGTTCCATAAAAATGTAAATATGTGAAGTATTGGGTCATCTGAAAAGTCATGACACAGTTTTGCATAGAAAAACATGGAAAATAAGTGTGTCATGATTTTTCCAATGACCTAATATTATACGCAGTTAAGATTTTATGTGATAGATTTCCTGCCTTATGTCCTATGAAAAAAGGTTCTAAGTCAACAAATGTATTTGGAATTATGAGGCATTTATATATGTCTTCTCTTGAGGATATTTAATGAATGTGCTTAACTTACAAATCTATTTGATTTATTAGCGAAGGATTATAAGTCAACCAAAGGTATTCCAAAAGTATTTTTGTTTGTTTGTTTTAAAGACATTTTTTGCTACAGGGCATCTGTGCTGCTGGAGAGACAGAGAGAGACAGAAAGTGAGAAAACACCCCCTTATGGAGGATGGCCATGCTGCAATCTCCTTTCCTCCATATTTCTCTTGGGATTTTGGTCATGTATGCACACACACCAGCGTGAATTTTAAGCTGCTGGGCCGAGTACTCAAACGGGTCAGCCATGTGGGAGTCCAGTCATATAACCATTCTGCCATCTGCCGGTCCCAACAAAAGAAGTATTTTATCTCTATTTCTCAAAGCATCTCCAACTTAAACACTATACAGGTATTTGAAATTCAGCAAGACATTTGAGAATAATAATAGTAAGCTAGTTTGTAGTAATTTAGTCTCACCCAATGCCTTCTCCACTTGTGTAAATTATCTTCTGTTTAATTAATGTAAACAAATTGTTCAATTCTTCTTAATCAGCCATCCTGAAAGTGTACAGGTTGTCTTCATGGAAGATGATGAAAAGACTCTATCTAAGACTGGCCAGTGGCCTGGTGGTTGAGGCAGCTGGATCCCACATGTGAGATTCAAATCCTAGACCAGTGGCTTGAAAAATATGCTGGGCACATGTGCATGCAAGCCCAAAATCCCAGCAAAAGGCAGAAATAGAGGAAAAGAGATTGTAGCATGGCCATAAGGGTGATTTCTTGTTCTTTCTCTCTTTCTCATTCTCTCTCCCTCCTTCCCTGCCTCTGTCTCTCCCCAACAAGCACACATGTCCTGTGACAAAAATAAATACATAAATAAATAAATATAAAATTTATCCCTAGATTTCAAAATGTTTGCACTAAAATAAATTTGTAAGTATTTTTCTTTATTTTTATTTTACAATTTCTTATTTACACGCAATTTTTGTGTATTTTTGTGGGGTGTAATATGGTTTATCAGAGCATGCACATGATATGTGATAATCAAGTTAAGGATATTATCATACTCACCATCTTTTTTTGCTTAAGAATTATTTATTTATTTCATTTTATTTGTTATTATTCTTTAATTTGACCAGAGAGAGAAAAAGAAAGCGAGAAAGAAAGCCTCTGGGTCTGGGACTTGAACCACGATTGGCCATGAGAGAGTCCAGTGTCTTAACTATCACACCACAGCCACACTTCTATACTTACCTACAGAGTTATTTGATGTACTTTAGCTTTCCTGTTCAGATTTTCTTCATATCCTTAATTAAAATATAAATCACAACATTTTTGCTGTTTTACTTTGACCTAAATTTCTCTAATTTATGAAAAGAATAATAATCGCCCTGATTTGAATTTACTTGAGCAATTGATACACACGTTTTACGTTATCATATCTAGATTGAATAAAAATATTGTAGTCACAAAAGATGCTCCTAGTATCAAGTATAGAATCAACCAATAAATTCAGTAAATATGAATTAATAAATATTACCTCAAAAACAATGTGGAAGAATTGTCAAGACAGAACTTGCCTGCTCTTTAAGGTAAAGACATTCAGATTTTTTTAAAAATAAACTGAAGAATCTTTTCCCAGTTTTACTTTAATACTCAAGAGAGGAACAAACCAGAATCTGCGGCTTTATGCAGGCAACTATTTCTTAGCCCTTTTCAAATGCACATTTATCAAAGTCTCTGGAAAAAATGATTTCTAAACAACTTTATTTGGGAGTCATCTAACTTGCAGAAATGTATTGCAGTATCTCTGTGAATTTGAAATTCTCACTGGAATAATGTGACCAAGGTGAAGCTGACTTTTTTTTTTTGTTTAATTAACTTTGTCTAAAAGCAAAGAAAAAAAAAATATTAATTGAGTCATCTTTCCTGTTCATATCTGGAAACTAAAATACACTCAGCTTTCATTTTGCAATAGCAATAGTTATGGGAAAACTCTGATGATTCAGAAAATAAAGAACATAATGCTCATGTCTTAATGGAAAAAATAGGAAGGACAGAGAACTCTGAGTTGCAGCAAAATGAGACTTGTTCAGGCTGCCTCAATCTACGGTTAGTGAAGCCTGCTGAACACTCAGTGTGCATTTCCTGGTGTCTACTAAATACTTAAAAGGTTAACACCATCTATTTCCCTTTCCTTCTGGATGTCCATGGCTGCTAAAGTTTCTGTAATGTAATGCCAACTGACACCATTTCACACAAAGAATCCATTATATGCCCCAGACGGTGCCAATTCTTTTTGTGATTGTTTTTATTTTATAATTGATTTCTCAGTAACTATATCTGTAAACTAGAGCATTCTCCCCAAATTACATATACCAAATTTGTTTGTTATTCTCAATGATTTACATGTGCAGTTTAATGCCCTTAATTGCATTTACAATATTATATAATTATTATCATTGTATATTTCTAAAACTTTTCCACATGGAAACTCTATTGCAATGAAATATTCACTTTTCATTCCTTCTATCACCCTGCTGTTGGTAACCTCTAAAGTACTCTATGCCTCTACAAATTTGTATATTTTAAATTTTTTATGAAAGTGGAATCAAGATCTGTTCTTCTATATAGGGGTGAATTGCACACTTTTTGATATTTAATGTTTTATCTCATTTGTAGCGTGTATTATAATTTCATTCCTTTCTATGGTTGAATAATATTCTGTTATATATTCATACCACATTTTGTTAATTTGTTCTCTGTCGATGTATACATTGATTTTACATTTGGGCTATTTTGCTATTCAAAATATGAATATATTTTGTTCATGTAATGAACATCAGTACATAATTAATAGCCTGTTTTCAATCATTTAAGGTATATACCTAGCAGTAGTATAAAGTAATTTTATGTTTAACTTTTCGAGAAAGCACCAAACAATTATCTATGGTTACTGCATCAGTTTACTTTCTCATCACCAATGTTCCAAATTATGGACAATGTCATCAGTACTGTTACTTTCTGTGTGTGGGTGTCTGAGTGTATGCGTTTAACTGTCTTCCAAGTTATTGTGAAGTGATGTCATTGAGATTTTTATTTGCATTTCCTTAATGAGTAATGATGTCAAGTGTCTTTAAATGCATTTAATCATTTGCATAATCTTTGAAGTATTGTCTATTTGAGTCTTGTACATATTTAAGTTGCATTTTTGGTCTTTTAGTTGCTTATCAACAGAATTTTTTTTTAATTTCTGCATGTTATTCCCTTACTAGATTTATAATTTGCAAATATTTTCCCCATTGTGTAGCCATCTTTTCACTCCCTTGATAATATCATTTGATGCATAGATAGGTTTAAAAAAAGCTTAAGTAAATTTTATCTATATTTTTCATTTGATGTTTCTGCTTTTAATGTGTTATATATAAGAATTAATTGTCGGGACAAGCAGTTGGCATAATGGCTATGTCGCTGAACTCCTATGTAGTCGACCGTGGTTCGAGTCCCAGACCTGATGGCTCAAATTCATGCCAGGACGCCAGGCGCATGTGCATGGTGCCCAGGATCCTGAAAGGAGAATGGAGGAGAAGGGATTGTGGTGTGGCCATCCCCTGGGGGGTGACTTCTTGCTTTCTGTCTCTCTGTCTCTCTCTGCCTTTCTGGTGAGCGCATGCGCCCTATAGCAAAGAAAAAAAAAAAAAAAAAACAAACAAAAAAAAAAAAACCTCCCTAACCACACACACACACACAAAGAATTAATTGTAAAATCCAAGAGCATAAAGATTTACTCCTATGGTTTCTTCTAGTACTTTTTCATACTGTTAGCTTTTTTAGGTCATTATTTCATTTTTAATTTATTATTTTATATTGTTTAAGCTAGGATTCCAACCTCATTCTAGTGCATGTAGAAATCCACTTATTGAGTCAGCAGGTGGGAAGGGTTTTAATACAGATGAATCCCACATGGCACATTGTGTGGTTTTTTAATACAGATGACTCCCATATGGCACATTGTGTGGTTTGTCTGAGACTTGGGGCCTGAAAAACACACTGAGCATGTGTGTATGCATGCCTAAAATTCTGAGAGGAGAAAGGAGAAGAGGAGTTCGTGGTATGGCCATTCCTCTGGGAAGAAGGTTTTCTCTCTCTCTCTCTCTCTCTCTCTCTCTCTCTCTCTAGTGAGTGCATGTGCCATATAGGAACAAGAAAAAGATATTCACGTGTTTAGCATTAGCATCATTCGTTAAATAGAGTAGTCACTTTTCATTGAGTAGAATTCCTGCCCTTGTCAAAAATTAATTGGCTGGGATCACCAGTTGGCATAATGGCTATGTTGCTGGACTCCCATGTAGTTGACTGTGGTTCAAATCCTGGACCCGGTGGCTTAAAGTCACACCAGGTGCATGTGCATGCGTGTCCAAGATCCCAAGAGGAAAATGTAGGAGAAGGGATAGCAGCGTGGCCATCCCCCCGGGGGGTGATTTCTTGCTTTCTGTCTCTCTGTCTCTCTGGTGAGTACACATGCCCTGTAACAAAAACCTCTCAAAAAAATAAAATCAATTGGCCGTAGAGATATGGATTTATTTCTGGACTCTAAATTCTATTTTGTTTATTTATATAACTAATCTTATGACGCTGTCACACTTAATGTTTTAATTAATGTTGCGTGATAGTTTTGAATTTGGAAATCAAGTCCTTTTACCGTGCTTCTTTTCCAATTTGTTTGGACTACGTGAATTCCTTTATAATTGTAAGTGAATCTTAGGATAAATTTATCTATTTTTTTTAAAAAATGTTGTAATTAGCAGAGGAATTACATTGAATCTGTAGATTGATTTGAGTAATGTTGTCATCTTAACAATATTATATTTTCAAATTCTTGAACACTGAATATTTTTGTATTCAGCCTTTCTTTTTTTTTTTTGGACAGGTTTTTGCTATAAGGCATGTGTGCTTGTTGGAAAGACAGAGACAGAGAGACAGAAAGTGAGAAATCACTCCCCGGGGAATGGCCATACCGCAATCCCTTCTCCATTCTCCTCTTGGGATCTTGGGCACACACATGCGCTTGGGGTGAGTTTAAACCACTGGGTCCGGGACTCAAACTGTGGTCGACTACATGGGAGTCTAGCAACACAGCCATTAAGCTAATTGCTGGTCTCTATTAAGTCTTTCATTTTTTTTCAGCAAAATTTTGTGGTTTACAGTGTAAAAATACTTAACATCCCTGATTAAATTTATTTTCAGGAATTTAATAGTTTAAATACTTTTGTATAAACATTTTCTTAATATGCTTTTTAGATTACTAATTGTCGGGTTTGAGAAATGCAATTAATATTTGTATTTTTATCTTATATCCTGCAACTTTGCTTAATTTGTTTTACAATCGTTTGACATTTTACACACAGACACACACACAAAGGTCTCCAAAGAGCTCATGAAAATTGTATATTATGGGATTTGCCCTGTACCACAGTGGTTAAACACAGCAGAGGGCGCTGAGTCCCATATAGTCAACTGTGATTTACGTTCTGGACATACTGGGTGTCTAGGATCAATGAAAACTCATATTTCAATTCAGGACCAGCAGTTAGCATAATGGCTATGTCGCTGGACTCCCATGTAGTCGACTACGGTTCGAGTCCCGGATCCAGTGGCTTAAACTCACGTGGGGTACATGTGTGCGTGTGCCCAAGATCCTGAGAGGAGAATAGAGGGGAAGGGATTGCGGCATGGCCATCCACCCTGGGGGACGGGGGGTGATTTCTCGCTTCCTGTATCTATGTCTCTCTCTTTCTGGCGAGCACACGCACCCTATAGTGAAAAACACTTTAAAAAAAAGAAAACTCATATTTCAATTCCATTTTTCCATGAACTTTTTAAAGTCCCCTCATATTTGCGTATGTACTCATAAACGTATATGTTTATCTGTGTATGTATATACATACATATATATATAATATATACACACATATATTTGTAAATATAACACACACACACATATATATGATAATAAGTTAATGGAGGTAGTTTTATTCTACCTTTCAAAATCAAATGCCTTTTATTTCCGTTTTTTAAAAAAATTGTTCTGGAAGAACTAGCACCATTCCGAAAAGTAATGAGGGATGTGGGCATTCATAATTTTTTCCTGATTCCAGGAAGAACAGAAAGCTTTTTACTTTTCATTATTGAGCATGATGTTAGCATTGAGTGTTTCTTGAATCCCCTTTATCATATTGAAGAAATTACCTTTTGTACCTGGTTTTCTGAGTGTTTTTATTTTTTAAAGAACTATTTATTTATTGAATTCCATTAATTATTGTTATTATTATTTTAATTTGACCAGTGAGAGAGAGAAAGGGAAAGTAAGAAAGCATCGACCAGGTCCAGGACTTGAACTGTGGTCGACCATGTGAGAATCCAGCGCCTTTAACAACCATGCCACCTGCCAGTCCCTGTGAGTGTTTTTATTAAAAATTAGTGTTGGGGGACTGGACAGCAGCAATGGTCCAGCAATAAAATGGTGGAGCAATAAAATGTAACTCTCTCCATGGCAGACCCACATGGGAAGGTTGCCAGTTCAAGTACAGAAACCTTTCCTTAATACACCAGACTTCCATGACCTGGATTGTCCGAGGCTGAGGCTGTATTTTGTCATTTAGAGCCTGTTGGGGGTAGAGTATTTCTCCTTCTCTTTGTCTCACTCACTCATGGATTAAATTAATAATTTTAAAAAAATAATGTTTGATATTGCCAATGTATTTTTAATATCAATTCATATGATCATGTTATTTTTCCATCTTAGTTCCATTAATTTTGTCTGATTAATTTTGTGCAACAAATCTTGAATTTCTGAGATAAAGTCTACTTTGCTTTAGTGTATAATCCTTTCAAAACATTATTGAATTTTCTGTCATTTATTGATTTTTCCATTGATATTTTTAAGGAATATTATTTATTTATTTTTCCTAATGATTTAGTAATCTGGCTTTGGTATTAGGGTATCTTTCTAGATTGATATAGAAAGAATTTCTTCCTCTTCCACTTATTAGAAGAATTTTATAGAAATTGGCAAGATGAGTGAAGCTATTTGATTCTGCATTTTGTTGAGAAGTTTCGAATACTGACCCAGTGTCTATTTATTACAAATCTACAGATGGTCCCAGACTTACTGTTGTTCAACTCAGTTTATATTATGGTGTAAAAATTTTGCATGTTAGCTAGAAATTATCCTTCAAATTTTGAATCAGATCCTTTCCTGGGTTAGGATAGCTTGTAAGATACTCTCTGTGACATTAGCCACTCGATCACACGAGTTAAGCTATCAGTACTCTGCTCTGTAGTGTTCTTACTCATGTATTACATACAATATTCAATGCTTTACTATAAAACAGGCTTTGTGTTAAATCATTTCTGCCCAGCTATAGACTAATGTAAGTATTCTGTGCATATTTAAGATAAGCTGTGATGCTCGGTAGGTTAGTTGTAGCCAATGTAGTATTAATTTATGACATGTTTAACTTAACAATGGGTTTATTAGGATGTAACCTGATCATGAGTCAAGGAGCATCTGTATGAAATTTTCTATTTTGTCTCAAGTCAGTTTAGATAATAGCAATGATAGGAATCACCCTAGTTATATGATTTGTTATTATACATGAATACTGTGAATGCTCATAATTTTCTTTTTAATTTGTCAGAGGTCATGCATACTCATTAGAGAAAGGAGAGAGAGAGAGAGAGAGAGTGAAAAAGTACCACCTATGGGACATGGTTATACCTTAATTCCTTCCTCTCCATCTCTCCCTCCTTTTAGGCTTTGAAGCATACCTGCACACATGCTCAGTGTGTTTTTCAGGCTGCCATGTCTGGGACTAGAACCACTCAGTTGGTCCAGCGAGATCCAGCCACTTTAACCACCAGGTTGAATCAGATGGTGTCATTTAATAAGGATTTTTAGTTCTTGGTTTTCAAAGTGCAGATACTTTTTTTCCTATATTTGAGATAAGTTTTCATTTTAACTGGGATGTCATTTGCACACAGAAATACAGAATAGAGCAAAATAATCAACACATGAGGAGACAAAAGAAATGTACTAAGACAAGTACAAAACATTTTCTCAGAACAATGATCTCTTTCACAGAAAACAAAAATCTTGCCTTGAAATTTACAGTGAGACTGTACAGAGTTGCATAAGAATATTTAATTTTTTCCTAAAATAGTTTTCATTCATGAGTATTTTCAAGTTTTTCATACTGTACACATTTCTTAAAACACATGATACCAGCAGCAACTGAAAATGAATGCCGAGTTTGGTACACATGTGTTATTACTTCAAGGTAACAAAAGTATGTGCCAAAACATAGACCACCATAGTGCCTCACAATACACACTTTTATTTAGCCAGCATTTATTATAGTAAACAATCCTTAAATACAACTCATTCACCACTTATTAATATCCTGGAATGCATTCTTTACAGTGAAGTGTTAATACATCACATCTTATTTATTTTAGCAAAGGAGTATGTTTTCTGTATGTAATGATAAAAGTTAACTTATTTTTAAAAATTTATTTACAATGACACTCTTCTATTTGACTCTATTGTTTGTTGCTTACATAGCTGAATATATGATGTCAGCTCATCCTAAGGCTGTCTACGTACTTTATTTCCTTAAGTGTTCATTTTAAGTAAAATACTTACTGTGTATAGGGATTTGTATTTTGGAGGTGCTTGATCTATCTACAAAGAAAAATTAGAATTACTTTATTATAAAATGCTCCTAGAAGTCTTAGTTGTGTGTGTGTGTGTGTGTGTGTGTGTGTGTGTGTGTTTAATAGAACCAGTAATATTAGACTTGTGTGCATTGAAGTAATTAAGGTATTGGAGTTTAAAAAGTTGTATGTGCTAAGGCATATTTTGTTTTTAATGCATGTTTTCATCCCAAAGCAAGCATGAATAAAATTAGGTTAAATGTAGCATGTGGCACTGCAGTCTTAGAATTTGTTTCTTTTATTTTATTGAATACTGTCTGTATCTTTGGTTATCCTATTTGAAGAAAAAGAACAAATAAAACATGACCACCACAAAGACAAAGAAAAAATATCAACAACAGAATAAAACTAAAAATTTCACTAATAAGTAAAAATTAAATGAGATACATTTAAGTAATCAAGATTCAAAAATAAATTACAAATGAGGCCGGCAGGTTGAATGGTGGCTAAGGCAGTTGAATCCCATATGACCAACTGAGACGTTGAAGTCCCAGACTTGGCAGCTTGAAGAGCATACTGGGCACATGTACATGCATACCCAAAATCCTGAGAGGAAAATACAGGAGAATGGACTATGGCATTGCCATTCCCCTGGGTGAGTTCTCATGTTTTTTGTTGTTGTTGTTTTTTTTTTTTTTTTTTTTTTTTTTTTTTTTTTTTTTTTCTCTCTCTCTCCTGCAAGCATATATACCCTACAACAAACTTAAAAAAAAAAAAAAAATTACAAAGAAAATTTGAAAAAAAAATTGGAGAAGAACTAAAACAAAAGTACTAAAACTTATAGGAAGCAATGAAGATCATGTTCGGAGGGAAGTGTATAGGGGTAGAAGTCTACTTAAAAAAATAATAACAGGGATCAGCAGATGGCATGATGGCTATGTCACTGGACTCCCATGTAGTCGACCACAGTTTGAGTCCCAGACCAGTGACTTAAAATTCATGCCGAATGCATGTATATGAGTGTCCAAGCTCCTGAAAGGAGAATGGAGGAGAAGGGATCGTGACTGGGCCATTCTCCCAGGGAATTAATTTCTTGCTTTCTGTCTCTCTCTGTCTCTCTGGTCAGCACACACACCCTATAGCAAAACTATCTCTAAAAATAAATAAATAATAATAATAATCACAAATAGCCTATCTTTAGATCTTGAGGAATAGAAAACATAGAATAAAGCTAAGCCAGTTTTAGCAGATGAATGAAATAATAATGATTAGAGATGAATGAAATAGAGAATCAATAAAACAGACTCCGCAAAATCTAAAGTTTTGGAAAATAGCAATAAAATAGACTAAGGTAGACTGACAAAGAAGAGACTACACACAAATAAATAAAATCATAAATTTAAAAGGGGACATTGCTAATGGCTTTACAGACATGAAAACGTACAAAAAACGTACAGAAAATGTACAAAACGTAAGTAAAAAAATGACGTAAACACTGGTAATTAAAAAAAGGACACAGCACATTTTATGAGTACAAAGAAATCTCTGCTGAGTGTTTTAGTTCAGATGTTGCACAATGCTGCTGTATGTTTTATGAGGAATCTGAAGGTAAGACTTCAGAGCAGAAGATGTTAACGTGGCCTGAATGGACTTAAGTGGTGACTCAACTGGACTGTGAGACTGCGGGATGTCTATGGACTGGAGCTGCTGGTTAAAGAGGAACTCCCCACTGTTGTTCAGGAAGAGGCTTCTTCATTTCCTCTCTCCCCAAGCTTCCCATCTTCTACTAGCTCAGTTTCTAGCACTTCAGAATCTTCCTTCCTGCTGAAGAACTTGTACAAGTTGGGAACCAGCAGTTAGCATAATGGCTATGTCGCTGGACTCCCACGTAGTCGACCGCGGTTCGCGTCCCGGACCCGGTGGCTTAAAACTCAGGCCGGGCACGTGTGTGTGCGTGCCCAAGATCCCGAGAGGAGAATGGAGAAGAGATTGCGGTGTGGCCATCCCCCCTGGGTGGTGATTTCTCGCTATCTGTCTCTATGTCTCTTTCTGTCTGTCTGGCGAGCACACGTGCCCTATAGCAAAAACCTCTCCAAAAAAAAAAAAAAAAAAAGAACTTGTACAAGCAACTAGAGTAAGTGTTTTCCTTCTCAGCCTTTTCATCCTTCCTCACCTGGTAACAAAACTGATTGATATGAAAACTGTTCTCCCAACTCACAAACTGGCAGTCCTAGGAAGACTGATATAAGGCTTTTAACTGAGCCAAGTTTGCCATTCCTTTTTCCTGCCTTTCTCAGCTTACTAACTTTGATATCAAACTTTTCAATTATAGTTGGGACACTGAGCTTTTCAAGTCATTTAATTTATTCACATTATAAGTAGGCTTGTACTGTGAATTAAACTGAGTAGTTCCTGCAATAAAAGAATCAAAATCAAACCCTGATTTTTTTCCCTTTCTTTTTCAACCTATTGTGATGCTTCCTCTAGTGCTAGCTGGGCCTTTGGTAATCCATTACTTTCACATTTTGACTCGCCTTTCTTCTCAGATTTTTCTTTGCTTTGTTCTTTCCAATTGGAAAGATCTACAATAAGCTTGGGTTCATAGTAATAGTTAACTTCATTCTCTTTCCAAAGTAAGTTATCTAAATATGATGATGACTTCATTTTGTAGATCCAATATGGCTACAGTACAGATCACATTATTTGTTTTCATGGTGATCTGGGTACTGCCATCAAGGTTGAGTGGAGTAGTTGGTATCAAAAGCAGTATCTTCCATCCAAATATTTTCGAGGATCAACTTGTACTTCTTCATCAGTGACATCAGACAGCTCTTGGGTCAAGCAGAACTTCATCAATATCAAAGTTGTTATATATAGGCCAATCATGCCCTGAAAACTGACAGTCATGGTACCTTTCTCAGTTACAAATGTGACTGTGAGTTTCATCCATAAGCAAAATATTATCAACTTCATCTTCAATATGAAAAAGATGACTTGAAATTGACTCATCCTCGGGACCAGCAGTTAGCGTACTGGCTATGTCACTGGACTCCCATGTAGTCAACCACGGTTTGAGTCCCAGACCCGGTGACTTAAACTCACACCTGGTGCATGTGTGTGCATGCCCAAGATTCCGAGAGGAGAATGGAAGAGAAGGGATTGCGGTGTGGCCATCCCCACAGGGGTTGATTTCTCACTTTCTGTCTCTCTGTCTCTATCTGTCTTTCTGGTGAGCACACGCACCCTATAGCAAAAACCTCTAAAAAAAAATAGAAAAAGAAATTGACTCATCCGTTGGAAAAGAATATGTGCTCATGTAAGGGTGGAAGATCGCTTTCTCTGCTGTCAACCGATCCATGGGGCTCAATGTCAATATTTGTTCCAGGAAACCCAGTGCTTCTTGACTAATTTCTGGAAGCAGCTGAGTCAAAGGTTTGTGTGGCTCAGTCATGTCATTTCTAATGTAAACTGGAATTATGCTGAGAAGCCCTGATGATGATATTCCTTGTGTACAACAGGAACAGATTCTAAAACCAGCTGCCTCTGTTCAAGTTCACGTGCACTTGCAAAAAGGGTTTTACCAGTCAACATTTTAGCAAAGATGCAGTCTGTAGCCAGCATGTCAATGGCTTTAGTGTAATTATTAGGAGAAAGTAAAATACATGGATATCTGTACCATTTAGTAATCAATTCTTTAGAAAGATGACCCTTATTGGAATAATGAGGATCCATGATCTGTGCAAGACCAAAGTTACCTATCTTCGGCACCAAGTCTTCAGTATTCATGAAAAGATTAGCTGGTTGAGATCTCTGTCCAGTATGTTTGCCGTGTGAATATACCTGAGCCCATGTAGCAGCTCGTACATGAAAAACTGGACATGCTCTTCCAGTAAAGGACCCTGCTCCCGCATATTAGCCAAGTCTGTCTCCATGTACACCTGAACAATGTAAACACTGTTCAGTTCAGTAAGAGCACGCACATCATCTGTTAACTGGCTTCCATTGGGACCAAGAATTTCAAACACTTACAATATTATCATCATCAAGTCTTGTAATGATTTTGATTTCACATAGAGCATGTTTGACACTCTGGAGATTAGTAAGGACAATTTTTTTTTGATGGCTACTCTTTTGTCACAGTCACTGCCTACAGTGGGAAAATAAATAAATAAATAAATAAATAAATAAATAAATAAATAAAAAGCCATTGACTCCACAACAACCCAATGGTTTTAAGTCTATATACGGAGAGCCCAGATCAAAACCATGAATGTTCATGAGACTTACAAATTTCTCTGCCATTGTGAAACTCTTACTATTGAATTTTTCTTTCAAATTGTTGAACTTGTGTAAACAAGGAAGAAAACTGGCATCAAAAAGAAAGCTCTTTCAAAAATGAAGGAAAAAATAATTATGCTTTCATAGCCAGATGGTTTCTTGGTCATCATTGCATATGCCAACCAGGCCCATTGAGTTCCCCTTATGTTTAAAGCTCAAAAAGCTCTATTCATGCTAAGAATTAAAAAAAAAAAAAAAATGCGGGTACTCAGTTCAAGAAAAGGAAAGAAACTGCAGACATTTAAAGAAAATACTCAAGAAACTCAAATGAAATGAAATGATATTCTACGCACTCTGATTTACTGTACTAAACAATTTAACAAGAATGTGAATAAATATGCACACAATAAGCTTCTTTGCACATTCTCCTCACAGTGCAGATGCATTCAGTGATGGACTGGTTCTGAGCAGCATCATTCTACCGTGCTGGTAAGCACTATTTCCATTTTGCTTCTTTTCCTCCTCTGTTGTTGTAGATTTCAACAGGAAATCCTGGCAGCTGTTGGCTAACATGTCTTTTGTTAGTGACCAGGAGGCTCCAGCTCACCACAATCACAATCAAAGCTGCCCTCCATTTTACTCTCATACAACGGGATTTCTCGGACTTATCGAGGGAGTGCAAAGTCCACAGACAGCCTCCATTGTTGGCTCTGGTCTCTGGCCATGCTGGCTGCAGCCGACCCTCCAGTCTTTGAGGTTCTCTCTTTGCTACAGTTGCCTCCACTTAAGACCTGCAAGAGAGGGCATGGAAGTGAGTGGGGGACCGATTTCTATCTTTATTCCCTGTGGTTGGATATGATACTGCTGTAGTCTGTTATGTAGTTAATTACCAAAAAGCAACAAAAACAAAACAAAACAAAAACAAAAAAACAACAACAACAAAAAAAACCCTGAGTCTGAGTAATTTAAGAGAATAGAGGATTATCCACCTCACAGTTTGGAGGTTCAAGGTTTACATCCGCATCACAACATGGCAGAGGACAAGAGTTTAAGCAGAGAAAAGTGTGTTCTGTATTCATGTGGGGTTTTGTCTGCTTCATTTCTTTTCATTATAAACCCACTAGGACTCATCTGCTCTCCTCTAACCAACGAGTTGATAACGTCCGCCCAAAAGTCTCTTTCTCTGATGCAATAGTTAGATCAAATTTTCAGACTCTTAATCACATTAGAATCAAGTTTTGATACATGTATTTTGGAGAACACTCAAGCCACAGCAGATACTTTGTATAATACAAAGCTTTTAAAATTTACAGATATTTATTTTGTGACTAAATGTATGGAATGTTCTGGAGAATAATTTGTGTATCTTGGTAAAAAAAAATGTGTTTTCTGCTATTATTGGATGGGATTATATATATCTATCTCCCTTAGGTCTGATGGTTTTTCAAAGTCTTAAATGTTGTATTTCCTTATTTATCTTCTACCCATATGTTCTATCCATTACTGAAAGGTGAAAATTGAATTTTCTAGATATTATTATAATATTATTTATTTCTTCCTTCAATTATGTCAATTATTTTTTGTACAATTTTGATCTCTGGTTTGGTAAATATATACCTATAACCTTCATAGGTTCCTAAAGACTTACATCTTTTATCAGCATGTGATGTCTGTTTTGTCTCTTGCAAAAAAAAAAAAAAAAAAAAAAAACTGCTTATAACACACATACAATCTGATAGATAACTATGCATAGTATCTCCAATAAAGAGTATTATTTTGGGGTGTCAACAGGTGTCATGGTGGTTAAGGCTCTGGATTCCCACAGGGCTGACTATGGTTTGAGAGCCAGACCTTGTGACCTGCTTTCTCACCCTCCTTCTCTCTCTCTCTGGTCAAATTTTAAAAATAATAATAATGAATAAAATTAAATAAAATAACTCTTTAAAAACATTATTTTGACATTTTAATAACTATTTGTAAATATTATAGTTATAAGAAAATCTACACTTAAACAATATATTATTATTAGCTACTAATGTCCTAGAATTATAGAAAACAAAACTTGGAAATATAGCCCATGTCTTCACAATTAATTGCATTTTTTGATGGCCCTGTGTATTCTCTTAGAGAAATGTAAAATATAGATTGGGAAAGAACATGAGTCTAATAATCAGGATGACAACATGTAGGTATAACTAGTAAATATGCAACTCTTTCAAAAATTCTCCTCATTTACAATGATCAAACTAATGTTTTTTTGTTTTGTTTTGTTTTGTTTTTGAGAGTTTTTTGCTATAGGGTGCGTGCGCTTGGAAAGACAGAGAGAGACAGAGAGATAGAAAATGAGAAATCACCCCCAGGGGGGGATAGCCATGCTGTAATCTCTTCTCCTCCATTTTTCTCCTCTCAGGATCTTGGGCACGCATGCACACGCGCCTGGCGTGAGTTTAAGCTACCAGGTCTGGGACTTGAACCACGGTCGGCTACATGGGAGTTCAGCGACATAGCCATTATGCTAACTGCTAGTCCCTTAAACTAATGTTTTAAAGGAAACTGCCAATTTCAGCAACAGAGAGAATAATTATGTCTAAGCATAAAAAATTCTGCTTACATCTTACTTTTTCTTTCTTTCTTTCTGTTTTTTTTTTTTTTTTTTTTTTTTTTTTTTTTTGCCTATAGGGTGCTTGCACTCATCAAAGAGACACAGAGAGACAGAGACAGAAAGCAAAAATCATCCCCTGGGGAGGATGGCCACACTGCAGTCTTTTCTCCTCCATTCTCCTCTCAGATTCTGCACACACGCACCTGGCATAAGTGTCAAGCAGGTGTGTCCAAGACTCAAACTATCATTGATCACATGAGAATTCAGTTCCCTAACCACTATACAATTTTCCAGCCCCAAATGTTACTTTTTAAAAATACTTTTTGGGGACCAGCAGTTGGCATAATGGTTATGTTGTTGGACTCCCATGTAGTTGACCACAGTTCATGTCGTGGACCTGGTGGCTTAAATTCACACCAGGCATGTGTGCGTGCGTGTCCAAGATCCTAAGAGGAGAATGGAGGAGAAGAGATTGTGGTGTGGCCATCTCCCCCAGGTGGTGATTTCTGTCTCTCTGTCTCTCTGTCTTTCTTGCGAGCACACGCACCTTATAGCAAAAACCTCTCCAAAAATAATAAAAATACTTCTTTAGAGGCATAGGAGAACTACTGAGGTAAACAAAACTCAAATGATCCCTTCAGCCAGCTTTGGAGACATCTAAATATATTAGATAGAAATATGTATTGTAGATCAGGTTAGGTCTTCAGGTTGTATTTATAGTTGTTATTTAATAATCAGTTTCACTTTTGTTTTAGAAATCATAACAGTGTAAGTGACAGGAGCCAATGCATTATTTCTAGTCAAAAATAACTAATGGGGGAAACTAAAGTAAAAATTAATATGTATGTGTTGGAATGTGGTCAAGTAAGTTAGCATACTTGAATATCTCATGTCTTATAGCTAAAAGAAAAAGGGATATAATAAATGATCTTCAAAGTATAATCCAACAATAAACATGATTTTTCTTTCCTTTTTTTCTTCCTTTTAGGTTCTTTTTTATTCTTACTTTATTTATATTATGCATTCACTGTATATGATTACTGCTTGTAAAATGAATTTTCCCAGAATGAATACACTGTGTATTAGTCCAGTTAGATACTAAATTTTGTTTCATGGTTTAAATTACAGTATCACTCTGCCCTCTAGTGGATGATCTATTTTAATCACTTGTAAGGAAAAAATACTTGGTTTTGCAGATGAATTTTGTACTATTCAACTAAAAACAAGTTTTAAAAATTATTATGTAATACGGTAAAGCTGAGACAAAAAGTAGCTGTAAGTCAACTTGGTCATATGGGCTGGAAATAAAACCAGCATTTCATTCTCATCATGCCAAAGTAGGATAATTTTTATTTCCCATTTTTGCTCCTCTATTGCTCTTCCCTTTCTGTCTTGCTAATGATTTAACTTATTATTTTTGTTATTTTCTTAGATTTATGACTTACATTTAATCACAATACATCTTTAGTGTACAAAACATTTTTTTTCGGCACGCAGAGTGCATATCAGTCAGGACAAAGACCTTATCCTATACATTATCATCAGCAAACAATTTATTTTCTGTGTCATTTAAACATACTTCTATGGTAAGATTTATTCCTAGATGTCTTATTGATTTTGTGATTATTGTAAATTGGATTGCTCTTTTCGATTCTATCTCATTTTGTGTATTGGTGTATAAACATGCTGTAGATGTTTATCTGTTTAATTTGTATCCTACCACTTTACTGTAGTCATTCATCACTTATAAGAGCTTTTTTTTGTGGCTTCTTTTAGATTTTCTGTGTATAGAACCATATCATCTGCAATGGAGATAATTTCACTTCTTGTTTTCCTATTTGGATGCCTTTTATTTGAATCTCTTGTCTGATTGCATTAGCTAGAACTTTCATTTTCTTTTATACATTCAATCACATTATTTAGCTTACAAAGTGAATATTTCAACAGGTGAATATTTCTTCCTATTCCAGTTGATAAAACTATAAAATATCTTCAACAGATAATACTACATTTCTTTGTCCCATTCATGCTTTTCCTTTCAATTTTTCTTCTAAATGTACTTCCTCAGACCCTACTCTTTTGGGAGGTTGCAGTTCCCTGAGTTGTGATGTTAGGTTATTTATTTATCACCTTTCTGCTTTTTCCTTGTGGGCACTAATTACTATGTTCAAGTGTGGGGTGCATAGACATTTAAAAGTATTATAACTTCTTCATGAACAAGTCCTAATATTATATAGTGTCCTTCTTGGTCTCTTCTTACATCTTTCATCTTAAAATCTATTTTGTCTAATACCAGTATTGCAACTCCAGCCTTTTTTGGTTTCCATTTTCATGCAAAATCTTTTTTATCAGCCTTCCACTTTAAGTCCGTGTATGTCCTTATCAATGAGGTGGGTTTCTTGTAAGGAGCATATAGATGGCTTCTGTTTTTGTATCCATTCAGCCTGTGTCTATTAATAGGATAATTTAATCCATTGACATTCAACATTATTGATATTTGTGGACTTAAACTTGTCATTTTGTTGGTTATTTTCTCAGTTGTTTTTTGTTTGTTTGTTTTCTTATTTCTGTTTGTCTCTGTTTAGTTTAGAGCTGGTCTAGTATTGATGAATTCATTCAGTTTTTGCTCATCTGAGAATAGTTTTATTTGTTCTTCCCATTTTAAGGACGATATTCCTGAAGATCATATTCTTGGTGGAATTGTTTTTCTTTTAATGTTTTGAATACATCTTCTAATTTTTTTTTTGCCTGCATTGTTTTAGTTGAGAAGTCTGATGTTAGTCTAATGGGATAACTTTTATAACTAATGACTTTTCTCCCTTGCCATGTTTAGACTATTGTCTTTGTCTTTTGATTTTTACCAATCTGGCTATGATGTGCTAGGAGGAGGATTTTTTTGTGTGTGTTGATTCTATTTGGTGTCCTTTTTAGTTATTGGATCTGAATTTCTCCAAGTTTCTCTATCTTTGGAAAGGTTTCAGATAATATTTCATGAAAGATGCTTTCCATACCTAATTTAGCAGCTTCTTCACCTCTTGAATGCCCATTATATGAATGGGCATTTCATGGTGTCTAGAATTTCCCATATGTTGTCCTCAGGTTATTTGATTTTTTTTCCATTCTTTTTGGTGGTTTGATCTATGGTGGAGACTTTGCCTTCAAGGTCAGAAATTCTTTTGTGTGTTCCAATCTATTCTTAATGTTTCTAAGGAGATTTAATTTCTTGTACTGTATTCTTCATTTCCAGAAATTCTATTTAATTCCCTTTTAGGGTGTCTATTTC
This sequence comes from Tupaia tana, assembly GCA_026018925.1. Taxonomy (NCBI): domain Eukaryota; kingdom Metazoa; phylum Chordata; class Mammalia; order Scandentia; family Tupaiidae; genus Tupaia; species Tupaia tana. Next base: position 54,993,782 of record JAKSZU010000012.1, read on the forward strand.
TTTACACAATTCCTCTTTCATGTCCTGGAGTGATTTTGTCATTTCCTGGAACTGATTGTTTCCTCTTGCACCTCATTGAGTTTTGTCCCAATGAATATTTGGAATTATTTTTCTGACATTTCTTTGTACTCCTCTGTGCTGTCCATTGTTGGTGAGGGATATTGCACTCACCGAGGGGGAGAATTACCCCCCTGTTTTCTTATGTTTCTTCAAGATCTGAGTTGGTTTGGGGTCATCTGATGCAGTTTTCACTTTTTCCTCTTTATTAGAGTAGCTTCTAAAGTACTGGAAGAGAGAATTTCACCCTTAATTCCAAGGTGTGTTCCTATTGAGGGCTGTGTCTTCAAAATCAGAGCTGTTAAAGGTAACTGCAGGTGCTTGGACCCTCAACCAAACTTTCAGCTCTTTCTGATGTGGGAGGAAGTTAGGAGCTATAATTTAGTGAAGAGGATCAAGTTACACATTGTACTGTGAGCAGTGTGCAGGCTGGTGTGCCACAAGTTTCAAAGTTACTCCTAGGGTGGAAGGTGCACTCATGATAACAGGCCTCCTGAGACCAGACCCAAATATCCCACAACTAGGATGAAGTAAGAAAAAAAAAAAAATCTAAATAAAAAAGTATAAAACATTGCCTCATGTGAAACAAGGCATAATATTAACACATTACTGAGTTGTAAGAGATTAAGGACTAGGCCATAGCTTGGTGGTTATGATGGCTGAGCCAACATGGCTGACTGCAGTTAGAGTCCCAGATTGGAGACTTCAGAAACATACCAGATGTTTGGGCATGTGTGCCCAAAATTGTGATAGAAAGGAGAAATGAAAGAGAAGGAATTATGGCATAATCACCCATGGGGGGACTGCTTTTGCACTTTCCTTCCATCTCTATCTTTCTCACACTCTCCAAGAAGTGTACACTCCCTCTGATAAAGTTAAAAAATACAAAAGGGAGAGTGAGAGATGCAGATTTTGTTTGTTGACTTCTGATATAATTTGGCATGCTCCCCTAGAAAAATGAAATATTTTAGTTTTGGTTTACTAAGTGAAGTTTTTTGAAAACTTTGATATATTCAGAATTTCTTACAGAATTTACTGCTATAAAGGTTTGTAATAGTCTTCTAATGGACAGTTTTGCAAAATGTGAAGAAAAAGTCAATCAACGAATTTTTTATGTATCTATGTAAAATACATATATGTGTTTGAACACATATAGTTATAGATTTCTGCATTTCTCAATTTTTCCCTGTATGACTCTATATCTATATCTAGCTAGTGACTAGCTAGCTGTTATTTATATAGCAACCCAACTATTCATCACCTGTCTTTATCAAAAATAATTCTACTGTTTAGTCTTCTCTTTCTTTTTTTATATAATTATTTTATTTTATTTGACTTACTATTATTATTATTTTAATTTGACAGAGACAGAACGAGAGAGAGAGAGGAAACAAGCCACTAGGTCCTGGACTCAAACTGGGGTCAGTCCTGTCAGAAATTCATATTGTTAGATTGAAAAATTTTAAACATTTGTATCAGGTGAGTAGTGGTATCTCATTATAATATTAAATTCTCCATATTATGAAAAATTCTGTGCATTTCTTCAATGATAATTGGTCATCCTATTATTTTATGTTAAAAATCACTTGCCCATTTAAAATTTTTTAACTCAGTATAGTTATCATTATTTTCTAAATTTATTATTGTGATGAGATGCCCAGAACTTAAAATTTATTTTTGTTATTACTTTTGAATGTACAACTTAGTAGTAGCCCTCACCACTAACTCCAGAGCTTAAACATCCAAAACTGGAAGTCTTTTCTCATTAGATAACTCCTCTCTATTTATCCCTTCTCCAGCCCTTGGGAAGTAGTTTTCTACTTTTTGTCTCTTTGAATTGAATTCTCCTAGGCACCTCATATATAGGAAATCATACACTTTTGCCTTTTGTGTCTGGCTTATTTCACTTAGCCTCATGTTCTCACAGTTCATCCATGTTGAAGCAGGTGCACCTCGCAATGAACATTTGGGTTGTTTCCATCTTTTGGCTGTTGTAAATAATGCTGCTAAGAACACTGATGTACAAATAGTTCTTTGAGTTTCTGCTATCAATTTATGTGCTACATACTAGTAGTAGAATTACTGGATCATATAGTATTTTCATGTTTATTTATTTGAAGAACAGCTGTTTTGTTATATCAGCTTCACCATTCTAAGTTCTCACCCATAATATTCTAGGGACCCAAGTGTTTGTGTTTTCCCAAACACTTTTTCTTCCAGCCTTCCTTTATTGCATCCTTTCTATGTTTTAAACAATACTCATTATAATGGGTGTATCTCATTGTTGTTGTTTTTGTTTTATTCTCTTCTGTTTTGTTATTGTCATAAGACACATACATGTGATCTACCCTCAGTAGAATTTTAAGTGTATGGTCCAATAATGTCAACTATAAACACTTTTTTTTTTTTTTTTTTGGAGAGGTTTTCACTATAGGGTGCGTGCGCTCGCCAGACAGACAGAGAGAAACATAGAGACAGAAAGCGAGAAATCACCCCCCAGGGGGGATGGTCACGCTGCAATCCCTTCTCCTCCATTCTCCTCTCGGGATCTTGGGCACGTACGCACATGCGCCCGGCGTGAGTTTTAAGCCACCGGGTCTGGGACGCGAACCACGGTCGACTACGTGGGAGTCCAGCAACATAGCCATTACGCTAACTGCTGGTTCCCAACACTTTTTTTTTTTTTTTTTTGAGAGATTCTTGCTATAGGGCCTGTGCACTTGCCAGACAGACAAAGAGAGACAGAGAGAGAGAAAGTGAGAAGTCACTCCCCAGGGGAGATGACCATGCAGCAGTCCCTTCTCCTCCATTCTCTTTCCAGGATTTGAGAATGCACACACACACATCCGACATGCATTTCAAGCCACCGTGTCTGGGACTCGAACTGCAATGGATCATGTGGGAGTCAAGCTCCTGAACTACTACAGCACCTGCTGATACCTAAACACAAATGTTTTATGGAAGAACTCCAGAAGAACTCTTAACTATCTTGAATGAGTTGCTTATCATTGTGGTTTGATTTACATTTGTCTTATAATCTGATTAGTGCCACTGAACATGTTTTACATATGCTTATTGACGAGGTTTATGTCTTATAGAACACAGTTCTATTCAGGTTCTTTATCCTTTTGTAAATTGCATTGGATTTCACTGATTTTTTAATTGATTTTTAGGACTTCTGTGTGTATCTGTATATTAATCACTTAGAAATATGATTCAAAATTATTTCCTGCCATATTTTAGGTTGCCATTTTAACATGTTAAGTGTTCTTTGATGCACAAAAGCTTTGCAATTTTGGTGAGATGCATTTTATCTATTTTTAAAATTTAATTTTACTTATATTTAATCATAATTTTTATATTACATTTAATCACATGCATCTTTACAGAATATTACATTTCTTTTTCCAGTATGATTACCATGCATATCAGTCAAGATCTGTTATTTCTGGTCTATCTTTTTTTATATCACATCCAAGAAATCATTAATAAATCCAATATTGTGAAGTATTTTACTTGCATTTTCTTATAAGAGTTTCGTTGTTTTGGCTGTTACCTTTAGAATTTTGATTCATTTAATTTTTTCATGTCCTAACATAAAAGTTCAAATTTAGTCTTTTGTACGAGGACACCATCTAACATCATTTGTTAAAAATTGCATTGTTAGCCAATTTATTGGCTATCTTGTGTAAAAATTTACTATATATATAATATATTATATATTTATTTATATTATATATAGTTTTATTACTGGGCTCTCTCTTCTCCTTTATTAGTCTTTGTATCTGTCTTTATATGGCTAACAGCAGTATTTTGATTAAATACTTTGCAGAAAGTTTGATATCAGGAAGTATGAGACCTCTGATTTTGTTCCTTTTGAAGATTGTTCTGGCTTTTTGGAGTCATGTGTGTTTTTGTTTTTTTAATTTTAAGATGTGTTTTATTTTATTTTAATAAGAAAATATTTTAATTTTGATAGAAATTCTATTGTTTTATTAATTTCTTAGGGTTTTATTGGCATATTAAAACATTTTGGCTTCCAATCCATGGACATGAAATGCCTTTTAATTTCTGTCTGCAATATTTTGAGTTTTTCAGTGTACCATTTTTCCTTCGGTGTGATTAAGTATATTGCCAAATAGATTTTCCCTTTTGATGCTATTGTGAGTTTTTTTTTCAAATGTTCTTTTAGGGTTTTTCATTGAAAGTCCAGAAAGTCTAGATTTTTTGCATGTTGAATTTTGTATCCTGCATTTTTTGTTCTATTTGTTTATTAGTTCTGAGAGGTTTGTGTGGGCTCATGTATGTTTGTACTTAAATCTTTTTTTTTTTTTTTTGAGAGGCTTTTGCCTGTACTCGCCAGACAGACAGAGAGAGACAGAGAGACAGAAAGCGATAAATCACATCCCCCCCTCCCAGGGTGGAGGATGATGGCCACGCCACAATCCCTTCTCCTCCGTTCTCCTCCTGGGATCTTGGGCACGCACGCACATGCACCCGGCGAGAGTTCTAAGCCACTGGGTCCGGGACGCAAACTGCAGTTGACTACTTGGGAGTCCAGCGACATAGCCATTACACTAACTTCTGGTCCCCGTACTTAAATCTTAAGGACTATTTTTCATACATACATTTATGTCATCTATGAAGAAAGCCAGTTTCACTCATTTCTTTCTAATTTGAATGAGTTTTATAAAATTTTTATCTTTCCTAATTGTTCTGGCTAGAACTTTCAACACTATCTTGAATGGAGGTGGTAGCGACAAGTATCTTTGTTTTGTTCCTGATTTTAAGAAAGAAGTCTCCATTCTTTCATCATTGAGTATCAAACCAGGTGTGAGTTTTTCACATATGGCCTTTATTATGATGAAGAAGTTTTCTTCTATTTATAATTAGGTTTTAAGTGTTTTTATCCTGAAAATGTGTGAACTTTAGGCAATCACTTTTCTGTATCTGAGAAGGTCATATATTTTCCCCTTAATCGTATTAATATGGTTTATTACACTGATCAATGTTTGTAGTTTGTACTATACTTGCATTCCAGAAACAAATTCCATTGTTTTGCATGCTATTTAACTTAATGCCTTTAATACACCATTCAATTCTGTTTAGTATTCTATTGAGAATATTTTTGCATCTATTATGTATTGAGATTGACAGTGATGTTTGAGAACCCCTGAGATACATCTCTAATGATTGCAAGAATAATGTACATCACATTATCTTAAAGAAAACATGAACAACTCTTCATAGTGTTGGACAGCTATTGTTTTGTGTGTGCAAAAACAAAGCTTAAAATGCATTGTTAAATTTAAAAATGATAATAAAAATGTAACTATGATAATTTATAAGCTTTGTATAGAGGTACACACAATACAAACATATCCACATAGTAGTGGGATAGCCAGATATACAACAAAGATTAAGAGTAGTTAACTCTGGAGAGACAACAAATGGTGCAGTGATTAAGGTGCTGAACTTCCAGAAGACTAACAGTAGTTCATGTCCCAGATCTGGTGGCTTGAAAATCAGACCTAGTGTGTGTGCACACATGTCCAAAATCCAAGATAAGAATGGAAGAGAAGGGATTGTGGTACAACCATTCCCCTTGGGAGGGGGATGATTTCTCACTTTCCCTCTCTTTCTCACTTTCCCTCTCACCGTCTCTTTCTCTCTCTTTTCTTTTTTGAGAGGTTTTTGCTATAGGACGCATGCGCTCGCCAGACAGACAGAGAGACAGAAAGCGAGAAATCACTCCCCAAGGGGGATGGCCACGCCGCAATCCCTTCTCCTCCATTCTCCTCTTGGGATCTTGGGCACTCACGCACACGTGCCCAGTGTGAGTTTAAGCCACTGGATCTGGGACTCGAACCGCGGTCGACTACGTGGGAGTCCAGTGACATAGCCATTATGCTAACTGCTGGTCCCACTGTCTCTTTCTCTTCAGCAAGCACACTTGCCCTATGTCAAAAACAAAAGATACAAAGAAACAAACAAAAAGAGTAGTTAGCTCTCTGGATCATGTTTAATAGTTACTATTTTCTCTAGTACATTCTTGATTTTACAGGTATTTGAAGTGAAAATGTATTTTGTTTGTTTCAATATATTTACAAGAACATCATAGACTTAATGTTGGTGATGAAATTATTTCCAATCTTCAGAAAACATTATAAGCAATGAAATATCCTATAATTGCTTCATCTAATTGCTTTATTTGTGGCCTCTCGGGCAACACTTTAATTGTGTTCTCTAGGGTTCATATCTCTAAGGTCTAGGTAGCAGATATATATGACACAGTTTGATGCCAGGATTCAGCTTCTTGGTCTCCCTTTTTCTCTGTTATCATTCAGTTTATTTTTTAAAAAATAGGGGAATAGTCGTTTTCCTGAAACAGTCATTAAAATACACTGTATATCTCTGCCACTTTTTTTCACGTTTCTTATTGTTTTAGGAAAAACTAAAAAAAGTGAATTGTAAAGAGACAGTTTCCTGGAATTGATTAAACTTTGCAAAAAGGCTTCAGTAAATGAATAGGTCAAATCCTTCTGCCCTTAGGTGAGTAAAGTTAATTCTTAATTCATTTCATTTTGTAATTAAAACAATGTGTTCTAGTGACCTTTACAGGAGATAACCCACATTTAAATTGAACTGTCATGATAATCATTTTGTGATGCTAAACAGAAATATTTGAATATTTTTCATCATATCTATTTTATTAACTAGCCTATAGTACAAGGAAATATCTTCATTTTATCTTTCTCACAATGTGTTTTTCTTTGTTTATGCGAACAAATTTTAGTTTTATTAAGTAATGAGTATTATACACTGCATTGTGTCATTATTATTGCATTCATTATTCCTAAAATTAATTATCAGAAGAAAAAAATCTTAAAAACAAGAGTTGTATTCTATAATTTTGTATTTTCTAGAATGCTCATTACAGTGCTTAATACATAGTGAATGCACAATAAGAAAGAATGGATCCCACTAGAAAGAAGAGACAGAAAGGACCTAACACCTTGAAACTTAAGTCAGCTGAATATGAGTGACATTTTCTGGGGCTAAATGACAAACTGTGAACTTTGGTCCCAAGACAGTTGGTATAAATACAGAGAGTAAGAGGTGGCCTGGAAAACTACAACATGGAAAAGATGTGTGGATAAGAAAGCTGAATATCGGGACCAGCAGTTAGCGTAATGGCTATGTCGCTGGACTCCCACGTAGTCGACCGTGGTTCGAGTCCCGGACCCGGTGGCTTAAACTCACACCGGGCGCGTGTGCATGCGTGCCCAAGATCCCAGGAGGAAAATGGAGGAGAAGGAATTGCGGCGTGGCCATCCCCCCTGGGGGGTGATTTCTCGCTTTCTATCTCTCTATCTCTCTCTGTCTGTCTGGCGAGCGCACGCGCCCTATAGCAAAAACTTCTCCAAAAAAAGAAAAAAAAAAAAAAGAAAGCTGAATATCTATTACAAAATATATTTGTCCTAGGTAGTGATCATTTCCCTTACAGATTCTCAGATTTTATTTGAACAGCTCTGGGAAAAAAGAATGGAGATGTAGTACAAAGACTAAAAAAGTGTTTTTAGCTATGGGATTTGCAATTGATGGGTCTTGTGTTAAATTTAAAAATATATTGAGGAAAACAATAAATGTAGTAAAAGATAAAATCACAGGTATTGTTTCAAAGGGATTTAAAGAACTATAGAACAAAAACTGCATGGAAATGTGAATCTGTCTTTTTATATATCTGCTGTTGCATTGGAGGATAAAATTATGAAAACTCAGTAAAAGTATCTATAGTGCATTTAAGAAGCCTTAGAATTTCTTACAAATTTTGCATGAAGTGGTTTTCCTATTATGCTTAGTGACATTTCAGGTTTCAGTAAGCAGTCACGATGTGGTTCTGAGATTAACAGAATTAAAATGGCAGAAAGAATATTTCAGAGATTTTTGAAGGATAATAGCGTGGGATTTAAAACATAGCAATTTAATTCATCTTTTTTTTCTTTATTTTTCTCCCTGACTCTTTATTTTATACTAACCTAGAATGCTTAGATTCCATTATGGTTATTTCTTTTGCAGGACTCAAGATGTTTCTCTGTGTATTGTGAGTTTACAGTGGATTCTGATTTAATAAGCAATACTGATATGCATTTTTATTCTAACCATGGGTAAGATATGCTGAGAGTTTTTTCTTTAATTTTATTTATTTTTTTTTTCAATTTGATGAGAGAGAGAGAGAGAGAGAGAGAGAGAGAGGAAGAGAAGAGTCTAGCACCTAAACCTCCACACCACCTGATGAGTCAAGAGGTATTTTTTCTTTAGACGTTTTTGCTATAGGGCACATGTGCTTGCCAGGAAGACAGAGAGATAGAGGGAGATAGACATAAATTGAGAAATCACCCCCCAGGAGGGATGGCCACATCGCAATCCCGTCTCCTCCATTTTTCTCTCGGGATCTTGGACACGCACAAACACAAACACGATATGCGTTTAAGCCACCGAGTCTGGGACTTGAACCATGGTCAATTACATGGGAGTCCAGCAACATAGCCATTATGCCAACTGCTGGTCACTGGGCCAAGAGTTTTTATACTCAGATTTTTTACTTCTGAGAATTAATCCTAGAAATAATACATGTAATAACAATGACACAATGTAACATACAATATTCATTACTTAATGAAACAAAAATTTGTTCATACAAAGACATATTTTGAGCAAGATCAAATGAAGATATTTTCTTGGAACCTAGGTCAGTTAATAAAATAGATATGGTGAAAAATACAGATTCAAATATCTCAATGCATATTATCAAGTGCCTATTAAGTACTACTGTTCCATGTTAATTCTCATAAATTTTATTTTGTTGTGGAGCAGAGAATGATAAAACAGTAAATAACAAATACATAAAATATGTATTGTTACAGATGTTGCATGGAACAGATATTTTTCAGGGATTGTGGTTATAACTAATGACATACTAAATGCCATGACCATGGCAATGAGGAATAAGTCAAGTAGAGATACAATTGTTGGAAGAGATTAAGGGACAAAGAGGAAAGGACATAAAAAAGATTACCTATGTACCCACTGAAAATAATAAATGCAAAAATAATTCTAAACAAGTGAAAATTCTAATTCTAATTCTAATTCCTCAGGAATCAATGTATCATTGTTAGAAGTTTTGAGGTAGAGTCAGTGGACCACCAGAAGATCATGTGGTAGTAAGTTCTATATCATAATTAAAATGGTATGGAAAGATGATATTTAAATTTATTTCCACCCCACATTGCCCTAAGTGCCTAAATTATAAAACACCAAAAAAGGTAACATATTTTTACAATTTCAAAAAATTGGTAAATGTGGCTGATCAGATGCATTATTATTTTATAAGATGGAACTATAATAATATAAAGAGATATTGATGTTTCAGTGTAAAGAGGTGACTACAAAAAATAGAAATAGATATAGAAACAATAGAAAAAATGTAATAGATACTTATTGCATTATTTGTTTTATTTTTTCGGTTTCAAATTCTCATAGCTCAACAGGTGAGAGAGGAAAAAAATTGTTTAAACTTGTGATATGAATTTTCTCCAAAGAAAGCATTTTCACCAAACTTAGATTCATGGAAAAAATCTAGACTGGCCCTTATAGTGAAGGCAGCTTGAAATATATTGGAGTCAACTAACTGCATTTTTGTTCTTCCTCTCTCAGCGCATTTCTTTTATGATTCTTTTTGTGCATAATTTATATTTCCTCTATAATTGTGATGTTGACAAATGTTAGCTTTTAAAATGATGTCATAGTTGAAACTAAGTATTTTCCACAGCTATCTTTAAGGATAATCACTAATCCTGTCAGCATTGCCTCATTTTAATCAGACTTGAACAATTTTTTCTCCTCTCTTCCCTGAATCAACTTTCCGATTTTGTCCACAGGATCCCAGAAAATCAGAGTGCTGAAGCCACCTTCATCCTCTTGGGCTTCTCAGAATATCCAGAACTCCAGGTGCCCTTATTCCTCATCTTCCTGACCATCTACACAGTCACAGTGGTAGGAAACTTGGGCATGATCATCATCATCAAGATCAACCCGAAACTCCACACCCCCATGTACTTTTTCCTCGGCCACTTGTCCTTTGTTGATTTCTTTTACTCTACAGTAGTGACACCCAAACTACTAGAAAACTTGATTGTGGAAGACAGAACCATCTCTTTTGTTGGATGTATCTCCCAATTCTTCTTTGCGTGTGTATCTGTGGTGACAGAAACATTTATGTTGGCAGTGATGGCCTATGACCGATTTGTGGCTGTTTATAACCCTCTGCTCTACACAGTGGTCATGTCTCAGAAACTTTGTTCTTTGTTGGTGGGTGCATCATATTCTTGGGGGGTGACCTGTTCTGTGACGCTCACTTACTTTCTCCTGAAATCTTCTTACAGTGGACATAATATCATAAATAACTTTGTCTGTGAGCACGCTGCCATTGTGGATGTGTCTTGCTCTGACCTCTACATAAACCAAATGCTCATTTTAGTCTCTGCCACATTCAATGAAATAAGCAGCCTGGTAATCATTCTTTCTTCCTATATTTTCATATTTATCACAATCATGAAGATGCCTTCTACTGGAGGTCGCCACAAAGCCTTTTCCACGTGTGCCTCCCACCTGACTGCCATTACCATTTTCCACACAACCATTGTTGTTCTTTACTGTGTTCCTAACTCTAAAAATTCATGGCTTACAGTCAAAGTAGCCTCTGTCTTTTATACAGTGGTCATCCCCATGCTTAACCCACTGATTTACAGTCTCCGGAACAAAGATGTAAAAGAGGCTGCCAGGAAGTTAATAAATATCAAAGTATTATGCCACATATTGTAAAATTCCCAAGATTTATTCTATTTCTTTTCAAGCATGTTGTGCAGAAGTCTTCTAGCGTTATAGAATTTTTAACAATGCACATTCCCTTTTCAAAATGGGTAATAGTGCTTATGTTAATGAAACCTGAGTTGAATGGTTATTCAATATCTGCTTAATTTAAAGTTTAGCAAATTAGTTATAACACAATCTGTGGCACAGTAATTAAACATCTGACCACTTAAATTAAACTTATAAACTTGAGTTTGTCACATGAAAATTTCTGAGTATGTGCACCTTGCCATTTGACTGCCAAAGTAAACAGTCATTCTTTTTTCAATCATTGGAAAATGGGCTTATAAAGTTCTTCTGAGGGAACCAGCAGTTAGCGTAATGGCTATGTCGCTGGACTCCCACGTAGTCGACCACGGTTCGTGTCCCGGACCCGGTGGCTTAGAACTCACGCCGGGCGCGTGTGCGTGCGTGCCCAAGATCCTGAGAGGAGAATGGAGGAGAAGGGATTGCGGCGTGATCATCTCCCCTGGGGGGTGATTTCTCGCTTTCTGTCTCTCTGTCTCTCTCTGTCTGGAGAGCGCACACACCCTATAGCAAAAACCTCTCAAAAAAAAAAAGTTCTTCTGAAAATGCATAGCTTACCATAAAGGAGGTTATATCAAATTCAATATGGTAAACTAAGAGCTGTTCAACTTTCAGACACTAAATTTGAATGAAATATTTAATACTAAATAGGAAGGGTTACTTCAATATAAGTGCATAGAAGGCACTTTCATATCCACAAAATTTAGAATATTATGTGGTTAAATTATGTTTTTAGCATCCATTTTGTTTTATCATTGCATATAAGATATAAAAAATAAAATAAGTACACACTTCAGAAATAACCATTGCTAAATTTGAAATTATTCTTAATGGCTACCTTAATTTGTGTGTAGTTACCGACTGATGCATAACACAATAAAAAAATAGGTATATATAACAGTGAACAAGTATTTGTGGTTGTTGGTTGATTAAATAGGCCTGCTTATATTGGCTATAGCATCTTTTTTTTCTCTTTAAATTTATTTATTTTTTACATTAATGCACTATACATCACTACAGCATACAAATGAATTTTCCATCCAAAATACCCTGTGTATTGGCTCAATCAAGCACATCAACATACATGTTTTCAGCAATAATTTTCCAATTCTTATGTCTTGTACACTTTGTTTTTTGTTTTGCCATCCTTGATTCCTTATCCCTCACCCTCTGCCATGTCCCACCCTCCTCCCACATTGTCTCTGGTATCCATGGTTGCTTTCTATGCCTCCCCCCCCCATTTAATTGATTTGCTAATGAACTTAGTTAGTCTAAATATATCTAATAGCTAGCACAGCTGATATATACCTATACATGAATCCAAGTCTGACTTTAGGCATAAACCCCAGTGAGTAGAATGAACATATTATAATGTAGTACCCAGCTGGGGCTATATAGCTTACTGTAGTCATCAAATATGCATTTTTTTAAAAACTGATACGAACAGTTTTACCGTTTTTTTTTTTCTCCTGCAACTTTTTTTCAAATTACTTAACACTCATTCCCTGAGCATCATCACAATGTACTTACTAAATGTGGTTTCCCATCTAGAATAAACTGCATAGTGGCTTAGTCAAGCATGTTATCATCAATAATATTCCATTTCTACTTTCATACATATGTATACATACATATATATATATATATATATATATATATATATATATATATGTTTTTTACCCCATGTTTGACCCTCTGCCCTTTCCCACTCTCTTATTACACTATCTCTGCTATATACTTGTCTTCCATTCCTTTTTCTCCAACATTTTGTTGACCACACAATATCATAAGTAATCTAACTACTTTCAGCAGGTAATTTCAAGAGTAGTTTTGAACTGGTAATGATATTTCCTTGAAACTTAAAGCCTAGAAACAGGTTAGTATTCTGTTCAAATAGTAGGTACATGCACCTATCAACAGCTCAAGACAAGACAAAAATCCATTAAAACCAGAAAACAAAGCTTAGGAGAAAAGCAGCAGTAATTTAGTCAAGTCACAGAATGTTGTTTCATCGGTTCAGTCTCATGTACTTAATCTTTCTTCTGTTAAGGTTCAATCTTCCAGGTTAAATTCTCGGATATAATATTCATCTCCAAACATTGTCCCTACAATTAAGTTGCCCATTTTCTTAGTTTTTGAATTCTTATTTCTGTGTGGCTGCATTTAATTTTACTGACATAGCACTCCCTTAAGAACTTCTTGGAGATCTGGTCTGGTGTTGGTAAATTCTTTCAGGTTTTGTTTATCTGGGAAAGTACGTGTCTTTTCTTCCTAAATGAACAATAACCTTGCTGGGTACAGAATTCTCAGTTGAAATTGCTTTTCCCTTAATACTTTGAATATATTTTCCCATTCTCTCCTCGCTCACATTGTTTCCGATGAGAGGTCTGCCGTTAGTCTGATGGGATACCCTTTGTAGGTAACTTGCCTTTTTTCTCTTGCCAGTCTTAGTATCTTGTCTTTGTCTGTGGTTTTGGTCAATCTGGCTATAATGTGTCTTGGAGAAGATCTTCTTGGGTTAATTCTATTTGGGGTCCTCTGTAGTTCTTGGGACTGAATCTTTGAGTGCCTCTCCAGGTTTGGAAAGTTTTCTTGCAGGATTTCATGGAATAGATTATCGATGCCCTTATGAGTCTCTTCAACCTCTGGGATGCCTATTATCCAGATGTTTGGATGTTTAATTGTATCTAGTACTTCTCGCATGTTATTCTCAAATTTTGGGGCCATTTTCTCAGTCTTTATGGTGGACTTTTCTAGGCCAGCCATTTTCTCTTCTACATTAGAGATTCTATTTTCTGTATGATCTAGTCTGCTTTTAATACTTTCAAGGGAGATTTTGACTTCTTGTATTATAGCCTTCATCTCTAACAGTTCCATCTGATTCTTTTGTAAAGTGTGAAATTCCTCTTTTAGATCTTGCACGAATTTCCTCACCTCCTGGAACTCTTCAACTCTTTTCTCCTTCCTCTTCAGCAGTTCCTTGTCTCTCTTCTCTTCCATCTCGGTTAGCTTTGCCATTATGAATGTTCTGAATTCTTTATCAGACATTTCCATGATTTCCATTGAACTGTGTGTGGATGAAGAGGAGCTATCCGTTTCCCTTGGAGGAGAGGCATTTTCCTGCTTCTCCATATTTCTTGTGGTCCTGCAGCAATTTCTAGTCATCTGGTGGATGGTCGGTTTCTTCCCAAACTTGGAAGTTCAATCACAAGGGTTTTGTATGCTGGTGGCCCAGTTAGGAGTGGGACATCTTCCTTTCTTGCAAAATGGCTAGATTGCAGGAGCCATGGAGCAGACTGTCTCTTGAAGAAGGGCTGTTCACGCGGGTTTTGTATGATGAAGGCCCAGGTAGGAGAGGGACATCTTCCTTTCTCGCAAAATGGCTAGATCGCAGGAGTCATGGAGCAGACTCTTGGCTATAGCATCTTAATTAACCTAATTTAGTGTGATCTAACTGAAGAACTCACCTCCAGTCTGTAGCACTACAAATTATTTGGTAGCTCTTGTCTATGTGTTTATGATTCTCTTTGAACTACAGAAATTGTATATTGTATATTGTCCTCCAATGTCAGTGTCTGAGTCACTGGGAGGCAGGTATAAGGATGAAAGCTTGTTCGGTATGTTTTAACAATTTGATTATTGAAGCACTATTTACAATAGCCAAGATACGGAATTAAACTAATTGTAGATCAACAGACAAATTGATAAATAAAATTTGTGTGTATATATAGATATAATAGAATATTATTCACCATTAAAATGATATTATATATTCAAATCAACATGTATGAACATGGAATATGCTATATTACATAAAATAAACCAGACACAAAAATAAAAAGAAGTATTTTGTTAACTCATGCTGGAACTAAAAAAAAATATCAAAATAAAAGTAAGAAATAGATTAGTTTTATCTACAGGATAGAAAGCGTAGTGGGAAGTGGAGATAAATAAATGTCAATTAAAGGATACAAAATTAAATAAGGGAAATAAGTTCTAGTGTCCTAGAGCACAGCAGGAAAAGTATAGCCAATAATAATTCTCTTATATATCAAAATAGCTTAAAGAGAGAATTTTAAATGTTTCCAACAAAAACCAAAAAAAATTGGAGATGAATATGTTAATTACCCTGATTTGATCATTATATTTTGTATTCATATGCTAAAATATCGTACTTTAATTCACAAATATGTGCATTTATACTTGCAAATTTAAAAAAGAAAAAAGAAAATATGGCTGACAAATAGCTTGGTGGTTAAGGCAGCTGGATCCCTTATGGTTGACTGTGCAGTTCAAGTCCTTAATCCAGTGGCTTGAAAAAATGGTGAGTACCTGTGTGCTTGACTAAAATCCCAAAAGGAGAAGAGATTGTGGTGTGATTATTCCCTGTGGATGGGTTTTCTCTCTTTCTTTCTCTCTCTTTTTAGTGAACACACATGCCCTCTGGCGAAATTAGAAAACAAAACAACAATAATAAAAAAGCTAATAATAAAAAAGATGAAGATTCAAGTTTATTCTTTAATATGTAAATATCCAGGCATCCCAACATTTTGTTAATAACATTATTCAATAGTCCTTGAATGTTCTCAACTAGAACTTTGCTGAATGTTTGTTTTTTTTGTTTTCATTTTTCAAATGAGTATCTTAGTATATTGTTTTTCAGAAATAAAGAGTCCCTTGGGTATTTAGTCTCCTTCTTCACTACTCCTACCACCAACAAAATTGTCAACCATTTAAGAAACAAGTAGAATATTTAACAAACACAGAAAAGAAGAATTAGCTGTTGAAGATAATAAATATGATAATATATTGGGTTGATTCAACATACAGTGTATTCTGGATGAGAACAATCATTTAGAAAAGAATTATATACAATGAGTGTATTAATAATTAAATTACATATATATATAATATTATATATTGTTGTTGTGCATGAACAGAAGGGAAAATATAAGCAAAATACATGACAAGGTATTCCAAAACATTTTTTATATTCAGGGTTTCTTGTGAATCGCCTTTTGACTCAATCATTGATGTGTGTTTTCTGGCACATTGTAGTTTGTATGCTCTTAAGAGCCATGGTGATGAACAATTCATTGAACAGCACCCAATCATTGTCTCTGGAATTTTCCTCTGAGATACTGACATGCATTAAAAAGTTGATGCTATTGCTGTCCTAGTCAATGGAAGCATCCATGAAAAGTTTTCAGACAAAACTAAGAATTTTCTTCCTTAACTGGTTCTTCAGTGAGTTTTTGACTGAAGAGTAGTTGTTTTCCAGTCTTGTCACCAGAAATATAACCAAATTTGCACATGAATAGGCTTACCATTATGCTCTATCATAGGCTCACTCCTTGAAGGGAGACATGAATATCATGTACCCTTGTGGCATTCAAAATATTTACTGCCCCTGCCTATGATGGGATAATTTATCTATTGTCACTGATAACATGCCTGTCATATGACTTGTTTTGGCTAGTGGAAAATAAAAGGTGTCACTTTCTAGCAGAGAAAAAAATAAAGTAAAAACAAAAAAGATAATAATAAAAAAAATCCTATTGTCCCCTACCTTCTCTGAAGAGCAGCATGCCCTAAATATAAGAGCTACTCCTTTAACCTGATTCCTGAAAGAAAAAGACAACAGGAATTGCAGTCAAAATTAACTGTTACAAACATGTAATGTGAGTGAAAAATAAAATCATAAGCCACTGATGTTTTTGTGTTGTTCATTGGTACAGAACAATTCAACCTAAGCTAACTAAGTGATGATAGCTACAATTTAGTGGTCATTTCTGTGAATAATCTAGAGGTGAAGCAAAGATAAAGAAAAAGGGTTTAATTAACTGAGTTTGAGTGCAGGCAATGGCCAAAAGCTAACAAGTTCACAATCAACTCAAGAACAGAAATTTCCATCAAGTTATATACACTTCTCCTTTATCCATAATTACCTACAATATAAATTTAGTAGTTCAATATTACTCTTACTCTCATGAGTTCTTAACATTTTTCTGTGCACCTTTTCCTTTCACATGATATTTATGACCCTGTTTTTGTTCTTATGACAACACTGAATCTGTTAACTCTGACTTGTTTCATACATTAATAGATTAAGGGAAGCTACAACAAGCTTTAAGCTATACCATTTAACAAAATAAACTTCCATGTAGTGCTATTATGGTAAAAGATAACATGATTATAAATTTCCCAATTTAACCTGTTATATTGTGACCCTTGAGTAAACACCCGCTGCTCTCAAGATTTCTCCATGGAACCCTATCCAGGTCACTTCTTTCTGATCACTGTTTAAGGCAAATGACTTATGTTTTCTCTTCTAAGCAAACAGGCCTATTTTTTACCTTATTTGTTGTAATAGTTACAGAAGTTACAGAAGCTATTGGGTCTTTGGAAAAATCATGATGTATATTTCTGTTTTTCTATGCAAAATGCACGTGACTTTTCTGATGACCCAATACAAGCACTGGTTAAGGTTTAAAATATAAAAGGAGGGCTTTTTCAGATTCTCTCTCTGCCTGTGGCACTCAGTTCCTTCCACGTTGTCGCTGGGGAGAACCTGCCACTGTGCTGACCGTGCTCTGCCGGACACAGTGTCCATGACGGTTTAATTTCAGAAACCACTGTATTAAGAAAATGAATCCATTTTTGCAGGTGGCAGCTCCATCTACAGGCCTCTGGTCAGCAAGGGATACTGAGGCAGGGGCCCTCTGTCCCCCCAGCCTCACTTCTAGTCTCCCCAGCCCAAGACCCGGCCCCTTAGGGGTTTATGTCATTTGAGGATGTTGCTGTGGACTTTACCTGGGATGAATGGCAGGCCTGGAAGATGCTCAGAAGATTCTATACAAGGATGTGATGCTGGAGACCTACAGCAACTTTGTGTTTTTGGGACACTGTATTGCCAAACCTGCATTGATTTTCAAGTTGGAACAAGGAGGAGATCCATGGACATTAGAAGAACTTCCCAGCTTGAGCCTCCCAGGAGAGACACCTTATGAATGTAAACAATATAAGAAAACATTTTCCGAGAAATCCGACCTCACTGTACATCAGAGGAGTCACACAGGAGAGAAACACTATGAATATAAAGTATGTGGAAAAATGTACACTTCACTGTGCATGAGACAACTCACACTAGAAAGAAATGCTGTGAGTGTGGAGAATGTGGAAAATCTTTCAGTCTCAAATCAGTCTTCAGTAGACATTGGAAAACTCACACAGGAACAAAACCCTATGAATGTGAACAATGTAGGAAAATGTTCTCCCAGAAGTCAGTTTTCATTGAGTACTGGAGAACTCACGAGAGAGAGAAACTCTAAGAATGCAAACAATGTGGGAAAGCATTCTCCAGCAAGAGATACCTCACTCGATATGAAAGAATGCACACAGGAAAGAAACCCTATGAATGTGAACAGTGTAGGAAAACATTCTCCTGGAAGTCAAAGCTCACTATGCATAGGAGAACTCACACAGGTGAGAAACCTTATGAATGTGAACAATATGGGAAAACATTCTTCTGGAAGTCACTCCTCATCGGTCATCAGAGAACTCACACAGGAGAGAAACCATATGAATGTCAAGTATGTGGGAAAACATGCTTCACCAAGAGATTCCTCACTGTACATAATAAAAAAACTCACATAGGGGAGAAACCCTATGATTGTGCACAATATGGAAAAGCATTCCCATGGAAGTCTCATCTCACTGTGCATCAGAGAAGTCACACAGTAGAAAAGCTCTGCGAATGTGAACTGTGTAGAAAAATGTTCTCCCAGAATTCAAGCCTCATTGATCATCGGAGAACTCACACAGGAGAGAAACCCTATGAATGCAAACAATGCGGGAAAGCATTCTCCAGCAAGCGATACCTCACTCCACATGAAAGAATGCACACAGGAGAGAAGCCCTATGAATGTGATCATTGTAGGAAAACATTCTCCTGGAAGTCAGCACTCAATGTACATCAGAGAACTCATAGGAGAGAAACCCTATGGTTGTGAACAATGTAGGGAAACATTCTCTCAGAAGTCACGGCTTACAGTACATCTGAGAACTCACACAGGAAGGAAATATTATGCCAACAATGTAGGAAATATTTTACTGGAAGGCAGGGCTCCTTGTACATCAGAAAACTCACACATAAGTGAAACCTTATGAATGTAAAGAATATAGGAATTTTTTCTCTTTGAAACTATAATTAGTAAGCATCTGAAAACTCATGCTGGGGAGAAACTTCATGATTTTAGGGAGTATAGAAAGTCTTTTGTTTATAAGTCACCCTCCATGTACATCAGAGAATTCACACACAAAAAAATCTTTTGAATGTAAATATAGCAACAGAAAATCTTCCATCTAATAAATGTCAGCCCTTACTGTATATCAGAGAACACATGAGTAAGTCTTATAAATGTGAATGGTGTAGAAAAATGTTCTCAGAGTAATTATTCCATACCATACAACATTAGAGCACTCACATAGAATAGAAACCCTGTAAGTGTGGGAATTGTAGCAAAACCTTCTGCAAGAAAGCATGACTTACCGTGTATCAGAGAACTCAGATCAGAAATATTTTGAATGTGAAAAATGAAGGAATCTTTTTGCTAGAATTCAAAACTCACCATACATCATAAAGTCAATTGGGAGAAAACCCTCAGTAATGTAAACTGTGCTATAAATCCTTGAACCATTATTGAAAAATATAAAGGTTCTACCTTGATTTCTGAAGGTAATAACATCGAACTTTTTTCAAATTCAGCTCTGATTCAGCAAGTCACAGTAGTTAAAATTAGGATATTAGAAAAATTGGGGATGATATCTATGTCTAAAAAAGGGAAACATTTCAGAAGGCTGGTGAATAATATCAAAATATTTTCCAGCTACAGAAGGAAAAACAATTATTTTGGCAAGTATTTTTTTTAATTTAATAGTGTTTTTTGTTATAAGGCATATGTAATCACCAGAAAGATACAGAGACATAGGGAGACTGAAAGCAAGAAATCACCGGGCAGGGAGATGGACACACCACAATCTCTTTTCCTCCATTCTCTTGGGATTTTGGGCAAACATGCACACGTTCCAGGCATGAGTTTTAAGTTCCTGGGTTGGGGACTCAAAACTGCTTGAATATGTGGAAATTCAGTGGCATAATCATTATGCCTTCTGTTGGTACCAGCAAAAGTCTATTTCTAAGACACATGTTGATGTTTAAAGATGCAACAAAACGTAACCCCTGATTTGAGGAAAAATAAAAATGAATATAGAAAAAATATATAAAAGGAATAAAATGAAACAAAAACAAAAAGTAGTTAACAAAACAGGATTAAAAATTGTTTGTCCTTTCCTGTTACATTAAGTACAAAGATTGAAAGTCTCGTCGGGATATAGTCTACTTGCTCTTCCAAAGGACTCTTGACTTCTGCAGGACTTCCCGAAGATTGTCAATGAGTAAATGTTTGATGATTAATGTTCTTCCAATATGAGATTCAAGTTCAGGCTATATAAGGTAACCTACAATGAATATAGGCCAGTTCATCTAAGGTGCATTTAAACTGAATGGCTAGACTACTTAGAAACTCACTGAGCACACTGAGGGTGTGTGATAAGTCACAGCCCAATGCTAGGAGCCACCATTTATACCTATATTCTGGTGAAATACCCTGAAAATCTAAGGTCAGAAACATTGTCGGGACTGGGGCTGGCTCTCCACTTTGGGATATTGTAGAAGTTCTCATTAAGAAAGGAGTAGGATGGGGAGGGAAAGGGGTGAGGAAGATGTTGCAACTCCAAAGGGTTTACTACTATTTTCCTTCTCTCCTTGTAATTAAAGGAGAACCTGTAGTGAAAGTATCAATCTCTAGTAAATAACTTATTTCTTTTTATTTCTTTCCAAAGCAGAAAATTCAGCATATGTACTCAAAAGTTCCACTGGATAAATGGCTGAATTAAAAATATATTGAAGGGCCAGCAGGTGGCACAATGATTAAGGTGCTGGACTCCCACATGGCTAAATGCAGTTTTAGTAGAGGACCTGGTGGCTTGAAAATCATACTGGGTGTGAGTGTGTGCATGTCCAAAATTTCAGGAGGATAATGGGGAGAAAGTCTTGTGGCCTGTTCATCACCTACAGGGGGTAGTTTCTCACTTTCCTTCTCATTGTCTATCTTTCTCTCTCTCCATAAAGCATTTGTGCCTTAGGACAAAAATCTTTAAAAAAATAGGTATTAGAGATCCAATTGCAATTGGATGTTGATGGATTCACAAATATGGGACCAGCCACTTTCCTCAAGGAAATCAATATTGAGAGGTGCTCATAAGCCTCAGATTCATTGATGATTTTCTTAAAACCTATGAGTCTGGCAACTACAAAGCCGTCTTATCAGTCAGCTCCCTTTATGAAGGAAAATGGCATAAAGATGTGGAAGCATATTAACTTGTAATTCAGGTGTGGGTAGTCAAACTTGTTTCCAAATTAACAGAGGACTAAACATACAAATACAGCAGAACCAGGAAGACAATCAGATTCACAGCAATGTTTGCCATGAGGAAATGAAGGAGGATGCTCCTGAACTTCAGCATCTAGGAGACTCTTCGTATCACCAATTTCCATTTTCATGACATTTTGAGAGTTATCTTAGAGCTTTGTTTTTGTTTTTGTTTCAGGTTAAAGGAGTTTAACAGCAGCCAATTATGCATGTGCTCACATAACTGTAGCTGTTAAAAAGTGGAGGATGAAAATCCCCAAATAAAAATATGTGCTGAGGATGCTTCCAGCAATTGTTGAGAACCCAACCGTCACGCTGGCATTGAGTTTAGTCTTGGTAACATGAGGTAAATATGGTTAGAGTAGCAGGGAAGATTCTTACAAATGTATTCCTACAAAAAATATAGATCTGTCCCTCTGATGTGTTGCCAGCAACATCTACAGATATGCTAGGCAATGATTCCATGGTAACCAGCATTGGCCATCTGATCTCTTGATACTAAGCTGCATTGACCCCAGGTAGCAGAGCATGGACATCACAGTGCTGAGGTAAGCCATATTTGACAGAATCTTAAATGCAAAGGAGTGATATGTGCATTTCTTGCCAAAGACAAATGCAGCCCCACCAACAGTGCACATCAGAGAAATCTGAACTCATCAGCTCAATCAATTGAAAGACATACACCCAGGATTAATCTTAAGAATTAAGAGCCCAAGAAGGAAATATAACCTAATTCCTCAAAAGAAAAGGTCTCTAGCAATCCCTGTATGGGTGGTTGGGTAATACAAATGCCAGGATAATGAGCTTTAAGAGCCCCCTGAACAGTACTAGTTGTTGTTGGTCCAAATTGTTGGTGTTGAAGATCAGCCAGAAAATAACCCCCAGGATCTGTTAGCTCCAAATCACACAGTTTAGCCTGATCCAATGGCTGTTTGGAAGCCTCTGCCAGGAGATAGGGTCACATAAATTTGATGTTCATATTTGACGATCAAGTGATCTCAGATGACAAACATGATAACCACTGTGATCACAGTAAGAAGGACTCTGTGAAAGCTCAGCATACAGGCTGCAATCACCATAGCCAGATAACACGGTATTAACAACACCATAGCCAGATAACATGCTATTAAAATGCCCCAGACAATGTACTGAAGAATGGTTTTGTGTTTTCTATAAATGTCATAAACTGTATTATATTTCTTTCCAAACACCACTTTTGATGTATCTCTTGATCACCATTTATACACATCTTCTTTGATTTCTGGAGAACTCTGCTCAATAGAAACCTATTTTTCTGTTTAAGCTGCATATGATTTAGACACTCTCCTGGGTGCTGTGGAGGGTCAGATGCCAGAATTCCTCTCCAGTTAGCCAACAAGAATGTTTTATACTCCAGGGACCAGCACTTAGCGTAATGGCTATGTTGCTGGACTCCCATGTAGTCGACCGCGGTTCGAGTCCCGGACCCGGTGGCTTAAACTCACACCGGGTACATGTGCGTGCGTGCCCAAGATCCCAAGAGGAGAATGGAGGAGAGGGGACTGCAGCGTGGCCATCCACCCTGGGGGGAGATTTCTTGCTTTCTATCTCTCCGTCTTTCTGGCGAGTGCATGCGCCCTGTAGGAAAAACCTCTCCAAAAAAAAAGAAAAAAAGAATGTTTTATACTCCAGGTGAGTGCTTGGGTTCTCTGTCTCTATATAGTTTTTTAAATTCTTTGGCATTATCTATAAATATAAAATTAATAAATCTATGGTCAAACATAGTTTTACTTCTTTCCAATTAAGTTTTTATTTTTTTCTAGCTTAAGTGCTTTGGCGAGAAACTTCTGTATAAAGATGACTAACATTGGTATAAGCTATGTCCTTTTCCTGTTTCTCACCTTAAAGGGTAAGTTTCAGTTTTATTGCCATTTGGTATTCTACCTATTGGTTTTTCACTTATGGCATTTATTAGGTTGAGAAACTTCCATGTGATTTCACTGAAGGTGCTTTGATTGGCATTGCATAAAATACATAGATTAATTTGTGTAGAACTGAGATTTTGATTATATTAATTCTTCCAATTCAGGAACATGGGATGTCCTCCCACTTTTTTGTGTCATTTTCAAATTTTTCTTTAAGCTTCTTATAGTTCCTTGTGAAGGTCTTTAACAATTCTTTATTTCTAGTTTTCTAGTTTTTTTTAAATAGTTTTTGTAGTAATAGTAAATGGAATTACTTTCTTAAGTTTTATCTCAGTCTGCCAGGTGCAGCCTCAAAATATTTAACCTTATAAAAGTAGAGTAGTTACCAGAATAGTGATTATCAAAATAGTGGTTAGTAGAAGTCAGAAGGGAAGTGAGGCAGGATAGTTAAAGCTTTGTTAATGGATAGAAAGATATTGTTAAAGAGGCCAGCAGATGGCATAGTGGTTAAGGCACTGGACTCCCACATGGCCGACTGAGGTTCAAGTGCTAGACCTGGTGGCTTTAAAGTCACACTGGATGCATATGCATGCATGCCCAAAATCCTAGGAGGAGAATCGAGAAGAAGGGATTAAAGTGGGACCATCAACTCTGGTGGGCGATTTTTCCCTTTCCCTTTCACTGTCTCTTTTTATGTCTCTCCTCTCTGGTGAGCACACACCCTATGGAAAAAACTTAAAAAAAAGAGAAAGGAAGAGAAATAAGGAAAGAAAGAAAAAGAAAGGAGAAAGAATAAGAGAAAAAGGAGGAAATATACTTAGGTAGAAGAAATAAGTTCCAGTAGTCTATTGGACAGTAGGGTGGCTATGTGTAACAAAAATAAACTGTATCTTTTAAAAGGACTAAAACAAGAGATTTTAAATAATTTCACCACAAAGATAAATATCTGAAGTGATAGATATGATAATTACTCTAATTTGATCATTGTACATTTATACATGTATAAAAAACATGTACCCCAGAAATACATTATTTCCCCAACCAGTCCCTGTTTCTAAACAACCACTGATTAGATTTCTGTCCCTGTATATTAGTTTGGATTTTCTAGAATGTTGTATGAATTACATTATATAATCTTAGAGTATGTATAATTTTTGCCTGGCTCCTTTCACTTATCATAACTATTTTGAAGTTTGATCCACATTGCACATACCAATATTTCATTCTCTTTTATTGTTGATTACTATTTCACTATATGCTTACAACAAATTTGTTTACATGGTAAGGGACGTGTATTGGCTACTACAAATAAAGTTACTGTGAACATTCACGTAAAAAAAGAATTATATACAATAATTATGTATCAATTAAAAATAAATAAAAATAGATAAACAGACATTCTTAGGAGAAGAAACAAAAACTAATGCTTATTAGTTATTGAAATATTATAGAAGATGTAATAAAATGAAAAAATAAACTGCATGCACATGCTATTAAACAGAATTGGATGAATTTGTCACACCTAGAGAAGGATTAGAGTGGTAAAAATGCTGATGCTGGCACCAGCAGATGCCGTAATGGCTACATCACTGGACTCCCATAAAGTTGACTGTGGTTCTAGTCCCAGACCTGGTGGCTTAAACTCACACCAGGCACATGTGCGTGCATGCTCCATCCCAAGAAGAGAATGGAGGAGGAGGAATTGTGACATGGCCATCCCCTCTAAAGGGTGATTTCTTGCTTTCTGTTTCTCTGTCTTTGTCTTTCTGTAGAGCGCACATGCCCTATAGCAACCTCTCCAAAAAGGAAAAAAAAAAAAAAAAAAAAAAAAAAGAGCTAATGCTGAATAAATCTATAAGGGGCATTATTTTTTTTCTAAAAATCAGACCGAATAATGTAGATTTCAAGCATTTCATATATTTTCCAACAACCAAAACTGTTGGAAAACTACAATTAACTATTATTTTTCTTTTTCTTTTTCTTTATTTTTTCTGGAGAGGTTTTTGCTATGGGGCACGTGCACTCACCAGAAAGACAGAGAGAGACAGAAAGCAAGAATCACCCCCCACGGGGGATGGTTATGCCACAATCCCTTCTCTTCCATTCTCCTTTCGGGATCTTGGACACGCACGCATATGCACCCGGCATGAGTTTAAGCTGCCAGGTCCGGGACTTGAACTGAGGTCGATCACATGAGAGTCCAGAGACATAGTCATTACACTAACTGCTGTTCCCTACAATTAATGATTTTTTTTTTTTTTTTGGAGAGGTTTTTGCCATAGGGCGTGTGCACTCGCCAGACAGACACAGAGAGAGACAGAGAGACAGAAAGCAAGAAATTAATCACCCCCCCCCCCTCCCAGGGAGGATGGCCATGCCGCAATCCCTTCTCCTCCATTCTCCTCTCGGGATCTTGGACATGCACGCACACATGCCTGGTGTGAGTTTTAAGCCACCGGGTCCGGGACTTGAATCGCGGTCGACTACATGGGAGTCCAGCAACAAAGCCATTACACAAACTACTGGTCCCTACAATTAATTATTTTTGAAGGTAAATTGATCATGGAGATATGTCTGACCGTGAGGATGTAGTGTGAGGGAATGTAGCTGTGAATACATGATCACTAAGTAGCTGAATATTTCTAAACATTTCTACTGAATGGCAGCCAAAGAAATACTAGAGAATTTTTTCTATATAAGTATTCACTTGAATTCTGTTCTACTTTGACCTTCATTTCATCATAATCCAAATCCACTGATGGGCGATCCAACCCTAATTAAGTATTTGACCAGTATTTAATGTAACAAGCATGACTGGACTTCAGTGAATGACTACGTGCACTTGCTGGAGACACAGAGACAGAGAGAAAGTGAAAAGTGAGAATTCACCTCCCACAAGAGATGACCATGCCACAATCCCTTCTCCTCCATTCTCCTCTCAGGATTTTCAACACACATGCACATACGCTCAGCATGATTTTCAAACCACCGTGTCCAGGACTTGAAACACAATCAGTTATGTGGGAATCCATTGCTTTAACTACTACGTCATCTGCTGGCCCCGAATCTGCTTTCTTAAATCCTCACTACTTTGCTAGATTATTTAGTCTACTGGCCATTCCAAAATTGAAAATAAAACATTTTTGTAAATGCTCTTTGTAAATAGGAGATTCATAAGATAACCCCTATATTTGTGGATACAATATGGAAGCCAATGACTAAATATTAAGTGAAATTGCCCATGAATGCTTACATACTAAAGAATCATTTTGGGGACCAGTAGGTGGCATGGTGGTTAACATGCTGGACACTACTACATGGCTGCCCATGGTTCAAGTCTCAGACCTGGTGGCTTGCTTTCTCATTCCCTCTCTGTATGTGTCTTTCTCTGTCAAATTAAAAATAAATGATGAGAAAATAAAGTTAAATAATTCTTTTTAAAAATGATCATTTTGACACCACCACAAGAAAATATAGTGAACAACAAAGTTATCCTTTAGGTCAATATAATGTATTTACTTTTTTTAATGTACAGCATTAGGCCTGATGATATTTTTACACATACCCAGTCATCAAGCTGTGAAAAATATAAATGAGAAAACAAACAAAAAACAATATACCAGGTAATGATAGAGGTAGGAGGTGCTTAGAACTCATTAGAAAGGAAATGGATGATGAGAATGGAACAAGCATCACTGGACTTCAGTAAATGACTAATTACACAACTATAAAAGTTATGATAAAATTATAAGTCAAACAACTAGGGAAAAAGCTGTGAGTATTGAGAGATTCTGAGAAGTAGTCAGGGTTAGAAAAAAAAATCCAAATATTTCATTTGCATTCTTGCCCTGGTATCTAGAAGTGGAGGTCTTCTCTGAGAAATTAAGTATTCACTTGAATTCTGTTCTATTTTGACCTTCATTTTATCATAAGCCAAATCCACTGATGGACAATCTAACCCTAATTAGGTATTTGACCAATATTTAAAGAGCAAAGGGCCGGCAGGTGGAGTGGTGGTTGAGGTGCTAGACTCTCACATGGCTGCCAGTAGCTCAAGTTCTGGACCTGGTGGCTTGCTTTCTCACTTTTCCTCTCTTTTCCCCTGTCTCTGCCTGGTGAGGGCACATTCCATATAGCAAATTAAGAAAATAATTTTGGAATCAGCTTATGGCATAAGGTAATGTCTCTGGACTTGTGCATAGTCAGACCATGGTTCGAGTCCCATACCCAATGGCTTAAAACTCACATGTGCATGCCCAAGATCCCAAGAGGAACATGGAGGAGAACAGATTCAGGCCATCCTCCCTGAAGAGTGATTTCTTGCTCACTCTCTCTCTGTCTCTCTGTCAAGCACACACACCCTATAGAAAAAACTCTCAAAAAAAGGAAAGAAAATAATATTAATAGTAAATAAGATTAAATAAAAATAATTCTTTAAAAGAAAATCTTTGTGCTTCAGTGCCTTTGTAGCTAGAAGCAGAGATGTCTTCACTTTTAAAATAAGAACGAAGAAAAAAGAAAGTTTTGTAAATGAGATAAATTTAAAATGTAAGATGTGTTCTTTGGTTGTATAAAGCAAATAAAGATATAGTAAACCCCCCTTCCCTAACTCATTAATATCTTGGACACCTGCATGTGGCCCTGGTGTGATTTCAAGCCAACATGGAGATTTGAACCTGTGACAGGCAAGCAACTTTCAGCACTGCTTCTTAGCTCCAAACTCACCACACCACCTAGCTGGGGCCAACTGTTTGTTGTTGTTGTTGGTATTTTGTTGTTTTGTGTTTTGGAGTTATTTTGCTTGTCCATGTTTCATATAGCTTAAGAAGTGAGGCAATGAAGAAAATTGTCTGTGTTATTAAATCACAAATATTTTTATTCAATTCAAATTCATAAAAAGAGTCTAAGTGGCCCTTTACATGAATCCAGTAGCTCTGAGGATTCTGTGACTGATCATTTGAAAAGAATGGGATCTGCTCTGTTTTATTTTGCTCAATTATCTTACTTCTTTAGTATTTCACTTAATAACATTGTTTTTCACTGTACAATTTGGATATTAGTAAGTTCTAATATTTAAAATAATGAATATTTTTGTAACACTATTTAGGCACTGAATATGCCTCTCCATAAGCTTTGCATTTTCTCCTGCTTATTTCAAGTTTTGTATCTATCTTCTCTATATCAGCTTTCCTATGTTACTCATAGTTACCATCAAAATCAGAATTCTGGAATTACCTTTATCCTCTTGGATTTCTTTGAATAGCCAGCACTCCAGCGGCCATTCTTCCAGGTACTCCTAACCTTCTGCGTAAACACTATGCTGGAGACTCTGGATCTGACTGCAAGTATCAGAGTCAATGAAAACTCCACAGTCTCACTTTTTTTTTTTTTAATTTCATTTTCTTTTATACATTCAATCACATTATTTGGCTTACAAAATGGATATTTCAACACATGAACATATCTCCCTAGTACAGTTGATAAAACTCTAAAACTATAAATGATCTTCAACAGATAATACCACATTTCTTTGTCCCATTAATGTTTTGCCTCCCTATTTTTCTTCTAAATGTCCTTCCTCAGACTCTGCTCTTTCACACACACTATATCTGGTATTTACATCTATATACTGTGCTTCTATATCCTTTAGTAAATCAGTTTCAGTCATAGTCCTTTGTTGATTTCTGTTACTCTACATTAATTGCACCAAAACTATTAGAAAACATAATAGTGAGAGACAGAATAATCTCCTTCAAAGGATACGTTATGTAATTCTCTGTTTGCCTATTTATGATGACAGAAACTGAAATTTTAAGGAAGCAGATAGATCCTAAAATAGAACAGTATTTTCCAAAAACTGGAGATTTCAGTCTACCTGAATCTGTGCACTAAGGAAATAAAACTTTTACATATCATGTCACTTTCTTAGTCATATACACTTGAAGTAGCTCAAGATGTTATCCAGTCTCATTGGAGTTTTATTTGAACATTTTATTGCTGATATTTTCTTCCTTTACTTTTAATCATTCATGTCCACATTTTGCATAAGGTTAAGAAGTGACTACAGGTGACCATACTTAAACACAAATCTTACACAGTTTTGTCATATTGATCTGTAAGCATTTAATGTTTTGCATGCTTTATTGTGATATATTTTAATATCAATTCTGATACCTTATTTTACTATTTGAAAGTAAAATAGATTTTTGTTTAACTAATATGTGTGCTAAAACCTTGCTAATCTCGATTTGGTGCTTTAGTATAATTTTTATAGACTCTATAGAGTTTTCTTCATAAGTGATTAGGTTGTCTAGATGTATTCTGTTTACTTATTTGCCTTATTGAATTGTTTACAACCTCTAATATAATGAAAAGTAAGTCTTCCACAACTACATATAATGATAGAAGTTATTTTATATGTCCATTTACCATATTGAGGCTTTTTCCTTCCTTCTTAGACTAAACATAAGGCAGACATGTCTATTCCGATATTCTACTGGTGGTCATAGCCATTGCACTTAAATAAGAAAAGATGAAAGCATGTCATTTAAAAAGGAAAGCTTACAATTTCTTTATATAGGCAATATTACCATTTGCACACAAAATCTAAAGATATATATAAAACACTATATTTTAGATCTTTAAATCGATTGTATTTTTATATATTTCTACATAATTGCTACAAACTAGTGGTTGAAATTTAAACTCTGTACAATAATAATAAATAGAATCAAAATAAATGATTTGAAGTAAATTAAATAAAAATTAAAAACACATAAGGAACAATTTTTAAGACCTTAGAGTAAAAACTGCAAGATATTGCTGTGAAAAATTTAAGATAAACTAAATTACCAGAGATATGTATCAAACTGAGTGATCAAAAGATTTATTATTGCTATGAAACTAATTAACCTTAGTGCAATCTTAATCAAAATTTCAAGTTGTTTGAAGAAATTGACAAATTGGTCCCGAAAATGTATACAAATACGAAGTGAGCAAAATATCAAAAATTTTAAAAAATATGTAATTGGGAAAATTAAATTTACGTAAACCAGCAAACAAACATGTGTGGTGTTCGCACAAAGACAAATTAAGAAAAAAATAGAATAGAATGAGATTTAGATATAAATTAACTTACATGATCAACTGAGTTTTAAAAATGTACCATAGAAAATTGGATACCTAGGGAACAGCAGATGGCAGAAAGGCTACAACATTGGACTTCCATATAGTTGACCATGATTCAAGTCCTGAACCCGGCTACTTAAAACTCATTCTGGGTATGTGTGCATGAGGCCCGGAATCCTGAATGGAGAATAGAGGAGAAGGAATTGCAAAGTGATTTCTTGCTTTCTTTCTCTCTGTCTCTGTCTCTCTGGTGAGTGCATGTGCCCTATAACAAAAAAGTCTCTACCAACAACAACAAAAACTGGATATTAAATAGGGAAGGTAACTTCATCTCCTGACTCACAAGATACACAATTAATTATATATTTAATTACAAATTTAATCAAGCCTAAGAACTTGAAACATTAAGGCCTCAGAAGAAAGCTTCTAAATATATGAAAATTGACACATTTTATCAAAAATTAAAAGATATTCAAAGAAAGATAAAATTTAAAAACTAAAGAGGTAACCCAGAGATCAGAAAAAGTTATCCATATACTAGGAGTGTATATTAATAGTTTATACAATGGTTAATTACTCAGAAAAATGTATATTTAAATAAAAAATTTGTTTATTTCTTCTATGATCAAGAGAGACAGAAAGAGAGAGAGAAAGAAAAAAGTACCTCTAACAGGGACTTGATGTTGTGATATATCCCCAGTTTCAGTCAGCCCTGAATCATGAGAACACATATGACTGGCATTCCCAGGGGAGTCTCTAAGGTGCATATCCCAACTTTACCATGTGGGTCAGCTGTGCAGAGTATCATATTTTACCACTGTCTTCCAACTGGCTGAGGTGGTGGGAGTGCCATATATATATATAATTTGTTTTAATAGAGTATTTTCCTGCTGAGTTGTAGAATTTTCTTATATATGAGGCCAGCAGGTTTCATAGTGGTTAAGGCACTGGACTCCAACATGTCCAACCATGGTGTGCGTTCTGGACCTGGTGCCCTGCTTTATCTCTCTATTTCTCTGACTCTCTCTGTGTGCATATCCTGTAGCAAATTAAATAATTAAAAAATAATTAATTAAATTAATAGTTGTTTTAATGAAATGATTTTTCTCAGATAACTTGGATGTTAACTTTATTTCGAACTTATTTTCTCCCTTTCTATAGGTTACCTTTTCACCATATTTCTTTGTGTAGCTTTTTTTGGTAGCTTTTTAGTTTGATATTCTCCCACTTTTCTATTTTTCTTCTATTGTGTTTTAGTTGTTATATCCAAGAAACAATTGCCAAGAGCAAGCTCATAAAGCTTTCCCACTATACTTTCCTCTAAGAATTTTACATTTAGGTCCTACATTTTAATGTTTCATTCCTTTTGAGTTAATTTCTGTGTATATTGTAAGATAGGGTTCAGTTTTATCTTTTTTCATGTAGACACTAGTTTTCCTAACACTTTGGTTGAAAAATGATCCTTTTGCCCATTATGTGTTCTTGACACCTTTGTTGATTACTAATAGGTTGAACATGTGTAGGTTACCTCTGGGCTCCCTATTCTATGCCAATGGTTTATATGTCTGTTTTTTTATGTCAGCAGCATGCTGCTTTAATTATTGTAGCTTTGTAATATATTTTGAAATCAGGAAGAGTGGTGGTTTCAGATTTATTCTTCCTGTTTGCTTTGACTATTGACTTTTAAGGCTTTTTTTTCATTTTGCAAGGAATACTTTTGGATCTTTAATAGACATTGTTCTGATTCTGTGGATACATTTGAATAATATGGACATTTTAATGTTATTAAGTCTTTCAATTCATGTACAATATGTGAAACATAAAGTTAGCCTCCCCCAAAAAGAAAATAGTGAATATTATAGCAGAAATTAATGAGACAGAGAACAGAAAATCAATAGAAAAAAATTAATGACACTCTATTTGTTTTAGTTTTTAGTGAGAAAGAGAGAAAGAAAGAAAAGAGAGGGAGGAATTAAAATTAAAGGTGTTTTTGACATGAAGTCACCATCCTGAGATTCTCCTGCCTCAACTTTCCAGTGAGCTAGGAATATAAAGACTCCTGCCACCACACCATAGCTGTTTAGGTTGGTCCAAGTTCTGAATCCAGGCTTTCCATGTGACTCCAGCATTGTGCAGTGACACCCTACTACTTGCCCCAACTGAACCATGATTTATCTTTGAAAAGAAACAAAATTGACCATACCATAGCTAGAATAAGATAAAAAAAATAAGGAGAACTAAGAAAACATTAGAAATTAAAAAGTAGACATTACAAATGGTGACACAAAAATGAAAAAAAAAAAATCAATGACTACTATACAACTCATATGCCAACAAATGGATAACCTGAGGAAAGTGTAAATTCTTAAAAATATATAACCTATTATGAATGAATTATGAGACATCAGAAAATCAGGAAAATATTAGTGGTCCCTAAAAAGTTCTCAGAAAATATGCATATTGAAAATTATGCATAGAATACAAAAGTTATTTGCACAAAAATGAACTCAAAACTTAAAATTCCATTGTTACATGACCTCTTTGGATTTCCCTTGTATACTATTTATCATAGGTACCCTACTTTAAATTAGATCACTAGAACTTGTTCAAATCCATGGCTCTGTAACCTCTTACCAAACTCTTTTCAGACCCTAGTCTTTCCAGTCTTTAAACACACAATTTTTTTAGATCAACTTCTTTCAAAACACACAAACTACTGAGAAAACTTAGTATTTGTCTTTCTGTGCCTGGCTTATTTAACTTAACACAAACATCCTTGAATGTTCTTACCACAAAGAAATGATAAATATTTGAGATTATGAGTCTGCTAATTTCTCAAGTTTGATTGCTAAACACTGTGTACGTGTATGAAAAATCACCCTATACCCCATAAATATATAAAACTACTATGCCCAATTTAAAAAAAAAAAGTCTGAATAGACCACAAACTAATACTGAGACTGTATTTATTAATCAAAACTTCTCACCTACAAAAATCTGGGACCAGATGACTTCACTGGAGAATGTTACTCAAAGCTTAAAGAAGCATTAATACCAATACTTTCTAAATTCTACCAGAAACTAAATAGGGAGCACTTGCAGACTCATTTTATGAGACCAGCACTTCATCGATGACAAATCCTGTCAAAACACCACAAGAAAAGAAAACTTACAGGTCCAAACCCCTGATGAACAGGGACCTTTATTACCTTTTATCTGTTGTTCTTCAAGTGTGTTTATTAAGAGATTCATTCATGAGTATCTCCCTTGCTCTTGATTTTTCCTGTGTTCCATGTGAAGTCATCCTCAGTGAGATGAGCTTTTCTCAAGACATATTCACAGTCCTTGAATGCTTGCCTCTTTCTAATTTACAAAGCAGAACCATGCAGCTAGCTTCATAGTGCAGTGGTTAAGTACTACGTGTAAGGGACCAGATCACACATGGTCAACCACTGTTTCAAGCCCTGTTGGCCAGAAAAATATGCTGGTCACATTTGGGTGTGTGCCCCAAATCCTACCAAGATAAAGAATTAAAGAAAAGGGATTGTTTCGAGACCACAATCTACTTTGAGAGGTGCTTTCTCTCTTCCTTCTCTCTCTGGTGAGTGCACAAACCCATTGCAATAAAAAAGTCATGAATGAAATAGTACTGTTTTCTCAGATGCACCAGGTTGATGGTACACCACAAATTGAAACAAACCTGAGACCCTGTATTGCTTCATGCAATAATCAGGAATATGTATTAGACCTTGCAATGGTGAGAAATATACTTTTATTACTTCAAGACACTGACTTTTTGCTTGTTTGTTTATCTTTAAAGGCATAAGGGGTTTAGTTACTCAAATTAATGACTATATCATCATTTCTATAAATGACATTTTTCAGAAACTAAAATATTTTTAGTAATGTATCATTCAAATTTTGCAGATTCATTAGTAAATATAAACAACTAAGTATGTTTTAGCCATTTGTGAAATTCTAATAGCAATTTTTATTTGTTAAGAAAACCAATGAGGGGACCAGGAGGCAGTGTAGTAGTTAACCCACTGGACTTCCACATGACCAACCGTGATTATAGTCCCATGCCCAATGTATTGAAAATCATGCTAAGTGCATGTGTATGTGTGCACAAAATGCAGAAAGGAGATTGGAGGAAAAAGAATTGCTCCATGAATATTCCCCCAGAAGGGGAATGATTTATCACTTTTCTTCTCTCTGTCTTTTTGGCAAGCGCACATGTTTATGGGAGAAAAAAAAAAAAAAAAAAAAAAAAAAACATAAAAAAAGAAAACCAATGGTATATTTATAAATCAACAATAATCTTTATATTAACAACTTACAAAGTGAAAATTATGTATTAATAGCATTGTTTAGACAATGCTATATTTAACAAATACTAGCATCAACATATCTTCATAAGAAAAACAAAAATAGGGACCAGCAGGTGGTGTGGTGGTTAAGGTGCTGGACATTCCCATATGGCCAACCATGGTTCAAGTCCTGGACCTGGTGGCTTACTTTCTCACTTTCTCTCTCTCTCTCTCTCTCTCTCTCTCTCTCTCTCGTTAAAATAAAATAAGTAAATGAATAAATAAAATTTAAAATAATTCTAAAAAAAGAAAAACAAAAATAAATTTTACATGGACTAATTATAGCTATCTATCTCTGGACTATAATTTTACAGCTAATGTTTTTAATTGGCATATTTTAAAATTTTATATTCAAGTAAAGTTAAGATATACTTAGTATTAAGATTGAGTAAAAGTGATAGTACGATTATTTCAAGGCTTTAGATAAACAATATTCAATGAGGTATCACATGGGACAGATTTACATCTAATTGCTCAAATTTTAACCACCAGTGCAATCACACTTCAGTGATATTCCCTAGTCTCCAGGTCCCTAAGGCTTATGCACACATTTGTGACACAGTGTGGTGCCAGGATTTAGTTCTTAGCTAGGATATTATCTCTGTAATCTTGAAGTTTTCTTAATAGGTTGACAAGAAAGGTAGCATGTAACATTTAATTAAAGCTACTGCAAACTCTTACCGTTGTTTCCAGATCTTTTTCTATCAATTAAATAATAAGTAGGATTATTCATTAATCTTAGCAGAAGGTCTTCATAAATGAATCACTCAAGTTCTGTATTTAGGTGAGTTGATTTACTTCTTCTTTTATTTTGTACTAGTATAAAAAGATAGTTCTGGTAAATCTCTTCAAGAAACAAATGTGTAGTTGGAGGTGGTCCACACTCACTCAATCCAACTGAGAATGGACATGTGGTGTTCTGTGCTTTATACATATGTTGTTAACCAGGTTCAACTAACTATATTGTTGTTCTTTCTCTCTCAAGTCTTTCCTTTTATTTTTCTGTTTGAATCTAACTTATATTTACTGTGATATAGTCAAATGCTAGATTTTAAAATAATGTCATGGTTGAAACTAAGTATTTTTCACAACTCTCTCTGTAGACACTTACTAATCCTCTCGAAATTGCCCCATTTTAATCAGACTAGAACAATTTTTTTCTCCTCTCAGGCCTGAATCAACTTTCCAATGTGTTTGTAGGATCTCGGAAAATCAGACTGATGGGGCCACCTTCATCCTCTTGGGCTTCTCAGAATATCCGGACCTCCAGGTGCCCTTGTTCCTAGTCTTCCTGACCATCTACACAGTCACAGTGCTGGGAAACTTGGGCATGGTCGTCATCGTTAGGATAAATCCCAAACTGCACACCCCCATGTACTTTTTTCTTAGCCACTTGTCCTTTGTTGATTTCTTTTACTCTACAGTAGTGACACCCAAACTACTAGAAAATTTGATTGTGGAAGACAGAACCATCTCTCTGGCTGGATGTATCACTCAATTCTTCTTTCAGTGCATATCTGTGGTGACAGAAACATTCATGTTGGCAGTGATGGCCTATGACCGATTTGTGGCCATCTGTAACCCTCTGCTCTACATGGTATTCATGTCTCAGAAGCTTTGTTCTTTGTTGGTAGGTGCATCCTACTCTTGGGGAGTGGCCTGTTCTGTGACGCTCACTTACTTTCTCCTGAAATCTTCTTACAGTGGACATAATATCATAAATAACTTTGTCTGTGAGCACGCTGCCATTGTGGATGTGTCTTGCTCTGACCCCTGCATAAACCATATGCTTATTTTAGTCTCTGCCACATTCAATGAAATAAGCAGACTGGTGATCATTCTTTCTTCCTATATTTTCATATTTATAACAGTCATGAAGATGCCTTCAACTGGAGGTCGCCACAAAGCCTTTTCCACATGTGCCTCCCACCTAACTGCCATTACCATTTTCCATACTACCATCATTTTCCTTTACTGTGTTCCTAACTCTAAAAATTCATGGCTTATGGTCAAATTGGGCTCTGTCTTTTATACAGTGGTCATCCCCATGCTTAACCCACTGATCTACAGTCTCAGGAACAAAGATGTGAAAGAGACTGTCAGAAAGTTAATCAATATCAAACTATTATGTCACATACAGTAGAGTCCATGAGATTTGTTTCTTTTATTTTCAGAAGTGTTGTACATAAACCTCCTTATGTTATAACATTTTTAACAGTGCAAATTCCTTTAAAAAAAACTTAGCAGTGTATATGTTTAATGTAATCCTCTGTTCACTGGTTATTAAAATCTACTTAATTTAAAATTTAACACACTAGTTATAAAACACAATTCATAACACGTAAGTAAATGTTTGACCACTTAACTTTATGAACTTAGGGTTTGTCATGTGAAGATTTCTGAGTTTACACACATTGTCACCTGGTTGCTAAGGTAAATCGTTCATTCTTTTGTCAGTCATTGGCTTATAACGGTGTTTGAAAATGTAAAGCTTACCATGAAGAAGGATATATCAAATTCAATATGGTAAACTAAGAGCTGTTCAACTCTCAGATACTAAATTTGAAAGAAATATTTAATGCCACATAGCAAGTATTAGTGCTTTGTAAATTAATATAAGTCATTTCTCTAATTCACAAAGTTCGTAATA
Organism: Tupaia tana; assembly: GCA_026018925.1. Classification (NCBI taxonomy): domain Eukaryota; kingdom Metazoa; phylum Chordata; class Mammalia; order Scandentia; family Tupaiidae; genus Tupaia; species Tupaia tana. The sequence continues at coordinate 55,031,343 of JAKSZU010000012.1, forward strand.
TTGTTTGGTTAAATTATGTTTGTAGCATACCTTTTATTCTATTATCAAAAGTAAGATATAAAAATAAATAACACATTTCAGAAATAACTGTGGCTAACTTTGAAATTATCCTTCATGGCTACCTTCATGTGTATGTAAGTTACATATTGATACACAACACAATAAAAAATAGAGATATATAACACTGGGCTAATTTTTGTTGTTGGTTGATTAGGCAGCCCTGCTTATATTTGCTATGACATCTTAATTAACCTGATCAAGTGTAATCTTAACTAGAGAACTCACTGCCAGTCTCTGGAGCTATAAATTGTTTGGTAGCTCTGGTCTATGTGTCTATGATCCTTTTTGAGTTACTAAAGTGGCTTGTATATTGTCTCCAGTGTCGATGGCTGAGTCACAGGAGGCAGCCACAAGGATAAAAGTTTGTTTGGTACATTCCAGTGATTATAGAAGCACTATTCACAATAGCCAATATATGGAATTAAACTAACTGTCCATCAACAGGCAAATTGATGAAAAAAATGTGTATATCTATAAATATAATAGCATACTAATCACCATTAAAAATAATGATTTTCTGTATTTAAAACAACATGGATGAGCCTGGAATACATTATAGTAAATAAAACAAACCCAACACAAAAATGTAAAGAACGGGGAACCAGCAGTTAGCGTAATGGCTATGTTGCTGGACTCTCACATAGTCGACCGCGGTTCGCGTCTTGGACCCGGTGGCTTAAAACTCACGCAGGGCGCGTGTGCGTGCGTGCCCAAGATCCTAAGAGGAGAATGGAGGAGAAGGGATTGCGGCGTGACCATCCCCCTGGGGGGTGATTTCTTGCTTTCTGTCTCTATGTCTCTCTCTGTCTGTCTGGCGAGCACACGCACCCTATAGCGAAAACCTCTCAGAAAAAAAAAATGTAAAGAACGTGTTTTTAACACATGTGGCAACTTATTTTAGTTGTCAAAAGAGAAGTTAAGAAGGCAATAATTTTAACTGCAGGCTGGAAAAGAATGGGGGGAGGGATAAAGAAATATCAGTAAAAGGATACAAAATAAAATTACAGTTAGATAAGAGAAAGAAGTTCGAATGTCCTACATTACAGTAGGGCAACAATGGGCAATGCTAATTCGCTTATATATCAAAATCCCTTAAAGAGAGAGTTTCAAATGTTCCCCCTTATACACACACAAAATTGAGGTGATTCATATGCTAATTACCATGATTTAATCATTATACTTTGGATTCCTATACTGGAAATCACACTATAATCCATTAGTATGCACAACTATAGTTGTAAATTAAAATACTACTACTACAAAAGGACACGCCCATTGCTGGGTGGCTAAGGCAGTGGGATTCCTCATGGCTGACTTATGTAGTTCAAGTCCTAGACCAAGTGACTTGAAATACATGCTGAGCACCTGTGTGTGGTTGTCCAAAATCCCCAAAGTAGATGAGATTGTGGTGGGACTATTCCCCATGGACAGTGCTTTCTCACTTTCTTTCTCTCTGTCTCTTTCCAGTGAGCACACATACTCTCTGGCAAAATTTAAAAAAAAAAAAAACAACAATAATAAAAAAGGTTGGGGTTCAGTCTTATTCTTTAACATGTGGATAGCCAATTGTCCCAGCAACATTTGTTAATGATGCTACTCTTTAATAATTGAATGTTCTTCAGTAGAACTTTGCTTAATTTACTTGTTTCATTTTCTTTTTACACATATCTAAGTATATTGTTCTTTGGTAAAAAAGAGTCCTTTGGGTATTTAGTCTCCTGCTTCACTACTATCATCACCAACAAAATGTCAACTACTTATCTATGGAATTAAAAATATTACTGCTATGCTTGAACTTAAGGGAAAATATAAACAAAATAAATAAATGACTTGAGATATTCTAAAACCTTTTTTTTTATATTTAGGGCTTTTTGTGAATTACCTTTTGACTCAGAGTCATTGATGTGCATTTTCTTGCATACTGTTGGTCTCTCTGCTGTTAAGGACCATGGTGATGAACATTTCATTAAAGAGTGCTCTGCCATTGTCTCTGGAATATTCTTCTGAAACACTGACATACATTAAACAAATTTGAACTGATGTTGTCTTAGTCAATGGAAGTATCAACAGAAAGTTTTCAGATCTCAACTTGGAGTTAGTTTTCTTCCTCAACTGCCATTACATGACTTTTTGACTGAAATTTAGCTGTATTACAGCTTTGCCACTAGGAATGTGATCACATTTGCCCACAAGTAAGCCTACAGTTTTGCCCTCTGGTAAGTTGACTCCTTGAAGAAATACATGAGAATCTGTACCCTTATAGCATATAAAATGTTCCTCTCTCTCCCTATGACAGAATAATTCATCTATGGTCACAGATAACATGCTTGTCATAAGACTTGTTTTGGCTCATGGAAATTAAAGATGTCACTATGTGGTAGGAAAAAAGTAAAAATTAATAAATAAAGTTAAAAAGTGAAGGACAGAGTCATTCTGTTTCCCCCTACCATCTCTTAAGAACAATATGCCTTGGGACCAGCAGTTGGCATAATGGCTATGTTGCTGAACTCCCATGTAATCGACCATATAGTTTGAGTCCTGGACCCTGGGGCTTAAACTCATGCCTGGCATGTGTGTGTGCATACTCAAGATCCCAAGAGGAGAATGGAGGAGAAGGGATTGCAGCATGGCCATCCCTCCTGTGGGGTGATTTCTCACTTTCTATCTCTCTGTCTCATTCTGTCTTTCTGGCAAGCACATGCACCTGATAGAAAAAACAACCTTTCAAAAAACAAAAAGAGCAACATGTCTTATATAAACATGCCTTATATAGGGGCTGCTCCCTTAACCTGGTTTCTGGAAATAAAGACAAGATAGGTTGTATTCAAAATTAACCATTACAAACATGTAATGTTAGTGAAACATAAAATCATAAGCCACTGAGGATTTTTAGTTTTTTGTTATTGCAGCACAATTTAGCTTAACCTGACTAATAAAATTCTATAAACACAGGTATTTGAAATTACAATTGTGATATAGTCTACTTGCTCCCTTAAAGGACTCCTGAGTTCTGTAGGATTTCCTGAAAATAACCAATGAGAAAATGGTTGATGATTAGTCTTCCTCCATATTCAATTCAAGTTTAGGCTATTTCTGGTAAGTTACAGTAAATAGAGAGCAGCTTACCTAAGGTGCATTTAAACTGAGTTACTCTGAGCTACTTAGAAACTCACTTAGCACAGTTTGTACGTGTGAATGAGTCATAGCCCAGTTGCTAGGCTCCTCCATTTATACTGTATTCTGGTGAAATGCCCTATATATATAGGGTCAGAAAACATTTTTGACACTGGAGCTGACTCCATGCTTTGTAAGAGTTCTCAGTAAGGAAGGAATGGGTTAGGGAAGGGAAGAGATGAGGAAGATGTTGCAGCTCTAAAGGATTTACTAATAGTTTTATTTTATCTTTGTAATTAAAGTTGGCTCATGGTGAAAGTGTTAATATATAGACAATGAACAACAGGCAGACTGAGATAGAACTGAAAAACTTTATTTTGGTTTTTTCTTTTTTATATTCCATTTCTCTTCAAAGCAAGAAATCCATCATTGATACTCAGAGTTCTACCAGAAAAGTGACTGAATTCAAAATGTATTATTCATCCAACTGCAGTTAAACAGTCTGATGGATTCAACAACTTGCCACAGACTTTCAAAGAATACATGCTGTTATTTCCTCCTAGGATGACTTTATCAGAACATTGACTACAGGAATTTTCAATATACTTTAGCAAAAATATATGACTTTGACTGTGTTTGTAGGTAAACTGAAGACTTCCTCTAAAATGTGATGCCCATTGGTTACTAGAAAGAATGCCCATGATGAAGGCTGCTATGAAGCAGGTCATGGTCCCTACCATCAGAGCCCTCAGTACCCCTGAGGCAATGTCACACTTTCTGGAAGAAACAATGGATGTGAGTCTACTGATCACTGTTTCTAGGTAACCAGTATTGACAAAACCACAGAAAGCATGAGTGGTCATGGTCTCAGAATTAATCCACATACACTCATCCACACCATTCACAAATGAGTTCAGCCACTTTTCTCAGAATGATCAATTTTGAGGAGTATTTGTTAGCCAAAAATTAATTGAAGAATTTCTTAAAACTTATGAGTCTGGAACCAGCAGATGACATAATGCTTATGTATCTGGACTCACATATCATTGACCATGGTTCAAATCCTGACCAGGTGGCTTAAAACTCATGCTGAGAACATGTGTGTGCATGCCCAAGATCCCAAGAGGAGAATGGAAATGAAGAAGGGATTAAGGCATGACCTTCTCACCTGGGGCATGATTTCTTGCTTTCTGTTTCTCTGTCATACTCTGTCACTCTGGTGTAGGAGAGTTCCCTTTTCTCCACAGCCTTGCCAGCACTTATCAGTCTTCATATTTTTAATCTTAGAGATTCTGATTGGTGTTAAGTGGTATCTCATTCTGGTTCTGATTTGCATCTTCCTTATGAAAAGGAATGTTGAGCATTTTTCCCCATGCTTTATGGCTTTTTGAATGTCTTTCTTGGAGAGCTGTGTGTTCAGCTCATTTGCCCATCTTAATTGAACTGATTTTATTTTTGCAGGTAAGCCACTTGAGTTCCCTTTATATACAAGTTATCAGTCCCTTATCTGAGGTAGAGTTTGCAATTATATTCTCCCATTCCAAGGGTTGTCACTTCACTCTAATTATTATTTCTTTTTCTAAACAGAAGATTTTTAACCTGATATAATCCCACTTGCCTAGTTTCAGGACTGTAGCTTGTGATTTGGGGGTCTTATTTAAGAAGTCTGTGAAGTCTCCAAGAGTTTCATTTGAGTTTCCCACAATTAGAAGTCTTAGGTATAGATTTTTTTTTTTATCCATTTTGAGTTTATAAAAATAAACTCAAAAGATGAGACATAGGGAACTTATTTTTCTGCAGTTGTATGTCCAGTTTTTCCAGCACCATTTGCTAAAGAGATTTTCTTTTCCTCTTTGGGTTGTCTTTGTCTTTTGTCATAAAGAGTTGATTTTATCTTTTGGTGTTTAGGTCTGGGTTCTCTATTTCTGTTGCATTAGTCTGCATGCCTGTTTTTATGTCAGTACCATGCTGCTTTGATTATCACAGCTTTGTAATACATTTTGGGATCAGGGAGTAAGATGCCTCCTACTTTACTCTTTTTGAGCAGTATTGTTTTGGCAATACAGTGACTTTTATGAGTCAAGACAAATTTTGAGATTGTTTTTTCTAATTCTGTGAAGAACATATTTAGCCAATTCATTGAAATTGCAATAAGTTTACAAATTAATTTAGGTAGAGTTGGCATTTTCATAATTGCTATATTAATTTTTCTATTCCTACAATGTGAGTATTTTTCTACTTTTTTATATCATTTTCAATTTCTTATTTTTAGTTTCCATTTTTCTTTTATTAGTCTTTCACTTCTTTGGTTGGGTTTATTCATAGATATATTTTTCATGGCTATTGTAAATGAGATTTTTTTTTTTCAATTCTACCTCAGTCTGTTCATTGTTGTTGAATATAAAGGCTATTGATTTGTGTATGTTAATTTTGTATTCTGCCACTTTACCATGTTCATTTTATCACTTTCAGGAGTTTTTTGTGGATTCTTTTGTGTTTTCTATGTATATACTCATGACATCTACAAGTAGAGATAATTTCACTTTTCCTTCCTCCATTTGAATGCCTTTTATTTTATTCTCTTGTTTGATTGGCTAGAACTTCCAGTGCTATATTGAAAAGGAGCAGAGAAAGTGGGCAACTTTTTATTTTGTTGACAAATCCTCTTCTATGATAATTTTCCTGAGAGTCTTACTAATAAAGAGATATTGTATTTTATTGAATGCTTTTTCTGCATTGATTGATATGATAATACAGTTTTTATCTTTCCCTCTGTTAATGTGAGGCATTACATTTATTGTTCTGCATATGTTGAACCATCCTTGCATCCCTAGAATAAAACCTATCTTGTCACAGTATACAAAATTTTTAATGTATTTTTCGGATACAACATGCTAGTATCATGTTGAAGATTTTTATTTTTATTTCATCAGGGATATTGATCTGTAGGGTTTTTTTTTTTTTTTTTTTTTGATAGGTCCTTGTCTGTTTAGGGGATCAGGTTAATGATAACGTCATAGAATGAATTTGGGAGGTTTCCTTCCTTTTGGTTCTTTAGAAATAGTTTGAATAGAATGGGAGTTAGCTCTTCTTTAAAATTCAGAAATCAGAATTGAAATCATCTGGACTTGGTTAATTTCATTATTTGTTATTGATCTATTCAGACTTTCTATGTCTTCCTGATTCATTCTTGTTATATTACGTGTCCAGAAATTTCTCCATCACATCCAGGTTTATTGTTTGTTGACATACAGTCACTCATAATATTTGCTTCTGATGTTTTGTATTTCTGTTCTGCTGTTGTAATATTGCCTGTTTCCTTGTGGATTTGATTTATCTTGTTCCTTTCTCTGTTCTTAGTCTAGCTAATGGTATGTCACCTAGATTATCTTCTCTGAGAAGCAGATTTTGGTTCTATTTTATTTTTTCCTGTATAGTTGTTTTATTCTCTATTGCATTTATTTATGCTGTGATCTTTATTATTCCTCTTCTTCTTTCATTTTCAGTGTTTTATTGTTTGCTTGTTTTTCCAGTTCCCTAACATATGTTGTTAGCTTATCTATTTATCACCTTTCAATTTTTTTTTCTTGTCAGCACTAATTACTATAAACTTCCCTCTTATTACTATTTTCACTGTGTCCCATAAGTTATAAAAACTCATGTGCCATTTATCATTGGTTTCATTTCATCTTTTTATCTCAGTCTTAATTTCTTCAGTGGTTGCGAAGTCACTCAGGAGTAGGTTGTTTAGTTTCCATGTGTTTGTGTATTTACTATTTTCCACACAGTTAATTTTAATTCCATTGTGGTCAGAAAAGATGCTGGATATTGTTTCTCTACTTTTGAATTTGTAAAGGCTTATTTTGTGCTCTATTATGTGGTTTATCTTCAAAAACATTTCATGCAGGAGTGAGAATAATATATACGTTGTTGTATTTTGGTGGAAAGTTCTATAGATATCTGTGAAGTTCATTTTATTTTTTTAATTTATTTCATTTTATTTATTTTTTTGAGGGGGGCAGAGGTTTTTGCCATAGGGCGTGTGCACTCACCAGAAAGAGAGAGAGACAGAGAAATAGAAAGCCAAAAATCACCCTCCAGTTGGGCTGGCCACACCGCAATCTCTTCTCCTCCATTCTCCTCTCCGGATCTTGGGCATGCACGCACATGCACCCAACGTGAATTTAAGCCACCAGGTCCAGGACTCAAACCGCAGTCGACTACGTGGGAGTTCAGTGACATAGCCATTACGCTAACTGCTGGTCACAATAACATTAGTTTTTACTGTAAGATTTGCAAGTTAGTAAGTTCTAATATTAGAAATAAGGTATTATTACCATTACACTTCATTTGGGTAAATATGACTCTCAATATTTTCTCACTTTTTCCTGTTTATTTCATTTTCCTTCTGGCTTCTCTAGATCAGTTTTCCTACTTTATTCATAGTTACCAAAGAAACTAAGATTCTCGAGTCACCTTTATTCTCTTGGACTTCTCTGAATATCTGGATCTCAAGTTGCCAGTCTTCCTGGTACGTTTGAACATTGACATAGACACTATGCTGGAGAATCTGAGTATGACTGAGCATCAGGTCAATGAAAACTCCACATTATCATGTACTTTCTTCTCAGCTACTTGTCCTTTGTTGCTTTCTGTTACTCTACAGTAGTTATACCAAAACAGAAAATTTGACTGTTGGAGATAGAACCACCTCCTTCAAAGGATACATTATGTAACTCTTCTCTGCTTGCCTATTTGTGCTGACAGAAACTAAAATTTTAAGGAAAAAGATAGATCCTAAAATAAAGCAGTATTTCCTGAAAACTAAAGGTTCCAGTTTACCATAATCTGGGTAATAAAGAAATAAAGCTTATACATATCTTGAGACTTTCTTAGAAATAGCTCAAAATATTATACATGCTCATTAGACTTTTATTTAATGAACATTATATTGCTGATATATTTTGCTCCTTTACTTTCAATCAGTCATGTCCACATTTGGCATAAGAATAAGAACTGACTACAGGTGACTATACTTATTGGACACAAATCTTACACAACTTTGTCATATTAATCTATAAATATTTAGCATTTCAGATGTCTTGTTGTGATGTATTTTAATTTAAATTTCTATGCCTTATTTTACTATGTGGAAGTAAAATAGATTTTTGTGTAATTATTATGTGTTCTAAAGCCTTGCTAAACTCACTTTGGTGTTTTAGTAAGATTTTTATAGATTTTATAGAGCTTTCTTCACAAATAATAATGATGTCTTGATGTATTTTATTTATTTATATGCTTTATTAATTCCTTTTAGACTCCAACATAATAAGTCAATCTCCTACAACTATCTATGCTACTATCTATGATGTTAGGAGTTATTACATATATATATATACACTGTCTTTCAGATTGAGGAAGCTCCCTTCTAGTCTTCGACTGCACATAAAGCAGATATGCCTACTCTCATATTCTACAGGTGGTTTAGTCATTGCACTTAAGCAAGAAAAATAAAAGCATGCAATTTAAAAAGGAAAAATGAAAAGTTTCTATTTATAATCAATATTATAATTTGCATGCAAAATCTAAAGATACATGCAAAATTATATATTTTATACATTTTAAAATAAATTATATTTTTATATAATTGACATGAATGAGTGGTTAAAATTTAAATAATTTTTTGCAATAGTAGCAAATAGAATCAAAATAAAGCAATTTGAAGTAAAATAAACAAAATATTAAGAATAATAATACAATTAACAATCTTTAAGTACTCAGAGAAAAATCTGCAAAACATTGCTGAGAGAAATTTAAGTAGAGCTAAGCAAGAATGAGCAGATAGAGTAGTAATTATGTCACTGGACTCCCACATAGATTGTGATTTGATTCCTAGACCTGGCAGCTTGAAACTCAGGACAGGGCATGTGTATGCATGCCTAAGATTCCATGAGAGGAATGGGACCAAAGGGATTGCAGCATGGGGGTGATTTCTCACTTCCTAGCTCTCTGCTTCTCTTTGTCTCTCCAGTGCACGCATGTACCCTATAGCAAAAAAACTCTCTAACATTAAAAAAAGAACTAAATAACTAGAGAGATGTATCAGTCTGAGTGATTGAAAGATTTATTATTATCATAAAATCTACTCTCCACAGTTAATCTATAGATTCAGTACAATTTCAATCAAAAATCCCAAGTTGTTTGAAGAAATTGACAAGTTGATCCCCAAAAAGTTTAGAAATACAGTGAGTAAAATATCAAAAATATTTTTAAAATAATATAATTTAAAAAATGAAAGATTTAGTGTAAAGCAGTAGGGAACAAACGACTGTGGTATTTTGCACAAAGACAAAGTATAATAGAATAAAATGAAATGAGATTCTGATATAAACCAAGTCACATGTGATCAATTGAGACTTAAGAAAATCCTTTCCTGAGAAAACTAGATAATTAAACCGAGAAAGGTAAGTTCATCTCCTGACTCACAAGATACATATCAATTATGTATTCAATTACAAATTGAATCAAGTGTAAGAACTTGACACATCATTGCCTCAGAAGAAAGCATAGAAAACTACATGACAATAGACAAATGAGACTTTATCAAAAATTATAAGATATTTATTGAAAGATAAAATTTAAAAACTGAAGAGGTAACCCAGGTGAGAAATAAATATCTATAAACTGGGAGTATATATTAATTTATAGAATGGGCAATTACTCATAACAATGTACATTAAAATTAAAATTGTATTTGTTTATTTATTCTATGAGCAAGAAAGACAGGGAGAGAGACAGAAAGAGAGCACACTCAACAGGGATTTGGTGTGATCTACCTGCGGCTTCATTCAATCACAGAACATTTATGCCTGGCATAACCAGGGAGGTCTCCAAGGCCCCAACCCTAAACTTTTCCATAAGTCTAGGTTTTTTTGTTTTTGCTTTTGTTTTGTTTCTTGTTTTCGCTATAGAGGTGTGCTTGTCAGAGAGAAGAAGAGAGGAAAGGGAAGTGAAAAATTACCCCTGGAGGGGCGGGGCCACTTTACAATTTCTTCTATTCCATTCTTCTCTCACAATTTTTGGCTTCCATGCTCAAGCGCCAGAATAATTTTTAATTCTTTGGGTCCAGGATTCAAATCACACAATTGGCCATGTGGGATATAGCTGCCTCAGCCTCCAGCCATCTGCTGGCCCAATATATGTCTGTTTTTTTGTTTGTTTGCTTTGTTGTTGTTGTTGTTGTTTTGTTTTGTTTTCCCTACTGTGTTGTAGAATTTTCTTGTATATTTTGGATACTAACTCCAAATAAAATTTTTTCTCCTTTTTTATTGGTCGTCTTTTTCACTTTATGCATTTGTGGTGCAGCTTTTTAGTTTGATATACTCCCACTTTCCTATTTTCTCTTATTGCTTGTTTTTGGATGTTATATTCCATAAATAATCATCAATGACAAGGTCATGAAGTTTTTCACTATTTCCCTCTAGGAATTTTACAGTTTAGGTCTACATTTTAATCTTTTATTCATTTTGAGTTGATTTTTGTATTTGTTGTAATATGAGGGTTCAGTTTCATCCCTTTGCATGTAGTCATCTAGATTTCCTCACATTATTTGAAGAGAATATCCTTTTCCCCATTGTGTATTCTTAACACCTTTGCTGATTGTTAATTGACTAAATATGTGTAGATTATCTCTGGGCTTCCTATTGTAGTCCAGTGATATATATGTCTTCTTTTATGTAAGCAGCACATCATTTTAATTATCGTAGCTTTATAATATATTTGAAAGTCAAGAAGAGTGATGGATTCAGCTTTATTCTTTTTGAAGTTTGCTTTGGCTTTTGAGATCATTTCTGGACATATTTGAATTTTATGATTTTTTTTTTTATTTCCAAAATACTTTTGGAAGTTTAAAGAACATTGTATTGAATCTGTGGATATATTGGAGTAGTATGAATATTTTAACAATATTAACTCTTCTAATACATGAACATGTGAAGCACAAAGGTAGTAGAATAAAAGGAAATATAACAAAAATTATTGAGATAGAGAATAGATAAACAATAGGCATAAAATCAATGAAACACTGAGGTTTGTGTATTTTGTTTTTAATGAGAAAGAGTGATAGAGAGAGAGAGAACATGAGTAGGAGGGATGTAAAAGAAAGGTGTGTTTGACACATCCTCAACATACTGCGATCCTCCTGCCCCAGCTTACCAGTTGGAAAGGACTATAGGTTCCCTGCCATCGCACCTGCCACCAATTTAGACTGGCCCAAGATCTGAATCTAGGCCTTTCATGTGACTCCAGCATTGTCCAGTGCCACCCTACCATTTGCACTACTATAACTGAGTCGTGTTTGATCTTATTTTATTTTTTAAAGGAGAAACTTTTTTAAAAATAGAGAGGATTAAAATATATAGAAGACTGAGAATATATTAGGAATTAGATGATACACTACAACTGATGCCACACAAATATTTTAAAAATCATAAATGACTTCTATATACACTTATATGCCAATAAGTAATAGATAAATTAAATGAAAAAAATAGATAAATTCTTAAAAACATACAGCCTACTATGAATTTATCGTGAGACAACAGAAAATCAGAAAAATACAAAGGATCTTCAAAAAGTGATTGGAAAATATATATAACAAAAAATGATGCATGGGCTGGAAATGTTATTTGTGCAAAATGGATTTAGACTTATAATTTTATTGTTACATGACCTTTTTTAAGTTTCCTTGTACATCATTGTTAACTGTAGGCACCCTACTGTGAAATAGATCACCAAGACCTGTCCGTATCTATAGCTTTGTAACCTTTGACCAACCTTCTTCCAGCCCCTAGTCTAAGCTACTCTTTTTCTCCTTGGAAAACTCAATTCTATTCTCTACTTCTATGAGATCAATTTCTTTTAGAATTCACAAATGAATGAGAACATCTGGTGTTTGTCTTTCTGTGCTTGGCCTATTTTATTAACAAAAATGATCTTGAATGTCCTACCATAAAAAAATGATAAATATTTGTGATGATGGTTCAACTTGATTGTGATACGCTGTATACATGTATTGGAAACATCACTCTTCACCTTGTAAATATGTAGGATTACTATGCAGAAATTTAAAAAATAGAAATGATAAAAAAATCTAAGTAGATCAAAAACTAATAACGAGATTCAATTATTAATCAAAACTTCCCAACTACAAAATGTCTAGGACAAAATGACTTAACTGGTGAATCCTACCCCAAACGCAAAGAAGCATTAAAACCAATCGTTCCTTAACTCTCCCAGAAACCCAAGAGGGAACATTTGAGACTTATTTTATAAGACCAGTACTACACCAGTGACAAAGTCAGACAATGACAGCACAGACAAAGATAACTACAGGCCAATATCCCAGATGAACATAGATCTATAATATATTACTTTCTTTTCATTTTATCTGTTGCTCTTCATGTGTATTTATTATGAAATTTGTGAATATCTCTCTTGTCCTTGATTTCCTGGGTACCATGTGAAGTCATCCTTAATGAAATGAGCTTTTCTCGAGACATTTTTACAGTCATTACATTCTTGACTATTTGCCATTTACAAAATGGAACTATATGGCCAGCCCCATAGTGCAGTGGTTAAGCACTGTGTGCAAAGAAACAGATTCCATATGGTCAAAAGCAGTTTCAATCCTATCCCTGGTGATTTGAAACCTTTCTGGGCACAGGTTCATATGTGCCCCAAATCTAACCAGGTTGAAGAATTAGAGGAAAGCAATTGTGGTATGACCATACCTCATTTAGGCGGTTGATCTCTCTCGCTCCTTCACTCTTCTCTCTCTGGTGAGTGCACACATCCTTTGAAACAAGAAATATAGTAAAATGAAATAGAACTGTTACCTCAGATGCACAATGTTAACGGTGCACCACCAGTTGAAAGCAACCTGGATCTCTGCATTGCTACAAGGATCACAGCTGGCAAATGTTCAGGAACATACATTGGATATCGTAATGGGGAGAAATAAGCTCTTATTATGCCAAGACACTGACTTTCTATTTTAAACATTTTTTTGATTATTTTAATTTTATTATTATTATTTTTTAATTTGTTATAGGGCACATGAACTTGTGAGAGAGAGAGAGAGAGAGAGAAAGTGAGAAAGCAAATTGCCAGGTCCAGGACATGAACCAATGGTATAAATAAAAAAGTTTATAATACATTGCTAACTAACAAAGCAAAAATAATGTATTAATAGCATTGTTTAGCCAGCACTATATTTACCAAATACTAACATAAATATATTTTCATGGGAAAATAAATAAAAAATAAATTTCTCATGGATTAATAATGACTCCATCAGGGCTATTGTTTTATAGGCAATTCTTTTTATTTTCACATTTCTTTATTGGATACTCATATAAAGTCAAGATATAGTCAGTATTAAAATTAATTGGGTAAAATTAATAGTACAAATATTTCTGGACTTTAGAAAAACTATATGCAATGAGATACCACACGGGTTAGTGTTCCAGGTAATTGCTCAAATTGTAGCATCCAAAGCAGTCATACATCAGTGCTATTCCCTAGTGTCCAGGCTTATGCATACATTAGTGATCAGTGTGGTGCCAGGATTTGACTTTTAGGCAGAATCTTGTCTCTGTAATCTTGAAGTTTTCTTAACAGGTTGTAAAGAAGGGTAACATATGGGACCAGCAGTTAGCGTAATGGCTATGTGGCTGGGCTCCCATGTAGTCGACCGCAGTTCAAGTCCCGGACCCGGTGACTTAAACTCACGCTGGCCAGATCCTGAGAGGAGAATGGAGGAGAAGGGATTGCTGCATGGCCATCCCCCCTGGGGGGTGATTTCTCACTTTCTGTCTCTTTGTCTCTCTCTGTTTCTCTGGCGAGTGCACACACCCTATAGCAAAAAACTCTCCAAAAAAAAAAAAAAAAAAAAAGAAAGAAAGAAAGGTAACATATGACATATTTAATGAAATCAACTGTGGACTCCTACTACTGTTTCCAGATCCTTCTCTATTAATTAAATACTAGCTAGGAGTATTCTTGGAGTTCTTTAATCTTTGGACAAGATTCTTCTGTAAATGAATCACCCAAATGCTTCTGTATTTAGGTAAGTTAACTTACTTCTTTTATTTTGTACTAAAAAAAAATTAAGATCTCATAAATCTCTTCAGAAGATAAATACATGTAGTCTGAAGTGCCCCCAAATCTACTGAGTTCACATGGAAGTAGACATGCGGTATTAGATATTGATTCTTTCTTTCTTTCAAATAATACACACCTCAGTTTTCTCATTGGGTATCCTCTATACATTCGACAATATAATCAACATTGTGGCAAATAGAGAATAATAATAATAAAATAAACTTATTGTCTAACCTCCTATAATTTGGAGTCATAAATGACAGTAACATATCTGTAAATGACAGAATGAAGCTTATGATAACTGTGAGATTTATAAGTTAATTTTTGCATGTATTCAGAAAATATAAAGAAAGGAGGTTATGAGACATTTTTATAATAGTGGGTACTAAAATAAAACACAAGATTAAATTTAAGTTGGAAAAATAAGCTTTATGCTAATGAACATGTGCTATGTAACTGCTCATTAATTCCACCATGACTATGTATCAATCTGATGTGATTGTATTGAACCTGTCCAGTTTTTGAAAAGTCAGGCTGAACAAAGTAGATTTCAAGCATCTGTTAATTAAAAAGAAAAACAAAAACATTGGAGCAACTAGCAAATGGAATGATGGTTACATGGCCGGAGTCTCACGGAGTTGACCCGAGTCCTGGAGCCAGCGGCTTAAAACTGATGCCACATATGTGTGTGCATGCTTGCCCAAAATCCTGAGAAGAGAATGGAGAGGAATGGATTGTGGCATGGCCATCCCCCCTAGGGGGTGATTTCTTGCTTTCTGTATCTCTGTCTCTAAGGCGAGTACATGCAGCCTATAGCAAAAATCTCTCAATAAACAAAACAAAATGAAACAAAAGAAAAACACTCACTTGGAATCTTTAATGCTGTCAACTATCAGATTAATATGATTATGAAAAATAATCAAGTTGAAGAGGTTTGGGACCAGCAGTTAGCATAATGGCTGTCGCTGGACTCCCATGTAGTTGACCGCGGTTCTCGTCCGGGACCCGGTGGCTTAAAACTCATGCCAGGCGCGTGTGCGTGTGTGCCCAAGATCCCCAGAGGAGAACGGAGGAGAAGGGATTGCAGCGTGGCCATCCCCCCTGGGGGGTGATTTCTCGCTTTCTGTCTCTCTGTCTCTCTCTGTCTTTGTGGTGAGCGTATGCGCGCTATCGCAAAAACCTCTCCAAAATAAAAAGAAAAGAGGTTTGGCTAAGAAGTATGGTCACAATCTTGCTTTGTAGTGCTGAAGTGTTATAAATGATTGCTGAACATGAATTGTTGAGTAATTGGTCTTTTGGGAAGTTACTTTTCCTGAAGGTACAATCCTATGTGAACAGAAAAAATATATATATATATTGTAGTGTGATAATAGAACAAATAGGAGAAAAGCAAAACCACAGCTGTGATTTTTAGACTTTGTGCTCAAATGAAATCTCTCATGTGAGCTCAAGAAGAAAGCTTTCCATTTTATTCCTAAGTATGCCCACCTGTTGATAGTTCTCCATGCTTTTCTTAAGGAATTACTTATTCAACATTATTATTATTACTATTATTAATGTTTAGTTTGACCAGAGGGAGACAGAATGAAAGGGAGAGAGCGAGAGAAAATGAGAAAGCAAGCCTTTAGGTCTGGATCTCAAACTGCAATTAGAAGTGTGGGAGTCCAGGGCCTCAACCACTGTACCACCTGCTGGTCCATAGCTGTCTATGCCTATAATAAAGCCTGATTTTCACACCTATTATAAGTTTGAAACCACATAATCATCATAATTCTAATAAATACAATCTGATATATAATCTATTATACACACTCACTCACATATATATATATATATATATATATATATGACAATGTCTTGTACCCTCTGAGTCTTTAGCAAAGTTTCTGCTTCCATTTTCATATTTTAGTGACTGAAATTTTATATTATTAATATTCTCATTTTATTTAAGAGAAAATCTTTAATGGCATCAGAAAAAATGGTATTCTGTTTGAGCTGGGTCTCGAGACTGACAGTCTCAACAAAGCTTTATTTGATGCAAAATGACAGAATTATTGTTGCTACAGTCCAAAATTTATGGTCATATTCCAGGACGTTAATAGTTGTCATTGTTCATTGCTGACTTACCTTCTGAAACTTGCCACATAAGAACATGAAGAGATTTTTATTTAATATTATTTCATCTCTTTTATCATTATAGGAACATTACACATTTTTTTGTAATCACATTTTAATAGACAACATAATATGCCATATGACCATATCAATATGAATAAAAAAAGAATCGGTATATTACTCTTTTTTTGGAGAGGTTTTTACTATAGGGTGTGTGCGCTCACCAGAGAGACAGAGAGACAGAAAGCAAGAAATCAACCCCCGGGGTGATGGCCACACCCTACAATCCCTTTTTCTCCATTCTCCTCTCAAGATCTTGGGTACACATAGACACAAGTCCGGCATGAGTTTAAGCTACCGGGTCCAGGACTCAAACTGTGGTCGATCGACTACATGGGAGTCCAGTGACGTAGCCAGCCATTAAGTCATCTGTTGGTCCCAAGAATCTATATATTACTACACCAGAGTTCCATAATGTGTTGAGCTATTTAGTTAGTAGAAGGAGTATGCCAAAAATAATCATAAATTAAATACACGTTAGATTCATTATTTTAGAGGATGTTTACATTTTATATTTTTTTGACACATCCATGTTAATGTTACCTTAACTTAAAAGGTGAGGTAGAGAAGAAACTGTAGAAATTTATATTTATTTCCTCTAAGAGAAGTAGTTTTTCTAATTTCAGATTGATGTAAAGAGTTTGACTAGTGGGACCAGCAGTTAGCGTAATGGCTATGTTGCTGGACTCCCATGTAGTCGACCACGGTTTGCGTTGCGGACCCGGTGGCTTTCTGTCTCTCTGTCTCTCTCTGTCTGTCTGGCGAGCGCACACACCCTATATCAAAAAAAAGAAAAGAAAGAAAAGAAAAAGAAAAAGAAGAAAAAAGAGTTCGACTAGTTCTTCACATGAAGTCAGCTGTCTAGGTAATAGTCTAATTATTTAAGTATGACAGGATATACTATGTTTTTATTATTCCTACTATTCCTTCTGTCCTAATTTTGTTTTTAATATTGTTACACTCCCAATTTTATTTTTTTATTATTCCATTCATGAAAGAAACTATATTTACTGTGTAACTGTTACTTGAATGAATGCTAACTTTTGAAATAATCTAATGTTGGAAACCTAGTATTTTCAGCAATACTGTAAATAGAGAAGCACTGTGCTTCATAATGTTCCTTTCTGTTTTTTCTTAATTGCAAATATTGCTTATCATTTCTCTATATAAACTTTCATATTATGTTCATAGGATCCCAGAAAATCAGAGTGCTGAAGTCACCTTCATCCTCTTGGGCTTCTCAGAATATCCAGACCTCCAGGTGCCCTTGTTCCTGGTCTTCCTGACCACCTACACAGTCACAGTGCTGGGGAACTTGGGCATGATCGTCATCATCAGGATGAATGCCAAACTCCACACCCCCATGTACTTTTTCTTAGCCACTTGTCCTTTGTTGATTTCTGTCACTCTACAGTAGTGGCAACCAAACTCCTAGAAAACTTAGTTGTGAAAGAACCATCTCCTTCACAGGATGTATCTCCCAATTCTTCTTTGTGTGTGCATCTATGGTGACAATATTCATGTTGGCAGTGATGGCCTATCACCGATTTGTGGCCATTTGTAACCTTCTGCTTTATAGGGTAGTCATGTCTCAGAGGCTCTGCTCCTTGTTGGTGGGTGTGTCATACTCTTGGAGTATTGTCTTTTCTTTAAACATACACATTTTTGCTGACCTTACCTTTGTGGGACTAACTTCATAAATAACTTTGTCTGTGGGCATGCTGCCACTGTTGCTATGTCTTGCTCTGACCCCTACATTAGCCAGAAGATCATTTTAGTCTCTGCCACATTCAACGAAATAAGCAGCCTGATGATCATTCTAACTTCCTACATTTTCATTTTTGTCACTGTCATAAAAATGCCTTCAGCTGGGGGGAGCCAGGAAGCTTTTTCCACATGTGCCTCCCACCTGATGGCCATTACCATTTTCCATAGTACCATTGTTTTTCTCCACTGTGTTCCTAACTCCAAAAGTTCATGGTTTATGGTGAAGGTGACCTCTGTCTTTTACACAGTGGTCATCCCCATGCTTAATCCTCTGATCTACAGTCTCAGGAACAAAGATGTGAAGGAGACGGTCAGGAAGTTAGTCAAAATCTAATTATGTTATACATTATAGTAGTAGAACTATGAATTATTTACTTTTAGGAGCATTGATACAATTGTTCAATAACAAACCAGTACATGTTTCTAGTAGCCCTTCGATTAACATTCTGATATCTGTTCCTCTTTATAATTTAGTAATAAAACTTTAAAATGACAAATAATACCACAGATAAAATTCCAGACTACTTACATTAGTCTTTGGTTTATATATTTGTAAACCAGAGGTTTATATACTTTTATACTTTATCGGACTATTACACAAGTTAACTTTCAAGTTCTAGTCAAGTCTTGAGAAGCATGCAAATTTTGAGAGAATCCGTTTATGATTTACACTGAGTAAATTTATCTCATAATATAAAATTAGTATATTTAGTGCTATTCAGTAAAAACACTAAATATCTAAAAATATTTATATTTAATTGTACATGTATCATCTCAACATTGGAAGATTTCAGGCCAAACACACAAATAGGAATTATACCTTTCTTACAACGTCCGGAATTTGGTATAGTTAAATGATATTTGTTTTTCATTTCCTAATGATCATTAGTTAAGTGGAGCATTTTTTTCAGGTACTTGTCCATTTGTATGTCTTCTTTTGTGAAATGTATGTTCCAATGGCTGCTCTAGTTAAATAAAATTATATAATTTTTTTCTGAGAGTTTGTTCAGTTTCTTGTATGTTATTCATTCTTTGTTGTATTTTACAGTTTGCAAATATTTTATCCCATTTTGTACAGGTTGTCTGTTTATTTTATTAATTTTTTCTGGGGATGAGAAACAAATTTTTTTTGTTTGACATAATTCCATTTGTCTAATTTTTGTTTTTTGGGGGGTAAGTTTTCTTCCTTTGGAATTTTGCTATAGGGTATGTGCACTCTCTGGAGAAAGACAGAGTGACAGGGAAAGAGAGAGAGAGAGAGAGAAAGTGAAAAATTATCCCCTAGGAGAATGACCATTCTCCTCCCAGAATTTTGGGTATGCATGGACACATACCCAGCGTGATTCTCAATCCACTGCATCCATTACTCAAACCACAGAGTCAGCCAAGTGGGATCCAGAACCTTAACCACCACGCCACCTGCTGGCCCCCAGATTTTTTTTATTTTATAGTCTCTGCTTTCGTTGTCTTATCTCAACTTTTTAACCAAAACAATGACTTGAGTTATTTCCTCTACATTTTCTTCTAGTAATTTCATAGTTCCAAGTCTTATATATAATCCTTTTTATCCATTTCAAATTGATTTTTCTATATAAGAAGAGATAAGAATCTAGTTTCTTTCTTCTGCATATGAATTTTCTCAGCACCTTTTATTGAATAAATGATTACTTCACCCAATGAATATTCTTGGCATCTTTACTAAAAATCAGTTGATTATATGTATGTGGACTTATTCTGTTTCACTGGTCTATAAGCCATATGATCCAGTAATATCATTATTGGGCATATATCCAAAGGAAAGAAAATATATATATTCTATACTCCAATAATGTGGGACCATGGCCATCCCCCCAGGGGGTGATTTCTCGCTTTCTGTCTCTGTCTGTCTGGCAAGCGCACGCGCCCTATAGCAAAAAAACTCTCAAAAAAAAAAAAAGAGTAGACTAGTGATGACTAACAACTGGGAAGGGTAAATAGAGGAGGAGGAGAGATAATGCTGCTTTATAGATGTAAGTTATAGTAAGATAATAGGAATAAGTTCTAGTGTGCTATTGTTTATTGGGGTTCCTATAGTTAACATAAATTTATTGCATATTTCAAGATAGCTAAAAGGGAGGATTTTGAATGTTCACATCCCAAGGCAATAATAAATATGTAAAATACTGAGTATGCAAGTTATCACAATTTCATCATTTTTATTGTACTTGTATGCTGAAAAATCACTTTGTTGCCCGTAAATATATAAACTTATCATGTTTCAATTAAACTAATAATAGAAAAAAACCCACAAAGTAAAGAAAGAAAATTTTTATTTTTTAATGTAAATTCTATTTTTTCTCTATAAACTAGAATAAGACAAAGGACTGTTTTGCAAATACGTGCCCATAATCCTAATTTTGTTATTTATGTTAATGTGGTTGTGCATTATTGATTATTTATTACATTTTTTAAGAGAGTTTTTTTTATAGGGCACTTGCACTCACTGGAGAGACAAGAAAGAGAGACAGAACGTGAGAAATATGAGATGACCAGGTCTCAATCTCTTCTCCAGCCTCCTCTTAGGACTTTGGGGATGCATGCACACAAGTCTGGCATGAGTTTGAAGCTGCTGGTTCCAGGACTCGAACTGTGGCCGACCATGTGGGAGTCCATCAAAGTAACCATTACACCTCTGCGGTCCCTATTCATTAAAATTTAATTGTGATAATTTTAGACTCAATTTGTAAGAAATAACAGAGAGATTCCAGTGATTGCTTACCTAGCTCCCCCATCATAATATAACAAAACCAAAGTATTGATACTGATATAATGCACAGATATTATTAGGCATCAGTTATGTGTTGAAGAAAAAAATGTATAATCCCAGGTAACACATAGCCATATCCAATTCTTCTGCGTCACTGACTTGACTACAGTTTCTCTGCTCATACTAGTTGAACCACTTGGGCATCAAGACTAGGCTAACTTGATCAACTAACCTCAGTCTACAAGCCTGTGCATAAGTCATTTTCCTTGGGTCATCCAGCTAATGGTCTTAGTTGTAAGCACTAGTATTAACTGAGGAAAATGGATATACAAATGTTCTAGGGCCTTAGAAAAATAATACACAACTAAAATTTCACATGAGACAGCATTAATCTAATTGCTCAGTTTGGACCACTCCCAAGACAATCTGTACTTCAGAGGAATTCTCTAGTCTCCAGATCCCCAAGGCTTGATGTATATATTTGAAACTTGAGTTTGGTCCTGGATTTAGTATTTAGATGAGATCTTGTCTCTGCCTCATCTGTGTTTTCTTAAGAGGTTGGGAAAAAATAATATGTAAAACATTTAATGAAATATGCTGAAACCATTTACTACTATTTCCAAGTCTGTTTCTATTAGTTAAACACAAATCCAGAGTACTGGAGTTCACTGATCTTAGTAAAGGATTCTTTGGCAAATGAATCAGTCAAGAGCCTCTGTTTTTAGGTGAGTTGATTCACTTATTTTATTTTATAATAGAAGAAAAATATAGAGTTCCTATACTATTTGCAGGATATAAACACCTGTGTAGAGAAAATGACCAAGATTTCAGTGAGTTTGACTAGGAAATTACATATTTGATTCTTTACTTCAAGTAATATTCACCCTGTTTGTTTCATTTAGTATGCACTGCATACCCAGTAATAGAATCAAAGTTTTGACAAATGGAGAATATTTAAAAAGAAAAAAAAAAGTCTTATCTTCAATCTTCCTAAAATTGCTGAGTGTTAGTGACAATAACAATCATACCTGTATATTAGACCCTGCAGTTTATGCTAATTTTGAATGATGAAAATTAACATGCATATAGACAAGAAATGAGAAATGTTTATTCTAATAGATGGTAAAATAAAACATAATTGTGAAGAAAAGATGTAAACATATTTTTAAGTAAATAAGCATGTGTTATTACTTGTTAAATTCCCCAGGACTAGGGAAGAAAGAGCATGTTTGTTGAAATGATATTGAATATTTATACCTGTCCAGTTTGGGAAAATCAGCATGACCAATGTAGATTTCATACTTTCATTAAAGAAAGACATTTGGGGGACCAGCAGATAGCCTAAGGATTATGTTGCTGAACTCCCACATGGTCAACCACAGTTCAAGTTCCAGATACAGTGGCTTGAAACTCATACTGGGCGTATTTGCATACATGCACAAAATCCTGAGAGGAGAATGGAGGAGAAGGGATTTGGTATGGCCACTCCCCTGGGGAGTGGGGTGGATTCTTGCTTTCTGTTTCTCTGTCTCTCTGGTGATCGCATGTGCCCTATAGCAAAAATCTCCCTATAAAAGAAAGAAAGAAAGAAAGAAAGAAAGAAAGAAAGAAAGAAAGAAAGAAAGAAAGAAAGAAAGAAAGAAAGAAAGAAAAGCATTTGCAATCTTTAAGGTCATTGTTAGTTTAAAATGATCATGGAAAATTAATAAAATATTACAGGAACTATTTTAAATTGAAGAAGTTTGGCTAGGAAACATGACCATATATAATTATGTATTGCTAAGACATTATAAATGATTGTTTCAGAAGAGCTGATGAAGTATTGCTGGGTTTTTTTCATATTTTTTATTTGTTTAACATACATTCCTCAGGCATTCATTGTTGCAGTTGTTCTATCTAGAATTAACAGGTAATCAATTAACATTGAAATAGATCTCTACCTAAATATTTCTTTTTGTCTAAGGTTTCAACTTAATTTAAAATGACAGAATGCATTTTTTCCCCCATAGAGTGCTTGCATTCACCAGAGACAGAGAAAGAGAGAGAGAGAGAGAGAGAGAGTGAAATGAGAAATCCCCTCCAGGGAGGATGGCCATTCTGCAATTTCTTCTCCTCCTTCTCTCTGTATTTTGGGCACACATGCACATGAACACAGCATGATTCTCAAGCTGCTGTGCCTGAGACTCAAAATGTGATGTTGCCACCAACTGGCCATAGACGTATTTTTGATACATCCCCAAATTTATTTCAGAACATGGGTGTCATTGTCACTAATCCCCCTTACACAATTGGTGCATTGGAAAGTAAACAGTTTTCATTAAATGTATTTTTAAAATATTTCTTTTAATTCACCAGAGAGAGACATAGAGTGCATGTACAAATAGGCTCCCGGCATGTTATTCAAGTTGCCAGGTCCAGACTTTGAACCATGCAGTCAGCCATGTGGGAAAACAGCTGCTTTAACCACCATAATCCTACATGGGTCACTTCAACTATTTTATCACAGTATAAACAGCACGTATTTTGTTGTGATAACATTTAAATAAATAATGTAATATGCTGTTGATAATATTTAACATTTTTCAAAATTAGTTCAACGCAAGTAAAATGTTCAGTGTTACTACAGTCCAATGTAGAATGTGTTGAGAATACTAGGCTATCATGACTGAAAAGAAAGATAACATACAATATTAAGTTTAGTATTTTAGAGAGATGTTAAACATTTTACCATTTTTAAACAAGATCTAAGCTAATTGTGTGAAGGCCTAAGAAGTAAGGCAGAGGAGCCATTGGTTGGCGTCATGGCTAAGGTGCTGTACATTCACATGGTCGGCCTCTGCTTGAGCCCTGGAACCTGTGGCTAGAAAATCACACCAGGTGTGTGTGTGTGTGTGTGTGTGTGTGTGTGTGTGCACGCATACCCAAAATACAGAAAGGAGAATGGAAGAGAAGGGATGGTAGAATGTTCATCCTCCCTGGGGGATGATTTCTCATTTTCCCTCTCAGTCTCTCCCCAGCGAGTACATGTATTCTTAAAAAAAAAAAAAAATAAGGCAAAGAAGAAACTGTTGAAACTTATGATAAGGATGTCCTTCAAGGAAGTATGCATGTCCCTAGTTGGTGACATAGTAATTGGGATGCTGGACTTCCTCATGGCCAATTGTGGTTTAAGTTCCAGACCTAGAGGCTTGAAAATTATGCAGGGTGCATGCATGTGCATACCAAAAATCCCAGGAGGAGAATGGAATTGAAGGGATTGCAAAGTAGTCACGGCATATATATATTTTTTTTCCTGATTGTCCAATCTTTTTTCTTATTCCATTCAGAAAAACAAAATAAAACAACAAAAACAAACAAACAAACAACTCCCTTACTGCGCAACTACTATACAAGTGAATATTAACTTTCAGAATAAAGTAACATTGGAAGCCTAAAATACTTCAACCATGCTCTACAGACCCATTGAGCTTCTGAAAGTTTTTCTGTTTTCCTTTTCTATTACAAATATTGGTTGTCACTTCTCTGAGTTGGCTTTCTAATTGTGTTCACAGGATCCCAGAAAATCAGAGTGCTGAAGTCACTTTCATCCTCTTGGGCTTCTCAGAATATCCAGACCTCCAGGTGCCCTTGTTCCTGGTCTTCCTGACTATGCAATCACAGTGCTGGGGAACTTGGGCATGATCATCATCATCAGGATGAACCCCAAACTCCACACCCCCATGTACTCTTTTCTTAGTCACTTGTCCTTTGTTGATTTCTGTTACTCTACAGCAGTGACACCCAAACTACTAGAAAATTTATTTGTGAAAGATAGAACTATCTCCTTCATAGTATGCATCATGCAATTCTCCTTTGCCTGCATATCTGTGGAGACAGAAACATTCCTGCTGGCAGTGATGGCCTATGACCGATTCGTGGCCGTTTGTAACCCTCTGCTCTACACAGTGGTCATGTCTCAGAGGCTTTCTTCCTTATTGGTGGGTGCATCATATTCTTGGAGTATAGTCTGTTCCTTAACATTCACATCTTTTTTGCTGACTTCAACATTCCACGGGACAAACTTCATAAATAATTTTTTCTGTGAATATGCTGCTATTGTTGCTATTTCCTGCTCTGACACTTACATTAGCCAGGAGATCACTTTAGTGTTTGCCACATTCAATGAAATAAGCACCCTGGTGATCATTCTTACTTCCTATGTTTTCATTTTTATCACTGTCATGAAAATGCCTTCACGTGGGGGACGCCACAAAGCCTTCTCTACATGTGCCTCCCATTTAACCTCCATCACCATTTTCCATGGTACTATTATTTTTCTGTACTGTGTTCCTAACTCCAAAAGTTCATGGCTTATGTCAAAGGTGGCCTCTGTCTTTTACACGGTGGTCATCCCCATGCTTAATCCTCTCATCTACAGTTTTAGGAATAAAGAGGTGAAAGAGACAATTAGAAAGTTAATCAATACCAAGTTATTATCTTATAAGTGATATTAATAGAAATATTATTTACTTTTGGAAGAACTGGTACAATGGTTCAATAACAAATCAGTACATGAATTTATGGTAACACTCTACCTGATGGTCTAATATCTGTTTCTTCAAATGTTCAGTAAAATATGTTTGAAATTGAAAATATTATTATGAATAAAATCTCAGATAAGTTACACTTTTGATTCAGATTTTGTAATGTAAACATTTCTACATTATATACTTTACCACATAATTGCCTTGGTCAACTTTCAGTTCCATTAAGTCTTATGAACTGAGGAATTTTTAAGATAATTTAAAGAATTATATTTTACAATGAGAAAGCTTACCTTACAATGGAAAACTAGTATACTCAGAGGTATTCATAATAAAACATTAAAAGTTAAAAATATATACAACTAATTCTTCATGAACTATTTTTCCTTAGAAGATTCTTGAAGAAATAATAATACTCAAAAAATATAACTTTCTTAAAATGACTAGAATTTTTGGTGTAAATTATGTTTGATATTATAAATTACACAATACACATATTTTCTATGTACTTGAGGAAGAAAATGATCTGTTTTGCAAATATATGCCCATCACCCTAATTTTGCCACTTATATCCATTTAGTTGTACATCTATTATTTATTTTTTATTTATTTATTTTTTTTTAGGGGGAGAGGTTTTTTGCTATAGGGCTCGTGCACTAGCCAGAAAGACAGAGACAGACAGAGAGACAGAAAGCAAGAAATCACCCCCCAGTGTGGATAACCATGCCACAATCCCTTCTCCTCCTTTCTCCTCCCAAGGTCTTAGGCATGCATACACACTCACCTGGTGTGAGTTTAAGCCACCGGGTCCGGAACTCAAACCGCAGTTGACTACATGGGAGTCCAGTGACTTAGCCATTACGCTAACTGCTGGTCCCAATTCTTTTTTTAAAATTGTAATTGGTATTGAGATAACTTTAGATTCATTTTTCCTTGTAAGAAAGAACTTAGAGAGATCCTAATTGTTGTGGAAAAACAGACACCAAAGGAGAAAACGCAGCACCCCAGAGAGAAAAAGGAGAACTCTTTTATAACATCAGTGGGCATGAAGAAGTTAACACTCTGAGTCTCTGGCCCCAACTGAGAATTGAGCACAGTCTTTTATGGGTGAATTTGGGGAGGGACAGTTTCAACGTGTTTGAACTGTCTTATCAGGGAAAAAGATCAGTGTCTACCCTAATACAGAGCTGGAAAAGTGCTCAAGGGCTCACTTCAGGGAGGAGCAGCGACCTTGCAGGGGAAGAGAGAGTCCAGGCAGCTATCAGCCCAGGGTTTCTTCAAGGTTACTCATAAGTTCTGGGCCGCTTCACAGCATAATGATCTTTTACTCAGTTTCCCCCCATGATAATGCAATTTAATAACCATGATATTCGTGTTGATACACTATACACATCTTATACAGGCATCAGTTACTTACAAATGAAAATTGCTATAAACTACAGGCATATGTAATAATAAGTAGTCATTTCAATTAGTGACTTGTTTGAGAATTTAGCTCTGCTGATGTCAATTAGACCACTTGGACAACAGGACTCGGTAAGTTTTTTGGTTTTATTTTGTTTGTTCAGTTTATTTAATTGTTTAATGTAGGAGAAAGGGAGAGATAGAGAAAGAAGCACTCATAGCAGGGTCTCCATGTCATGATCCACTCATAGTTTTCACTAGGCTAGATGAAGGGCATATGCAATCCTTATACTTGGCATGTACACAAGACCCAAATTTTATATTTTATCTAACCTGTATTAACACTATGTTACCATCTGGCCTCAATATTAGGCATTTTAGGGGCCAGTAGATTGTATAGTGGTTAAGGTGCTAGACTCCCATCTGGTCAACCACAGGTCAAGAGATGGATCCCGCAGGTTGAAACGCCCTGTGCATGTGCATGTGTGCCCAAATGCCTGGAGAAGGGACTCTGGTATGGCCATCCTACTTGGTGGGTGGGTGATTTCCTTCTTTCTGTCTCTATCTCTCTCTGTTTCTCTAGCAATCACATGCAACCTATAGCAAAAATCTCAGGAAAAAAAAAAGATAAGAGAAAAGAAAAGAACAGAACCCATGGCTAAGCCCAAGTTCAAAAGGTGAGGGAATTATCTGCCATATACAGAACTAGAAAGTTACAAATAATGGTCAGAAGTACAGGAAAAAGTGAAGATTTAAATATCAGAATTAGTTAGAAATAAATTTTTTAAAATCAAACATATTGAACATATTTTTTTCTGAGTAATGGCAAATAACTTTATTGCAAGTAATAGATAATCTATTACTATAACTAGTTTTACTGTAATTTTCAGCCAAATGGTTGATTGAGCTTAAATGTTAAAGTTTCACTTTGCCCTTATATCTTACTAAACATTGTTAAGGCTTAGAAGAAGATTTAGGGAGATATCCATGTGCTGGAGTTTCAGCTCAATCTATTAAATGTTAATTGTTCCTTCTGAAGACTTAATTTATTTGCAAATAAAGATGGAATGCTTTTTGCTATAATTACTTCTTATCTAATTTACTGGTTAGGTATGTACAACAAAATTCTGAATACTCTCAGAGTATGACAATAGTAGAAAAGCCTTCACTCTCTTTTTTTAATTATCTGTCAGACAGGGTTCATAAGTAATGTTTCAATCAAATATCTTAAAACTCTTGCTTATGTATGCCGTTAAATAAAAAGAACACAAAAAGGAATTAGGTAGTTTGAGCATGCACCATGGAATATTGGTATAACAGTATATTTATAGGATAAAAATTAGACTATATCATTACTATTTTTAGAGGTTTTTGTCTTAGGATACATGCACTCACCAGAGAGAGAGAGAGAGACATACAGACAGACAGACAGACAAAGAGGGAAAATGAGAAACCATACCTCAGGGGAGACAGCCATGCCACAATCCTTTCTCCTTCATTCTCTTCCCGGGATCTTGGGTATGCACTCACATGTCCCCAGAGTGATTTTCAAACCACTGAGTCCCAGACTCAAAACACAGTCAGCAATGTGGGAGTCTAGCAAGGTAGCTGTTGTACCATCTGCACCAAGACATTATTTTTTTAAGCATTGATATTAGAATTATGTAATTTTCCAGGGAGTACTCTAATATTCTTTTAGTGAAAATATTTTTTATAAAAGCAAGAAATAATAAGTAACTACAAATTCCTTTGTAATAAAATATTTTTATTTTAGTAAATACTCTTGAATAGGCAATTGTATTCATAAATGCAATGTTAGTTTTTGTATAATAATTCTCAACTTGTACTTTCAACATGAAAGTAGAGATTTAAAATGTGAACTTAAAAAGCTAAACAATGTGTTGGGACCAGCAGTTAGCATAATAGCTATGTCACTGGACTCCCACGTAGTTGACTGCGGTTCAAGTCCCGGACCCGGTGGCTTAAACTCATGCCGGGAGCGTGTGTGTGCGTGCCCAAGATCCCGAGAGGAGAATGGAGAAGGGATTGCGGTGTGGCCATCCCCCCTGGGAGGTGATTTCTCACCTTCTGTCTCTCTGTCTCTCTTTGTCTTTCTGGCTAGCACACAAGCCCTATAGCAAAAACCTCTCCCCACCCTCAAAAAAAAAAAAAAAGCTAAACAATGTGATTGAATGTATATAATAAATAAATAAATAAATAAAAATGTGAACTTGAATACAGTTTAGATAATGTAAGTTATTTCATTGATATTTGTATTACTTGATGGTTATGGATTATTTTCTCTGTGTGTGTGTGTGTGTGTGTGTGTGTGTGTATTTTACTTTTGTTTTAAACATTTAAACCATTAGCATATATGTGATTTTTTTTCTTAATGTGTTGTGTGGCAAGACATGTCCTGGGGTAGGCAAAACACTAAAGATAGTTACGTAGTATAATGTTCACTTTTTAGTAAAGTAGCAGTTGTAAAAACTGGATCTGAGATCAGCAGGTGGCATGGTGGTTGGAACACTACATTCTCACATGACTGACTGTGGTTCAAGTCCAAGACCTAGTGACTTGCTTTCTCATTTTTCGTCTTTCCTTCTGTCTCTCTCTAGTGAATGTGTGTGTCCTGTAGTAAATTGGAAAATAAAAATCATAATAAATAAAATTAAATAATTCTCTTAAAAAACTTGATCTGGCCCACTTTATGTAAATGCTAAGTCTTATATTATGTTCACTAAATAAAGAAGACATCATCAGTTGTACTGATGTTGAGTAAATGCCTCATTATATGATTACTACACCTTATATTTCCCTTCCATAATATGGCTGTCCTTGCTGACAAGCATAATAGGATAAAAAAGGCCCTAAGAAAGAAAATAGTTGCTTGGAAAGGTATCAAAGAATATCTGATTTAATAAATATGTCCTGGTTATTAAAGCCTGGATATAGAGAATATTCAAGCTCAAGGACACTTTGTTGGTAGAAGCAGTTTTCCCCTGAAAGTTGAAATCGTGAATTCAGAGCATCAGGCAAAAACCTAAGAGAATAAACAGAAACAAGACTGAAGATAATAGAGTCAAGAAATGCCACAATTCTCCTTTAATAGTTTTTGCCATAAGACAGGCACCACCATACCCTTAAAGCCAATAAATAAATAACTGTGTGATAATTGTTGGTTATTCTAGCCAATAACCATTATAAAATAGATCCAGATCCACTGAAATAAAGTTTTCAAGTACATTTTTACAATATGTGACATGTGATGATATTATCCTGGATGATATATTCTTTAACATTCATCTGTTGGTGATAATATGTATGGCAATATATTTGGTTAAACCAATATACAGTGTATTCAGAATGGGAAAATTCATTTGGTATGCCATAATGAGATATAGTAATCAAATGTAAAAATATAAATAAATAAAATTTAAAACTAAAAAAATAATCTATGAATCTATGTATTAGCATGATAATGAAGGAAATTATGCTTATTTCGATGTATGTAGTAAAGACATAAATTGACATCTTGTATTAGAATTCTCAGAGAAAGAGAACCAATAGGATACATACCTCTATGCCTATTTCTAGCTCTCTCTCTAGTTCTTTTTCTCCCTCTGTCACTACATCTATACCTATCTCTACGTCTATCTCTAGCTCTATAAAGGGGTTTATTTATTTATTCTTATTTATTTACTTTTAGAAAGTTTCACTGTAGGGTGCATGCACTCACTGGAGAGACAGAGAGACAGAAAGTGAAAAATCACCCTCCCAGGGGAGATGGCCATGATGCAATTCCTTCTCCTCCATTCTTGCACCTGGTGTAAGTTTTAAGCTCCCAGGTCCAGGATTCAAATCGTGGTCGACTACGTGGGAGTCCAGTGACATAACCATTTTGTAATCTACTGGTTTCGAGATATTTATTTTTAAAAGTTGGCTCATGTGATAATTAAGGCTAAGTCCCAAGATGTGTAGTCTAGTTCATCAAACTAAAACCCAAGAGAGCTGATGGGGAGTCCATTTGGAAGGCCTGGAAGCAGCAGAGCCAATTGTTTAGCTCCAATCCAAACATCAGCAGGCTTGAGAGCCAGGAAAAGCTGATGTTTCAATTGAGATCTGAAGATATAAAATCTAATGTCCCAGCGTAAAGGCAGGAGAGGGAGACGAAATCCTTTATAAGTTAGAACAGGATCAGCTTTTTTGCTTCACTCAGGCATTCAACTGATGAATGAGGCATACTCACTTCAGGGAAAGGCAGAGTACTTTACTTAGTTCACTGATGTAAACATTAATATCATCCAAAAACACCCTCACAAAACACTCAAAATAATGTTTGACTCAATGTCTCTGGCCTGTTTGACACGTAAATTCATATAACTGTTCATGATAAAACAAACAAACAAAAAATATCAGTAAAGTAGGAAATAAAAAGTTCCTTCTTAAAAAGTTTATTTATTAGTTTATTTCTTCTATATGTTAAGGAAAGAGAGGAAGATTGTGCTCTAGAGAAGGTTTTGTTGCCAAGATCTGTCTCCAGCTTTCACCACCTCACGTGAGCATACACATGCCTAGTGAGGTTAAGGATGTCTCTAGACAAGAACCTGGAACCTTCCCATGGGGATAAGCTTCTCAGGGCGTGTATTTTACCACTGTGCTGCATCCACCTGGCATCCAGAGAAAACTCTTTCATCTTTTACCCATCAATTCTCTAGCTATATTTTATTGGGTCAATGGGAAAGTTGTGACCCATATTTGCATAGAAAAACAGAAAAAAAATACTTCGTGACATTCCCAGTGACCTAATACAATGAATTTTCTTGAATTGAACACAAGGGAAGAATGCTAATTATTTTCCATTTCTATTAAGATTCAATAAAACAATAAAAATTAATATTAGTGAATATAGAATAAAATTCTCATGTTTTAGTATAATATAGTTAATTAAAGTATCCTTTATGGATGGTATGATTATATCAATATGCAAACCAATTAAAATTGATAAAAATACTTCACATAAAAAGGAAATTTTAAAACATCTCTTACTGCAAAGTAATTTAAAAAATGTTTTCTGAATCTGTGCTACCTGTCTTCATTCTTCCATGATCTGTTAATCCTGTATTTCCCAAACCCAGGAATGGTATCCCTGTGCTTCAGTAAAATTATTGTGTTATATCAATGTTCAACATTTTCCCCATTTTCATTTGTCTTTCAATAACTACTTGAATGATTTTCTTCAGTAAATGTGATGATTCATAATACCTAAAAATTTTTTTTTTCCCTCCATTGTATTTAGGTCACTAGCAATGTTTTATAAGATAAAACTTCAAATACAGGTATTTAGTTACATCCTTTTTTTCCTAAGAAACTGAGCATGTTTGAATAATTTCTTTAAGAAATTGATGTATCTGAGACTTATCTTAAATACATGCTGTAAAATACAAGTTTCCTTAACATAAGAAACTAATTATTATCATCTGTTCTGAATCATGTAGCAAAAGGATTACTACAATGGAAAATATGTTGGGACAGCTGGTTCTGCTACTAAAATTGATTAAAAGTTCTCAGGTCCTTCAGGGCCAGCTGATAGCATAGTGATTATGTCACTGGACTCCCACATGGCCGACCACAGTTCAAGTTCTAGATGTTGTGGCTTGAAAATCATGCCATACGTGTGTGTGTGTGCATGCCCACGATCAGGGAAGGAGAATGGAGAAGGGATTACAGCACGGCCATCCACATTGGGAGGTGAATTTTCACTCTCCCACTCACTGTTTCTGTCTCTCTCTCTCTCTGTCTCCAGCAAGCCCATATCCTAAGGCAAAAACAAAACTCTATAAAAAGTAGAACATATATTACATTTGAGTAGGCAATTGCAGACCATTCAAAAAATAACCCATGAAACTCAGTTGCAGTGGCACAGGCAAAAAGGCATGATACTGTAGATATATGGGAAAACTGAGGGTTCAGATCCTGGGTTAACCTGAACACAGCAGACATTCTTGTGATTTTGACTGGTTGGAAGGCTGCAGGGATGAACGTGGCATACAAAGACCCTTTCTGGGATCCTAGTTTTATTAGGTGTCTTTTTCTTCCTTCCTTCCTTCCTTCCTTCCTTCCTTCCTTCCTTCCTTCCTTCCTTCCTTCCTTCCTTCCCTCCCTCCCTCCCTCCCTCCCTCCCTCCCTCCCTCTTTCTTTCTTTCTTTCTTTCTTTCTTTCTTTCTTTCTTTCTTTCTTTCTTT
Source organism: Tupaia tana (assembly GCA_026018925.1). Taxonomy (NCBI): domain Eukaryota; kingdom Metazoa; phylum Chordata; class Mammalia; order Scandentia; family Tupaiidae; genus Tupaia; species Tupaia tana. The sequence continues at coordinate 55,064,540 of JAKSZU010000012.1, forward strand.
CTTTCTTTCTTTCCTTTCTTTTACTCTTTCTCTCTTTCTTCTTTTCTTTTCCTTTTTTTTCTCTCTCATAAAGCAATAAATAAACTTTAAAAAGAGTAAACTATTAAGCTGCCTGTTTTGTATAATACCTTATAGCAGACACCATATTATGCTCATACTTTAATTCCACTTTTTCACAACCTTTTAAGTCCCTTATATGTTATTGTTAACTATAGTAACCATACTGTGCAGTAGATTATTTCAATTTGATCCTATTATCTTTAGCTTTGTGTTCATTGAATAATTTCTCCTCAGCTCCTGATCCACCCTGTCTTTCCAGCCTCTAGTAAGCACAATTTTATTCCATATGTCTGTGAAACCAACTTGTTCCAGATTTCACAAATGAATGAAATGATTCAGTATTTCCACTTTCTGTTTGGATTGTTTCTTTCCTTCTTTTTCTTTTTTCCTTTTAATTTTTTAAAATTTAACTTTATTTATTTATTTTTTGACCAGAGAGAGACAGAGCAAGAGTGAAAGAAAGAGGGAAAGTAAAAAAGCAAGCCACCAGTTCCAGTACTTGAACCGCGGTTGGCCATTATGCCACCTGCTGGCCAACCTGTTGACCAGTATGCCACCTGCTGGCCAGTATGCCACCTGCTGGCCCTTTTTTTTCCTTCTTTCTTTCTTTCTTTCTTTCTTTCTTTCTTTCTTTCTTTCTTTCTTTCTTTCTTTCTTTCCTTCTTTCTTTTTTAATTTGTTAAAGGTTGTATGTGCTGGTTCATGAGATATACAGAATGTGATATACAGAGAGGGAAAGTGAGATGTGGGGCATGATCACAGCACAATCCTATCTCCTCTCTCTCTTCTTCCTTTGGGGATTTAGGCCATACATACACATGTGCCTCACATGTCTCCTAAACCACTGGGTCTAAGACACAGACTTCACCGTAAGTGATTTGGGATCTAGACTCCTCAATCACTATGCCATGGGCTGCCTTATGCCTGGCTTGTTTCCTTTAACAGAAAGGACTTTCTGTGCTCTAACTACAGAAAGGATAAATTTTTAAAATATGTTAACGATTTTAATTTGATTGCTATACATTGCATACAAATGTCAATATATCACAATACCACATAAGTAAAGTACAAGTATCGTGTATGCATCCATTGAAAAATATTTGGAAAACCCAAAATCTGAATGGGCCCAAAACTAATTAACAAGATAGAATCAGTAACAAAACCTTCCAGAAAAATATCCAGGACCTGATGATTTCATTGGTGAATTCTACCAGATCCTTAAAAATGTATTAGTGCTGATCTTTCTTAAACTCTACTAAATATATATAAAGATGGAACACTTTGAGACTCATTTTGTAAGACTATCATTACATTATTGACAAAGCAAAACAATGACACTACAAAAAGAGAAAACTACAGGCATATATCCCTGATGAACATTGAACTATATTACTTTCATCTGTTCTTTTTTTTTTTCAGGATTTACCATGCTCTCTCCTGCCCTTGATTTCCTTGTCATGTGAAGTCATCCTCAAGGTGATGAACTTTTTCAAGACAGAATTAGAAAGTTATTGTATAATGTCTCTTCAATTACAAAATGGAACTGTAACCACAAATGCTCCATACTGATGGCACTCCACAACTTTGAAATGACTGTTCAATGGAGCAGAGCTGCCCAGTGTTCAGAAATTCATATACTGGATCTTGTAGTAGTGAGAAATAAGCTTTTATTACTTCTGGACACTGATACATTTTACGGTTACCTTTAAAGCATGATTAATAGAGTTACACAATTAATGAACATATCATCCTTTCTGTAAACTGGTCTCTTCCATAAGATGAACTAGGTTATTATTGGTCACATAGAACCCAATTTTTACAGATTCATTAGTAAATATAAATACCTGAAGATCCCTAAATCATATTTTACAAGAAACAATTATTTTCTGTGACTGCAGTAAGCTGTATAGCCCCAGCTAGGTGCTACTTTATAGTATGTTCATCCTACTCACTGAGGTTTATGCCTAAAGTCAGATTTGTGTTCATGAATATGTATATATCAGCTGTGTTTGCTATTGAAAATATTTAAATTAAGATATTTAGTGAATCAACAAAATGTGGGGCGAAAAAGTCATAGAAAGCAACCATGGATACCAGAGACAGTGTGGGAGGAGAATGGGAGATGGCAGAGGGTGAGAGATAGGAATCGAGGATGTAAAAAAATATACAGGAAACAAGAAATGGAAAATTATTTGTTGATGATAACACATATGTTGATTTGCTTAATTGAGCCAATATACAGTGTATTCTGGATGGAAAAATCTCATTTTGTATGCTATAATGGTGAATAGTAAATGAATGTAAATAAATAAATTTAAATAAATAAAAAAACAATAATATAAACAGAAAATACAGTTTATATTACATTGCTAAGAAAAAATAAAAATACTATGCTGTCTAAACATTTCTATATTTATACATAATGTAACATAAATATACTGACATAGGGAAAAATAAAAATAAATTCAACATAGATTAATAACATCTGTCTCTGGGGACCAGCAGTTAGCATAATGGCTATGTCGCTGGACTCCCATGTAGTCAACCGCGGTTCGCGTCCCGGACCCAGTGGCTTAAAACTCACGCCGGGCACATGTGCGTGCGTGCCCAAGATCCCGAGAGGAGAATGGAGAAGGGATTGCGGCATGGCCATTCCCCCTAGGGGGTGATTTCTCGCTTTCTGTCTCTCTGTCTGTCTTTCTCTGTCTCTCTGTCAAGCGCACACACCCTATAGCAAAAAAAACCTCTACAAAAAAAAAAAAAGAATAACATCTGTCTCTGGACTGTTGTTTTATATAATAACTGATTATTTTTATTTGCATATTTTTATATTTTACATTCATGTAAAAGTCCAGATCTATACAGTACAAAAATTGAATAAAATTGATAATATGAATGACCTGGGACTTTATTAAAAAAAAACACACAACAAACATTTCACATGGGACAGTGTTATTTATAATTGCTCAAATTGGAACCACTCCCAAGGCAATCCACATTCCAGTGAAATTCTCTAGTCTGCAGATCCCCAAGGCTTGATGTGTATGTTTGTGACTCATTTTGGTGCCGAGATTTAGTTTTTAGGTGAGAGTGTCTCTCTCCCTCATCTGAATTTTCTAAAGAAGTTGGAAAAAGTAATATGTGAAACACCTAATGAAATATACTATAGATTCTTACTACTGTTTCCGAGTGTTTCTATTAGTTAAATACAAGCACGAGTATTGGAGTTCATTAATCTTAGCAAAGTTTTCTTTGGTCAATGAATCACTAAAGTGCTTCTGTAATTAGGTGAGTTGATTCACTTCTTTTATTTCATTTTAGAAGGAAAATTTTGAGTTTATGTAATTTTTGCAGGAAATAAACATTGCCCAAAATTTTACTGAAACTAGGAAAAAGTAAAAACTAGGAAAGGGCTTTTGGTAATATAATTTGATTCTTTCTTATTTTCAAGTAATATCCATCCTGATATTCTCATTAGGAATCCACTATATAGCCAGCAATAGAATCAACATTTTGGCAAGTAGAAAATATTTTGAAAAAAAGACCTCATCTTCAAACTTCCGAAAATATCTGTTGAAGTTAGGGACAGTATCAGTCATATGAGAGGATGCAGTATTTGATAACTGTGAGTTATGTGTTATAAAAATTAATATTTGCATGTATAGAGAGAAGAAACAATGAGAAATGTTTATAATAGTAGACAATAAATCATAAGGGTGAGTATAAAATGAAAAAATAAGCTTCAAACATATAAGCATGAGTTCTGTAATTGCTTGTTAAATCCCTCATGACTAGAGGAGAAGGTGTTAGTTATAAAGAGATTCAATATTTAAACATTTCAGAAAAACCAGGATGATCCATATATATTTCATACATTCATTAATAAAAAGCATGTGGAATATTTAAGGTCACTGACTATTCAATGATAATGAAAATCTTTCTCAAATTGTTGCATGAAATATTTTAAATTCAGGTACGTGTGTGTGAGTGCCCGAGAGGAGAACGGAGGAGAAGGAATTGTGGTGTGGACATCCCCCCAGGGGATGGTTTCTTGCTTTCTATCTCTCTGTCTCTTTCTTTTGATGAGTTCACACATGCTATAAGAAAAACCTCTCAAAAGAAAGAAAGAAAGAAAGAAAGAAAGAAAGAAAGAGAGAGAGAGAGAGAGAGAGAGAGAGAGAGAGAGAGAAAGAAAGAAAGAAAGAAAGAAAGAAAGAGAGTTTTAAATTGAAGGGGCCAGAAGGTGGTGTGGTAGTTGGTGCTGGACTCCCACATGGCTGTCTGTGGTTCAAATTCCAAACCTGGTGGATTGCTTTCTCACTTTTGTTCTCTCTATTTCTTTCTCTCTCTCCATGCTGAGGCCTGACTTTTTCATGTTTTATAAACGTTTTTGAAAACACTGTATGTATGCACAATTCTATTAAATAATAAATTAAGCTGAATATCTGTAATGACACATGCCATTTCTAATGAACTTTAAATTTATTAGTAAACTTTCTACTTCTATTCTAATTTAAATTTTTGTTTTCCTTTTGTTTGATATAGGATGTGTGTGCTTGCTGGAAGAACATAGAGAGAGAGCGAACGTGCCACATTACCTATAAGGAAGATTGGTCACACCACAGATCCTTGTCCTTTATTTTCCTTTCCAGATTTGAGCATGCACTCACATGTGCCTAGTGTGATTTTCAAGCCACTGAGTCTGGAACTAGAACTTCACCATTGTCCATGAGGGATCCAACCACCTTAACCTCCATGCCACCTACTGGTCCAGTAATTTAAATTTTATATTACTAATATTCTCATTTTGTTATGGTGTCCTGTTTCAAATGGATCTCTATCCTTGCCTTTCTCCTTTCCCTAAGGCTTAAACATGATTAAAAATGGCAGAATGCACTTTTGCTATAGCCACCAATTTTTTATCTCTATACTTTTTTTTTAAGAGGTTTTGCCTTCAGGAGCATGAATTTATCAGAGAGTAAGAGAGACAGAGACAGTGCGAGAGAAGGTGAGAAATCACCTCCCAGGGGGATGGCTACTTCTCTATAGTTTCTCATTAATTCTATTACTTGGATCTTGGGCACACACACACACACACACACACACACACACCTTATGCCACACAAGCCACCAGATCTGGGACTTGAATCATGTGGAAGTCCCGTGACTTAACCGCTACACTGTCTGCTGAACTCATAGTTGTCTTTATACTAACATAACTTCTGAAATTTGCTGCATTAGAGAATGAAGAGCTTTTTGGGACCAGCAATTGGCGTAATGGCTATGTTGCTGGACTCCCATGTAGTCGACTGTGGTTTGATTCTCAGACCCGATGGCTTAAATTCATGCTGGGTACGTGTGTGTGTGTGCCCAAGATTCCAAGAGAAGAATGGAAGAGAAAGGCTTGTGACATGGTCATCCCCTCTGAGTGGTGATTTCTCACTTTCTGTCTCTCTGTCTCTCTCTGTCTTTCTGGTAAGCGCACACACCCTGTAGCAAAAACCTCTAGGAAAAAAAAAGAAAGAAAATTAAGAGCTTTTTATTAAATATCGCTTCAACTATTTAATAACTGCAGTCACAGCACATACTTTGTTGTGCTAACAATGAAATAAATAATATAGTATTCCATTAAAAGTAACATTTAAAATTCTTCAAGATTAGGTCAAAATAATGTGTGACAATGTTCAGCATGTTACTTTACTTCGATTGCAAAATGTGTTGAAAATATTGAGTTATTAGGACTTTAAACAGTTACAGAAGTAAAGTTACCAATAAAATGTTAAATTCAACATTTTAGAGATGTGCTAATATTTTACAATACTTTAAGAAGACCTAAATAATTGTGTAAAAACTTAAGAGATGAGGCAGGAAAGACACTATACAAACTTGTGAGATGGATCCTCAAAGTAAAATACGCTCATTATTCTTAGATACATGCAATCAGTTAGAGTGGCCTTTTTGATGTAGCCAAATGTGACAACGAGGTACACATTTTTTTTTGCTGCTGTTTTTCCAATTTTAGGGTTTTTGTTTGTTTGTTTTTACCATTCCTCTCAGGTAAACAAAATCTTATTCACTGTGCTAATGTATTACAAGTGAACACCAACTTCTGAATTAATATAGCATGGGAAACCTAGTACTTAACAGCATTCCAAATACCCATTAAGCCTCTCAAGATTTCTTTCTTTCCTTTTTTATTGCCAATATTAGTTGTCACTTCTCTGAGTTGGATTTCCAATTGTGTTCATAGGATCCCAGAAAGTCAGAGTTCCGAAGTCACCTTCATCCTCTTGGGCTTCTCAGAATATCCGGACCTCCAGATGCCCTTGTTCCTGGTCTTCCTGACCATCTACACAATCACAGTGGTAGGAAACTTGGGCATGATGATCATCATCAGGATGAACCCCAAACTCCACACCCCCATGTACTTTTTCCTTAGCCACTTGTCCTTTGTTGATTTCTGTTACTCTACAGTAGTGACACCCAAACTACTAGAAAACTTATTTGTGAAAGACAGAACCATCTCCTTCACAGGATGCATCACACTATTTTTTTTAGCCTGCACATTTGTGGGGACAGAAACGTTCCTGCTGGCAGTGATGGCCTATGACCGATTTGTGGCTGTTTGCAACCCTCTTCTCTACACAGTTGCCGTGTCTCAGAAGCTTTGTTCCTTGCTGGTGGGTGTGTCTTATCTTTGGAGTACAGTCTGTTCCTTAACATATACATCCTATTTGTTGACTCTAACGTTCTGTGGAACTAATTTTATGAATAATTTTTTCTGTGAATATGCTACCATTATTGCTATTTCCCGCTCTGACCCTTACCTTGGCCAGATGATCGCATTAGTCCTTACCACATTAAATGAAATAGGCACCTTGGTGATCATTCTTACTTCCTATGTTTTCATTTTTGTTACTGTCATGAAAATGCCTTCACGTGGGGGACGCTACAAAGCCTTCTCCACTTGTGCCTCCCATTTAACCTCCATCACTATTTTCCATGGAACCATCCTTTTTCTCTAGGGTGTTCCTAATTCCACAAATTCATGGCTTTTGGTGAAGGTGGCCTCTCTCCTTTACACAGTGGTCATCCCCATGCTAAATCCCCTGATCTATAGTCTCAGGAACAAAGATGTGAAGGAATCAATCCAGAAGTTAATCAACACTAAATTATTATGTTATAAATTATAGTAAAAGAAATATTAATTATTTAGGGATAATTTGTAGAATCATTCAATAACAAATCGGTACATGAATCTATGGTTAGAATTCTTATTGATAGTTGAATATCTGTTCCCAAAGATATTCAATAAAATAATTTTAAATTACAAATATGATTCTGGATAAAAATCTTAGATAACTAAACTTACATATTTACTTAGATTTTGTAATACAAAGGCCTCTGTATTACTATAATTTACCATGTATTTGCCTTGATAATTTTTCAGTTTAGTATAAATCTTGTGAACTATGGAATTTTTGAGATAACCTCATGATTTATATCTTACAATGAGGAAGTCTATCTTTTAATATAAAATTAGTATGTTAAGAGCCATTCATTATAAAACATTAATGTCAAAAGTTATTTAAATATTAAATATACTATGCCACACTGTAAAAAAGTAAATAAGAAATATAACTCCCTGGGCCAGTGGTGGCTTGGTGGTTAAGTTTTCTGGATCCCATATAGTTGATTTCATACCTGGAGTTCTGGACCTGACAACTTAGGGCATGTGTGCATGCATGCCCAAGATTTCCAAGAAGAGAATAGAAGAGACGGGACTATAGCATGACTGTATCCCCTCCCTCTTGGGGTGTTTTCCCTTTTTTTTTTCTCTCTCCATCTTTCTGTCTCTCTTCAGTGAGCATACATGCCCTATAGAAAACTTAAAAACAACAACGAAAGCAGAAAAGAAACATAACTCCTTTAGAATATCCAGAATTTGGTATAAATTGAATTTGGGGTTCTAAGTCATATGTATTTTCTGTCTATGCACAAGAATATTTTTTTTGCAAATATACACCCATCACCCTAATCCTGTAATTTTGATCAGTTTGTTTATTTGTCTGTTATTTATTTATTAAAATTTTTATTGAGAACATCTTAGATTTAATTTCACATGTAGGAAAGAACATGTAAGAGAGAGATCCCAATGTGCTGTTATCTACTTTTCTCCATGATAGTACAGTATAATAGACAGGATATTCTTATTAATACAATATGCAGACATTATATAGGCACCAGTTACTTACTGCTATTTTTTGACTCTTTCTGTGGAACTAATTTTATGAATAATTGTTTCTGTAAATATGCTACCATTGTTGCTATTTCCCACTCTGACCCTTACATCAGCCAGATGATCACATTAGCCCTAACCACATTAAATCAAAGAGGCACTTTGGTGATCATTCTTATATAAGTAATTATTTATTATATAATAATAAGCAGTGATTTATTTTTTCTTTTTTTTGGAGAGGTTTCTTTCTTATTGGGCGTGTGAGCTTGCCAGAAAGACAGAGAGACAGAAAGATAGAAAGCGAGAAATCACCCCCCCAGAGGGGATGGCCATGCTGCAATCCCTTCTCCTCCATTCTCCTCTTGGGATCTTGGGCAAGCACACACATGTGCCTGGCGTCCTGGCATGAGTCTGAGCCACCGGGTCTGGGACTCAAACTGTGGTTGACTACATGGGAGTCCAGCGACATAGCCATTATGCTAACTGCTGGTCCCAGTAGTGATTTGATCAGATCAATGACTTAATTGAGATAGTTCAGCTGACTATTAGGTCATTTAGGCACCAACACTGGTAAGTTTCCATCATTGTTGTTAATATTATTTATTCATTTCTCCCATGAAACATAAAGAGGATGATAAAGGAGAAAGGCACCTACAATAGGCTGTCCATGACATGACCCACCCCTATCCTAAGCCAGGCCATATCAAGGACAAACATATGCCCACATTTCCAGCACGCATAGGGAGACACTTCAATACGAACCGGGGACGTTCCCATGCGGGTTCGCTTATGGTACCACTGCACAAGTGTCTGGTCTCATTAGTGGGTAATTTGATCAGTACGTCTTCAATCTGCAGTCCTGCATCTCCTTGGGACCACTTGGTTAGTGGTCTCTGTGGAAAGCAGGTGCTTGCATGAAAGTATACAACAATGTATGCCAACAATAAAAGCATAGTTCAAGTCCTTATTTGGCTCTCACCTGTTAATATTTTGTGAGCCAGAGAAAATCTTAAGGCAAAGCATAAATTGAAGAGGTGAAAAAATTATCAGCCTCAAATAGTTATAAGTCCACAGTCCTGGGTATTGAGAGAAGATTTGGGATCAAAATCAATCAAAAATTAATTTGAAAATTTACCCAATAGACATATTTTATATAGAAAATGGCAAATAACTTTATCATAAATAATAAGAATCATTTATCAACAAAATAAAGGAGAAAGTCAAGTTTGTTTATGTATATGTAGTAAATATATTTAATAAAAATTTCATCTTATATTAGTGAGAGGTCTCCAGACCAACGGAACTAATAGGATGTATACCTTAATCTCTCTCTCTCTCTTTCTCTATATCTAACTCTACAGCTACCTATATATCTAACTCTAGGTCTCTTTCTCTGTGTCTTGCATCTACATCTATTCTTTTTCTGTCTCTATAAAGGGTTTTATTCTAACAAGTTGACTCATGTGATTATGAAGACTAAGTCCCAAGATTTGAAGGCTAAGTCATAAATCTGGAATATATAAAAAGTGAAATTTTAAAACCAGGTAGGTAGTCATAAATTTAGAAAGTATGACTTAAAAATTGAAAAAATTACTTTTCTGGAACAGTTTTGCTTTGATTTTTGACATGAAAAGGTAATGGTGCTTAATATTTGATGTATAAACAAGCTATTCCAGTCAGAAGAGATAATTTCATGAGGGTAATAAATGATAAAAGAGCATGTTTTTCATGAATTTTGAAAATGGTGGTGTGAGTAAAATAGAAGGTGTATCAGTACAGGTCATGCATGTGTAATGTGATATTAGCCATTATGGAAATTCAGACAGAAGTGTTTAGAGATCAGGTGGTTTTATTTATTTATTTATTTTTTTGAGAGGTTTTCGCTATAGGGCGCGTGCACTCACCAGACAGACAGAGAGAGACATAGAGACAGAAAGCGAGAAATCACCCCCCAGGGGGGATGGTCATGCCGCAATCCCTTCTCCTCCATTCTCCTCTCGGGAGCTTGAGCACACACGCACACACACCCGGCGTGAGTTTTAAGCCACCAGGTCCGGGACTTGAACCGCGGTCAACTACGTGGGAGTCTAGCAACATAGCCATTACGCTAATTGCTGGTTCCTGAGATCAGGTGTTTTGTAAGAAACTTATTTGGAAAATGTGTAAGGATCTGTGTGACTTTCTACAGTAAAATTCAAAGGAAGTTAGTCTTGCAGGGTGAAAGAAGGCAGGGTAGTTGAACACCCTTTGTTAGTGTGCTGATTATTTGGTGCAGGGACCGTAATGAAGACAGAAGCATTTTCTGGACAAGGAATTTTCACTTCCTATTCTCTATTTGCACTACTTCATACTATGGGTTATTCCTAAGAAAAACTAACCTTTAAAACAGCCATGTAGAATTGGGAATGAGAATTTAGAACAAATTTAAATAAGGATATTTATTTCTGTTACTTTCTTGACATTGTCTTAAAAATAAGAAATGCCAGCGTACAAATACTCTACTCTTATCCCTAGTGACAAATGCTATTGAGCTCTCTGTTTTATCTGTTCTATGGCTGAACACTAAAATGTGTTTTGTTTTTGCTTTATTCTCTTAAACTGATTTTTCAATGGAACTTATATGCTAGTTCATAATTATCAAACATTTAATAATGAGCAGAAATAAAATCATTTAATTTGCACATATATCTGTATAATTTGTAAGAGAACGTTATGAGATAATCACTGTTTCTTCTTTTATAGATGAGGAAAATGAGTTACTGATAAGTAAAGAACTAATCCATGTACAAGCCTTCAATTAGTAGCTAAAGGTTAAAAAGAGGTCAAGAAAAGAGCCCAAAACCAAAACAGAAATAGGCATTGTGCACATCATACTTCAGGGATTTCTCTCTGGGCACCCACCTTCATGCCCTAACACCCACTTATTTCTGTGGTATCCATCTGCTTAGGATGAGCCGTCAGATTTCCTCCCACAGGGATCAGAATGCCGAATGAGGGAAATCTGAGTGTTGGAGCCCCTTTTGTCTTCCTAGGCTTCTCAGAATACCCAAATCTACAGGCACCCTTATTCCTGGTGTTTTTGACTATCTACACAGTCACACAGGTGGGAAATTTGGGTTTAATTGTGGTTGCAAAAATAAATCCTAAACTTCATACACCCATGTACTTTTTCCTCAGCCATTTGTCCTTTTTGGATATTTGCTATTCCTCAGTCAGCACACCCAAACTGTTAGAAATCTCTGTTGTGGAAGACAGGACTATCTCCTTCAAAGGATGCATGACACAGTTTTTCTTTGGCTGCACATTTGTGATTACAGAAATGTCCACCTTAGCAGTGATGGCTTATGACCAGTTTGTGGCTGTGTGTAACCCCTTGCTCTACACAGTTGCACTATCTTGCAAGCTGTGTGCTCTCCTGGTAGCTGGGACTTATTTATGGAGAGCACTCTGTTCCCTGATACTCACAAGTTCTCTTTTAGAACTACCTTACTAATATCATCAATCACTTTGGATGCAAGTACTCCGCCATTCTCTCTCGCTCCTGTTCTGACCCTGACTTCAGTCAGATGGCATGTTTAGTCATTTCTGTCTTCAGCCTCCTGATCATCCTGGCCTCCTATGTCTTCATAATCTTTACGATCATCAGGATACATCTGCAGGTGGACTCTGCAAAGCCTTCTCTACTTGCTCCTCTCACCTGACGGCTATCTCCATCTTCCATGGGATCATCCTCCTTCTCTACTGTGTGCCCAACTCTGCACGCTAATTGCTTCTCATCAAAGTGGCCACCGTGTTTTACACCATCATTATCCCCTTGCTGAATCCCTTCATCTACAACCTTAGGACGAAAGATGTGAAGCAGACATTCAAGGAGTTAATCAACTCCAAACTACGTTCTCATTCTATATAATTTAAATTAATATACATTTATTTATGTATGAACTAGATCTACTTTTTCCTGTATTTGCAGATGATAGTTTTGTATTACTTAAGTGAATATGACTGTGCTTTAAATTAATGAAATAATGCATATGCCACAAGTTTTCGTGTTCAGGATGTCTCATAATTATCTTTAGTTAAATGCAGACATAGCCCATTCTAATTGAACGGTCTTTATGGAAAGAATCATTTTTCCAAATGTCCTAACTGAACAATAGAGGAATCATGCTTATGAAGCAGGTCATATTTAGGGTCTTACTAGTTACGATATGGTATAAATAGAATTAAGTTTTGCCTAATAACAGTACTGCAAGGGTGGATGTTTATTGCCTTCACTGGATCCTTTAACTCCTAACCTCAAGCCAGAATTTGACATACCACTTTTGTAAAACATTCACTTTATTTCCCCTTAAAATATCAATTTTGATTAGTATACTGTGACATAAAACCATGACACAATTGTCTTAACTAATTCAGGGAATAATTATAACTTTACTTTTAAGAAGTTGAACCAGTCAGACAAATATATATGAAAGTTTTTGACATATTTATAAATAAATAAATAAATAATAATTTTATTGGGTAAGAGCAGTTTGGAGTTGAATTACACTTAAATATTGATTGTAGAAAATAAAACCATTTTCTTGAAAAGCGTCATGCAATTTTTTGTGTATTTGTAGTGACAGAAATGTTCATGCTCTGATAATGGCCCGTAACTACTTTTGGTAATGCTCTGTTGTCAGGGGGCATGCATACCCCAGAGAGAGACACAGGCCTTCAATGGTCATGTCTCTCTTCCTTATCTCCATCCTGTAAGAATTCTGAGCACACATGCACCCATACCTGGCATGTTTTCCAAGCTACTGGGTGAGATTCAAAGTACAGTTGGCTACATAAGACCTGGTTCCCTTAACTGCTAGGCTATGGGTCTAGCTCTTGCATTTGTCTACAATTTGCAGTGTCTTGATTTGTGGCATGCTTGAAATTTTGTTTCTCATTGGTTCAGAATAATTTTGGCATATAATCTTTTCCTTGAGTTCACGTACATTTTTTTAACCTTATCCTTTGTCAGTACTAACTTCATAGATGATTTTTCTATAATTATCTTCTATGTCTATTCTCCACTTGTTTCTCTTATCTAATCACTATTACTCTCTTCCAAGAAGCCATAGTTTATTTACTGTGTCCTTAAATTCAAACCTCATGGTATTTGTTCACTAAAAAAATTTTAAATGGTTACAGGGATGTAGAGATGAAAAATTGATTTTAATATTTAAAAGTACCAAAGACTATGTATAAAGTTTATCTTGTGGGGCACATTTTTATTTCATTATTACAGATGAATACATTATGTCTGACTGTTTTGACTGAAATTTTCTAATAATTACTTCATTATTTTGTTCACTTACTTAATTGACTTGTCGATGCTAGAAATTAGAACTTGTCTTCTGTGCTTGTGCCTTGTCCATCATGGTTAAAGCTTACAAATTAATTAGAACCCAGGTAGATGATCTCCATTCATTATGTATTCATTCAAATCTATTAAATATCACTTGTTTCCTCCCAAATTGATCATTTTATTTTCAAATAAAATTTTACTACTTATTTATTTTTTAACCACAGAGTGTTTTGTGAAAACACAAAATTATGTATCTTAAGAATACAACTGTTAGGGAAATGCAACAAAATTTTCAACACTCATAATGTATAACAATAGTGATAAATGTCATGTTTATTTCTAACTGTCCTTCAAGTAAGCTTCACTTTTCCACATTGTAGATGTCTTCCCAAATCATCCTTAATTGAATGGCGCTTTCCCCTTCTCCTTGTCTTAACTATACCTTTATTGTTATGTTTCCAAATAACAAAAATATTGACCAATCATGATTCTTAATTATCTCCGGTCAAAAGAATTCTTTGCAGTTGGTCCAAGTTGCCATGAATACCGCTGTGATTTTAGTAGCATTATTAGTAGGTAGAGAGAATGATAATCAAAGTATCTGGTTTCATAAAAGAGGGCACGATAGTGAGTCTGGAAACAAGTTGAAAAATAAAAGGCTCGCTTGTCCTAATTTCTATTTGTTTGCTTCTTTTTATTTCTGTATGCATAACCCAGAACTTGACACTTCTTTTCATAGCAAAACCTATTTCCAAATGGAATGCTTTGTTCTTTTTATTGAGATTTATTGTCCCGACCCACGGGACAGTCGAACAGGTTCCCTGGGGGAGGGAGTGAGAGATGGGACAAACACATGCACACACACTACTAGATGCTGATCAAGTCGTCTTCTTCCGTCTACTTCTGTTTATTGAGGAAAAATGGTGAGTTATATACAGTTGGTGGGCACCAATTGGTTGCCCAAAACGCAAATCAGATAGAACAGCATGAACCAGTCATTGATGTGGGCGGATCTCTCCTGTTGCCTAGAAACCCAACCACTTCCGGAGAGAATGGTTGGTCACATGATTTCTGAGAAACGTTTTGCTCAGTGAGGAAGTGAAGCCTAATGGTTTCCAAGATGGAGGATAGCTCAAGATGGCAGATAGCTCATGATGGCTTCCGTATGCAGTGCCCTCCACATGTCCCCCTTTTCTATTTTTTCAAAGAGAAGAGAAAAACCTGGGGGAATCGTGCCTGTCTTAGGTTGGAGTCGTTTATGGAACCATACGTCCATCCTTACCCGTCATTGGAGAGTCCCATAGCTATGATGGGCTTCCTGTCTTAGGTGGAAGGACTGAACAGTTATTGGGTTCATCAGAGTCTCTTACCCGTCTTTGGCTAACCGATTCAGCGCCTCAGGCAGGAGCAATTTCTAGGCTCCGCGATACTCCATCTCCAGGTTGTGGTAGTGGACTTGGATAGGCTGCATTTTTATGGAATTATCTGTTGTTTAAAGAAAGCCATGAGCTTATTAAAGAGAACAGGCCTCAAAGAGCAAACAATCAGTAAACCCAGAATCAGACCAATATGGGGAGGAAAAAGGGGAGGAGTCCATTCCACGCAGACCATAAGGGATTGTCGGAGAGTTGTCACGAACGATGCCGGACTTATTGGCGTAAAAACAGCAGTGTTCCTGTAAAGCAAGACAGAGACCCCCCTGTTCTGCCAGGAGGAGTGGCACCGGGATCAAAACCAGCAGTAGTAGTGTCGAAGAAGCAAAACAGGATCAGGTATTTAAGAAGGATCTTCATTTTGTGGATCTGTGGAAGGAGAGAGAGATATCTCAGGGCTTTCATCGTCCCTGGATGGCTTGTTAGAATCAATCTGTTTGATTAATCTTTCTGGTAGCCAACGAGCAGCATCCAGTTTTTGAGAACAGATGCAGACAGACCCTCTGCCCCAAATGAGGACAGGGTCTGGACCGTTCCATGTATTGTCCAGAGGATCTTTCCACAAAACTGAGGCAAATTTTGTTATGGTAGTAGAATGCCAGAAGCGCTCAGCAGCTGAGTCTCCATCTTTATCAAGAGACAGGAAATTTAGGACAAAAAGAGCATGTGCCAGGTTTTTTGGTGAGCCCTTTGTCTGTAAAAGCTCTCCCTTTTTTAGCTTTTGGAGAGTATTTTTCAAGGAAAGATGAGCATGCTCAACAATGCCCTGTCCCTGGGGATTGTATGGAATTCCCGTAACATGTTTAATGTGAAGTTGTTTACCAAAAAAAAAGACAAAATTGTTTCCTGTGTAACCTGGGCTATTATCTGTCTTAATTTGTTGAGGTTTGCCCATAACAGAGAGTGCGACAAGTACATGGGAAATAACATGTTTGCCGGCCTCACCAGTTTGTGCCGTGGCAAAAATGAAACTGCTAAAGGTATTAACAGAAACATAAACATAAAACAGAATCATGGGTAGATTAAAAAATATAAATATTTATCTGAAGAAAAATGGTTATCAATAGTTTTAGCAAAGGAAGCACATGCAATAGGCCAGAAATCTGTTGGAATAGCCAATTAACTTGGTCTTTAGTATATGGCTGGATGAATGTATCAGGATCTTTGCCATATGTCCAGGCTGACCACAATTGAAGCAATTGCCTCCATTATTACGGTTAAGAAATTGGCGAACAGTATATGCTTTAAGAGCAGTGGCCAGAGCCAATCCTTTTTGGTATGGTGACCCAATATCAGAACACAGGCGAATATATCCTGGTAAATCTTTCTTTTTTCTATATGGCCTGATTGCTGCTTGACAAGCAGCATTAGCATTTTCATATGCCAATTGTTTAACAAAATTGGTACCTGCATCAGCACTGTCAAATATTTTTTCCGCTGCAGTAATTAACCAATGAACAAACTCAGAAAAAGGTTCGTCAGGCCCTTGTTTTATTGTTGTAAGGGAGGTACTTAAGTCTCCTTTAGTAGGAAGTTTTTTCCAAGCTCTCATGGATGCCGTATTAATTTGAGCAAATAGCCCTGAATCATATTGCATTTGATTGTCACAAGTTGTATAATTGCCTTCTCCCAATAACATATCTGCTGACCAGCCATTGCTGGCCTGGGCATTACGGCATGCGGTCTCCCTACAATTTGCCACATATTCTGATTTCCAAAGTAAGTAATCCCCTCCAGAGAGTGCAGCACGGGCCAATGTATGCCAATCTATTGGTGTAAACCAATTTTCTGCCACCGAGTCAACTATAGCTAAAGTATATGGAGCTGTAGCTCCATATTGAGCAACTGGTGTTTTAATTTCTTTTGTAATGTTAAAATCAAAGCCATGTACGTGGCGCCATGCTTGTCCCCGTGGATCTATGGTTTCTGTTACCGGGAAGGCTTCCTGCCCCTCAAAATCTATCAATGATTGTAGTTTTTGAACTGGCTTAAGTTTTGTAGTCTGAACTTTTGCCTTAGGATCAATAACGGGCATCGCCAAAGATGGCGTGGATGCGACCAGGTTGTTAGATGGTGGTCGTTTTTTGAAAGGTGGCCATTTTAAATTATGGTATTTGCCTGTCTTCGTTTCTGAAGTTTTTTGTTCAGATGGCCATTTTGGGTTACTGCACGTGGCAGTCTTTGTTTCTAAAGTTTTTTGTTCAGACAGCCATTTTGGTTTACTGCATGTGGCAGTGTTTGTTTCTAAAGTTTTTTCTTCAGACGGCCATTTTGGGTTACTGCACGTGGCAGTCTTGGCCTCTAAGATTTCATCCTCTGAACTAGATAATGACTCGTTTTCCTTTGGCTCTTGGAGAGCCTTAAGGTTGTTTTTCTTTTTTAGTTTTTTAGATTTTTTGAGTTTTGTAGCTCTTTCGGGGCTTTTAACTTCTTCCTCACTATCTAGGGAAATAAGATCTTCTCCCTGTTCTTTTTCAGAAATAAGATCCTCTCCCTGTTCTTTTTCAATTTTAGAACCCTTGGTTAGATCTGAGGTGGCTATAGCCTCCTCCTGGGGTTGATCATTTTGCATGATCTGCTCTCCCTTAACAACCATAACGGCAAGAGCTTCTATTAAGCTCTGAACGGATATTTCTTGCTGACTAAGCTTTTGTCCCATTATTACCCGTACTTAAAATAAAACGTAAGTAAATACTTACCAGGACGAATCTCTGCCGTCCCCTTCTGCGGCCTTTCCCGCCGGCTTTTCTCACTTGCTCTGCTCTGGAGCCTTCCTCGGGAGCTCTTCACTGGACCCCTCGTACCCAAGTCCGTGTTCAGGCGCCATGTGTCCCGACCCGCGGGACAGTCGAACAGGTTCCCTGGGGGAGGGAGTGAGAGATGGGACAAACACACGCACACACACTACGAGATGCTGATCAAGTCGTCTTCTTCCGTCTACTTCCGTTTATTGAGGAAAAATGGTGAGTTATATACAGTTGGTGGGCACCAATTGGTTGCCCGAAATGCAAATCAGATAGAACAGCATGAACCAGTCATTGATGTGGGTGGATCTCTCCTGTTGCCTAGAAACCCAACCACTTCCGGAATGAATGGTTGGTCACATGATTTCTGAGAAACGTTTTGCTCAGTGAGGAAGTGAAGCCTAATGGTTTCCAAGATGGAGGATAGCTCAAGATGGCAGATAGCTCATGATGGCTACCGTATGCAGTGCCCTCCACAATTTATTATGTTGACGATATGGTTGTAGAGTTAGTATTTCCTATCTGGGGGGTTCCAAATACATGGATTCAAGCAACTATGGATCAAAAACATAAAAATGAAAAATAACCATATGACAGAAAAAAATAATACAAATTTTGAAGTTACAGTGTAAGAACTACTGACATAACATTTACTTTGAATTAGGCATTATAAGTAATACAGAGATGATTTAAAGTATATGGAGTATGTGCATAGATTATATACAGATACTACATTGTCCTTACACTATCACACCATATGAATTAATGCAGTGTTGTAATTAAACCTGGTATTGTGAACCACAGATTCTCAAATACTAAAATACTGGCTGGCTTGGGAACCAACAGTTAGCATAATGGCTATGTCGCTGGACTCCCACGTAGTTGACCACGGTTCACATCCCGGACCCGGTGGCTTAAAACTCACACCGGGCATGTGTGCGTACGTGCCCAAGATCCTGAGAGGAGAATGGAGGAGAAGGGATTGCGGCGTGACCATCCCCCCTGGGGAGTGATTTCTCACTTTCTGTCTCTATGTCTCTCTGTCTGTCTGGCGAGCGCACGTGCCCTATAGCAAAAACCTCTCCAAAAAAAAAAAAAAAAAAAAATACTGGCTGGCTTAGCCCTTTGCAATTTCAAGCTAATTTCAAAATGTCTTGCCACAGACTGAAGATAATCATAATTATGAGCCAGTTGGTGTTACAGTTGGTAATACAACTGAGCTCACATAGGTTCATGTCCTGGGACCTCATTATACATGCCAGTTATATGCAAGCCTGTGACCCAGGCTGTCTGAGACTAGGGAGGGTCACAACATGAAGACTGTCTTGGAGGGCACTGTCTTTTCCTTTCTTTCTCTTTCTCTCTTTCTCTCTCTCTCTCTCTCTCTCTCTCTCATTCTCTTTCTTTTTTTCCTATTGTTTCTTTCTCTCTCTTTTTCTCTCTCTGTCTCCATCTCTGTCTCTCTCATGGAAGAAATAAATGAATAAACAAAATATAATTATGTTAATAATAATAATAATAAAAAGGTTAGTATTTGAGGGGAATTGAATGAATAAATAAAGAAATTTATTTGGAAAGAGTTGACTTATTTAAAATATTTTTTTCTCAATCATTGAATACAGTATAACTCTAAATATTGACATCTCCCTGAAAATACCTTTATAATTTCCTACTCTGAAATATTGATTATTTTGTTGCATTCATTCCTTGATATTTGGTGTTTGTAATATAATTATGGATGATATAGTCTAGAAAATTTTATTTTCATTCTCAGTCATCTACATACATAAATGTATTTCTTTTTTAGTTTTGTATTGTGGTAAAGTATGCATAACAAAATTTGCCACTTTAACTTTTTAAATAGTTTTTAATTTACCTATAATATTTGTACATATTTATGGGGTTTGGTATGGTTTTCTTTTCAGTACATGCATACACTGTGTGATGATCAAATCCGGCCAATGAACATAGTCACCATCTCTAGCATTTATCATTACATTGTGAACATTTGAGATCCTTTTTTCAACCCATATTGAATCATACATTAGGTTGTTATGAACTGTACTTACTTTATCATTCTTTAATACTGTCAAACTCATTCCTCTTGTCTATCTGCAATTTTGTATTTGTCAACCAATACAACCAATTTTATATTTTTCTCTCTATTCTCCTCTCACCCTTCCTTCCTCTTAGGTTCTGGTATCTCCCATTCCTCTTTTCTCTTCTGTATGATCAAATCATTTATCTTCCAGAAATGAGTGAGAACATGCCTTATTTGTCTTTCCTTGCTGGGTTTATTTTATGTAGCATAATTTCCTCCAGATTCACCTATATTGAAACAAGAGTCCTTTTTTTTTTTTTTTACTTTTGAATTATATTCATTTGTGTATATAGTATAAACTCCAGTCACATAAATTGCATTCACAATATTTTGTAACTATCTCCACTATATATTTCAAACCTTTTTTTTTTTCTATTCCAAACAAAAATGATGTAATCATAAAACAATAACTCCCCACTACAAGCTCCCCCACAGGCATGATAAACTCTAATCTACTTTTTTGTGCCTATGAACTTGCTTATTTTAAGTCAGATTATGCCATATTTATGTTGTGGTTTTATGCATGTCTTATTTTAATTAGCATATTTTTAAGAATTATTATTATTAACTAGCATATTATTAATTATTATTAAGAAATATTATCTAATATTTATTTATTTATTTATTTTTATTAGTTTGAACTTACCAGATTGAGAGAGAGAGACACAGAGAGAGAAGGAAAGTGAAACAGCAAGCTTCCAGGTCTAAAGCCTGAACTGTGGTTGGCCATCTGGGACTCCAGTGCCTTAGCCACCATGCCACCATGATATATTCAAAGTTTGTTTATGTTGTAGCTGCATTGGAACTTCATTTCTTATAGCTGAGTAATATTCCCTTGTACATATATACTATACTTTGTTCATTCTTCTGTTGAAGGATATGGGTCATTTCTCCCTTATTGTGAATAACTCAGTAATAATAAACACTGGTGTGCGCTATTGGAATTTCTTTTTATTTTGCTATATTCTTGTAAATGGAGTTGCCAAGTCAATGGTAAGTTTATGTTTACTTTCAGATGCACAATTTTGCATCTCCATAGCAATATACTAGGAATTTATCTGAGACTCCACTTCTTTGCCTATACTTGCTATTTTTCATTTTTTAAACTGTATCATTCTAGTTGTATGTGTGATGTGGTAGTTAATTGCTATTTTTATTTGCATTTTCTTAATTACTAATGATGTGGCACATCTTTATATGAGCATTGTTCACTACTTTTCCTTCTTTAGAGAACCATCTTTTTCTTTTTCTTTTTTTTTAATTTAAGTTTTGCCACAAGGAATGCATGCCTGTCAGACAGAGAGACAGTGACACCGTGAGAGGGAAAGTGAGACATCACCCTGAGAGGGAGTGGACACACAACAATTCCTTCTCATCCAGGGAATTTTAGCCACATGTACACATGCTCCCAGCATGATTTTCAAGCTGTCAGGTCCAAAACTCAAACTACCATCAGCCATGTGGGATTCCAGCACATTAACCACCATGCCATCTGCTGGCCGATTGGAGAACCATCTTTACATTCTCAAGATAAATCCCTTTTGGTTATATTGTATATCCTTTAATATGCTATTAGATTTGATATGCTACTATTGAGGATATTTGCATCTACATTCATAAAGAATATTTATTTATGATATTTTCTTGTGACAAAATCTTTTCTGGCTTTTGTATCAAGGTATCATGTCAATATCATGGTATCTTGATCATGATATCCTAGCATGATGTTAATATCATAATATTTCTGGTATCATGTTGGCCTCACAGAATGAATTAGGAATTATTCTCTGCTCTTTAATTCTTTTTAAAGACTGTGAGAAAATTTTGCATTAATTCTTTAAATGTTTGGTAGAATTCAGCAGTAAAGCAATCTTGTAGCGGAACTCCCTTTTAGAGGAAGATTTGGCTACTAATTTAATCTTTCCTTTGTTATAGGTACACTCAGATCTCCTTTTCTTTACATTTCTTTTCATTTAGATTTTTTTTCTGTTGGAGTTGTCACACCACATTCCATACTCCTCTATTTTCCTCTTGGGACTTTGGGCATGAACGCATACGCACCTGGCATGATTATCAAGGTGTTGGTTCTGGGTCTCAAACCATAGATGGTCATGTGGAAATCCACCACCTTAACACCAGGTCACCTGCAGGCTCCCAGATATTCTATTTTTTCTTCAATCAATTTAAATAACTGGTGTGTTTCTAAAAACTTATCTATTTTGTCTTAGTTATCTAACTGCCAAAGCACTGGTCATTGTATGTTTAACTTTTTACAAAAACACCATATTTTTTATAATATCTGTTTTCAATTACCTCTACTTGTATACATATTTCAAGGCTTTCTGGTCAAAAATCCATATGGTACCATTTTATTGGGACTATATTAAACACCAGTTTATTTTGTTCCCTGATTTGTATTCACTTAATTAGTAGGTGCAGTAATTACATAGATAAATTGGAAATAGCAGTTCTATGACCTATGTAGTTGTACTTGAAAACATAGCTGGATGTATAAACACCTTCGTTACACATAATATGTCTTTAGACCTTCCACCCCATAATTATACCTACAATAACTAATTTATATTTAGAGTATAATAAAAAGACTAAAAAGTACAGTATTAAATATACTTCTAAAGACATACACAAGCATATAAAATTAAAGTGAAAAGATTTAAAAGAAGTATAAACAGTATATACAGATTATTTCAGTATGATTGAGAGTGATATTATTTGTCATTTCTAGAAATGCAGCCTTTACATAGAGTTAAACTTTTGAAAACATAAATGATAATACATTAATAACATATCATAAATTTCATTCTAAATTATAAAGAAGTTTCCTCTAACTATTTACTTAATAGCTTATTATGACAAATTCAGTCATAACTCTCCAAGGGCCCTGTCTCCAAAGTCAGGCATTTATTTGTAAAATAAATAACACAATTAGGGAATACACTACTCAGGCCTGTCTCTTCCTCAAAGGCATCTCTATGTCTCCTCCACAGTTTTTGGAAAGCTAGAAAAATAGTAGTTGGCTCCCTTTTAAATTTAGGAGGGACCATGAATACCAAGAATGTCATCATACAAAATGTAAAACAGAAAAATCTGGCTGTTGGCGAGTTGCTTCAATACAGAGCATATTTTCTTTTATGAGATATAACAAAATCCAGAAGATATTTTGAGAAGGAAAAAATTGTGTGAGCTGAATTAGAGCATCTGCCACCTCTTCCTTTGGTTGACAATTCATATGTAGTTTTAAACTCTACTTTTATTGTTTAGGATCATTGTATTGAATTTAAAATGATGTCCCTAAATGCTATGTTAGTACACTAGGGGTTTTAGATGAAATGATAACTATTACTCTTTGTTCTCACAAATTTTATGAATTTAGGAAAAACAAAGTAAAATGCACACTTGCATAAACACAAACAACAAAGTCTGTTAGAATTTTTAAAAAACATATTGTGATAATAGAATGGTGATAATAGTAGAACAGAAGAAGAATAGTGATTTTTGGATTGGCCAGAACCTTTTGGTTGGGAGAGCTTTGTAGGGAAATTGCCACTGAAAGATATCTGTTGTAAAACAATGGAAGAGAAGGGCCATTTTTGTAGAGAAGACATAATTATTCCATAGAATGAAATTTTAAAATACTGATGTGAATAGAGTATTATGTTTAATGACAAAATAATTGGTTTATGCATTTTCTAGGGGATAAATATTACATAAATCTATTTAGAATAGTTTCAAACTGTTGCATTTTATAAGAAAGTATTGTCAATAGCACCTACATTATTATTATAAATATAGTCTGGTTGCAGTTTTATAGACCAGCAAAGAACCTTGTGTCTAATATGACAGTGAGAATAAAGCAAGAGTGATATTTTGAAAGTTTCTTTTTAAGTCTTTGTTAATATTTGCTTTTCAGTATGACAATTTTGGAGAGGGACAGCAGTGGGGAGAATAGAAAGAGAGAAAGAAAGTGAGAAATTACACCCTATTCTCTTCTCAGAATTTTGAGCACGGATGCACACACACTTGGCATATTTTCCAAGCCACAGGACTCAATCCGCACAATTGATTATGTGGATCCAGTTGCCTTAATCACTACACCACCTGGCTGGTCCACCATGTCATGTGTTAATCTTTAATTTTGGTTTAGTGCTTTTCAGAAAGGTCACTTATTAAGCAGGGGATGATCTAACAATCCTAGGGATTCTTTCTCCTTTCCATGTTCTCAAAACTTTACTGACATAATGGTACAGTACAGTTTTCTTGCAGTAATAGCAGATTGTATACTGAAATTCTTAGCCTGTTTAAATGTTAGTATCCTTTTAAAATTGACCACTAAGTAAGTAGCCTTAGATTTAAAAGACTACACTGTTTTTACTAATATATTTTATTATTCTGGTATAAAATAAAATCTTAACCTTCCTGGTTGAGATCTGCTTAAAGCAATCTAAATTCCTCTAAAGATGAGCATTTTTATAACACATGTAACTAAATATTATTATATGATGTTCAGTAAATACTTCTCCAACCTCCTGTTCAATAGAAAGTTTGATCTCATGTCTGATGTTCTGTGCCTAGGATTAGTAAAGGCTGACTTGATGGTAAGCTGTCACTACAGACAAGGATAAAAGTTATATCAATTCACAGATACATTCAAGAAGGCAGCATCATATCTATTGGGTCTCCACATCTATTTCTGGAATAAGTCTTTTATAAGGTTTAACCATGTAAAATTTATATTATTCGAACTCCTATTGGCTTTAACAGAAGCAAAGAGTTTATATGTTTAAATCTTACATAATTCTTCATGTTTCCTTGACAATCACACCTAAGTTTGTCACATGAAGATTTTTGCTTGTTTTTAGGAGCCAGCAGTTAGTGTAATGGCTATGCTGCTGGACTCCCACATAGTCAACCCCGATTCGCGTCCCGGACCCGGTGGCTTAAAACTCACGCCGGGCGCGTGTGCGTGCGTGCCCAAGATCCCAAGAGGAGAATGGAGGAGAAGAGATTGTGGTGTGACCATCCCCCCTGGGGGGTGATTTCTTGCTTTCTGTCTCTATGTCTCTCTCTGTCTGTCTGGCAAGTGCACACGCCCTATAGCGAAAATCTCTCAAAAAAAAAAAAAACAAAAACTTTGGCTTGTTTTGTTAAAAAGTTACTTTTGGGGACCACCAGATGGCATAATGGTTGTTGTGTTGCTGAACTCCCACATACTCTCAACCATGTTTGGATACCCAGTCCCAGTGGATTGAAACTCATGTTGGGCGCATGTGTGTGAGTTTCCAAAATCTTGAGAAGAGGATGGAGGATATAGGATTGCGGTGTGGCCATACCCCATTGGGGTTGGTTTCTTGATTTCTGTCTCTCTATCTCTCCTGACATGCCCTATAGCAAAAAAATCTCCCTGGTGGAAAAAAAAAAAAAAAAAACAAAGAAACTACTTTTTTGGTACTTTATTTTTGTGGTTTATTTTTTTTTTAGAGGTTTTGATATAGGGCATGTGCACTTGCCAGAAAGATAGGGAGAGACAGAAAGACAGAAAGTGAGAAATCACCCCCTGGGGGGCATGGCCACACTGCAATCCCTTCTCCTCCATTCTCTTTTCAGGATCTTGGGCATGCACTCACATGGACCCAGTATGAGTTTAAGCTAACAGATCTGAGACTAGAACTACAGTCGACTACATGTCACTACAGTCTAGTGACATAACCATTATGCCAACTGTTGGTCCCTTTTTTGTGGTTTGTTATCATTTATAAGTAAGTGCAATATGCACTGCAAACAGACAGTATTATAAGTAGAAATATCAATGCAAAAGTTAAAAATACCTGCAAAATTGGTCAAGTACAGTTTTATTTCCTTGAGCATTTTTAACCTTTTAAATGATCATAGAGTGTGTGTATAATTAACAGAACATACTTCTCAAACAGTGAATCTTCTATTATATTTAAAGATCCTTTCACGTAGATATTCTATGAGTTTGAGATAATAATATATATTTAGATAGGTAAAATTTCAATATATTAATACAAAATAAATGCAAATTTCTAAGAAGATATATCTTTCCCTCAGTTGATCTACTATTAGGTTTATCTTACTTTTTATATATTTTTTTCTCTTTTTTAAATTTTTTTTTTTTATTTTGCCATTTGGTGTGTGGAC
The DNA here is from genome assembly GCA_026018925.1 of Tupaia tana. Lineage (NCBI taxonomy): Eukaryota > Metazoa > Chordata > Mammalia > Scandentia > Tupaiidae > Tupaia > Tupaia tana. The sequence goes on from JAKSZU010000012.1 coordinate 55,090,635, forward strand.
TAGCCTGAGAGAGGTAGAGAAAGGTAAAGTGGAATATCACCCCCTGGGCAGCTGACCACCTCATAATCCTGCTGTAATCCCTTCTCCTCTGTTCCTGACTTGGAATTTTGGGCATCCATGCACAAGAACCCAGTGTGATTTTCAAGTTGCTGGGTCCAGGACTTAAACCATGGTCAGCCATTTGGGAGTCCACCAACTTAACCACCAGTCACCTGCTGACCTCATTATGATGTTTTTCTTGACATATTTGACATATTATGTCATTTTTGTATATGTATATACAAATATATCATATATGTATGTCATATTTGTATGTGTATATCAAATATATATATATATGTCATCTTTGACAAATGCATACTTTTGACATATTAAAAGTACTTGCCCTTCCCAAGGGCTCCTCTCCCATGGTCATAGATAAATAGCTCCTCTCCCATAGTAGATAGATAACTACTCTATCTACTTAATGCATCTCTGATTTGGCTCATGTCTCCTTTGTTATAACATGATTGTATTTATATCATGAAGTAGTCAATGTTCTAAGTATCACATTCATTAACATATGATTATATAAAATATTAATATTGATAAGGACGATATTTTTGTTTTCAGATAAGGAAGCTAAAGTACTAAAGGATGTTGCTATTTCCTATAATCAAAAAGACAGCAAGTTAACAAGTAAAACTCCAAAGTGAGGCAGCATGTTCATGAACACAAAATGATCACAATATCTTCACGGTTATATGGAGCCTCTGTTGAGTTCCTCTCACCACGCTTTCTCAGGTTTGCTACTCAATTTTTCTTCCTCCCTCCTCTCCTTCTGTCTCTTCTATCCTTCTGTCCTTTCTTCTTTCTCTTCTTTCCTTCTTCCCTCCTTCCCTCCCCCCCTTGTCAAGCGTCATGGTTCTAGAGGAAGGAAACCAGAGCTCTGTGAGCACGTTCATTCTGTTGGGTTTCACAGACTATCCACACCTCCAGGTCCCCCTCTTCCTGGTGTTCTTGATTATCTACACAGTCACTCTGGTTGGAAATTTTGGCTTAATTATAGTCACAAGGATCAATCCCAAACTTCATACCCCCATGTACTTTTTTCTTAGCTATCTGTCGTTTTTGGATATTTGTTACTCCAGGGTGTTTATACCTAGACTGTTGGAAATCTTGGTTGTGGATGACATAAGTATCTCCTTCAAAGGATGCGTAGTACAGTTTTTCTTTGGTTGTGCATTTGTAATTACAGAAATGTTCATGTCAGCAGTGATGGCCTATGGCCGGTTTGTGGCTGTTTGTAACCCCTTACTCTACACAATTGCAATGTCTCACAAGTTCTGTGCTTTCCTCATAGCTGGGACCTATTTATGGGGTGCACTGTGCTCCACGACAATCACATATTCTCTTTTGGAGCTTTCCTACTGCGGACCTAACATCATCAATCACTTTGGCTGTGAGTACTCTGCCATCCTCTCCCTATCTTGCTCTGATCCTATCTTCAGCCAGATGGTTTGTCTAGCCATTTCTATTTTCAATGAGACTTGCAGCCTCCTCATCATCCTGGCCTCCTATGTCTTCATAATCATCACTATCATCAGGATGCCCTCTACAGGTGGACTCCGTAAGGTCTTCTCTACTTGTTCCTCTCACCTAACTGCTATTTCCATCTTCCATGGGATCATCCTCCTTCTCTACTGTGTGCCCAACTCTAAAAGCTTGTGGCTCTTCATCAAAATAGCTACTGTGCTTTTTATAGTCATGATCCCCATGCTGAATCCCCTCATCTGCAGCCTTAGGAACAAAGATGCAAAAGAGATAGTCAAGAGATTAATCAACTCCAAACTATATTCTCACTCCATGTAATTCAAATAAAAATAAATGTATTTATGTCATAACTACTATATAGTCTATGTATTATATACATTGTTGATGGTAGTTGTGCTTTATTTAATTGCATATATCATCATACTTTAAAATCAATGCCTTTCCGTGTTCAGGATGTCTAACAACTATCTCTGGTTGAATGTAGATATAATGCACTCTATTTTCTTTTGTCTCAGTTGATTTTGGAAAAAAAAATATATATCTCAGTGTCTCCCTTGGAAATTATAGAAGTCTGCAGAAAGAAGAAGAAATTTTTATTTTGGAACTCACTAGTTACATCATGATTAAATTTTAAATTGTGCTTAATAAAATTGATGCAAACATAAATATGAACTGCCTTTAATGGTTCTATACTCAAAGTCTTTATAACCAATCCACTTGATTTGGAATTTCTATAAAACACAACTTTTTCTTTTACCTTAAAACTTTATTTTAGGGAACCAGCAGTTAGCGTAATGACTATGTCACTGGACTCCCACGTAGTCGACTGCGGTTCGCATCCCGGACCTGGTGGCTTAAAGCTCACACCGGGCGCGTGTGCGTGCATGCCCAAGATCCCGAGAGGAGAATGGAGGAGAAGAGATTGCGGCGTGACAATCCCCCCGGGGGGGTCATTTCTCGCTTTCTGTCTCTATGCCTCTCTCTGTCTGTCTGGCGAGCACACGCGCCCTATAGCGAAAACCTCTAAAAAAAAAAAAAAAAAAAACTTTATTTTAAAGACAAACTGAGGACCTTGGCATTTTCATGATGAAAAATATTATTTGACTTTAAGCAAGTAGTTTTTGGAAATATTAGCTACTACATATATGCATTGTACATTTTTTGAGTATCAGTGAAATATAATTTTTAAAAAAGTTGTTGAAATAATGTTGAACAGTAAGAAACAAATACTTATATCCATTACAGAGTGATGGAAACATCAAGTTCAGTCTCATGTACTTTTTGATCACATTCTCACAGTAACTGTATGCATCCCACAAGTTCTCTCCCTATGAGGACATGATACCCATATCTCTTCAGTCACTCAAACAAATATAAACCATTATGCACTATTGCAGAGTGACTAAACAAACATCTGTCGCTCATGTTGTTTTTATCTCCAAAATAAATCTTCTATTCGTGTCTTTGCTGTCTGACTCACCATTATGTTTAAGTCAGGCTTCAGTTGTTCATACACAAGTAGCCTATTTCATGTTTTAACCTTATATAAACCATGAAAACTATCTGTTATGGTTTTTTTAAAAATAAAATTAGCCTTGCTCTCTAGTTTAGATTTTTCTAGGAGTTTTCACTTCCATTTCCGAAGATAACCTAACTCATTCTAAAATACACTATTTTCTTAAGCCTCTCATATCCTCTTAATTTTGAAGTGTACTGAATATTTTTTAAATACTCACATACAGCCCAAGAGAACCAGCATTCCACAAGCCAAATATCAGTCCCATTCTTCCTCTCTCAGAATAGCCAAAAGACTGACCTCTATCATAATGATGCACTTGTTCTTCCATGTAGATTAACTATTTGATTATACCTCTCAAGAAATTGAAATATTCTCTTTGCAAAATATGATTTAATGAAGGAAATTGCACAGTATGTATTCCATGTATTAGACTTTTAAAAATGATAATATAAATTTATAAATCACTCATTTTTCATGTATTTATTCAATTTTATTCCCATTTAAATTACATTCCAGTATTTTTCTTTAATTCAATCTACTATGGAGGACATTTTAGATATTATTGTTTTGGGTATGTGTATATATATACATATATATAAGCACACAGGTCCAGTATATTTTTCTAGCCCCAGGGGACCAGGACTCAAACCTTGCTGTAGGCCATGTGTGATCCAGTCACCTAAGCCACCAGGCCATATATTAGAAAGTTTCCATCTTTCCTAAGTTTTAATGTTTCCTTGTAGATATATGCTACAATTTATCTACCTATTCATCTGACGGTGAACATTTAGATTGATTATATTTCTTGGCTATTGTGAATAATGGCACCATGAATATAGGAGTACAAATATACCTTCGTGTTGGTGTCCACTCTGCTTGGCTCAATCTAAGGAGGAAGTAGAAAGAATGAGACAGAGAGAAAGTAGAAGTGAACACAGGCAGCCTGAGTCTAGGTAGCTCAAGCAACTTGTGCTGCCCAGACAAACTGTGTGCCTTTATTTATTAGGGCAAAGCAACATTACATATGTGTATTTCATGACATTCCATAGGTATGTTGATGAGTTATGGACAATAAAAAGCAGGGAACAAATCTATAAGGGCTTAGACATACTGGGCCAGGTGTATCCCTTGGTGATAATTCCATCAAGAGAAAATCCCATTAATCTTCTTTTCTAATGGAGAGAAGCCTAGCTGCAGGTGTGGGGAAGAAAAATAAGCTAAAGTATCTCGCCATAGGGTGGGCAGCACCACACCCAGAGAAGGATAAAGAATCTTACAGAGGCAGAGCAGGAATTGAACTTTGCTAATTGGGAGTCAGGATGTTTCCTGAATTCCATCAGATATGTCTATTGGAATGCCCCTAACAATTTCCGCCCTTTGCTCTGCCTGCAGCAAGAGTCAAGGAAAGGACAAGTTGCAAGGTTCTGCCATAGTCCAGAGGGATGAATGGTGTTTGCTCAGAGAATGTCCCCATACCTCACTCAGGGCCTTTCTTCCAACAAGTCCCTACACCTTTACGATGCCAATTTCAATTTTTTTTTTTTTAATTTTTTGGGTAGAAGATGTGTCTTCAAAAAGTTCTTCAAAAATTTTTATTTTGAAAAAACTAGCCTGAATTTCAAAACTTTTTCTATAAAATCCAACTTGTACTTTAATTTTGTTTTCCTCAGACTTTTGAAGACTTTTCCTCATCCCCAGAAGAGAGATTGCTATATCAAATGCTAATTCTGTTTTTTACATTTGAGTAATCTCTATAGTCTTTTATTGCAGCTGCCTAATTTTGTATTCCCATCAACAACATATGAGAGGTCCAAAATACTTCACATCTTTGTCTAATTTATTTAGTTTATAACAGCTATCCTGAAAGATGGGAGGTGATATCCCATTCTGGTTTTGACTTGCTTCTCCTTGCTGATTGGTTACATAGAACATTTCTTATATACTAGTCAGTCATTTATTTGTCTTCTTTTTTTTTTTTTTTTGAAAGGTTTTTGCTATAAGGCGCGTGCACTCGCCAGACAGAGAGAGACAGAGAGACAAGAAAGCAAGAAATCACCCCCCAGGCAGGATGGCCATGCTGCAATCCCTTCTCCTCCATTCTCCTCTTGGGATCTTGGGTACGCACAGACACACGCCCGCTGTGAGTTTTGAAGTTACCGGGTCCGGGACTCAAACCACAGTTGACTACATAGGAGTCTAGCAACATAGCCATTATACTAACTGCTGGTCCCACATTTATTTGTCTCCTTTGGAGTAATATTTATTAGATACCTATACATACTTTTTATTTTAAGTGGATTATTAGGTTATGGGTTTTTTTGTATGCTTGTTTTTTAGTTTCTAGCATGTGTGAGAGACAGATACAGGGAAGGGGAAAGTGAGAAAGCACTCCCCAAGGAAGGCAGCCACACTATAACCACTTCTCTATTTTTCTCTCAGGACTTGGAGCATGTGTACATAACAAGGCAGTCAGTCAGCCATGTGTGATACACCACCTGCTGGCTCTAGGTTATTATTTTTGCTTTTGAGTTTTAAGAGTTTCACATATATGTTGGATATTAATCCCCTATTCGATATATAGCTTACAAATATCTTCCTTTATGTCCTTTTGCTCTATCAATGATTTCTTTTTCTATGCAGATTTTTAGACAAAAATTATTATGCTAATTGTGTAAGACGGGTATAAGAGTGTCTAAGAATTCTAAACACTTTTAAACTCTATTTTGCAAATATTAAATTTTCTCAAATTAAAAATTAATTTTAAAAAGTCAACACTCACACTAAAAGGCCCATTTCATTGAATCTCCACCAACCATCCCATTTATGCTAAGACATTAACACCTCTGACCTGAAATTGTACATGTGTGACAAGTAGTCTCTCTACAGCCACTTTTGTTCCCTTTGAATCAGCCAGCTGCAGTATTTACCAGACTGACTTTTAGTGTCTGTGGCTTGGGTATGTGCAGGAGGGTAGAAGATAATAACCTTTCTCAGCTCAACAAAAATCGATTTAGTTAGCAATTAGAAAACATATAATATTTCCTATAAAAGCACACATTTTATAAAGAAGGAAGTAACTATAAAGAGTCTACTTTCCTGGGGCCAGCAGGTGGCATGCAGGCTCAGGAGGCTGGGTCTGAAATGGCCATTGCATCCTGGACCCAGCATCTTGAAATCATACTGGGTGTGTATGTGTGCAGTCTCAAAATCTCAAGAGGAGAATGGGTGAGATGGGATTATAGTGTGGCTTACACCCTTGGGAATTGATTTCTCATTTCCTTCTCTCTCTGTCTCTTTCCACCAAGTATACGTGGCTTATAGAAAACAAACAAAAAACAATAACAAAAAATGAGTCTATTTTTTCTGTTCTTAGTGTAGGCACAAGGAATAGCCAGGGCTTAAATACTGTTCTCTTCATGTAAACAAGTGATACAAAATCAGAGCAACCTGAGGACACACATTGGTCACACCAGTGATCTTTTTTTTTTTTTTTTTTTTTTTTCTTGGAGAGGTTTTTCGCTATAGGGCGCGTGCGCTCGCCAGACAGAGAGAGACATAGAGACAGAAAGCGAGAAATCACCCCCCGGGGGGATGGTCACGCCACAATCCCTTCTCCTCCATTCTCCTCTCGGGATCTTGGGCACGCACGCACACATGCCCGGCGTGAGATTTAAGTCACCGGGTCCGGGACGCGAACCGTAGTCGACTATGTGGGAGTCCAGCGTCATAGCCATTACGCAAACTTCTGGTTCCCACACACCAGTGATCTTAATGCTGCAATTTGATTGATTGCTTTCCTCATGTATCTGCAACAACTTTTAAACTCTCACTTTATTTTATTGGACTGGTATCCAGCTCAGTAGCAGCCTCCAATTTAATCAATCAATGAAAATCAATACCTTACATAATTTTACCCTTTCATATTTGTTCATTATAACTGCAGCTTACAAAGCATGTCTCTGGATTATCTCATTTGTGTAATGAACCACAATGGCATTCACAGGCAGTTCTAAGCCTACTTTAATAGAGAATGTGGTTTTCATACAGAAAATTATATTCTGGATATTTACACACTGGGAGTTAATGGACAGGGTTGTCAGAAGAGTCACAATGTACTTTTTTCTATGCAATAATTAATCTTCACTTTTCTAACAATCCAACAAATACTCCAACCCTGCACTGTTAATTAAAGGCAGAAATTAACTACATTACCTTATGTAGTATTTGTATCCCCCTGTATTGCTCCTTACAATATAGAATAATGAAAACTTGAAATTCTCAGCTAATTATAAGTGATAAAGACTAACTGTAATGAAAGCCTGAATAGACAAGTTAAAGGTATAATATCAAGAAACCAAGAGTCTGAAATAGTAACATTGCCAGAAATGTTTAAAATAATTATTTAAAGAAAAGTTATATACCACATTATGATTCAAAGAAGGCAATAATTATTATTCTAAAATTATGCAATCAAAGAATGAGAATGGATCTCAACAAAAGTTTATTTTTATAGTCCAATATAATCTGGCTTTCAAAGTTAAGTATAACTTAAGTTATTTGCAATACATATACATTCCATATTATCTATACCAAATATTTAAATATCTAAATATACAAAATAGAAATATATAAATAGGTATGAGTTATCTTTATGTTATCTGCACATATAGACATCGGTTTCTTCTTCCTTTCTCTTTTTTTTTTCTTTTAAGACATTTTTGCTATAGAGTGTGTCTGCTTGCTGGAATGACAGAGGGAAAGAGAAATTACCTCTCCCCCAAGGTGAACAGCACACCACAATTCCTTCTCCTCTATTCTATGCTCAGGATTTGGGCATGCACACACACATATCCTTTTCATGAGTTTCAAGTCACTTGGTATAGGACTTGAACAGTGATTGACCTTGTAGGAATCCATGCTACCTGCTGGCCCTTAGACATCTATTTCTATAAGCATATTTATTATCAATCTATATAAAAAAGGAGGAAAAAATACACTTGGAGATCATTGAAGTTTAGATAATCAAATTTCTATTTTAAAATAATTTATGTTTAACCAAATGTAGTGATCTTTGAATAGATAATGTACTTACCTAATGGAATTAAAAAGATAAGGGCTGTGTCCTTGGCCTGGTGTTTAAGGCAGCTTGTTCCCACATAGCTTACCATGCAGTTTGAGTCCTGGACCCAGCAACTTGAAAAACATGTTAAGCACGTGTGCACATCCAAAATCTCCAAAGGAGGGAGAAATGGAGGAAAATGGATTACTGCCTGTCCGTTCCCCATGGGGAGTGCGTCTCTTCTACCTTTGTCTTTGTGTCTCTCTTGTAAGCACATGTGTCCTCTAGGGGAAAAAACAAAGATTAGTAAAAATCAGAAGTCTCCCACATGTTATCCCTCAGAATTTTACACCCTAGGTTACAACCATGGCCTCTATTTGAGTCCTCAAGAAATAGTAATGCCTGGGAACAGCAGTCCTGGGCCTGGGGGCTAACAACTCAATCGAGTGCATGTGCCTGCATGCCTAAAACCTAAGAGAAGAGTGGAGGAGAAGGGATTGCAGCATGGCCACTCCTCTGAGGGGTAATTTCTCACTTTCTTTCTCTTTGTCTTCCTCTGTTCATGCAACAAAAACCAATAATCTCTTTTTTAAAAAATAAAATAAATCATAATGGCTTTAGGTGCCCCTACATAACATAGACACACATATGTGCTGCTTATATAATTGAAATGGTACCAAATTATGAGTACTATATATTTCTTGCTCAATTTTTCTTGCAACATTATATTTTGTATAGATAAGTATGTAAAATATATTTTTTAGAATATGATTTTAAAAGAGGATTTTGCCACTACTTTTTTTTTTTTTTTTTGGAGAGTTTTTTTTTGTTTTTTTGTTTGTCTGTTTGTTTTTTTTTTTTTTGCTATAGGGCGCGTGTGCTCGCCAGACAGACAGACAGAGACAGAGAGACAGAAAGCGAGAAATCACCCCCCAGGGGGGATGGCCATGCCACAATCCCTTCTCCTCCATTCTCCTCTTGGGATCTTGGGCACACACACACACACACACACACACACACACGTGCCCGGTGTGAGTTTTTAAGCCACCGGTCTGGGATGTGAACCATGGTTGACTACATAGGAATTCAGCAACATAGCCATTATGCTAACTGCTGGTCCCTGCCACTACTTTTTTTTTTTTTTTTTGAGGCTTTTGCCTTAGGGTGCATGCACTCACTGGTGAGAGACAGAGATAGTGACAGGAGAATTGAGAAATCATCCTCCAGAGGCATGACCAAGCCACAATCCCTTCTCCCCTATTCTCTTAGTGGGATCTTGGGCACTCACACACCTGCACCCAGTGTGAATTTCAAGCCTCCTGGTCCAGGACTCAAACCATGGTCAACCATGTGGGAGTCCATTGATATAACTGCTATGCCATCTGCTGGCCCCCACTTTTAAAATTTTTTCTGGTGATTTTATGTGTGCGTTTGCTAGAGAAATACAAAGAGAGACGGTGAGAGAGAAAGTGAGAAATCACTCCTAAGGGTGAATAGCGACACCACATTCCCTACTTCTTCATTCTCCTCTTGGGATTTTGACCCCACATGCACATGCGCCTGGCATAATTTTCAAGCTACCAGATCCAAGACTCAAGCTGTGGCTGCATGTGAGATTCCAGCACCTTAATCACCATGCCACCTCCTAGCCACCCCTACATACACACACACACACACACACACACACACACACACACACAATAATACCTATCTTCAAAAAATTTATTTAATTTCATTTATTATTAATATTAGTGGTATGAAATTTGCTGTAGGTCACATACATTCACGAGAGAGAGAGAGGAGAGAGAGAGAGAGAGAGAGAGAGAGAGAGAGAGAGAGAGAGAGGAAGAAAGAGAGAGGAAGAGAGAGAAAGTGAGAAAGCAAGTCACCAGGTCCAGTACTCAAATTGTTGGCCATGTGAGAGTCAACACCTTTACCATCGCATCGTCTACTGACCCCAATATCTAATATTTTTGATGGCTATATGATCTTTACCAAACATTTATTAATTGACATTTAGGAATCTCCAGTCTTGACTCAGTTTTGGTGGAGCAGGGGACAGGGCACTATTGTGTGACACTGGAGCCATATGGGAGGTCCCAGATTTATATCCTAGGTCCACCTGAATAAGCAAGGTACATCCATGTTCATGGATGTCTGGAAGGCTAAGAAGAGAACTGCAGTATGGGGAAGCCCTGTCAAGAGTATCTGTCTTTCTCTCAATAAGTAAAGAAATAAATTTTAAAATGGGTTTCTGTCTCTTTGTGTTATAAATAAAACTTCCAAAATATCCAAATGTGTATTTGTTCAAAAGTGGTTTTGTAATTATCTTAGCAAAAATTCTCAGAAAACATATGGCTGGGCCTGGGAATATTTTTTCAGGTCAGCTATTGCCAAATTGCACTTCCATGAGAGATGTATGAGATTTCTTGAAGATACCTTTCAAGGAAGGATTTATTTCATTAATTATCAGGTTATTTTTGTGGACACCTGAATCTCAGTCCCACATGGGTCCTCAGGAAAACTGTAGAATCTAAATCAGGCTTGTCCCAATAAGAAGTGTGGAATTGGGGATGTTTATGCACCTAATATAAAATCTATCAATGACTGAGACCAACTCCTGGACATATCTTCCTGGCACATTCAAGTTGCCCCGTGCAAGAACTCCTACAACTAAGTAAAAAAGTTTCCAGATGGAGTCATGATATTTTCATTAGAAATCATCTGAAAAGAAGGAGGAGGAGAGGAAGAAGAAGAAAACAGAGAAAAATTAATAAAGTAAAATACCAAACATAAATATAATGGAGCAATAAATCCAAAAATATTTTTTAGAAATCTGATAAAACTGATTGGTCACTCATGTATCTAATTCAGGGAAAAAAAGAGAGAGAGAAAGCAAAATTAACCAACATTAGCAACAAAAAGTGAACATCAATATAGATCCTGCTAATTTTAGAGAAAGAACATTATAAAAAATATCATGCCCACACCTTGAAAACTTAGGTATAATGAATGGATTCTAAGAGAGGCATAACAATAAAATGAATTCCAGAAGAAACTTAGGGGTCAGGTGGTGACACAGCAGTAGCACAAGTGAACCCACATGAGAGCAGTCTTGGTTGTGCATCCTGGGACATTCTTGAGAATGCAGGGCCCAGGTGTTCTAGTGATCCAGGCTGGCTGAGCCTGAGGATAAATTGTAGCATGAAGATCTTGTTGGAGATATCCCCCTTCTTTCTCTCTCTTGCATGGAAGACCTACATAAATAATCTTTAAAAAAAAAAGGAAAAAATTAAAATTATGACTTTAAAGAAAATGAATTCAGGGTCCAAAATGTGACATGGTGGTTAAGATGCTGGATTCTCACATTGCCTACCATAGTTTGAATCCTGGACCTGGTGGCTTGAAAAACACACTGAGCACATTTGCATACATGTCCAAAATCACAAGAAGGAGGGGAAGAGATTGTGTAATGCCATCCTTCCTTGGGTATGATTTCTCACTACTCCCCCCCCCTCTCTAGTCTCTCTCTGGAAAAAACAATAATAATAACAACAACAACCAAAAAAAAAAAAAAAGAAAATAAAATAAATTAAATTCATAATTTGAAATGTATGGAATTAAACACTTTCTTATTTCTTAGTAGAATTTCAATATTAGTCATAACATATACTGGATTGAATAGGAAGTGACACTTCCCAATTCATTTTAAAAGGCTAATATTATTTATTAAAAGTTGATTTCTTTATCTCTTCTGGAAGAGAGAGACAAAAAGAGAGAGGCACCCCCCTAATGGGGCCTTGATGTTGTCATCCATCCTCAGCTTCAGCCAGCCCCAGCACGTGAGCATATGCTTGCCCAGACTGTGGAGGGAGGCCCAGGACATGAACCAGGAACGGTGTCACCATCTAGCCCAAGGTCAGCAGATCTAAAATAGATTGTATGGTGTAAGAAAATTACAGAACAATTTTATTGTTAAGTATAGAATTTAAAATTCTGGATGAAATATTGAAATATTAAACTAATCAACAAACAGAAGGGGCAATCTGTTATATCATGTTTAATTAGTTTTCTCCAAAAAAAATTCGCTCAGTATTAGAAAGTCAAAAAGTGTATGTTGTGACATTGAAATACTAAAGGAGCTAAATCATATTATAAAATATAGAAAAAAATAGCAGGACAAATTCAACATTTGCTCTCAAAAATGAAAACTCAAAACGCGCTAAAAAAAGGAAAAATTTTGTTCAATGAAAAACAAAGAATTAATTTAAAAATTTTAAATATGAAATATAAATTATTTTCCTGAGAAATGAGGTACTCATGGCTGCTCACATTTACTATTTATTCAATATTATACTGAAGTTTCTAGCTAGTTAACCAAGTTTTTTTTTTTTTTAAAGAATATTGGAAACAACAAAATAGCAATATATTTCATCAGAAACATTAAATTCATGTTGAAAATCCAGAATAATCTATAAATAAATTACAAAATTAAGAAGAGATTTTAGTGGAGTTGCAGGAAGCAAAATGAATGCAAAAATAAATTGTATTAAGATCTAAAACAACACCTTTTATAATCGACATAAAAATACAATACACTTAGTGATTTTTTAAATAAAATATGTGCAAGAACTTTACAGAAAATAATAATAAAACATTTATTGCACAAATTAAATACATCTAAATAAAAGGAAAGATATAACAAGCTTGTGATTTGTAAGACTTGGTGATGCAAACAAGATTTCTTCTCAAGTAGATCTATAAATTTACTGTAATTGAACCTTACATCCAAATAAGGATGATGTAAAATTTGTTTGAAAAAGTGAAGACCCAAGAATATTTCAATCACTCGGTGGGGGGGGAAAGAAATTAAGCAAGTTTTCAGGAGTTTATCTCGTGGATAGCAAGCAAAGTCCATTAGATATGAGTGGCTCTAAGTGTGAACAATGAGAATTATATATAGAAAAAGAACCACACATAAATAGACAATTACTTTATGAAAAATATGGCACCATTAAGCAGTGTACAACACAGTGAGTTTTTAATAACTATTGTTGGGACAAATATATATCCATAAGGCAAAATATAGGATTCTTATATCACAGCAAAAATGTATTGTTAGTTGACCAGAGCAAACAAAATAAATATCAATGTAAACAAAGTAAAAACTAGGCTAAAGGAGAAAATATACTGCAATATAAAGGAATAATGGATCAAATTTAAGGCAATATATCAATTAAAATGGGAATATTTATATTAGTTTGAAGGAAAAATATTGTTAATAGGATATTAAAAGCACATTACTTCATTGAAGGATAATTTAATAAATAATGGCTTACTAAAAATCTAAAAACATATGTGCCTTCATACATCAAGAGAATAAATAAGACATCAAGAGATACCACTACTTTCAATTAAGTTTTTTTTTTCTTTTCTTTTTCTGGAGAGGTTTTTGCTATAGGGCGCGTGCGCTCGCCAGACAGACAGAGAGAGACAGAGAGATAGAAAGCAGGAAATCACCCCCCAGGGGGGATGGCCACGCCGCAATCCCTTCTCCTCCATTCTCCTCTCGGGATCCTGGGCACACACGCACACGCGCCCGGCGTGAGTTTAAGCCGCCAGGTCCGGGACTCGAACCGCGGTCGACTACGTGGGAATCCAGCGACATAGCCATTACGCTAACTGCTGGTCCCTAAGTTTTGAAAATATTAAAAAGCCTACTCAGACCATAGCATTGTTAACATTATTTAAAGAAATGAGAGATATTACACAATGTAGATGGAATATAAATGAACACAGCTACTTTGAAAGATTATGTGATAAAACCCAGTCTAAAAAAAAGAAGAGCTAGAGAGGGAGAGAAACAAGCTCCCTGTATTGCAGGTCTTCAACATATCCCACAGGACGAGGCTTCTGTGCAATGTGTTAGGAGCAGATTCCTCTGTAAGAATGTTCATGGCAGAATTTCCAGATGAGACAAAGGGGAAACAGCCCCAGATCCATTACTAATATAGATAAACAGATTATGGTATATTCCCTGGGTAGAACATTCTTCAGCAATAAAAAATTAACTAGTGGCATCTAATAATTTAAATATACCTTTAAAACAAAATGCTGAATAAAGTGAGCCAGACATAATGGAATGTATACTCTAATGTGCAATTTATATAATTTTTTTCAAATAATGTTTACTTAACTTTATTTATTTATTTTATTTTAATTTGACCAGAGAGGAAGAGAGAGAGAGAGAGAAAGTAAGAAAGCAAGCTGCCAGGACCAGGACTCAAACCACAGTCAGCCTTCTGGGAGTCTAGCACTCTTAAACACCACATCACCTGCTGGCCCCTAATTTATATGAATTTTAAAGAGAGGCAAAGTTAATATTTAAACTTTCAGAACTGATATTTATAGGTTGTAGTTAAAAAGAAATATTCTGAATACCAACAGAGATTACTCCTAATGATACCAACCAGGCACAGCGACTAGAGAAATGCTTATGAGAAATTTACAAAGTATCAATAACGTTCTGTCTTTTGGTTTTTGAAGAAATTAAAAGAGGGTTTTTAATTTGCATAGTTCATCTTGAAAGAGAGAAAAAAAAGGGAAGAAAAAATAAAGGAAGAGGAACATGTAAGTTAACGTATTTATGGATTCTGAGAATTAGAATCAGATGTCTTTAGAAAACCATCATGTAGCTATTATATTCTGGGAGAGGGGCAAGAGCAAAAATATTTTTCTCTTTTTTTATTTTTTCCTTTACCTACAAATTACTTTTAAAGCACAGTGAGATTTTGTAATTTTGGATATATAGAAATTATCTAAGTAATTTTCTGAATGACTTTTACATCTTTATTTGAAAAAAGTAAGGCCAGTTTGTGTCATAGTGGTTAAGGTGCCCAGATCCTACATGACCGACCTCGTGGTTTGAGTCTGACACCCTGCTGCTCAAGAAACACAAGGGGCTGTGTGTACGCATGCTCCAAATCCCTAGATAGAATTGTGGAGAAGGGACTGAACCATGACCATAACCTATAAGGGTGATTTCAAACTTCTCTCCATCTCTCTCCAGCAAGTGTGCATGCCCTGTGGGAAAGAAAACGTTTTTTTTTTTTAAAAAAAGTAGAAAGTATAATAACCATCATACAATGCATAAAGCACTTTTTGTTTATTTTATTTTTGAGAGATTTTTGCTATAGGATGCTTGGGTTCTCTAGAGAAACAGAAAATGAGAAATTACCCCGAGGGGTAAATGGCCAAGTCATAACCCCTTCTCTTCCAGTCTCAGGCATACCCGTAATTGAACCACTGTCAAAATGTGGAAGTGCAGCACCTAAACCACTACATCTGCTGGCCTTGTATAAAACTAATTTAATAAAGAATTAGGGATGTGTGGGTTTGTTTGCTTGTGTGTGCTGTGGGGCTTATATCGACTGAGAAGGCAGTTTGGTGTGGATTAAATATCTCACGGTTTGCTTCACATCGTTATTTCTAAGGCTGTAGATGAGGGGATTCAGCATAGGGACCACAATGATGTAAAACACGGTGGCCACTTTGATGAAAAGCAATGAGCGTGCAGAGTTGGGCACACAGTAGAGAAGGAGGATGGTCCCATGGAAGATGGAGATAGCCGTCAGGTGAGAGGAGCAAGTAGAGAAGGCTTTGCGGAGTCCACCTGTAGAGGGCATCCTGATGATAGTGACCAGGATGAAGACATAGGAGGCCAGGATGATGAGGAGGCTGCAAGCCTCATTGAAGACAGAAATGACTAAACACGCCATCTGACTGACGTAGGGGTCAGAACAGGCGCGGGAGAGAATGGCGGAGTATTCACAGCCAAAGTGGTTGATGATGTTAGGTCCACAGTAGGATAGTTCCAAAAGAGAACATGTGAGGATGAGGGAACAGAGTGTACCCCACAAATAAGTCCCAGCTACCAGGAGAGCACAGAGCTTGCGAGACATTGCAACTGTGTAGAGCAAGGGGTTACAAACGGCCACAAACCGGTCATAGGCCATCACCGCTAAGGTGGACATTTCTGTAAACAGAAATGTGCAGCCAAAGAAAAACTGAGTCATGCATCCTTTGAAGGAGATAGTTCTGTCTTCCACAACCAAGATTTCTAACAGTTTGGGTGTGCTGACTGAGGAATAGCAAATATCCAAAAAGGACAGATGCCTAAGGAAAAAGTACATGGGTGTATGCAGTTTGGGATTGATCCTTGTGACCACGATTAAGCCCAGATTTCCCACCAGAGTGACTGTGTAGATGGTCAAGAACACCAGGAATAAGGCTGCCTGGAGACGTGGGTATTCTGAGAAGCCCAGGAGGACAAAAGGGGCTCCATCGCTCAGATTTCCCTCATTCGGCATTCTGATCCCTGTGGAGGAATCTGTTAGTTCATCCTAAGCAGCTGGATACTGCAGAAATAAGTGGGTGTTAGGGCATGAAGGTGGGTGCCCAGAGAGAAACCCCTGGAGTAAGATGTGCACAATGCCTATTTCTGTTTTGGTTTTGGGCTCTTTTCTTCTGTCTCATTTTAATCTTTAGCTACTTATTGAGTGTCTGAATATGGATTATTTCTTAACCCAACAGTAACTCATTTTCTTCATCTAAAAAACAAGAAATATGATTAGTTCATAAACTTCTCTTAAAAATGTTATGCATATAGGTACAAACCAAATGATTATACTATTTCTGTTCCCTATTAAAATCAGATAATTATGAACAAGCATATGAAATGCAATGAAAAGTCAATTTTATAGGAAGAAAGATTGAGAGAAATAAAACTATGACAACAACAACAAAAAAATACATGTTAGTGCTAGACCAGATTATAATGTATGGCTTAATGGAGTATGTCACTGGGGATGGTAACAAACTATGTCCACTCTAGTATTTTTTTTTTTTTAATTTTAAAGGCAGTGTCAAAATTCACAGTAGTAAATTTCCTCAGTTAAGTAGGTACTAATATCTCATTCCCAGTTCTATATGACTGTTTTAAAATGTTAGTTTTTCTAATAAATAACGTTTAATATGGCATGGTACAAATAGAGAACAGGAATTGGAAAATGTTTTTCAAAGAAATTCTAAAGCAGTACTGTTTCCTGATTCCACTAACTTCTGTCTTAGATACAAATTTTCAAAACTACTTCAGTCTTTCACGCAAATTTTTTATTTTTTTCATTTTATTTTTACTGCTCTTTTCTGACTCTTTTTGATTGCCTTTTCATCTCAGATCCAGGCTGGGAGAAAAGCAGTTATGGTAAAATGAAAGCGATCTGCAGAATGTGCTTGTCTTTATTACTGTCCTGGCACCCACTACTTAGCACGCTAACAAAGGGTCTTCAGCTTCTCTGCCTTCTTTCACCTGCAAAGTTATTTTAGTTTGAATTTCATTGCGGAATGGTGTATAGTTTTTACACATTTTCAAAATCTTTTTTCAAAACATCTGAAAGCTGGACACTTTGGTCTGAATTTCCATAATCACTAACCTCACATTATACACACATGATCTGTACTGATAAACCTTCTGTTTTACTCACACCAGCATTATCAAACTTTCAACTAGTACATGTTCTTTTATCATTTAACCTCATCAAATTCTCTCTTCGAGCTGGAATAACCTCTTTATACATTAAATACTCAACTTTATTACCTTTTCATATCAAAAGCTTGGCAATACTCTTCCAGAAAACTGGTGATTATTCTAAATTTCAAAGTCATAATGCTTTGATTTATTTGTACCTATTGGGCTTTAAAATATCTATTATTATATAAATCTGATAGTTGTCTCCAGTTTTATAAGATTTTTAAATCTTCTAAAACAGTTTGAAAAACCGAGGACAAATAATTAATAATGATTTAATACCCACCAATGTGATCAAAATTATTTAAGTAGATAAATGAGGTTTAAAGACAAATTTATGCTCAAATTCTTAAAGATGAAGGAAATAGAGTTCAATACCTTGTATTTGTAATCTCATTTTAATCAGATAGCTACCACTACTCTGCCACTGGAACAACATAATTGTTTTCTTTGTCAAAAATATTATATTCTGATTTCAGACACTCCCCTCAAAACTAAACTATAACAGGTTAACAATTCACTAAAAGCCAGATATCCTTTATAAACTCATTTACTCAGTCTTCTTTAATAAAATCTTAAACATTTTAATAAAAATAAGCACTTTGTAAATGGGCAGTGAGTTTTATTCAAAGGGTATGACCCTAAAGGTTTCCACAATATTACATTATTCTCATAAAAAAAAAAAATGAGGGGGCCAGACAATAGGACAGGGGTAAAATGCAACACTTTGTGAGGTTGACCCACACAAGAGGGTTTTGGAGTTGCATCCAGAGACTTCCCTGAGTTTACCAGGTACGTAGTGACTCATGATCCTGGGCTGGCTGAAATTGAGGCTGGATCATGATGTGAAGACTCTGTTAGAGGTTGTCTCTTATTCTGTCACTTTCAGTCTCTCTCTTACATAGAAAAAAAAGTAACTTTTCAAATAATTGGAAACAGAGAGAGCCTTTCAAAGGTAGGTCAGACCTGCACTCTAACTTAGGTATTTTACTGTGTCTTTTACATCTAATACTAACCTTGGGGAATCAAACCCTTGAGAATCTTGGCCAAACCTTCTTCAGGAGCTACAAGCTTAGAAAATCCCTTTTTATTAATTAAAATATCATTAATTTACACATGCAAAGGTTAAACACACTGATCATCTGGCCTAAGAAAAATAATGATAACTATCAGCCTATAATTTCACACATTATGTGTTTATTATTGAAAACATGAAACTTCCAGAATCACAGACTATCATCATTATATTTCAATAAACCAGAGATAGTATGTCTAGTGTGTTTTGTTTCATGTTTCCTTTTAAATTGTTTCTCTCAGTATTAATATTTTCATGGCCTGTAAGTGGCGAAGTAGTTGTAGTGCTGGATTCCCTCATGTCTGATCACAATTCAACTCTCAGACCCAGTGGTTTAAAACTCACTCCAGTCTTAGGTGTGATTGTCCAAAATCCCAAGTGGAATGGAGGGGAAGGGATTGTAGTGTGGCCATCAACCCTGAGTAGTGATTTCTCACTTTCTATTTTTCTGTCTCTCTGTCTCTCTGGTGAGCTCACATACCTTATGACAAAAATCTCCCTAAAAAAAATGAAAATCTTGGGACCAGCAGTTAGTGTAATGGCTATGTCGCTGGACTCCCACGTACTTGACCGCGGTTTGAGTCCCGGACCCGGTGGCTTAAACTCACGCCGGGCACGTGTGCATGCGTGCCCAAGATCCCGAGAGGAGAATGGAGGAGAAGGGATTGCGGCGTGGCCATTCCCCCTGGGGGGGTGATTTCTCACTTTCTGTGTCTCTGTCTCTGTCTGTCTGGCGAGCCCATGTGCCCTATAGCAAAAAAAAAAAAAAAAAAAAAAAAAACCTCTCCAAAAAAAAAACACGAAAATCTTGTTTTCATAATTCTGATTTTGTTTCATAAATAATACACTTAGAACCAAGCTTCTTTTTGATCTGATATTGTGTGCATTTTGCTTAACTGTTTATCCTAATGATTTCTTCTTTTGTTAAAATTCATATTAAATAGACTTTTTCAATGAAGCAATTGACAGTTCTGTTGAATAATATGGTGCATTAGTTTTCTGTTGCAGAAACTTTAGCACAGGCTGTACCAAAAGCCCTAGAGGGTAATACCCTTAAAGATGTATGTTAATACGACTGCGTTTTAGAGAAAGTCTCCCAGCTTTTATGAAACATAGTTTTACTTCACTTTAGTTCTTGAGTGCTGTTTTTATTTGGTTTAGACTTCAAAATGTGAAGTTGTGTTCTTTCAAACCACCAAAGACATCTTTTCACTGTTTCTTGTCTTCCGTTTTTGCTAAGAGAAAGTCAACTGTCAGTCAAATCACTACTTTGAAGGGTAATTTGTACTTAATTTTTGCTTCTTTTAACATATTTTTCTTTTCTTTTTTGCTCTTGTTGTTGTTCTGGTTTCTGTAGTTTTGCTATCAGGTATACATAAAAATACATTTGTGGATTAACATCTTCCCTTAGTTCAAGATAATTTTAAACCATTATATTTTCAAATATTAATTCCTCATTCTATCTCACATCTTCTAGGTATCCAAATAAATACATCTCAATATAAGATATAAAATATATATTATAAAGTATCTAAGTTTAAGCTATCATCTGTGTCTCTCACATTATGTTTTTTTTTTTTTATTTTGTCTTACTCTGTTATAGTCCCCCCTTTGAAAAAATTTCCAATATGTTATATCATTCTTAAACTGCACTTAATCTGCTATTAAAACTTCCACTTATGGGGCTGGCAGGTAGCATGGTGGTTAAGGGCATTCAACTCCCACATGGCTGAGAGTAATTTGAGTCTCGGACCTGGGAGCCTACTCTCTCTCTTTCTATCTAACTCTGTGCCTCTCTAGTCCAATTTAAATAAATAAATAAAGCTAAATAAAATGATTCTTAAAAAAAATCCTTTTCTAAAAAAAATTCCACTTATGTTCAATAATAGTTGTGATTTTTGTTCATTTCTTTTGTGACTTTTTGTTATAGAAAAATCACTCACATAAATTAACATAGTTCTTGGGACCAGCAGTTAGCCTGATGGCTATGTTGCTGAACTCCCATGTAGTTGACCGAGGTTCAAGTCCTGGACCCGGTGGCTTAAACTCATGCCGGGTGCATGTGCATGCGTTTTCAAGATCCTGAGAGGAGGATGAAGGAGAAGGGATTGCAGCATGGCCATCCCCCCCTGGGGGGTGATTTCTCGCTTTCTGTCTCTCTGTCTGTCTTTGTCTGTCTAGCGAGCACATGCACCCTATAGCAAAAACCTCTCAAAAAAAAAAAAAATTAACATGGTTCCCAGTTCTACATAAATTAATTTAATATTTTTAAAAAGTTATCTTCTTTATCATAGAATATGTGGTCAATTAACAATATAAATACAATAATGCTAAATTTTAAAGTTATTTTGCTAAATTTTATCTGGTTTTCTTTCTGTTATTCTCTCTTATAATGAATTTTAATTATGTGCAAGTTATTATGTGCAAAAACTTGTGTAAACATAAGTTGCAGTTTTGTGCAATTTAATTAAGGTATTTTTATTTTCAAAGGACATTATGACACAATTAATCTAGTACATACTTCAGCCAATTCCTAGGCTTAATGTATCCTGGGCAGCTCAAAAGAGTCATATCTCTGTTTCAGAATGAGAAAGCTATGATTTATCCTCTGATCACTCTTACACTGTTGTGTGTCTGTGATCTAAATCTTTTTCTCTGAATTTCTAACATTGGTTATCCTTGGATTTGACCCTTTCTCTGTATGTTCATGAGGACATTTAAAAGAGTGGCTTATCTTCCAGCAAATGATACTAGGGAAGAAAAGATCATTGCAAATTCCCTCCTCTCTGGTATACTGACTTATGTTCAACTTGGATTACTGTAATCTTGCTTGAAATATATAAATCTAATTTTCTGCTATGCAGTCATTGTTGCTGCCTGTCAGCTAGACTGAAAGCAAACAAGCAACTGTCTCAGTAAACAGTGCAGCAAAGTACACAGCTAACATCTTCACTGAAAACTGTTACAATATGATCTTGGGTGTTCTTGTTAGACTGAGACTTGCACCAACTGCAAAGTAACAGCTCAAAGCCTTCTTTGCCTTTGTTGCATGTGTAGATATTTCAGTGCTTCTTGACTCTTCTCGAAGTGCTGAAAAATGTTGAAACAGCAGGAATATGGATCTTTTCTTTATTCCCCAATTATGCCAATCTAGAGTATTAAGATTCTAGAAACTACTTTAAAGCTTTTAGCCAAATCTTAACTTGTACTGACAATTCTTCTTTGTGCCTCAAAATGTATTACTTTTAGTATTGGAGACTGCTATTGATATAGTTAGTTACTGGTGTTCTCATTAAAAATTTCTTCATATGTTGTTTTATTCTATTCATAGTTACAGTTGACTATGGAATTTATATTGTACTATTATTAGAAGCCACAGTTCTGAATCTTTTAAATTTCAGTTTGAAATTTTTTTTCTTTTTTTTTTTTTTTTTTTTTTGGGAGAGGTTTTTCGCTATAGGGCGCGTGCGCTCGCCAGACAGACAGAGAGAGACATAGAGACAGAAAGCAAGAAATCACCCCCCATGGGGGATGGTCACGCCGCAATCCCTTCTCCTCCATTCTCCTCTCGGGATCTTGGGCACGCACGCACACGCGCCCGGCGTGAGTTGTAAGCCACCGGGTCCGAGACGCGAACCGCGGTCGACTACGTGGGAGTCCAGCGACATAGCCATTACGCTAACTGCTGGTTCCCTAGTTTGAAATTTTTCATAGCAAAATATGACTGGTCTTTTAAATCTAATTTGACAGTGTCTTTCTTGAACTAAGGTTATTAATTATTTTACATTTTATGTAGTCATAATCTTAATTCTCTTCTGAACCTAAAGCAGATAACTAAACTTGACTTTAAAGCAAAATACATGTTTCTGTTGATCTTGAAAATGCATTATTTAGTTATTTTGTGCTAGTATATTATAATATGTACCCTGGTAAGACATTCTGGGAAAAAATATGAAGAAAATAATCTGTGCCATAATGTTGCCAGCTAAAATCCAGCAGCCATTTCTGTGACTAATCAAGAGCGAAGCAAAGAGAGAGAAAAGGAGTTTAATTAGCTAAATTTGAGTACAGGAAGTGGCTGAGAGCTAAGAAGCCCACAATCAACTCCCAGAACAGAAATTTTACTGCATACTAAATACCCTTACACTTCTCATTTATCCATTGTTATCTATAACATAAATTTAGCTAGTTCAGTGTTTCCCAAAATTGTTCTGTGTATCTTTTCTTTTCACATGACATTTATGACCCTTTATTTGTTCTAACAGCAGCATTGAATTTGTTAACTCAGACTTGCAACATACATTGGTAGATTAAGGAGATACAACACGCTGAAAGTCATGACACATTTTTGCATTAAAAAAAACATAAAATACATCATGCCTTTCCTGATGATCTAATATTTTCATTAAGCTCTACTGTTTAACAAAGCAATCTAAATATCTGTGAATAACTATGATTTTAAATAACGCTATTACATTTTTTTCCAATTTAACCTGTTCCATTGTGTCTCTTGAGAAAACATTCTCATTTTTTTTTTTTTTTTTTTAAAGAGAAAAGCAGAGAGGTAAGACATGTATAGGACACAGGTATCTGTTGATAATAACAAGTATAGTGTCCTGATGTGGACTGGCATGAAGCGTATTTGTTTTGGATAAATTCAATTTACAAGTTAAGTAATGTACACTGGCTGAATGTATAAAATAATTAAAAAAAAAATACGATTTTCCATCTTTTAAGATTTCACACCTGGGACCCTGTTCAGGTTGCATTTTTGTGACCACTGTCCAAAGCAAATGTGTTAAGTTTCCTCTTCTAAGCAAATAGGCTTATTTAAGACTATCTTTGTTACAGTGGCTACAGATTAACATTAGTTACAGAAGCTAAGAGCACAAGTTAAGCCTTAAAGTATAAGAAAGAGGAATAAAGTAAAGCCCAAAATAACAGGGTTAAAATTTTTTTTTCTTTTATAATACTGTTCTAAAATATAAACACTGAAATGATTTATGCTATTGGACTTTTTTTCTTCTTTTCTTTGTGTAGATATGACCACAACAAAATAATAATGTTAATATTGAGTACTTATTTTGCTAATTTTTAAATTACGTGTATTTACCAATAATTAAAAACTATCTATCCATCATTCATCTATGAAGAAATAAAAAGATAAAGGGTATGTTTTTTATTCAATATGTCAAAACCAATATATAGGCTTGAATTGAATCTCCTCCCCTCACAATACAAGCAATAATAGTGTTGATAATGAAAGAATAAATCAAATAATGAAATCACATCAATAAGGAAAATGACAGGACCAGCCTGCAGTGTAGTGTAAAGGCAGCTGGACCCCACATGGCTGGGTACATGTGTGTGTATGCCTACACCACATGGCTGGGTACAAGTGTGTATATACCTACAGGCTCCAAATCAGAGAGGAATGGAGGAGGAGAAGCATCACCATTCCCAGTGAGGGATGCTTTATCACTTTCTTTCTCTCTGGCAAATGCATATGCCCTCTGGCAAATAAAAAAGAAGAAAATTATTTTTAAATAACTGGCCATTTATTTTCTAGAGACAGTCAAATAGTAGCAATAAAATAAGAAAAAAAAAAGAAAAATTTTTATCACAAATAGGTAGCTATTTACCCTTACAATGTTTTAAGTATCAAGAAAAATTCCAAAACGCAAATAGGAAAATGGGCCAAATAAGTTAAGTAACAGTTCACAGAACACTGTCCCCATGAAGGCAGCAGGTGGCATAGTGGTTAAAATGCTAGACTCCCACAATGTTAACCACAGTTTTAATCCAGGATCCAGTGGCTTGAAACGCATACTGGGTGCCTGTGCCTGTGTGCCCAATACCCCAAGAGGAAAAAGGAGAAGGAATTGCAGCGTGGCCATCCCCCCCTTGGGGATGATATCTTATTTGTTCTCTCTCCATCTCTCTCTGTTTCTCTGGCAAGCACATGCACCCTATACCAAAAATCTCTCCTCCCACAGAAAAATTCTCTTAAACACAGAAACAAATAATTTTACTCTTATTAAACTAATTTCTAGTTCTAAATAAAATGCAATTTTAAATATACATACTCATTATCTTGGTAGTAAAATTACCAATGAATAACATCAAATGCATCATTTGAATATATTTTTCTTAGGAAAGAAACAAGGAATAGAGAGCAAATATCATAGTTTTTAGAACCCTTAAGCATCTCAGGCTTTAAAAATATAAAATAGAATAAAAAAATAAAATCCTAAAATGTTTACAAGAATATAAATGGACGAAGATAAGTAGATATCTACTCAAAGAAAAGAAAAGGATGGCAGAAGATCTTCTAATGGTTACCAGGATTTATGTCAAGTCTATAATAACTAAAAGTATTTATTAGTAATAATGATACTTCAGTAAAATATAACAAGGAGTTGTAAAACTGATAAATTGTTAGTGAATCACTGAAATTTAATTATTGGATCTAATTATTCAGCATATCTCTGCCCCTTAATTTTTTATTTATTATTATCATACTCTTGTTTATATTGCATTGAATCCCATATAACTTTAGTGTATTGTATTTCTTTTTCCAGAAGGAAGACTGTGCATTTCAGTCAGAACAAAGACATTAAAATCTCCATCATCATCATCAAATAGCTTTTCATTATTTTTCCAGATGATGATTATTATTATTATTTCAATTTTTAAAAAACATTCAATCACTATTTATCATTTTGCTTGTAAAAAGACTTTACCCATAATGAAATATTGACTCAGACCAGTCCAGTTGAGAATACTATACACGTCATCATCAATAGGTAATAAACCATTTCTGTGTCCCACTAATGTAATACCTCTCTATTTGTTCTCTTGCTATCCTTCACCATAATATTCTCTTCTCCTGCCCCGTTCCACACCATCTTCATCATCGCTGACTATTTTCACAGCTTTTATGCCTCCAATATTTAGATCTCTACCATAAAGTGCAAATAGTTGATATATATTAAGTGGAAACATGCAATATCTTTCTTTCATATCCTGGCTTGCTTCACTCAGCAATAGATCCTCCATATCTGACCACTTTCTATCAAATGCTGGGGTCTTGTTGTTTTTTATTGCTGAGTAGTATTCCATAGAGTATATGTGCCACACTTTTTCAATCCACTCATCAGTTTGTAGACATTTGAGTTGGTTCCATGTCTTAGAGATCATGAATAATGCTGCAATAAACATTGATGTGCAAGTGCTTTTCCGACTGAGCTTTCTCCTGTCCTTTGGGTAGATATCCAGAAGTGGGATTGCTAGATCAAATGGTAGTTCTATTTGTAGATCTGTAAAGAACCTCCATATTGTTCTCCACAGTGGCTAAACCACTTTGAATTCCTACCAATGGTGTAGGAGTGTTCCTTTGTCACCATCTGCCCACCAACACTTATTACTTTTTATATTTTTAATCTTTGCCATTCTGACAGGGGTTAGGTGGTATCTCATTGTGGTTCTAATCTGCAATCCCTTATGGTGAGGGATGTTGGGCATTTCCTCATGTACTTTTTAGTTGTTTGTATGGCTTCCTTAGAGAGATTTTTGTTCAGATCATTTTCCCATCTTTTAATTAGGTTAATCCTTTTTTTTTTTTTTTTTTTTTTTTCAGGTAAGGCACTTCAGTTCCCTGTTTATTCTGGTTATCAGTCCCTTGTCTGAGGCATATTTTACAAAAATATTCTCCCATTCTGAGGGTTTTCAATTTACACTTGTTACTGTGTTCTTACTGTGCAGAAACTTCTCAGTCTAATATAAGTCCACTTGTCTATTTTAGGGATTATTGCCTGTGCTTTGGGAGTCTTATTTAAGAATTCTTTGCCTACTCCAAATTCTCCCAGAGTTTCCCCAGTATTTTCCACCACTAGTTTTATAGTTTGAGTCTTAGGTTCAGATATTTGATCCATTTTGAGTTGACTTTTGTTAATAGTGAAAGATGGGGTTCAGTTTCATCTTTCTGCAGGTGGATACCCAGTTTTTCCAGCACCATTTGCTAAAGAGGTTTTCCTTTTCCAGTGAATTAACTGGTATCCTTTTTCAGAAATGAGTTGGCTGTAATCTTTGGTATTTATTTCTGGGTTTCTATTCTATTCCATTGGACCACATGTCTGTTTTTGTGCCAATACCATGCTGTTTTGATTATCACAACTTTGTAGTATATTTCCACTCTTCTTGCACAAGATTGCTTCAACAATATGAGGTCTTTTATAATTCCAGAGAAATTCTATGTTTGTCTTTTTTAGATCTGTGAGGAATCTCTGGTATTTTTATCGGGATTGCATTAAATATGTAGATTAATTTAGGTAATATTGCCATTTTGATTATATTAATTCTTCCAGTCCAGAAACATGGGATATCCTTCTACTTTTTTATGTCCTTATCAATATCTTTTTAAAGATTTTCATAATTTTCTTTGTAAAGGTATTTGACTTCCTTAGTTAGGTTTATCCTTAGGTATCTTATTCACTTTGTGGCTATGGTAAAAGGGATTCTTTTCTTCAGATCTATTTCATTCAACTTCTTGTTCATATATAGAAATGCTATAGATTTTTGAATGTTGGTTTTGTATCCTGCCACTTTCCTGTATTCACTTATTACTTCAAGAAGTTTTTTCATGGAAACTTTTGGATCTTCTAAGTATAACATCATGTCATCTGCAAATAAAGATATTTTCAATTCTTCTTTACCTATTCAAATGCCTTTTATATTATTCTCTTTTCTGATTGCATTATTTAAGACTTCCAGCACTATTTAAAAAAGCAGTGGAGAAAGGGGGCAACCTTGCCTAGTACCAATTTTTAGTGGAAAAGATTTTAGCTTTTCCACATTCAGTATAATGTTAGCTATAGGTTTTTCATAGATGGCTTTTATTGTTTTGAGAAATGACCCTTCTATGCCAATCTTATTGAGGGTCTTAATCATGAAAGGATGTTGTATTTTATGAAATGTTTATCTGCAGCAATTGAAATTATCATATAGTTTTATCTTTCTTTCTGTTAATATTGTGTATTATATTTATGGTCTTGCATATGTTGAACCACCCTTGCATTTGTGGAATAAAGCCTACCTCGTGATGAATCATCTTTGTTACATGTTGTTGGCTATTCATCAACGATATTGGTCTGTAGTTTTCCTTTTTTGTCATTTCCTTATCTGTTTTGGAAATGAGGATAATGGAGGCATCATAAAACTAATTTGAAAAGTTTCCTTCCATTTGTATCTTTAGAAATAATTTGAGTAGTATAAGGGTTAATTCTTTCTTAACAGTTTTGTATGATTCAGAAATGAAGCCATCCATACCTGGGTTTTTCTTTGCCAGGAGGTTATTTATTACTGAATTAATCTCCTGGCTTGTTATGGGTCTACTCAAGTTTATGTTATGTCTGTTGTAATGTAGCCTGTTTTATCACCTATTTGATTTATCTGTTTTCCTTCTTTCTTCTTTATAAGTCTAGCCAATGGTGTGTTGATCTTGTTAATCTTTTCAAAGAACCAGCTTTTGCTTTCATTTATTTTCTGTATGGTTCATTTATTTTCTATTTCAATTATTTCTGCTCAAACCTTTATTTCTTTTCACCTGGAATTTTTTGGATTTTTTGTTGTTGTTTTTTCAATTCCCTAAAGCATGATGTTAGGTTATCTATTTGCCACCTTTCCATTTTTTTCTTATGTGCACTAATTGCTATGAATTTCCCTCTTACTGCTTTTGCTGTGTCCCATAGATTATGGAAACTTGTACTCATTATCACTTGGTTCCATAATTTTTTTGATTTCAGACTTAATTTCTTCAGTAGTTAAGAAGTCATTCAGAATTAGGTTGTTCAGTTTCCATGGGTTTGTGTATTTTCAAGGGTGTTTCTTGAAATTAATCTTGAGTTTAATTCCATCATGGTCAGAGAAGATGCTGGATATGGTTTCTATGCCTTTGAATCTGTAAAGGCTTGATTTGTGTCCTATCATATGGTCAATCTTTGAAAACATTCCATGCTAGGGTGAGAAAAATGTGTTTCGTGGTCTTAGGGTGGCAAGTTCTATAGATATCTATCAAGCCCATTTTATTTATAGTATCATTTAGATCCTGTATCTCTCTATTTATTTTTTGCCTAAAAGATTTGTCTAAAGGAGATAATGGGTGTTGAGATCCCCAGAAATTATATTGTTGCTCCCTATCTCTCCTTGTAGCTCCAGCAGTCTTTACTTCACATATTTAGGTGCACCAGAGTTGGGTGCATAGATATTTATAAGCCTTATGTCTTCTTGCTGTATTACCCCATTTATTATGTAATCGTTCTTTGTCTAGTTTTACAATTTTTGTCTTGAAGCCTAGTTTATCTGAAATCAATATTGCCATTCCACCCTTTTTTAGATTTCCATTTGCATGGAATATCTTTATCCAGTCCTTCACTTTTAGTCTACATATGTCTTTATTCATAAAGTGTGTTTCTTGTAGGCAACAGATAGAGGGTTTCTGGTTTTCTATCCATTCAACCAGTCTCTTAATTGGAGAACTTAATCCATTGACATTCAATGTTATTATTGATATTTCTGGACCTGTTCCTATCATTAAGTGAGCCCTTTTTTTGGTTTTTCTTTGTTCTCTTATATTCATCTGTCTCACTTTTTAGTTTTCCTGGTATAGCACTCCCTTCGGAACCTCTTGAAGAGCTAGTCTAGAGTTGGTAAATTCCTTCAGATTTTGTTTATCCAAGAATGTTTTTATCTTTTTTTTTTTTTTTTCCCATATGAAAGATAATCTTGCCGGGTATAGTATTCTTGGTTAAAATTGTTTTTCATTCAACGTTTTGGCTATATTTCCCCATTCTTTCCTTGTCTGCATTGTTTCTGCCAGGAGGTCTGATGTTAGTCTAATAGTGTGTCTTTTGTAAGTACCTTGATGTTTCCCTCTTGCCAACTTTACTATCTTATCTTCGTCTGTTGTTTTTGCCCATCTGGTTATGATGTGCCTTGGAGAGGCTTTTCCTGGGTTGCTTCTATTTGGGGACTTACGTATTTCTTGGGTCTGGATATTTAAATACCTCTCTAGGTTTAGAAAATCTTCTTCCAGGATTTTATGGAATAACTTATCAATTTTTATTGATATTTCATAATTGATATCAATTGTTATTTTCTTCTTCTTCTGGGATACAAATTATCTGAATGTTGGGGCACTTAATTGTATCCAGTATTCCTCATGTATCATCCTCATTTTTCTTGGCTGTTTTCTCAGTCTTCTCGATTCTTTTTCCTAGGTCAGATATTTTGTCTTCTACATTCGAGATTCAGTCTTCCACCTGATCTGATCTATGTTTAATACTTTCAAGGGAGGTTTTGAATTCCTGTATCATATTCTTCAAACCTAGAAGTTCCACCCGGTTATTTTTTAAGGTGTCTATTTCTTCTTTCAAATCATGAAAGGACTTCCTCATCTCCTGGAGTTCATTGTCTCTTTTCTCTTCAATCTCAGTTAGTTTGGTCACTGCAAATATTCTGAACTGCTTATTTGACATGTCCACAACATCCATTGAATTGCCTGTGGGTGATGTGGGCTTGACCATTTTCCTTGGAGGAGAGGCATTTTGTTGGTTGCTCATATTTCTTGAGCCTCTGCGATTGTTCCTAGTCATCTGGTTATTTATACGTTCCTTCCTAACTCATTCAAGGTATCTCTGAGTGTTAAATGGTATGCAGGACTAGAGAATTTGCAATCTTTCTTCTGGTCTGCCTCCCTGTTGCTCACCAGTACCATGCACTGTTTTCACTTGTCCTGGGTGACCCAAAGTCCTCCCTATTTCTAAGGAGTGGTGAGTCTCCAACTGAGCTCATAAGCTTCATCACAGGAGCAAAGAAAATATTTGCAGAGTGCAACATGCACTGAGTGCTATTCAAAACATTGAAGTTCTGAGAGTCCAAAGACAGGTGGGGAAGGGGCAGAGGATGAGCGATGGGTCCCAGCCATTTGGGACTGCAACCACAGGCAGCCTGGTGTCTGGCAATGCTTCTGGCTTGAACTGGTCTTTGGATGGGGTAGGGAGGGGTGCAAGTTTGTCTTAAAGTCCCAAGAAACAAAGCTGAAGTCCAGAGATGAGTAGACTGCCGCTAATTTTTTTTAAGAATTATTTTACTTAACTTTATTTTTATTTATTTATTTATTTATTTTAATTTAACCAGAGGTAGGGGGAGAGAGAGTGAGAGAGAGAGAAAGCCAGCAGGTCCAAGACTTGAACCACGACCAATCATGTGGGAGTCCATCTCCCTTAACCACCATGTCACCTGCCGGCCTGCCCTTTAACATTTTGTCTCATATTTGGTGGAATATGTTTTTTGCTTTTGAGTTGAGCTCAATCATGGTGACATGGTCATTAACATGATGGCAGAAGAGAAAGTGTTAGAGTTCTTAGCCTAGGCTTTAAAAGAAGGTGAACATTGCTACTTTGTCTATGGGTTTTCTGACCTTTTCATTAAATTGTAGCCAATTAGTTTAAAGATGATGAAAGACAAGTAGAGCAATTCATACCAACAAAAATGTGGCATGAAGCAAAGTTCTCTTATTCTCAAAAAGAAAGTACTCAAACTTTTAAGCCATTGACTGTGGATGATTTTTAACAATTACTAGAGCAGGGTCAGCAGGTCCCATGGTGATTAAGGTGCTGGACTCCCACATGGCTGACAGTGGTTTGAATCCTGGATCTAAAATATGCTTTCTCACTTTCTCTCTCTGTCATTCTCTGGTGAGAGACACATGGCATGTTTTAAAAAATAATAATAAGTATAATTAAATAATTCTTTAAAAACAAAGAATTATTGTAACAGCAGCTAATGCTGTCGGCGTCCGCCCCAGGGCTTGGGTCTGGCTGAATCATGATCAGAGGGCTGCTGGTGAGGAAGAGAAAGAGGATGAGAAAGAGAAAGCCCTCCATCTTGCCAGGACTGGGGAACTGGAAAGAATGAGACAAAGAGATAGAGTAGAAATGGACACAGACAGCCTGAGCCTAAGTAGCCCAAGCAACTTGTGCCACCCAGACAAACTGGACGTCTTTATTTATAGAACAAGGAGACATTACACATGTATGTTTCATGACACTTCATAGATTGGTTGCCAGATTACAGACAATAAGAAGCAGTTAACAAATCTATGAGGGCTTAGTCATACCAGGCCAGGTGTATCCCTTGGTGGATAATCCCATCAAGAGAAAATCTCATCTTCTTTTCTAATGCAGAGAACTAGCTGTAGGTGTGGGGAAGGAGCTAAAGAACTTCTCCATAAGGAGTGCACCACCACACCCAGGGAAGGCTAAAGAACCTTTCAGATGCAGAGCAAGGATTGGATTTTACTAATTCGGATCAAGATGTTTCTTGAAGTCCATCAGATGTGTCTGTTGGAATACCTAGTAATTTCCACCCTTGCTCTGTCTGCAGCCAAGGTCAGGGAAAGACAAGTTACAAGGTTCTGCCAAACCCCAAAAGAGCAGGTGGTGTTTGCTCAGAGCAAGTCCCCAACACCTCAGATTCTCTCTCTTAAACATGTCCCCACATAATGCTAACACTGATAAGCACATATATGTATATGGACACCTCCTCTATAAGAAAGTGGGTATTTCAGAGCAGTAATAAAAGATTTTTGTTTTGAGTAACTAACATGTGACAATGGAATATAGCATTAGCTAGCAGATAGATAACAATAACTTATACAAAGGAGTGTCAGTGTTGACTGCAGGTCTGTTATAATATGGTTGCGGGGCTTTTGCTAAGCTTAACTCAACTTCCCATGCATTATCATTCCAGTACCCAGGCTGAAGGAACATTCCTTATTTGCCATTTGCTCTTCTCCAGGTAGAAGCCATAAGCTCAGGAAAAAAGGATTCACAGCATGAAAAGGCATTTAAAGTTTTCTATAATGTAGTTTACAACAGATTCACTCAGTTTTTATTGTTTGAAGAAATTCAGATGAAATTACTCTTTCTCACTACAGGAAAGCACAAGAAAGATGAGAGAATAAATATTGTTAACAGATAAAACGATCTATCATAAATCCAAATGACACATCATCCAAAAAAAGGAATTGTAGGTAATTCACAGAATTAAATATGAAGAACAGCAAATAATCTCATATGCAATATAGAAGCATGTCTTCCTGACCTCAAGGGTAGATTAAATACTTTGTGGTTGTGTTGTCACTTATCTGAAATGCTTGGGACTAGAAATGTTTCAGATGTTAAAAATTTTTTCAGGTTTTGGAATACTTAGAAATAATAAGAAAAAATTAAAAAAAGAAAAAAAAGAAATACATAGTAAGATATCTTAGGGGTCTAACCTAAATCTAAACACAATCTTGCACACATAAGATATATTTTACACAATATTTTTGTGCTGTAGTAATTCTGACTGACCTGTTACATGAGGTCAGAGGAGAAATTTTCCACTCGTGTCATTATGTTGTCACTCAAAAGTTTTGAATTTTGGAGCACTTTGGATTTTAGATTTTCAGATTAGGAATGTTCAACCTGTGTGAACTTAAATAATTACAAGAATCATTAGAAAAGTACTACATTTCACTAAGTTCAAATTCAAACTAAATAAAAAAACACAGTCAAAAGTAGGAAAATACTTTTAAGGTAGATAGCTAGCACAAGGCTATCATACATAATACACAAGACATTTTCAAATAAAGAATAAAGACAAGTAATTCAAAACATGTTTGGAAAAATGGTAAGCAAAGGCAGTTTAGGAAAACAAAAATTTGTAAGTATATTAAATGTGCCCTATCTCAGTAACCATCAATATTCAAGTTAAAGTGACAATAAAATATTTTATGTTGAATAAATAAGTAAAATATCTGAAAAATATGAAGAATGATAATGCTAAACACTGGTGAGGAATGGATTATAAATTTTTTTTAGAAGTTTTTGCTAAAGAGCACGTGCATTTGTCAGAAAGACAGAGAGAGACAGAGAGACAGAAAGTGAGAAATCACCCCCCGCGGGGATAGCCACACCACAATCTCTTCTCCATTCTCCTCTTGGGATCTTGTGCACAATCGCACATGCTCCTGGCATGAGTTTTAAGCCACCAGGTCCAGGACATGAACCGCGGCGACTACATGGGAGTCCAGCGACATAGCCATTACACTAACTGCTGGTCCCTGGATTATAAATTTGAAGCTTTCAAATATTGCTATTAGGAGTATAAATCAGCAAAGTCTCTTTGAAAAATTGAGAGTTAAATAAACACACAATGTACCTATGAACTGCATTCTAGAATTC
Source organism: Tupaia tana (assembly GCA_026018925.1). Taxonomy (NCBI): domain Eukaryota; kingdom Metazoa; phylum Chordata; class Mammalia; order Scandentia; family Tupaiidae; genus Tupaia; species Tupaia tana. The sequence goes on from JAKSZU010000012.1 coordinate 55,124,694, forward strand.
CTTTTGTGTAGTGCAATGGTATATATATATATATACATATATATACATATATATATGCCTAGAATCCCAAGATGATGGAGAAGGGATTGTGGCATGACCCTCCCCCATGGGGAGTGCTTTCTCACTTCCTCTTTCTCTGGTGAATGCATATACCCTCTGGCAAATTATAAAAATTAAAAAAGAAAAAAGAAAGAAAAGAAATAATTATTGTTATAGTACTACCACTAAACTCCAGACTTTATTTGTATTTCACCATTTTTTTTTTCAATTAATGCCATTATTCTTTTGCAGGATCCAATTATATTGATATTAATCAGTCTTGTTCTCCCAGTCTCCTCTGGTTGATGACAGTTTCACTCTTGTCTTCTTTGTTATAATTGACAGTCTTAAGGAACATTGACTGGATATTCTCGAGGATGTATCACGTCTCAGTTTGTTTGAAAATATTATATTAAACTGTAATTATAGATTTCAAGGGAAAGCCATATGCCATAGTATATCATAGAAATGTAGTGCCTTTCACATGTTTAACTGCATCACATTACTGGTGATGGTAACTTTCATCCTAGCTTACATTTGGGTTCATGAAATTTCTCCACTATAAATTTGAAATTAAAATGCAGTTAAGTTAGTACCAGGTACTACTGAATTATTCTCAAATTTTAACCTTTTTTTCTTTTTTTAAGAATTATTTATTTAACTTTATTTGTTTTTTACAATTCTTAATTTGGCCAGAGAGAGAAAGAGAGGGGGAGACTGTGAAAGAAAGCCACCTGGTCTGGAACTCGAACCATGGTCAGCCATGTGGGAGTCCACAGTGCATTAACCACCATGCCACCTGCCAGGGCCCCTTATTTTCAAACAATGCAGCCCATGTATACTTCAGTGAAAATATATTATTTTAATAGTTCAGTAGAATAAATTGAATATATGTTAATTAAGCAGTTAATGGAAGAAATTTGGTGATGTAATTTATCCCTAATGATTTAGAAAAATTGCATCTCTCACAATGTCACAAGAAAATGTTTCAACTAATTCTTTGATTTGAGGCCTAATAAGGAATACTTTAATTATAACTTTCTAGAGTCTATATGTTTGCACTCATGGTGGATGATTTCAAACCCAGAGTTTTTCAGAGTTAAAAATATGGATTCAAATTTCAGTTTTTTTCTTTGTATTCTGGCATGTCTTATGTCCTGAAAATAAAATGCTTGCCTATGTGCTCATGAAATATACTGCCATTTGTTTTATAAACCTCAAACCTGTTGCTATCTTTAAAAAAATGTGTTAATTACTGAGAAGAAAAATGTTAGCAGTTCATTAATTATAAAAAAAAAAAATTCTCACAAATTAATGAAGAGCTCCTGATTTTAGGTCAGTTCATTTACCTATTGGCACCTTTCCATTCAGGTGGAAAACATGAATATTCGGCTTATATAGGTTACTTCAGAAACTAGGTAGTTTCCTCTCTATGGTTACAGACATTTTAATTTTTATTTATAAAATATGAAGTGTTTATCAAAAATAAATTTTATATTACAAAGCCTCACAGTAATGACGTTACTGAAGAACAATGGAGAAAAGTTGTAGAAAATATCAGGGATGTTTGCTGATTTTCCCGTGGCTTAGTTTGATTTGAGTTTAAGTACAGCTCCAAATCACTGATATTTAGGAACTTCATTTGAAATTGCGAGGGCTAAAATCTAAAGCCTTTTTCTGAGTATCTTTTTGTTATCAGCCCAGTAAGTGTATAAACATAGCAGTAGTAGGCTTTTACTACGTTCTAATATTGAAGGGAAAGTAATCTATTAAAATAGTGTGAAAAATAATGAATGTTTAAAGTGTATCCACCCAAACCTCCCTGCTTTTGGAAAGGATATGCACATGATAAAAGTTCCATGTCTAGAGTTGTTCGTAGTTTATGTAAAAGTAGGAACTCAAGGGGTGGAGTCTGAAGTCTGGCACTAATTTGATAGTGAGAAGATGGGAAAATCTTAGGCGCATTTGCTGCAGCCTCTGCCGGTGTCTTCATTCATTCTTCTGAGCTCATATCATTTTATGGCCTTGCTACCTTCACTTCTCTATCTTCTACAAGTTTGTCTCATCATAAAAGAGGGATTATTTATTATTAAGTCATGTGACTTACATTACATGATAGAACATATTTTAAATGAAAGTATTGTTGGTGGCTAAAGAATATTTATATTCTATATTACATATAAACACATAAGTTTTAGATTCTCTCTCTCCATATATATATCAGAAGGGATGACCTAAAGCATACCTTTTAAAAATGATATATATACCTCAGAAGGGATAATTTAAAGCATATTTTTAAAAATATATTTAATTATTTTTATTTTTATTTTGCTACTGGGTACATGCAACCACTATACAGAAAGAGAGAGACAGGAAAGACAGGAAAAATGAAAAAGCAAGCCACCAGGTTCGGGACTCAAACTACAGTCAATCACGTGGGAGTCCTGTGACTTAACCACCATGGCACCTGCTGATTCGACCTAAAGCTTATTAGTAAGCAATGGTTGCTAAATTTTTAATTAATTTCATTGAACAAAACAGTAAAAGTTAAACAAAATGTAAATAAAAGGCACATAGAAATAGCCCACAAGATGGTCTACATTGAGGGAATTTATAACAGAGGCCATATAAATATTTCATGGATAAGATTTGTTAGCAAACTCTCAAACAGTAGGTGGAAGACAGACTAGATGAATTTTAAAAGTTATTTCAACTCTAAATTTCATTGTCATTTACTTCCATATTACACCAAGATAAGGTGGAAAATGCAAAATCTATTAATTACCAACATTTATGTGCAATCAATTGCAGTCAGCCATCTCCTTGATCCTTTAGGTAATGTTTAGAATCATAATAAGGTATCCTGTGATTCTTTTCTGGTATTCTTATTTCTATATTTTATAATTTCTTTCATGCACTAAATTTATATTTTAGTTCTATATTAACTATAGTAAAAAGGGCTGGGTTTTAAATGATATAAGGATTATTATGTAATTTCTACATTGCTGATTCTCACACACTATCTATATAAATCACCAGGAGGTCTGTTTAAACCAAAAACTGTGGATCTCACCTTAGAGTTTTGATTCAGAAAGTCAATGATGGGGCTGAGGAATTTACAATCTTTAAAAATTTCCAGCTGATGTTATTGCTGCTAGTTTGGGAATCATACCGTGATAATCACTGTCAGAAATGGTGAAATCCTCATTCTTCTATTTCTTCTTTCTATTCAGCTCTGCTTTTCAGAAGTAACTTTTGTCCTTTTGTGTCTTCTATTTTTAATACCAACAGGAATCACGATGCCATTTGGAATGAATCAAAGCAGCGTGTCAATTTTTATTCTCTTGGGATTTTAGAATACCCAGAATTCAAGATTTCACTTTTTCTTTCTTCTTTTTTTCTTTTTTCTTTTTTTCCCTGTCCATTTATACTGTCACTTTCGTAGGAAACTTGGACATTATAATAATCATTAAGATCAATCCCAAACCCACACAATCATGCTCTTTTTTTATAGCCACCTATCCTTTGTAGATTTCTGTTATTCCATGGAAGTTACACACAAACTGTCGGAGAACTTGCTTGTGGAGAACAAAACCATCTATTTATAATATTGCATCATGCAAGTTTTGGAGTGACAGAAACTTTTATGTGGGCAGTATTGGTCTATGATGGCTTTATAGCAGTTTGTAACCTTTCGCTTTGTGTCACAACTCTGTCCTAGAAACTGTGATCTTCTGGTGGCTGGGTCTTATACATGGGGTATGGTAAGTTCTCTGACACTCACATATTTTCTTCTTGCACTGTCTTATTGTGAGTCTGGCACCATAAATAATTTTATCTGTGACCACTCCATAATTGTTTCTGTCTCCTGTTCAGATCCTTATGTGAGCCAGGTGCTGTGTCTAATTATTGCTGTATTCAATGAGGTGAGCAGTCTGATGATTAGTCTCATGTCATATATATTTACTTTTATCACCGTTATAAAGATGTCCTCTGCAAGTGAGTGCCAGAAAACCTTCTCCACCTGCACATCCCACCTGACTGCCATCACCATCTTCCACAGAACCATCCTTCTCCTTGACTGTGCTCCTAATCATAAAACTTCTTGGCTCATAGTTAGAGCGGCTGCTGTGCTGTACACAGGGGTAATTCCCATGCTGATTCCTTTAGTTCTACGGCCTTAGAAACCAAGATGTGAGGGACACATTTCAGAACTAGTTGTCAGAAAGTTGTTTGTTCCCTCAATATAACATTCCTAGATATATTATTTTACTTCTGTATAATAAATTATTTATGACTTACTATACTACAGATTACCCAACTCCAATTATTTAATCAATAAGCTATCAGTTAGTGTAGCTATGGCAGCACATTTTATAATTATTGACTTTTGTATACATCAAATCAATGTTCAGTGAAATTACTCTAAACTAACAAATGTGAACCAAAAATTGAAAACTAAAATTTTTGGTACCAGTAGATGGTGTAATATTACATCACAGGACTCCCAGTTGGCCAACCACAATTTGAGTGCTAAGCCCTGAGGCTTGAAACTCACACTGGCATGTATATGCATGCCCAAAATCCTGACAGAGGAAGGGGAAGAAGAGATTGCAGTGTGGCCATTCCCTCTTGGGGATAATTTCTTGCTTTTTGTCTCTATTTCTCCATCTCTCTGGTGAGGATTTTTACACCCTATAGCAAAAATCTCTCTGGAAAAAAAATCTTGAACAACTTGTTATATTTTAAAACTATTTTAAATGCTTTATTATTTATACTATAATTTTATATTTGTGTATTCAAAGTAAAAATAATTCCCAACTCATCAATATGTGCAGGGTTCGGTGGTCTCCTAAAATTATAATTAATTAGGAAGTCCCTACTCCCAAGGTGTCTTTTTTTTTTTTTTTTTTTTTTTTTTTGAGAGCTTTTTGCTATAGGCTGCATGCGCTTGCCAGAGCGACACAGAGAGACAGAGAGACAGAAAGTGAGAAAACACCCCCCTAAGGGGGATGGTCACGCTGCAATCCCTTCTCCTCCATACTCCTCTTGGGATCTTTGGCACACACGCACACATGCCCAGCGTGAGTTTAAGCCAACGGGTCCGGAACTCAAACCATGGTTGACTACATGGGAGTTCAGCGATATAGCCATTACCCTAACTGCTGGTCCCCTAAGGTGTCTTTAACAAATGCTTCAACTTACTGTATCTTGTACCTAACCAATCCTTTGCTTTTTGTTGTATTGAATAGTGGAAGTTGATTTTTTTCATACGAAAATTAAAGCCAATTGACTAACATCAAAATTGTGTAAAATATTCTTCTGTTTTCTTTAAAAGCACATCTTATTTCATTCCAAAAATCTGAGTACTCAGGCAGTGGTATATTGAAGTAATAGAGTCACAAAATGAACCCACCCCTACCTTTTCCACTCTCCACACCCAGCCCATGGATGATTTCTCACTTTCCCTCCCTCTGTGTCTCTCCAGCAAGTGCACACACCCTATGGCAAAAATTAAAAAAATAAAATGAATGGCTAAATATTTGAGCAGAAACTTGATCAAATAAGATATTTGAATTATTGACACATTGGAATATACTGAGTATTATTAATAATCAGTGAAAGTCATATCAAAATCACACAGTAGATAAGTTAAGAAAGATCTTTACAAGTTTTCATAAGACATAGCTGCATAATTTATACATATTTCTTGAATATGGCCTTGTTGGGGTTTTGATTGGGCCCAGATAAGTGTGTGCCTCCCTCAGATCTGAAAGGCTGATAAAGATTGCTCTCAGGACCAGCAGATGGTGTAATGGTCACATCACTGGATTCTCATGTAGTTGACCGCAGTTTGAAACATGGACCCAGTGTCTTAAAACTCATGCTGGACTTGTGTGTGTATGTACCCAAAGTTCTAAGAGGAGAATGGAGAAGAAAGGATTACCTTTCTGTCTCTCCAGTGAATGCACATGCCCTATAGCAAAAATCTGAGGGAAAAAAAAAATAGATTGCTCTCTACCCTGCTGAAGCTGTATGTAAGCTGCTCTCCTGCTAATCAATGCAGCTTAAAAGCCATATATTGTGAAGGGGAGATGATCAAGATTTTCTCTAGTCATATTTTATATTAAATACCACAAAATTTATACAAAAACTGTCAGTCTGCCTTCATGTTTCAGATCTCCTGCCTCTGTGGTCATGCCAGAACTCAAGCAACAGGGTAACAAGGATTGTCTTTTCTCCTTACCCTTGTCAATTCTTGTTATCTTTGACTTTTTGATAATAGTGATATCAACAAGTGTAAAGTGATACTTTATCATGGTTTTCATTTGCATTTCTCTGATGATTAGTGATGTTTAATATATTTCATATTCCTGTTGGCCATTTATATGACTCCTTTGGGAAAATGTCTATTCTTGTCCTTTGAACATTTTTTAAAAAAATTCAGGTTATTGAGACCAGCAGATGGTATAATGGTTATGTCACTGAACTTCCATGCACTCGACCACAGTTGGATTCCCAGACCCAGCAGCTTCAAACTCACGCAGGATGTGTGAACATGCATGCCCAAAATTCTGAGGTTAAAGTAAAAGAGAAGGGATTGCAGCTTGGACATTCCCAATGGGGGTGATTTCTCATTTTCTGTCTCTGTCTCTCTGGTGAGTGCATGTGTTATATAGTGAAAATATCTTTTTTAAAATTTCAGGTTATTTGTTGTTTTAGATATTGAATTGTTTGCATTCCTTATGTAATTAGAATATTAACTCCTTAACAGAGATATAGTTTACAAATATTTTCTCCCATCTTGTAGGCTGTCTTTTTATTTTGTTAACTGTTAATTTTTGCTGTTCAAATATTTTAGTTTGATGTAGTCTCACTTATTCTTGTGTGTGTTTTCTGTGCTTCTCATGTCAAATCAAAAAAATAAAATTATTGACAATGCTAATGTCAAATGCTTTATTTTCTTTCTTTTTTTTCTTACATTTTTACAGATTCAGGGCTTACATTTAAGTATTTGATCCATTTTGTATTAACTTTTCTGTATGATACAAAAGAAAGGTCACATTCTTTTAAGGATACAGGACATGTTTTCCAAGACATATCAACTTTCAGGTCACAAAACAAGTCAATAAATTTAAAAAGATTAAAATCATATTGAGTATCTTTTCTCATGGCAATGGTACGAAGCTAAAAAACAATACAAGAGAGAAGTTTAAAAATCACAAATATGTGGAAATTGAACCACATCTTCCTGAGCAATCAATGGAACAAAGAAGAAATAAAAAAAGAGTTTAAAAATATCTTGAGACAAACATATATGAAAATACAACATACCAAAACTTACAGAATCCAGCAAAATCAGTTCTCAGAAAAATGTTTATAGTAATAAATGCCTACATTAAAAAAGAAAAGGAAAGATCTCAAACAATCTATGTTTAAACTCAAGAAACTAGGAAAAAAAAGAACAAACTAAGTTTGGAGTTTTTTAGTTTTCAGTTTGTCAGTAAAATTTTGTTAAATTCAAAGCACTATTGGATTCATTGTTTTCCCATTAGTGACACTTTACAAAGGCCAATCCTGAAAATGAACCCTTTCATAAAAACATAAAATATGTACAGTGAGGGACCAGCAGATGGAAAATGGTTATGTCACTGAACTCCTACATAGTTGACAACAGTTTGAGTCTCAGACCCAGCAAGTTCAAATATGCTGGGCACGCGTGCGTGCAAGCCCAAATTCTGAAAGAATGAGGAATGAGGAAAAGGGATTGTGGTATGGCCATTCGCCCATCAGGTGGTTTCTGACTTTCTGTCTCTCTGTCTCTCTGTTTTATTTATTTATTTATTTGGCAAGGGCATGTATCATATAGCAAAAATAGCTCTCTAAAAAAAAAAAAAAAAAAAAGGAGGGACCAGCAGTTAGTGTAAAGGCTTTGTCACTGAACTCCTATGTAGTCGATCGCGCTTTGAGTCCCAGACCCGGTGGCTTAAACTCACGTCGGGAGCATGTGCGTGCGTGCCCAAGATCCCAAGAGGAGAATGGAGGAGAAGGGATTGTGGTGTGGCCATCTCTCCCGGGGAGTGATTTCTCACTTTCTGTCTCTCTCTCTCTGTCTCTCTGGTGAGCGCACGCACCCTGTAGCAAAAGCCTCTTCATTTTTTTTTTTTTTAAGGAAATGTACAGTGAAGAAAACAGCTCATTTAAACTGCCATTTACCCCAAAAAAGATACCTTCTCTCTTTAAAACTTTAATTACCTGTTTTTTGTTGCTTCCAGGGTTCTTCTTAAAATATAACTTTTGCACCCTTTGGTAAACATTTTTCTTTTCTCTCTCCTCCTCTTTCAGTCCCTGATAACCGCCAGTCAACTCTCTGCTCTATGAGTTTGACATTTCGGGGTTCTACATCCAAATGAGATTAGACAATTTTTAGGGGAGTCTTTGTACACTAGTGGTGGAGATATAAATAAGAAAAGTCATTTTGGAAAACAGTATGGAAATTTTAAAAAAACAACACACACACACAAACAGAATTGACATATAATTCAGCAATTTTATTTCCAGGTACATACAAAAATAATTTTGATTGATATGAAGAAGATATCTGCACTCCTATGATTATTAGACCATTATTCACAATAGCTAATATATGGAAACAATCTTAGCACCCATTGGCAGATGAATAAAGAAAATGTGATATATACACAATGAAAAATATGCAGCCTTTAAAAAGTAGACAACTATGTCATTTGTGACAACATATTTGGATCTGGAGGATATTATGTAATATACCTTTTACAAATGTTTTTACAGGGAAGATGTTGGTCTGTGCTGATCTTCTATAGCCTATCTAATGTAGAATACCATGACAGATTCTTTGGTGAAAAATGAAATTTAGAGAACATAGTAGATATTACTAAGTTGCTTAAGAAAATAATGTAGATTTATATTTTTATATTTTAACGCATATTTTAAAACTAAAGATGGAACAAAGTTTTTTTTTTTTTTTTTTTGAGAGATTTTTGCTATAGGGCGCATGCGCTCACCAGACAGACAGAGAGAGACATAGAGACAGAAAGCAAGAAATCACCCCCCAGGGGGGATGGTCACGCCGCAATCCCTTCTCCTCCATTCTCCTCTCGGGATCTTGGGCACGCACACACACGCGCCCGGTGTGAGTTTTAAGCCACCGGGTCCAGGACTTGAACCTTGGTCGACTACATGGGAGTTCAGCAACATAGCCATCACACTAACTGCTGGTCCCAAGAACTATGTTAATTTATGTGAGTGATTTTTCTATAACAAAAAGTCACAAAAGAAATGAACAAAAATCACAACTATTATTGAAAATAAGTGGAATTTTTTTAGAAAAGGTTTTTTTTTTAAGAATCATTCTATTTAACTTTATTTATTTATTTATTTAAATTGGACTAGAGAGGCACAGAGTTAGATAGAGAGAGAGAGAGAGAGAGAGAGAGAAAGAGAGTAGGCTCCCAGGTCTGAGACTCAAATTACTCTCAGCCATGTGGGAGTTGAATACCCTTAACCACCATGCTACCTGCCAGCCCCATAAGTGGAAGTTTTAATAGCAGATTAAGTGCAGTTTAAGAATGATATAACATATTAGAAATTTTTTCAAAGGGGGGACTATAACAGAGTAAGACAAAATTAAAAAAAAAAAAAACATAATGTGAGAGACACAGAGGATAGCTTAAACGTAGATACTTTATAATATATATTTTATATCTTATATTGAGATATATCTATTGGGATACCTAGAAGATGTGAGATAGAATGAGGAGTTAATATTTGAAAATGTAATGGTATAAAATTATCTTGAATTAAGGAAAGATGTTAATCCACAAATATATTTTTATGTATACCTGATAGCAAAACTACAGAAACCAGAACAACAACAACAAGAGCAAAAATGAAAAGAAAAATATGTTAAAAGAAGCAAAAAATAAGTACAAATTACCCTTCAAAGTAATGATTTGACTGACAGTTGACTTTCTCTTAGCAAAAACAGAAGACAAGAAACAGTGAAAAGATGTCTTTGGTGGTTTGAAAGAACACAACTTCACATTTTGAAGTCTAAACCAAATAAAAACAGCACTCAAGAACTAAAGTGAAGTAAAACTATGTTTCATAAAAGCTGGGAGACTTTCTCTAAAACGCAGTCGTATTAACATACATCTTTTAGGGTATTACCCTCTAGAGTTTTTGGTACAGCCTGTGCTAAAGTTTCTGCAACAGAAAACTAATGCACCATATTATTCAACAGACTTGTCAATTGCTTCATTGAAAAAGTCTATTTAATATGAATTTTAACAAAAGAAGAAATAATTAGGATAAACTGTTAAGCAAAATGCACACAATATCAGATCAAAAAGAAGCTTGGTGCTAAGTGTATTATTTATGAAACAAAATCAGAATTATGAAAACAAGATTTTCGGAGTTTTTTATGGAGAGGTTTTTTTTGCTATAGGGCACATGCGCTCGCCAGACAGACAGAGAGAGACAGAGAGACAGAAAGTGAGAAATCAACCCCCCCCAGGGGGAATGGCCACGCCGCAATCCCTTCTCCATTCTCCTCTCGGGATCTTGGGCACGCACGCACATGCGCCCGGCGTGAGTTTAAGCCACCGGGTCCAGGACTCAAACCGTGGTCGACTACGTGGGAGTCCAGTGACATAGCCATTACACTAACTGCTGGTCCCAAGATTTTCATTTTTTTAGGGAGATTTTTGTTATAAGGTATGTGAGCTCACCAGAGAGACACAGAGACAGAGAAATAGAAAGTGAGAAATCACTACTCAGGGTTGATGGCCACACTACAATCCCTTCCCCTCCATTCCACTTGGGATTTTGGACACTCACACCTAAGACTGGAGTGAGTTTTAAACCACTGGGTCTGGGAGTTGAATTGTGATTAGACATGAGGGAATCCAGCACTACAACCATTTCGCCACTTACAGGCCATGAAACTATTAATACTAAGAGAAACAATTTAAAAGGAAACATGAAACAAAACACACTAGACATACTATCTCTGGTTTATTGAAATATAATGATGATAGTCTGTGATTCTGCAAGTTTCATGTTTTCAATAATAAACACATAATGTGTGAAATTATAGGCTGATAGTTATCATTATTTTTCTTAGGCCAGATGATCAGTGTGTTTAACCTTTGCATGTGTAAATTAATGATATTTTAATTAATAAGAAGGGATTTTCTAATCTTGTAGCTCCTGAAGAAGGCTTGGTCAAGATTCTCAAGGGTTTGATTCCCCAAGGTTAGTATTAGATGTAAAAGACACAGTAAAATACCTAAGTTAGAGTGCATGTCTGACCTACCTTTGAAAGGCTCTCTCTGTTTCCAATTATTTGAAAAGTTACTTTTTTTTCTATGTAAGCGAGAGACTGAAGTGACAGAATGAGAGACAACCTCTAACAGAGTCTTCACATCATGATCCAGCCTCAATTTCAGCCAGCCCAGGATCATGGGGCAGTACGTACCTGGTAAACTCAGGGAAGTCTCTGGATGCAACTCTGAAACCCTCTTGTGTGGGTCAACCTCACAAAGTGTTGCATTTTACCCCTGTCCTACTGTCTGGCCCCCTCATTTTTTTTTTTAATGAGAATAATGTAATATTGTGGAAACCTTTAGGGTCATACCCTTTGAATAAAACTCACTGTCCATTTACAAAGTGCTTATTTTTATTAAAATGTTTAAGATTTTATTAAAGAAGACTGAGTAAATGAGTTTATAAAGGATATCTGGCTTTTAGTGAATTGTTAACCTGTTATAGTTTAGTTTTGAGGGGAGTGTCTGAAATCAGAATATAATATTTTTGACAAAGAAAACAATTATGTTGTTCCAGTGGCAGAGTAGTGGTAGCTATCTGATTAAAATGAGATTACAAATACAAGGTATTGAACTCTATTTCCTTCATCTTTAAGAATTTGAGCATAAATTTGTCTTTAAACCTCATTTATCTACTTAAATAATTTTGATCACACTGGTGGGTATTAAAGCATTATTAATTATTTGTCCTCAGTTTTTAAAACTGTTTTAGAAGATTTAAAAATCTTATAAAACTGGAGACAACTATCAGATTTATATAATAATAGATATTTTAAAGCCCAATAGGTACAAATAATTCAAAGCATTATGACTTTAAAATTTAGAATAATCACCAGTTTTCTGGAAGAGTATTGCCAAGCCTTTGATATGAAAAGGTAATAAAGCTTAGTATTTAATGTATAAAGAGGTTATTCCAGCTCGAAGAGAGAATTTCATGAGGTTAAATGATAAAAGAACATATATTAGTTGAAAGTTTGATAATGCTGCTGTGAGTAAAACAGAAGGTGTATCAGTATAGATCATATGTGTATAATGTGAGGTTAGTGATTATGGAAATTCAGACCAAAGTGTCCAGCTTTCAGATGTTTTGAAAAAAGATTTTGAAAATGTGTAAAAACTATACACCATTCCGCAATGAAATTCAAACTAAAATAACTTTGCAGGTGAGAGAAGGCAGAGAAGCTGAAGACCCTTTGTTAGCGTGCTAAGTAGTAGGTGCCGGGACAGTAATAAAGACAAGCACATTCTGCAGATCGCTTTCATTTGATCATAACCGCTTTTCACCCAGCCTGGATCTGAGATGAAAAGGCAATCAAAAAGAGTCAGAAAAGAGCAGTAAAAATAAAAGGAAAAAAATAAAAAATTTGCGTGAAAGACTGAAGTAGTTTTGAAAATTTGTATCTAAGACAGAAGTTAGTGGAATCGGGAAACAGTACTGCTTTAGAATTTCTTTGAAAAAAATTTTCCAATTCCTGTTCTCTATTTGTACCATGCCATATTATACGTTATTCATTAGAAAAGCTAACATTTTAAAACAGTCATATAGAACTGGGAATGAGATATTAGTACCTACTTAACTGAGGAAATTTACTACTGTGAATTTTGACACTGCCTTTAAAATTACAAAAAAATACTAGAGTGGACATAGTTTGTTACCATCCCCAGTGACATACTCCATTAAGCCATACATTATAATCTGGTCTAGCACTAACATGCTTTTTTTGTTGTTGTTGTTTTCATTGTTTTATTTCTCTCAATCTTTCTTCCTATAAAATTGACTTTTCATTGCATTTCATATGCTTGCTCATAATTATCTGATTTTAATAGGGAACAGAAATAGTATAATCATTTGTTTTGTACCTATATGCATAACATTTTTAAGAGAACTTTATGAACTAATCATATTTCTTGTTTTTTAGATGAAGAAAATGAGTTACTGTTGGGTTAAGAAATAATCCATGTTCAGACACTCGATAAGTAGCTAAAGATTAAAATGAGACAGAAGAAAAGAGCCCAAAACCAAAACAGAAATAGGCATTGTGCACATCTTACTCCAGGGGTTTCTCTCTGGGCACCCACCTTCATGCCCTAACACCCACTTATTTCTGCGGTATCCAGCTGCTTAGGATGAACTAACAGATTCCTCCACAGGGATCAGAATGCCGAATGAGGGAAATCTGAGCAATGGAGCCCCTTTTGTCCTCCTGGGCTTCTCAGAATACCCACATCTCCAGGCACCCTTATTCGTGGTGTTCTTGACCATCTACACAGTCACTCTGGTGGGAAATCTGGGCTTAATTGTGGTCACAAGGATCAATCCCAAACTGCATACACCCATGTACTTTTTCCTTAGGCATCTGTCCTTTTTGGATATTTGCTATTCCTCAGTCAGCACACCCAAACTGTTAGAAATCTTGGTTGTGGAAGACAGAACTATCTCCTTCAAAGGATGCATGACTCAGTTTTTCTTTGGCTGCACATTTCTGTTTACAGAAATGTCCACCTTAGCGGTGATGGCCTATGACCGGTTTGTGGCCGTTTGTAACCCCTTGCTCTACACAGTTGCAATGTCTCGCAAGCTCTGTGCTCTCCTGGTAGCTGGGACTTATTTGTGGGGTGCACTCTGTTCCCTCATCCTCACATGTTCTCTTTTGAAACTATCTTACTGTGGACCTAACATCATCAACCACTTTGGCTGTGAATACTCCGCCATTCTCTCCCGCGCCTGTTCTGACCCCTACTTCAGTCAGATGGCGCGTTTAGTCATTTCTGTCTTCAATGAGGCTTGCAGCCTCCTCATCATCCTGGCCTCCTATGTCTTCATCCTGGTCACTATCATCAGGATGCCCTCTACAGGTGGACTCCGCAAAGCCTTCTCTACTTGCTCCTCTCACCTGACAGCTATCTCCATCTTCCATGGGACCATCCTCCTTCTCTACTGTGTGCCCAACTCTGCACACTCATTGCTTTTCATCAAAGTGGCCACCGTGTTTTACATCATTGTGGTCCCCATGCTGAATCCCCTCATCTACAGCCTTAGAAATAACGATGTGAAGCAAACCGTGAGAAATTTAATCCACACCAAACTGCTTTCTCAGTCGATATAAGCCCCACAGCACACACAAGCAAACAAACCCACACATCCCTAATTCTTTATTAAATTAGTTTTATACAAGGCCAGCAGATGTAGTGGTTTAGGTGCTGCACTTCCACATTTTGACAGTGGTTCAATTACGGGTATGCCTGAGACTGGAAGAGAAGGGGTTATGACTTGGCCATTTACCCCTCAGGGTAATTTCTCATTTTCTGTTTCTCTAGAGAACCCAAGCATCCTATAGCAAAAATCTTTCAAAAATAAAATAAACAAAAAGTGCTTTATGCATTGTATGATGGTTATTATACTTTCTACTTTTTTAAAAAAAAAACGTTTTCTTTCCCACAGGGCATGCACACTTGCTGGAGAGAGATGGAGAGAAGTTTGAAATCACCCTTATAGGTTATGGTCATGGTTCAGTCCCTTCTCCACAATTCTATCTAGGGATTTGGAGCATGCGTACACAGCCCCTTGTGTTTCTTGAGCAGCAGGGTGTCAGACTCAAACCACGAGGTCGGTCATGTAGGATCTGGGCACCTTAACCACTATGACACAAACTGGCCTTACTTTTTTCAAATAAAGATGTGAAAGTCATTCAGAAAATTACTTAGATAATTTCTATATATCCAAAATTACAAAATCTCACTGTGCTTTAAAAGTAATTTGTAGGTAAAGGAAAAAATAAAAAAAGAGAAAAATATTTTTGCTCTTGCCCCTCTCCCAGAATATAATAGCTACATGATGGTTTTCTAAAGACATCTGATTCTAATTCTCAGAATCCATAAATACGTTAACTTACATGTTTCTCTTCCTTTATTTTTTCTTCCCTTTTTTTCTCTCTTTCAAGATGAACTATGCAAATTTAAAACCCTCTTTTAATTTCTTCAAAAACCCAAAGACAGAACGTTATTGATACTTTGTAAATTTCTCATAACCATTTCTCTAGTCGCTGTGCCTGGTTGGTATCTTTAGGAGTAATCTCTGTTGGTATTCAGAATATTTCTTTTTAACTACAACCTATAAATATCAGTTCTGAAAGTATAAATATTAACTTTGCCTCTCTTTAAAATTCATATAAATTAGGGGCCAGCAGGTGATGTGGTGTTTAAGAGTGCTAGACTCCCAGAAGGCTGATTGTGGTTTGAGTCCTAGTCCTGGCAGCTTGCTTTCTTACTTTCTCTCTCTCTCTCTTCCTCTCTGGTCAAATTAAAATAAAATAAATAAATAAAGTTAAGTAAACATTATTTGAAAAAAATTATATAAATTGCACATTAGAGTATTCATTCCATTATGTCTGGCTCACTTTATTCAGCATTTTGTTTTAAAGGTATATTTAAATTATTAGATGCCACTAGTTAATTTTTTATTGCTGAAGAATGTTCTACCCTGAAGAATGTTCTATACCATAATCTGTTTATCTATATTAGTAATGGATCTGGGGCTGTTTCCCCTTTGTCTCATCTGGAAATTCTGCCATGGACATTCTTACACGGGAATCTGTTCCTAACGCATTGCAAAGAAGCCTCGTCCTGTGGGATATGTTGAAGACCTGCAATACAGGGAGCTTGTTCCTCTCCCTCTCTAGCTCTTCTTTTTTTTAGACTGGGTTTTATCACATAATCTTTCAAAGTAGCTGTGTTAATTTATATTCCATCTACATTGTGTACTATCTCTCATTTCTTTAAGTAATGTTAACAATGACTATGGTCTGAGTAGGCATTTTAATATTTTCAAAACTTAATTGAAAGTAGTGGTATCTCTTGATGTCTGATTTATTCTCTTGATGTATGAAGGCACATATGTTTTTAGATTTTTAGTAAGCCACTATTTATTAAATTATCCTTCAATGAAGTAATGTGCTTTTAATATCCTATTAACAATATTTTTCCTTCAAACTAATATAAATATTCCCATTTTAATTGATATATTGCCTTAAATTTGATCCATTATTCCTTTATATTGCAGTATATTTTCTCCTTTAGCCTAGTTTTTACTTTGTTTACATTGATATTTATGTTGTTTTCTCTGGTCAACTAACAATAGATTTTTGCTGTGATATAAGAATCCTATATTTTGCCTTATGGATATATATTTGTCCCAACAATAGTTATTAAAAACTCACTGTGTTATACACTGCTTAATGGTGCCAGATTTTTCATAAAGTAATTGTCTATTTATGTGTGGTTCTTTTTCTATATATAATTCTCATTGTTCACACTTAGAGCCACTCATATCTAATAGACTTTGCTTGCTATCCACGAGATAAACTCCTGAAAACTTGCTTAATTTCTCCCTGCCCCCCACCCCAGAGTGATTGAAATATTCTTGGGTCTTCACTTTTTCAAACAAATTTTACATCATCCTTATTTGGATGTAAGGTTCAATTACAGTAAATTTATAGAACTACTTGAGAAGAAATCTTGTTTGCATCACCAAGTCTTCCAAATCACAAGCTTGTTATATCTTTCCTTTTATTTAGATGTATTTAATTTGTGCAATAAACGTTTTATTATTTTTTTCTGTAAAGTTCTTGCACATATTTTATTTAAAAAATCACTAAGTGTATTGTATTTTTATGTCGATTATAAAAGGTGTTGTTTTAGATCCTAATACAATTTATTTTTGTATTTATTTTGCTTCCTGCAACTCCACTAAAATCTCTTCTTAATTTTGTAATTTATTTATAGGTTATTCTGGATTTTCAACATGAATTTAATGTTTCTGATGAAATATATTGCTATTTTGTTGTTTCCAATATTCTCTTTAATTAAGAAAACTTGGTTAACTAGCTAGAAACTTCAGTATAATATTGAATAAATAGTAAATGTGAGCAGCCAAGAGTACCTCATTTCTCAGGAAAACAATTTATATTTGATATTTAAAATTTTTAAATTAATTTTTTGTTTTTCATTGAACAAAATTTTTCCTTTCTTTTTTTTTAGCGTGTTTTGGGTTTTCATTTTTGAGAGCAAATGTTGAATTTTTCCTGCTATTTTTTTCTATATTTTATAATATGATTTAGCTCCTTTAGTATTTCAATGTCACAACATACACTTTTTGACTTTCTAATATTGAACAAATTTTTTTTGGAGAAAACTAATTAAACATGATATAACAGATTGCCCGTTCCGTTTGTTGATTTATTTAATATTTCAATATTTCATCCAGAATTTTAAATTCTATACTTAACAATAAAATTGTTCTGTAATTTTCTTACACCATACAATCTATTTTAGATCTGCTGACCTTGGGCTAGATGGTGACACCGTTCCTGGTTCATGTCCTGGGCCTCCCTCCACACTCTGGGCAAGCATATGCTCACGTGCTGGGGCTGGCTGAAGCTGAGGATGGATGACAACATCAAGGCCCCATTAGGGGGGTGCCTCTCTCTTTTTGTCTCTCTCTTCCAGAAGAGATAAAGAAATCAACTTTTAATAAATAATATTAGCCTTATAAAATGAATCGGGAAGTGTCACTTCCTATTCAATCCAGTATATATTATGACTAATATTGAAATTCTACTAAGAAATAAGAAAGTGTTTAATTCCATACATTTCAAATTATGAATTTAATTTATTTTATTTTATTTTTTTTTGGGTTGTTGTTGTTGTTGTTTTTGTTTTTTCCAGAGAGAGACTGGGGGGGGGGGGGGAGTAGTGAGAAATCATACCCAAGGAAGGATGGCATTACACAATCTCTTCCCATCCTTATTGTGATTTTGGACATGCATGCAAATGTGCCCAGTGTGTTTTTCAAGCCACCAGGTCCAGGATTCAAACTATGGTAGGCAATGTGAGAATCCAGCATCTTAACCACCATGTCACATTTTGGACCCTGAATTCATTTTCTTTAAAGTCATAATTTTAATTTTTTCCTTTTTTTTTAAGGTTATTTATGTAGGTCTTCCATGCAAGAGAGAGAAAGAAGGGGGATATCCCCAACAAGATCTTCATGCTACAATTTATCCTCAGGCTCAGCCAGCCTGGATCACTAGAACACCTGGGCCCTGCATTCTCATGAAAGTCCCAGGATGCACAACCAAGACTGCTCCCATGTGGGTTCACTTGTGCTACTGCTGTGTCACCACCTGACCCCTAAGTTTCTTCTGGAATTCATTTTATTGTTATGCCTCTCTTAGAATCCATTCATTGTACCTAAGTTTTCAAGGTGTGGGTATGATATTTTTTATAATATTCTTTCTCTAAAATTAGCAGGATCTATATGGATGTTCACTTTTTGTTGCTAATGTTGGTTAATTTTGCTTTCTCTCTCTCTTTTTTTCCCTGAATTAGATACATGAGTGACCAATCAGTTTTATCAGATTTCTAAAAAATATTTTTGAATTTATTGCTCCATTATATTTATGTTTGGTATTTTACTTTACTAATTTTTCTCTGTTTTCTTCTTCTTCCTCTCCTCCTCCTTCTTTTCAGATGGTTTCTAATGAAAATATCATGACTCCATCTGGAAAAGTTTTTACTTAGTTGTAGGAGTGCGCTCAGTTCTTGCACGGGGCAACTTGAATGTGCCAGGAAGGTATGTCCAGGAGTTGGTCTCAGTCATTGATAGATTTTATATTAGGTGCATAAACATCCCCAATTCCACACTTATTGGGACAAGCCTGATTTAGATTCTGCAGTTTTCCTGAGGACCCATGTGGGACTGAGATTCAGGTGTCCACAAAAATAACCTGATAATTAATGAAATAAGTCCTTCCTTGAAAGGTATCTTCAAGAAATCTCATACATCTCTCATGGAAGTGCAATTTGGCAATAGCTGACCTGAAAAAATATTCCCAGGCCCAGCCATATGTCTTCTGAGAATTTTTGCTAAGATAGTTACAAAACCACTTTTGAACAAATACACATTGGGATATTTTGGAAGTTTTATTTGTAACACAAAGAGACAGAAACCCATTTTAAAATTTATTTCTTTACTTATTGAGAGAAAGACAGATACTCTTGACAGGGCTTCCCCACACTGCAGTTCTCTTCTCAGCCATCCAGCCATCCATGAACATGGATGTACCTTGCATATTCAGGTGGACCTAGGATATAAATCTGGGACCTCCCATATGGCTCCAGTGTCACACAATAGTGCCCTGTCCCCTGCTCCACCAAAACTGAGTCAAGACTGGAGATTCCTAAATGTCAATTAATAAATGTTTGGAAAAGTATATTGACTGAAAAAATCATATCATATAGCCATCAAAAATATTAGATATTGGGGTCAGTAGACGATGTGATGGTTAAGGTGTTGACTCTCACATGGCCAACAATTTGAGTCCTGGACCTGGTGACTTGCTTTCTCACTTTCTCTCTCTTCCTCTCTCTTTCTCTCTCTCTCTCTCTCTCTCTCTCTCTCTCTCTCTCTCTCTCTTCTCTTTCTCTCGTGAATGTATGTGACCTGCAGCAAATTTAATACTACTAATTTTAATAATAAATGAAATTAAATAAATTTTTTGAAGGTAGGTATTATTGTGCGTGTGTGTGTGTGTGTGTGTGTATGTAGGGGTGGCTAGGAGGTGGCATGGTGATTAAGGTGCTGGAATCTCACATGCAGCCACAGCTTCAGTCTTGGATCTGGTAGCTTGAAAATTATGCCAGGCACATGTGCATGTGGGGTCAAAATCCCAAGAGGAGAAGAAGTAGGGAATGTGGTGTCGCTATTCACCCTTAGGAGTGATTTCTCACTTTCTCTCTCACCGTCTCTCTTTGTATTTCTCTAGCAAACACACACATAAAAACACCAGAAAAAAAATTTTAAAAGTGGGGGCCAGCAGATGGCATAGCAGTTATATCAATCGACTCCCACATGGCTGACCATGGTTTGAATCCTGGACCAAGAGGCTTGAAATTCACAATGGGTGCAGGTGTGTGAGTGCCCAAGATCCCACTAAGAGAATAGGGGAGAAGGGATTGTGGCTTGGTCATCCCTCTGGAGGATGATTTCTCAATTCCCCTGTCACTACCTCTGTCTCTCACCAGTGAGTGCATGCACCCTACGGCAAAAGCCTCAAAAAAACAAAAAATAAGTAGTGGCAGGGACCAGCAGTTAGCATAATGGCTATGTTGCTGGACTCCTATGTAGTCAACCACGGTTCACATCCCAGACCTGGTGGCTTAAAAACTCACGCCGGGCGCGTGTGCATGCGTGCCCAAGATCCCAAGAGGAGAATGGAGGAGAAGGGATTGTGGCATGGCCATCCCCCCTGGGGGGTGATTTCTCGCTTTCTGTCTCTCTGTCTCTGTCTGTCTGTCTGGCGAGCACACACACCCTATAGCAAAAAAAAAAAAAAAAAAACCTCTTTTAAAAACATATTCTAAAAAATATATTCTACATACTTATCTATACAAAATACAACGTTGCAAGAAAAATTGAGCAAGAAACATATAGCACTCATAATTTGATACCATTTCAATTATATAAGCAGCATATATGTGTGTCTATGTTATGTAGGGGCACCTAAAGCCATTATTATTTATTTTCTTTTTTAAAAAAGAGATTTTTGGTTTTTGTTGCATTAACAGAGGGAGACAAAGAGACAGAAAGTGAGAAATTACCCCTTAGAGGAGTGGCCATGCTGCAATCCCTTCTCCTCCCCTCTTCTCTTAGGTTTTGGGCATGCAGGCACATGCACTCGATTGAGTTGTTAGCCCCCAGGCCCACGACTGCTGGTCCCAGGCATTCCTATTTCTTGAGGACTCAAATAGAGGCCATGGTTGTAACCTAGGGTGTAAAATTCTGAGGGATAACATGTGGGAGACTTCTGATTTTTACTAATCTTTGTTTTTTCCCCTAGAGGACACATGTGCTTGCAAGAGAGACACAAAGACAAAGGCAGAAGAGATGCACTCCCCATGGGGAACGGACAGGCAGTAATCCATTTTCTTCCATTTCTCCCTCCTTTGGAGATTTTGGATGCGCACACGTGCTTAACGTGTTTTTCAAGTTGCTGGGTCCAGGGCTCAAACTGCATGGTAAGCTATGTGGGATCCAGCTGCCTTAAACACCAGGCCAAAGAGGCAGCCCTTATCTTTTTAATTCCATTAGGTAAGTACATTATCTATTCAAAGATCACTACATTTGGTTAAACATGAATTATTTTAAAATAGAAATTTGATTATCTAAAATTCAATGATCTCCAAGTGTATTTTTCCTCCTTTTTTATATAGATTGATAATAAATATGTTTATAGAAATAGATGTCTAAGGGCCAGCAGGTAGCACGGATTCCTACATGGTCAATCACTGTTCAAGTCCTATACAAGTGACTTGAAACTCATGAAAAGGATATGTGTGTGTGCATGCCCAAATCCTGAGCATAGAATAGAGGAGAAGGAATTGTGGTGTGCTGTTCACCTTGGGGGAGAGGTAATTTCTCTTTCCCTCTGTCATTCCAGCAAGCAGACACACTCTATAGCAAAAATGTCTTAAAAGAAAAAAAAAAAGAGAAAGGAAGAAGAAACCGATGTCTATATGTGCAGATAACATAAAAATAACTCATACCTATTTATATATTTCTGTTTTGTATATTTAGGTATTTAAATATTTGGTATAGATAATTTGGAATGTATATGTATTGCAAATAACTTAAGTTATACTTAACTTTGAAAGCCAGATTATATTGGACTATAAAAATAAACTTTTGTTGAGATCCATTCTCATACTTTGATTGCATAATTTTAGAATAATAATTATTGCCTTCTTTGAATGATAATGTGGTATATAACTTTTCTTTAAATAATTATTTTAAACATTTCTGGCAATGTTACTATTTTAGACTCTTGGTTTCTTGATATTATACCTTTAACTTGTTTATTCAGGTTTTAATTACAGTTAGTCTCTATCACTTATAATTAGCTGAGAATTTCAAGTTTTCATTATTCTATATTGTAAGGAGCAATACAGGGGGATACAAATACTACATAAGGTAATGTAGTTAATTTCTGCCTTTAATTAACAGTGCAGGGTTGGAGTATTTGTTGGATTGTTAGAAAAGTCAAGATTAATTATTGCATAGAAAAAAGTACATTGTGACTCTTCTGACAACCCTGTCCATTAACTCCCAGTGTGTAAATATCCGGAATATAATTTTCTGTATGAAAACCACATTCTCTATTAAAGTAGGCTTAGAACGGCCTGTGAATGCCATTTTGTTTCATTACACAAATGAGATAATCCAGAGACATGCTTTGTAAGCTGCAGTTATAATGAACAAATATGAAAGGGTAAAATTATGTAAGGTATTGATTTTCATTGATTGATTAAATTGGAGGCTGGTACTGAGCTGGATACCAGTCAAATAAAATAAAGTGAGAGTTTAAAAGTTGTTGCAGATACATGAGGAAAGCAATCAATCAATTTGCAACATTAAGATCACTGGTGTGTGGGAACCAGCAGTTAGCGTAATGGCTATGTCGCTGGACTCCCACATAGTCGACTACAGTTCGCGTCCCGGACCCGGTGGCTTAAAAGTCACACCGGGCATGTGTGCGTGCGTGCCCAAGATCCCGAGAGGAGAATGGAGGAGAAGGGATTGTGGCGTGACCATCCCCCCGGGGAGTGATTTCTCGCTTTCTGTCTCTATGTCTCTCTCTGTCTGGCGAGCGCAGGCGCCCTATAGCGAAAAACCTCTCCAAGAAAAAAAAAAAAAAAAAAAAAAAGATCACTGGTGTGACCAATGTGTGTCCTCAGGTTGCTCTGATTTTGTATCACTTGTTTACATGAAGAGAACAGTATTTAAGCCCTGGCTATTCCTTGTGCCTACACTAAGAACAGAAAAAATAGACTCATTTTTTGTTATTGTTTTTGTTTGTTTTCTATAAGCCACGTATACTTGGTGGAAAGAGACAGAGAGAGAAGGAAATGAGAAATCAATTCCCAAGGGTGTAAGCCACACTATAATCCCATCTCACCCATTCTCCTCTTGAGATTTTGAGACTGCACACATACACACCCAGTATGAGTTTCAAGATGCTGGGTCCAGGATGCAATGGCCATTTCAGACCCAGCCTCCTGAGCCTGCATGCCACCTGCTGGCCCCAGGAAAGTAGACTCTTTATAGTTACTTCCTTCTTTATAAAATGTGTGCATTTATAGGAAATATTATATGTTTTCTAATTGCTAACTAAATCAATTTTTGTTGAGCTGAGAAAGGTTATTATCTTCTACCCTCCTGCACATACCCAAGCCACAGACACTAAAAGTCAGTCTGGTAAATACTGCAGCTGGCTGATTCAAAGGGAACAAAAGTGGCTGTAGAGAGACTATTTGTCACGCATGTACAATTTCAGGTCAGAGGTGTTAATGTCTTAGCATAAATGGGATGGTTGGTGGAGATTCAATGAAATGGGCCTTTTAGTGTGAGTGTTGACTTTTTAAAATAAATTTTTAATTTGAGAAAATTTAATATTTGCAAAATAGAGTTTAAAAGTGTTTAGAATTCTTAGACACTCTTATACCCGTCTTACACAATTAGCATAATAATTTTTGTCTAAAAATCTGCACAGAAAAAGAAATAATTGATAGAGCAAAAGGACATAAAGGAAGATATTTGTAAGCTATATATCGAATAGGGGATTAATATCCAACATATATGTGAAACTCTTAAAACTCAAAAGCAAAAATAATAACCTAGAGCCAGCAGGTGGTGTATCACACATGGCAGACTGACTGCCTTGTTATGTACACATGCTCCAAGTCCTGAGAGAAAAACAGAGAAGTGATTATAGTGTGGCCGTCTCCCTTGGGGAGTGCTTTCTCACTTTCCCCTTCCCTGTATCTGTCTCTCACACATGCTAGAAACTAAAAAACAAGCATACAAAAAAATCCATAACCTAATAATCCACTTAAAATAAAAAGTATGTATAGGTATCTAATAAATATTACTCCAAAGGAGACAAATAAATGTGGGACCAGCAGTTAGTATAATGGCTATGTTGCTAGACTCCTATGTAGTCAACTGTGGTTTGAGTCCCGGACCCGGTGGCTTCAAAACTCACCCCGGGCGTGTGTCTGTGCATACCCAAGATCCCAAGAGGAGAATGGAAGAGAAGGGATTGCAGCATGGCCATCCTGCCTGGGGGGTGATTTCTTGCTTTCTTGTCTCTCTGTCTCTCTCTGTCTGGCGAGCGCATGCGCCTTATAGCAAAAACCTTTAAAAAAAAAAAAAAAGAAGACAAATAAATGACTGACTAGTATAAAAGAAATGTTCTATGTAACCAATCAGCAAGGAGAAGCAAGTCAACACCAGAATGGGCTATCACCTCCCATCTGTCAGGATAGCTGTTATAAACTAAATAAATTTGACAAAGATGTGAAGTATTTTGGACCTCTCATATGTTGTTGATGGGAATACAAAATTAGGCAGCTGCACTAAAAGACTATAGAGATTACTCAAATGTAAAAAACAGAATTAGCATTTGATATAGCAATCTCTCTTCTGGGATGAGGAAAAGTCTTCAAAAGTCTGAGGAAAACAAAATTAAAGTACAAGTTTGATTTGATAGAAAAAATTTTGAAATCCAGGCTAGTTTTTCCAAAATAAAAATTTTTGAAGAACTTTTTGAAGACACATCTTCTACCCAAAATATTTTTTAAAAAAAGTGAAATTGGCATCCTAAAGGTGTAGGGACTTGTTCAGAGAAAGCCCTGAGTGAGGTATTGGGACATTCTCTGAGCAAACACCATTCATCCCTTTGGGCTATGGCAGAACCTTGCAACTTGTCCTTTCCTTGACTCTTGCTGCAGGCAGAGCAAAGGATGGAAATTGTTACGGGAATTCCAAAAGACATATCTGATAGAATTCAGGGAACACCCTGACTCCCAATTAGCAAAGTCCAATTCCTGCTCTGCCTTTGTAAGATTCTTTATCCTTCTCTGGGCGTCGTGCTGCCCACCCTATGGCGAGATACTTTAGCTTATTTTTCTTCCCCACACCTGCAGCTAGGCTTCTCTCCATTAGAAAAGAAGATTAATGGGATTTTCTCTTGATGGAATTATCACCAAGGGATACACCTGGCCCAGTATGTCTAAGCCCTTATAGATTTGTTCCCTGCTTTTTATTGTCCATAACTCATCAACATACCTATGGAATGTCATGAAATACACATATGTAATGTTGCTTTGCCCTAATAAATAAAGGCACACAGTTTGTCTGGGCAGCACAAGTTGCTTGAGCTACCTAGACTCAGGCTGCCTGTGTTCACTTCTACTCTTTCTGTCTCATTCTTTCTACTTCCTCCTTAGGTAGAGTCAAGCAGAGTGGACACCAACACAAAGGAATATTTGTACTCCTATATTCATGGTGCCACTATTCACAATAGCCAAGAAATATAATCAATCTAAATGTTCACCATCAGATGAATAGGTAGATAAATTGTAGCATATATTTACAATGAAACATTAAAACTTAGGAAAGATGGAAACTTTCTAATATATGGCCTGGTGGCTTACGTGACTGGATCACACATGGCCTACAGCAAGGTTTGAGTCCTGGTCCCCTGGGGCTAGAAAAATATACTGGACCTGTGTGCTTTCATGCCTAATCCCAAGATCATGGAGAAGGGATTGTGGCATGACCCTCCCCCATGGGGAGTGCTTTCTCACTTTCTCTTTCTCTGGTGAATGCATATACCCTCTGGCAAATTATAAAAATTAAAAGAGAAAAAAGAAAGAAAAGAAATAATTATTGTTATAATACTACCAATAAACTCCAGACTTTATTTGTATTTCACCATTTTTTTCAATTAATGCCATTATTCTTTTGCAGGATCCAATTATATTGATATTAATCAGTCTTGTTCTCCCAGTCTCCTCTGGTTGATGACAGTTTCACTCTTGTCTTCTTTGTTATAATTGACAGTCTTAAGGAACATTGACTGGATATTCTCTAGGATGTATCACGTCTCAGTTTGTTTGAAAATATTATATTAAACTGTAATTATAGATTTCAAGGGAAAGCCATATGCCATAGTATATCATAGAAACGTAGTGCCTTTCACATGTTTAACTGCATCACATTACTGGTGATGGTAACTTTCATCCTAGCTTACATTTGGGTTCATGAAATTTCTCCACTATAAATTTGAAATTGAAATGCAGTTAAGTTAGTACCAGGTACTACTGAATTATTCTCAAATTATAACCTTTTTTTCTTTTTTTTAAGAATTATTTATTTAACTTTATTTGTTTTTTACAATTCTTAATTTGTCCAGAGAGAGAAAGAGAGAGGGAGACTGTGAAAGAAAGCCACCTGGTCTAGAACTCGAACCATGGTCAGCCATGTGGGAGTCCACAGTGCATTAACCACCATGCCACCTGTCAGGGTCCCTTATTTTCAAACAATGCAGCCCATGTATACTTCAGTGAAAATATATTATTTTAATAGTTCAGTAGAATAAATTGAATATATGTTAATTAAGCAGTTAATGGAATAAATTTGGTGATGCAATTTATCCCTAATTATTTAGAAAAATTGCATCTATCACAATGTCACAAGAAAATGTTTCAACTAATTCTTTGATTTGAGGCCTAATAAGGAATACTTTAATTATAACTTTCTAGAGTCTATATGTTTGCACTCATGATGGATGATTTAAAACCCAGAGTTTTACAGAGTTAAAAATATGGATTCAAATTTCAGTTTTTTTCTTTGTATTCTGGCATGTCTTATGTCCTGAAAATAAAATGCTTGCCTGTGTGCTCATGAAATATACTGCCATTTGTGTTATAATCCTCAAACCTGTTGCTATCTTTAAAAAAATGTGTTAATTACTGAGAAGAAAAATGTTAGCAGTTCATTAATTATAAAAAGAAAATTCTCACAAATTAATGAAGAGCTCCTGATTTTAGGTCAGTTCATTTACCTATTGGCACCTTTCTATTCAGGTGGAAAACATGAAGATTCGGCTTATATAGGTTACTTCAGAAACTAGGTAGTTTTCTTTCTATGGTTACAGACATTTTAATTTTTATTTATAAAATATGAAGTGTTTATCAAAAACAAATTTTATATTACAAAGCCTGACAGTAATGACATTACTGAAGAACAATGGACAAAAGTTGTAGAAAATAACAGGGATGTTTGCTGATTTTCCCGTGGCTTAGTTTGATTTAAGTACAGCTCCAAATCACTGATATTTAGGAACTTCATTTGAAATTGCTAGGGCTAAAATCTGAAGCCTTTTTCTGAGTATCTTTTTGTTATCAGCCCAGTAAGTGTATAAACATAGTAGTAGTAGGCTTTTACTACGTTCTAATATTGAAGGGAAAGTAATCTATTAAAATAGTGTGAAAAATAATGAATGTTTAAAGTGTATCCACCCAAACCTCCCTGCTTTTGGAAAGGATATGCACATGATAAAAGTTCCATGTCTAGAGTTGTTCGTAGTTTATGTAAAAGTAGGAACTCAAGGGGTGGAGTCTGAAGTCTGGCACTAATTTGATAGTGAGAAGATGGGAAAATCTTAGGTGCATTTGCTGCAGCCTCTGCTGGTGTCTTCATTCATTCTTCTGAGCTCATATCATTTTATGGCCTTGCTACCTTCACTTCTCTATCTTCTACAAGTTTGTCTCATCATAAAAGAGGGATTATTTATTATTAAGACATGTGACTTACATTACATGATAGAATATATTTTAAATGAAAGTATTGTTGGTGGCTAAAGAATATTTATATTCTATATTACATATAAACACATAGGTTTTAGATTCTCTCTCTCCATATATATATATCAGAAGGGATGACCTAAAGCATATCTTTTAAAAATTATATATATATATATATATATATATATATATATATATATATCTCTCAGAAGGGATAACTTAAAGCATATTTTTAAAAATATATTTAATTATTTTTATTTTTATTTTGTTACTGGGTATATGCAACCACTATACAGAAAGAGAGAGACAGGAAAGACAGGAAAAATGAAAAAGCAAGCCACCAGGTTCGGGACTCAAACTACAGTCAATCACGTGGGAGTCCTGTGACTTAACCACCATGGCACCTGCTGATTCGACCTAAAGCTTATTAGTAAGCAATGGTTGCTAAATTTTTAATTAATTTCATTGAACAAAACAGTAAAAGTTAAACAAAATGTAAATAAAAGGCACATAGAAATAGCCCACAAGATGGTCTACATTGAGGGAATTTATAACAGAGGCCATATAAATATTTCATGGATAAGATTTGTTAGCAAACTCTCAAACAATAGGTGGAAGACAGACTAGATGAATTTTACAAGTTATTTCAACTCTAAATTTCATTGTCATTTACTTCCATATTATACCAAGATAAGGTGGAAAATGCAAAATCTATTAATTACCAACATTTATGTGCAAAGTCAACCATCTCCTTGATCCTTTAGGTAATGTTTAGAATCATAATAAGGTATCCTTTGATTCTTTTCTGGTTTTCTTATTTCTATATTTTATAATTTCTTTCATGCACTAAATTTATATTTTAGTTCTATATTAACTATAGTAAAAAGGGCTGGATTATTATGTAATTTCTACATTGCTGATTCTCACACACCAGCTGGTATCTAAATCACCAGGAGGTCTGTTTAAACCAAAAACTGTGGATCTCACCTTAGAGTTTTGATTCAGAAAGTCAATGATGGGGCTGAGGAATTTACAATCTTTAAAAATTTCCAGGTGATGTTATTGCTGCTAGTTTGGGAATCATACCGTGATAATCACTGTCAGAAATGGTGAAATCCTCATTCTTCTATTTCTTCTTTCTATTCAGCTCTGCTTTTCAGAAGTAACTTTTGTCTTCTTGTGTCTTCTATTTTTAATACCAACAGGAATCACGATGCCATTTGGAATGAATCAAAGCGGCATGTGAATTTTTATTCTCTTGGGATTTTAGAATACCCAGAATTCAAGATTTCACTTTTTCTTTCTTCTTTTTTTCTTTTTTCATTTTTTCCCTGTCCATTTATACTATCACTGTGGTGGGAAACTTGGACATTATAATAATCATTAAGATCAATCCCAAACCCACACAATCATGCTCTTTTTTTATAGCCACCTATCCTTTGTAGACTTCTGTTGTTCCATGGTAGTTACACACAAACTGTCGGAGAACTTGGTTGTGGAGAACAAAACCATCTATTTATAATATTGCATCACGCAATTTTTGGAGTGACAGAAACTTTTATGTGGGCAACAGTGGTATATGATGGCTTTATAGCAGTTTGTAACCTTTCGCTTTGTGTCACAACTCTGTCCTAGAAACTGTGATCTTCTGGTGGCTGGGTCTTATACATGGGGGATAGTAAGTTCTCTGACACTCACATATTTTCTTCTTGCACTGTCTTATTGTGAGTCTGGCACCATAAATAATTTTATCTGTGACCACTCCATAATTGTTTCTGTCTCCTGCTCAGATCCTTATGTGAGCCAGGTGCTGTGTCTAATTATTGCTGTATTCAATGAGGTGAGCAGTCTGATGATTATTCTCATGTCATATATATTTGTTTTTATCACCGTTATAAAGATGTCTTCTGCAAGTGAGTACCAAAAAACCTTCTCCACTTGCACGTCCCACCTGACTGCCATCACCATCCTCCACAGAACCATCCTTCTCCTTGACTGTGCTCCTAATCATAAAACTTCTTGGCTCATAGTTAGAGCGGCTTCTGTGCTGTACACAGGGGTAATTCCCATGCTGATTCCTTTAGCTCTATGACCTTAGAAACCAAGATGTGAGGGACACATTTCAGAACTAGGTGTCAGAAAGTTGTTTGTTCACTCAATATAACATTCCTAGATATATTATTTTACTTCTGTATAATAAATTATTTATGACTTACTATACTACAGATTACCGAACTCCAATTATTTAATCAATAAGCTATCAGTTAGTGTAGCTATAGCAGCACATTTTATAATTATTGACTTTTGTATACATCAAATCAATGTTCAGTGAAATTACTCTAAACTAACAAATGTGAACCAAAAATTGAAAACTAAAACTTGGTACCAGTAGATGGTGTAATATTACATCACAGGACTCCCAGTTGGCCAACCACAATTTGAGTGCTAAGCCCTGAGGCTTGAAACTCACACTGGCATGTATATGCATGCCCAAAATCCTGACAGATGAAGGGGAAGAAGAGATTGCAGTGTGGCCATCCCCTCTTGGGGATAATTTCTTGCTTTTTGTCTCTATTTCTCCATTTCTCTGGTGAGGATTTTTACACCCTATAGCAAAAATCTCTCTGGAAAAAAAATCTTGAACAACTTGTTATATTTTAAAACTATTTTAAATGCTTTATTATTTATACTATAATTTTATATTTGTGTATTCAAAGTAAAAATAATTCCCAACTCATCAATATGTACAGGTTTCGGTGTTCTCCTAAAATTATAATTAATAAGGAAATCCATACTCCCAAGGTGTCTTTTTTTTTTTTTTTTTTTTTTTTTGAGAGGTTTTTGCTATAGGGTGCATGCGCTCACCAGAGCGACAGAGAGAGACAGAGAGACAGAAAGTGAGAAAACACCCCCCTAGAGGGGATGGCCACGCTGCAATCCCTTCTCCTCCATACTCCTCTTGGGATCTTTGGCACACACGCACACACGCCCAGAGTGAGTTTAAGCCAACGGGTCTGGGCCTCAAACCATGATTGACTATATGGGAGTTCAGCGATATAGCCATTACCCTAACTGCTGGTCCCCTAAGGTGTCTTTAACAAATGCTTCAACTTACTGTATCTTGTACCTAACCAATCCTTTGCTTTTTGTTGTATTGAATAGTGGAAGTTGATTTTTTTCATATGAAAATTAAAGCCAATTGACTAACAACAAAATTGTGTAAAATATTCTTCTGTTTTCTTTAAAAGCACATCTTAGTTCATTCCAAAAATTTGAGTACTCAGGCAGTGGTATATTGAAGTAATAGAGTCACAAAATGAACCCACCCCTACCTTTTCCACTCTCCACACCCAGCCCATGGATGATTTCTCACTTTCCCTCCCTCTGTGTCTCTCCAGCAAGTGCACACACCCTATGGCAAAAATTAAAAAAATAAAATGAATGGCTAAATATTTGAGCAGAAATTTGATCAAATAAGATATTTGAATTATTGACACATTGGAATATACTAAGTATTATTAATAATCAGTGAAAATCATATCAAAATCACACAGTAGATAAGAAAGATCTTTACAAGTCGTCATAAGATATAGCTGCATAATTTATACATATTTCTTGAATATGGCCTTGTTGGGGTTTTGATTGGGCCCAGAAAAGTGTGTGCCTCCCTCAGATCTGAAAGGCTGATAAAGATTGCTCTCAGGACCAGCAGATGGTGTAATGGTCACATCACTGGATTCTCATGTAGTTGACCGCAGTTTGAAACATGGACCCAGTGTCTTAAAACTCATGCTGGACGTGTGTGTGTATGTACCGAAAGTTCTAAGAGGAGAATGGAGAAGAAAGGATTACCTTTCTGTCTCTCCAGTGAATGCACATGCCCTATAGCAAAAATCTGAGGGAAAAAAAAATAGATTGCTCTCTACCCTGCTGAAGCTGTATGTAAGCTGCTCTCCTGCTAATCAATGCAGCTTAAAAGCCATATATTGTGAAGGGGAGATGATCAAGATTTTCTCTAGTCATATTTTATATTAAATACCACAAAATTTATGCAAAAACTGTCAATCTGCCTTCATGTTTCAGATCTCCTGCCTCTGTGGTCATGCCAGAACTCAAGCAACAGGGTAACAAGGATTGTCTTTTCTCCTTACCCTTGTCAATTCTTGTTATCTTTGACTTTTTGATAATAGTGATATCAACAAGTGTAAAGTGATACTTTATCATAGTTTTGATTTGCATTTCTCTGATGATTAGTGATGTTTAATATATTTCATATTCCTGTTGGCCATTTACATGACTCCTTTGGGAAAATGTCTATTCTTGTCCTTTGACCATTTTTTTAAAAAATTCAGGTTATTGAGACCAGCAGATGGTATAATGGTTATGTCACTGAACTTCCATGTATTCGACCACAGTTGGATTCCCAGACCCAGCAGCTTCAAACTCACGCAGGATGTGTGAACATGCATGCTCAAAATTCTGAGATTAAAGTAAAAGAGAAGGGATTGCAGCTTGGGCATTCCCAATTGGGGGTGATTTCTCACTTTCTGTCTCTGTCTCTCTGGTGAGTGCATGTGTCATATAGTGAAAATATCTTTTTTAAAATTTCAGGTTATTTGTTGTTTTAGATATTGAATTGTTTGCATTCCTTATGTAATTAGAATATTAACTCCTTAACAGAGATATAGTTTACAAATATTTTCTCCCATCTTGTAGGCTGTCTTTTTATTTTGTTGACTGTTAATTTTCCTGTGCAAATATTTTAGTTTGATGTAGTCTCACTTATTCTTGTGTGTGTTTTCTGTGCTTCTCATGTCAAATCAAAAAAATAAAATTATTGACAATGCTAATGTCAAATGCTTTATTTTCTTTCTTTTTTTCTCACATTTTTACAGATTCAGGGCTTACATTTAAGTATTTGATCCATTTTGTATTAACTTTTCTGTATGATACAAAAGAAAGGTCACATTCTATTAAGGACACAGGACATGTTTTCCAAGACATATCAACTTTCAGGTCACAAAACAAATCAATAAATTTAAAAAGATTAAAATCACATTGAGTATCTTTTCTGATGGCAATGGTACGAAGCTAAAAAACAATACAAGAGAGAAGTTTAAAAATCACAAATATGTGGAAATTGAACCACATCTTCCTGAGCAATCAATGGAACAAAGAAGAAATCAAAAAAAATTTAAAAATATCTTGAGACAAACATATATGAAAATACAACATACCAAAACTTACAGAATCCAGCAAAATCAGTTCTCAGAAAAATGTTTATAGTAATAAATGCCTACATTAAAAAAGAAAAGGAAATATCTCAAACAATCTATGTTTAAACTCAAGAAACTAGGAAAAAAAAGAACAAACTAAATTTGGAGTTTTTTAGTTTTCAGTTTGTCAGTAAAATTTTGTTAAATTCAAAGCACTATTGGATTCATTCTTTTCCTACTAGTGACACTTTACAAAGGCCAATCCTGAAAATGAACCCTTTCATAAAAACATAAAATATGTACAGTGAGGGACCAGCAGATGGAAAATGGTTATGTCACTGAACTCCTACATAGTTGACAACAGTTTGAGTCTCAGACCCAGCAACTTCAAATATGCTGGGCACGCGTGCGTGCAAGCTCAAAATTCTGAAAGAATGAGGAATGAGGAAAAGGGATTGTGGTATGGCCATTCGCCCATCAGGTGGTTTCTGACTTTCTGTCTCTCTGTCTCTCTGTTTTATTTATTTATTTATTTGGCAAGGGCATGCATCATATAGCAGAAATAGCTCCCTAAAAAAAAAAAAAAAGGAGGGACCAGCAGTTAGTGCAAAGGCTTTGTCACTGAACTCCTATGTAGTCGATCGCGCTTTGAGTCCCAGACCCGGTGGCTTAAACTCACGTCGGGAACATGTGCATGCGTGCCCAAGATCCCAAGAGGAGAATGGAGGAGAAGGGATTGTGGTGTGTCCATCTCTCCCGGGGAGTGATTTCTCACTTTCTGTCTCTCTCTCTGTCTCTCTGGTGAGCGCATGCACCCTGTAGCAAAAGCCTCTTCATTTTTTTTTTAAAGGAAATGTACAGTGAAGAAAACAGCTCATTTAAACTGCCATTTACCCCAAAAAGGATACCTTCTCTCTTTAAAACTTTAATTACCTGTTTTTTGTTGCTTCCAGGGTTCTTCTTAAAATATAACTTTTGCACCCTTTGATCAACATTTTTCTTTTCTCTCTCCTCCTTCTCTTTCAGTCCCTGATAACCGCCAGTCAACTCTCTGCTCTATGAGTTTGACATTTTGGGGTTCTACATCCAAATGAGATTACACAATTTTTAGGGGAGTCTTTGTACACTAGTGGTGGAGATATAAATAAGAAAAGTCATTTTGGAAAACAGTATGGAAATTTAAAAAAAAAACACACACACACACAAACAGAATTGACATATAATTCAGCAATTTTATTTCCAGGTACAAACAAAAATAATTTTGATTGATATGAAGAAGATATCTGCACTCCTATGATTATTAGACCATTATTCACAATAGCTAATATATGGAAACAATCTTAGCACCCATTGGCAGATGAATAAAGAAAATGTGATATATACACAACGAAAAATATGCAGTCTTTAAAAAGTAGACAACTATGTCATTTGTGACAACATATTTACACCTGGAGGATATTATGTAATATACGTTTTACAAATGTTTTTACAGGGGAGATGTTGGTCTGTGCTGATTTTCTATAGCCTATCTAATGTAGAATACCATGACAGATTCTTTGGTGAAAAATGAAATTTAGAGAACATAGTAGATATTACTGAGTTGCTTAAGAAAATAATGTAGATTTATATTTTTATATTTTAAAGCATATTTTAAAACTAAAGATGGAACAAAGTTGTTATTTTTTTTTTTTGAGAGATTTTTGCTATAGGGTGCATGCGCTCACCAGACAGACAGAGAGAGACATAGAGACAGAAAGCAAGAAATCACCCCCCAGGGGGGATGGTCACGCCACAATCCCTTCTCCTCCATTCTCCTCTCGGGATCTTGGGCAAGCACGCACACGCGCCCGGTGTGATTTTTAAGCCACCTGGTCCAGGACTTGAACCTCGGTCGACTACATGGGAGTTCAGCAACATAGCCATCACACTAACCACTGGTCCCAAGAACTATGTTAATTTATGTGAGTGATTTTTCTATAACAAAAAGTCACAAAAGAAATGAACAAAAATCACAACTATTATTGAACATAAGTGGAATATTTTTAGAAAAGGTTTTATTTTAGGAATCATTCTATTTAACTTTATTTATTTATTTAAATTGGACTAGAGAGGCACAGAGTTAGATAGAAAGAGAGAGAGAGAGAGAGAGAGAGAGAGAGTAGGCTCCCAGGTCTGAGACTCAAATTACTCTCAGCCATGTGGGCGTTGAATGCCCTTAACCACCATGCTACCTGCCACCCCATAAGTAGAAGTTTTAATAGCAGATTAAGTGCAGTTTAAGAAAGATATAAGATATTGGAAATTTTTTCAAAGGGGGGACTATAACAGAGTAAGACAAAATTATAAAAAAATACATAATGTGAGAGACACAGATGATAGCTTAAACTTAGATACTTTATAATATATATTTTATATCTTATATTGAGATGTATTTATTTGGATACCTAGAAGATGTGAGATAGAATGAGGAATTAATATTTGAAAATGTAATGGTTTAAAATTATCTTGAACTAAGGAAAGATGTTAATCCACAAATATATTTTTATGTATACCTGATAGCAAAACTACAGAAACCAGAACAACAACAACAAGAGCAAAAAAGAAAAGAAAAATATGTTAAAAGAAGCAAAAAATAAGTACAAATTACCCTTCAAAATAGTGATTTGACTGACAGTTGACTTTCTCTTAGCAAAAACAGAAGACAAGAAACAGTGAAAAGATGTCTTTGGTGATTTGAAAGAACACAACTTCATATTTTGAAGTCTAAACCAAATAAAAACAGCACTCAAGAACTAAAGTGAAGTAAAACTATGTTTCATAAAAGCTGGGAGACTTTCTCTAAAACACAGTCATATTAACATACATCTTTAAGGGTATTCCCCTCTAGAGTTTTTGGTACAGCCTGTGCTCAAGTTTCTGCAACAGAAAACTAGTGCACCATATTATTCAACAGACTTGTCAATTGCTTCATTGAAAAAGTCTATTTAATATGAATTTTAACAAAAGAAGAAATCATTAGGATAAACTGTTACGCAAAATGCACACAATATCAGATCAAAAAGAAGCTTGGTGCTAAGTGTATTATTTATGAAACAAAATCAGAATTATGAAAACAATATTTTCGGAGTTTTTTTTGGAGAGGTTTTTTTTGCTATAGGGCACATGCGCTAGCCAGACAGACAGAGAGAGACAGAGAGACAGAAAGTGAGAAATCACCACCCGCCCCCAGGGGGAATGGCCACGCCACAATCCCTTCTCCTCCATTCTCCTCTCGGGATCTTGGGCACGCACACACACGCGCCCAGCGTGAGTTTAAGCCACCGGGTCCGGGACTCAAACCGCAGTCGACTACGTGGGAGTCCAGCGACATAGCCATTACACTAACTGCTGGTCCCAAGATTTTCATTTTTTTAGGGAGATTTTTGTTATAAGGTATGTGAGCTCACCAGAGAGACACAGAGACAGAGAAATAGAAAGTGAGAAATCACTACTCAGGGTTGATGGCCACACTACAATCCCTTCCCCTCCATTCCACTTGGGATTTTGGACACTCACACCTAAGACTGGAGTGAGTTTTAAACCACTGGGTCTGAGAGTTGAATTGTGATCAGACATGAGGGAATCCAGCACTACAACCACTTCGCCACTTACAGGCCATGAAACTATTAATACCAAGAGAAACAATTTAAAAGGAAACATGAAACAAAACACACTAGGCATACTATCTCTGGTTTATTGAAATATAATGATGATAGTCTGTGATTCTGGAAGTTTCATGTTTTCAATAATAAACACATAATGTGTGAAATTATAGGCTGATAGTTATCATTATTTTTCTTAGGCCAGATGATCAGTGTGTTTAACCTTTGCATGTGTAAATTAATGATATTTTAATTAATAAGAAGGGATTTTCTAAGCTTGTAGCTCCTGAAGAAGGCTTGGCCAAGACTCTCAAGGGTTTGATTCCCCAAGGTTAGTGTTAGATGTAAAAGACACAGTAAAATACCTAAGTTAGAGTGCAGGTCTGACCTACCTTTGAAAGGCTCTCTCTGTTTCCAATTATTTGAAAAGTTACTTTTTTTTCTATGTAAGAGAGAGACTGAAGTGACAGAATGAGAGACAACCTCTAACAGAGTCTTCACATCATGATCCAGCCTCAGTTTCAGCCAGCCCAGGATCATGGGGCAGTACGTACCTGGTAAACTCAGGGAAGTCTCTGGATGCAACTCCAAAACCCTCTTGTGTGGGTCAACCTCACAAAGTGTTGCATTTTACCCCTGTCCTACTGTGTGGCCCCCTCATTTTTTTTTTTTTATGAGAATAATGTAATATTGTGGAAACCTTTAGGGTCATACCCTTTGAATAAAACTCACTGTCCATTTACAAAGTGCTTATTTTTATTAAAATGTTTAAGATTTTATTAAAGAAGACTGAGTAAATGAGTTTATAAAGGATATCTGGCTTTCAGTGAATTGTTAACCTGTTATAGTTTAGTTTTGAGGGGAGTGTCTGAAATCAGAATATAATATTTTTGACAAAGAAAACAATTATGTTGTTCCAGTGGCAAAGTAGTGGTAGCTATCTGATTAAAATGAGATTACAAATACAAGGTATTGAACTCTATTTCCTTCATCTTTAATAATTTGAGCATAAATTTGTCTTTAAACCTCATTTATCTACTTAAATAATTTTGATCACACTGGTGGGTATTAAAGCATTATTAATTATTTGTCCTCAGTTTTTAAAACTGTTTTAGAAGATTTAAAAATGTTATAAAACTGGAGACAACTATCAGATTTATATAATAATAGATATTTTAAACCCCAATAGGTACAAATAATTCAAAGCATTATGACTTTGAAATTTAGAATAATCACCAGTTTTCTGGAAGAGTATTGCCAAGCTTTTGATATGAAAAGGTAATAAAGCTTAGTATTTAATGTATAAAGAGGTTATTCCAGCTCGAAGAGAGAATTTGATGAGGTTAAATGATAAAAGAACATGTACTAGTTGAAAGTTTGATAATGCTGGTGTGAGTAAAACAGAAGGTGTATCAGTACAGATCATGTGTGTATAATGTGAGGTTAGTGATTATGGAAATTCAGACCAAAGTGTCCAGCTTTCAGATGTTTTGAAAAAAGATTTTGAAAATGTGTAAAAACTATACACCATTCCGCAATGAAATTCAAACTAAAATAGCTTTGCAGGTGAAAGAAGGCAGAGAAGCTGAAGACCCTTTGTTAGCGTGCTAAGTAGTGGGTGCCAGGACAGTAATAAAGACAAGCACATTCTGCAGATCGCTTTCATTTTACCATAACTGCTTTTCTCCCAGCCTGGATCTGAGATGAAAAGGCAATCAAAAAGAGTCAGAAAAGAGCAGTAAAAATAAAATGAAAAAAATAAAAAATTTGCGTGAAAGACTGAAGTAGTTTTGAAAATTTGTACCTAAGACAGAAGTTAGTGGAATCGGGAAACAGTACTGCTTTAGAATTTCTTTGAAAAACATTTTCCAATTCCTGTTCTCTATTTGTACCATGCCATATTATACGTTATTCATTAGAAAAACTAACATTTTAAAACAGTCATATAGAACTGGGAATGAGATATTAGTACCTACTTAACTGAGGAAATTTACTACTGTGAATTTTGACACTGCCTTTAAAATTAAAAAAAAAAAAAATACTAGAGTGGACATAGTTTGTTACCATCCCAGTGACATACTCCATTAAGCCATATATTATAATCTGGTCTAGCACTAACATGTATTTTTTTGTTGTTGTTGTCATTGTTTTATTTCTCTCAATCTTTCTTCCTATAAAACTGCCTTTTCATTGCATTTCATATGCTTGTTCATAATTATCTGATTTTAATAGGGAACAGAAATAGTATAATCATTTGGTTTGTACCTATATGCATAACATTTTTAAGAGAACTTTATGAACTAATCATATTTCTTGTTTTTTAGATGAAGAAAATGAGTTACTGTTGGGTTAAGAAATAATCCATGTTCAGACACTCAATAAGTAGCTAAAGATTAAAATGAGACAGAAGAAAAGAGCCCAAAACCAAAACAGAAATAGGTATTGTGCACATCGTACTCCAGGGGTTTCTCTCTGGGCACCCACCTTCATGCCCTAACACCCACTTATTTCTGTGGTATCCAGCTGCTTAGGATGAACTAACAGATTCCTCCCACAGCGATCAGAATGGCGAATGATGGAAATCTGAGCCTTGGAGCCCCTTTTGTCCTCCTGGGCTTCTCAGAATACCCACGTCTCCAGGCACCCTTATTCCTGGTGTTCTTGACCATCTACACAGTCACTCTGGTGGGAAATCTGGGCTTAATTGTGGTCACAAGGATCAATCCCAAACTGCATACACCCATGTACTTTTTCCTTAGGCATCTGTCCTTTTTGGATATTTGCTATTCCTCGGTCAGCACACCCAAACTGTTAGAAATCTTGGTTGTGGAAGACAGAACTATCTCCTTCAAAGGATGCATGACTCAGTTTTTCTTTGGCTGCACATTTGTGTTGACAGAAATGTCCACCTTAGCGGTGATGGCCTATGACCGGTTTGTGGCCGTTTGTAACCCCTTGCTCTACACAGTTGCAATGTCTCGCAAGCTCTGTGCTCTCCTGGTAGCTGGGACTTATTTGTGGGGTACACTCTGTTCCCTCATCCTCACATGTTCTCTTTTGGAACTATCCTACTGTGGACCTAACATCATCAACCACTTTGGCTGTGAATACTCCGCCATTCTCTCCCGCGCCTGTTCTGACCCCTACTTCAGTCAGATGGCCTGTTTAGTCATTTCTGTCTTCAATGAGGCTTGCAGCCTCCTCATCATCCTGGCCTCCTATGTCTTCATCCTGGTCACTGTCATCAGGATGCCCTCTACAGGTGGACTCCGCAAAGCCTTCTCTACTTGCTCCTCTCACCTGACTGCTATCTCCATCTTCCATGGAGCCATCCTCCTTCTCTACTGTGTGCCCGACTCTGCACGCTCAGTGCTTTTCATCAAGGTGGCCACCGTGTTGTACACCATTGTGGTCCCCATGCTGAATCCCCTCATCTACAGCCTTAGAAATAACGATGTGAAGCAAACCGTGAGAAATTTAATCCACACCAAACTGCTTTCTCAGTCGATATAAGCCCCACAGCACACACAAGCAAACAAACCCACACATCCCTAATTCTTTATTAAATTAGTTTTATACAAAGCCAGCAGATGTAGTGGTTTAGTTGCTGCACTTCCACATTTTGACAGTGATTCAATTACGGGTATGCCTGAGACTGGAAGAGAAGGGGTTATGACTTGGCCATTTACCCCTCGGGGTAATTTCTCATTTTCTGTTTCTCTAGAGAACCCAAGCATCCTACAGCAAAAATCTCTCAAAAATAAAATAAACAAAAAAGTGTTTTATGCATTGTATGATGGTTATTATACTTTCTACTTTTTAAAAAAACGTTTTCTTTCCCACAGGGCATGCACACTTGCTGGAGAGAGATGGAGAGAAGTTTGAAATCACCCTTATAGGTTATGGTCATGGTTCAGTCCCTTCTCCACAATTCTATCTAGGGATTTGGAGCATGCGTACACACACCCCCTTGTGTTTCTTGAGCAGCAGGTTGTCAGACTCAAACCACGAGGTCAGTCATGTAGGATCTGGACACCTTAACCACTATGACACAAACTGGCCTTACTTTTTTCAAATAAAGATGTAAAAGTCATTCAGAAAATTACTTAGATAATTTCTATATATCCAAAATTACAAAATCTCACTGTGCTTTAAAAGTAATTTGTAGGTAAAGGAAAAATAAAAAGAGCGAAAAATATTTTTGCTCTTGCCCCTCTCCCAGAATATAATAGCTACATGATGGTTTTCTAAAGACATCTGATTCTAATTCTCAGAATCCATAAATACGTTAACTTACATGTTTCTCTTCCTTTATTTTTTCTTCCCTTTTTTTCTCTCTTTCAAGATGAACTATGCCCAT
Organism: Tupaia tana; assembly: GCA_026018925.1. Lineage (NCBI taxonomy): Eukaryota > Metazoa > Chordata > Mammalia > Scandentia > Tupaiidae > Tupaia > Tupaia tana. The sequence continues at coordinate 55,166,020 of JAKSZU010000012.1, forward strand.
TAAAAACCCTCTTTTAATTTCTTCAAAAACCAAAAGACAGAACATTATTGTTACTTTGTAAATTTCTCATAAGCATTTCTCTAGTCGCTGTGCCTGGTTGGTATCATTAGGAGTAATCTCTGTTGGTATTCAGAATATTTCTTTTTAACTACAACCTATAAATATCAGTTCTGAAAGTATAAATATTAACTTTGCCTCTCTTTAAAATTCATATAAATTAGGGGCCAGCAGGTGATGTGGTGTTTAAGAGTGCTAGACTCCCAGAAGGCTGACTGTGGTTTGAGTCCTGGTCCTGGCAGCTTGCTTTCTTACTTTCTCTCTCTCTCTCTCTTCCTCTCTGGTCAAATTAAAATAAAATAAATAAATAAAGTTAAGTAAACATTATTTGAAAAAAAATATATAAATTGCCCATTAGAGTATACATTCCATTATGTCTGGTTCACTTTATTCAGCATTTTGTTTTAAAGGTATATTTAAATTATTAGATGCCACTAGTTAATTTTTTATTGCTGAAGAATGTTCTACCCTGGGAATATACCAAATCTGTTTATCTATATTAGTAATGGATCTGGGGCTGTTTCCCCTTTGTCTCATCTGGAAATTCTGCCATGAACATTCTTACACAGGAATCTGCTCCTAACGCATTGCACAGAAGCCTCGTCCTGTGGGATATGTTGAAGACCTGCAATACAGGGAGCTTGTTTCTCTCCCTCTCTAGCTCTTCTTTTTTTTAGACTGGGTTTTGTCACATAATCTTTCAAAGTAGCTGTGTTAATTTATATTCCATCTACATTGTGTAATATCTCTCATTTCTTTAAATGATGTTAACAATGACTATGGTCTGAGTAGGCATTTTAATATTTTCAAAACTTAATTGAAAGTAGTAGTATCTCTTGATGTCTGATTTATTCTCTTGATGTATGAAGGCACATATGTTTTTAGATTTTTAGTAAGCCATTATTTATTAAATTATCCTTCAATGAAGTAATGTGCTTTTAATATCCTATTAACAATATTTTTCCTTCAAACTAATATAAATATTCCCATTTTAATTGATATATTGCCTTAAATTTGATCCATTATCCCTTTATATTGCAGTATATTTTCTTCTTTAGCCTAGTTTTTACTTTATTTACATTGATATTTATGTTGTTTGCTCTGGTCAACTAACAATAGATTTTTGCTGTGATATAAGAATCCTATATTTTGCCTTATGGATATATATTTGTCCCAACAATAGTTATTAAAAACTCACTGTGTTATACACTGCTTAATGGTGCCAGATTTTTCATAAAGTAATTGTCTATTTATGTGTGGTTCTTTTTCTATATATAATTCTCATTGTTCACACTTGGAGCCACTCATATCTAATAGACTTTGCTTGCTATCCACGAGATAAACTCCTGAAAACTTGCTTAATTTCTCCCCCCCCCCCAGAGTGATTGAAATATTCTTGGGTCTTCACTTTTTCAAACAAATTTTACATCATCCTTATTTGGATGTAAGGTTCAATTACAGTAAATTTATAGATCTACTTGAGAAGGAATCTTGTTTGCATCACCAAGTCTTCCAAATCATAAGCTTGTTATATCTTTCCTTTTATTTAGATGTATTTAATTTCTGCAATAAATGTTTTATTGTTTTTTTGTGTAAAGTTCTTGCACATATTTTATTTAAAAAATCACTAAGTGTATTGTATTTTTATGTCGATTAAAAAAGGTGTTGTTTTAGATCCTAATACAATTTATTTTTGTATTTATTTTGCTTCCTGCAACTCCACTAAAATCTCTTCTTAATTTTGTAATTTATTTATAGGTTATTCTGGATTTTCAACATGAATTTAATGTTTTTGATGAAATATATTGCTATTTTGTTGTTTCCAATATTCTTTTTTATTAAAAAAAACTTGGTTAACTAGATAGAAACTTCACTATAATATTGAATAAATAGTAAATGTGAGCAGCCATGAGTACCTCATTTCTCAGGAAAATAATTTATATTTCATATTTAAAATTTTTAAATTAATTCTTTGGTTTTCATTGAACAAAATTTTTCCTTTCTTTTTTTTTAGCATGTTTTGGGTTTTCATTTTTGAGAGCAAATGTTGAATTTTTCCTGCTATTTTTTTCTATATTTTATAATATGATTTAGCTCCGTTAGTATTTCAATGTCACAACATACACTTTTTGACTTTCTAATATTGAACAAATTTTTTTTGGAGAAAACTAATTAAACATGATATAATAGATTGCCCCTTCTGTTTGTTGATTAGTTTAATATTTCAATATTTCATTTTAAATTCTATACTTAACAATAAAATTGTTCTGTAATTTTCTTACACCATACAATCTATTTTAGATCTGCTGACCTTGGGCTAGATGGTGACACGGTTCCTGGTTCATGTCCTGGGCCTCCCTCCACAGTCTGGGCAAGCATATGCTCATGTGCTGGGGCTGGCTGAAGCTGAGGATGGATGACAACATCAAGGCCCCATTAGGGGGGTGCCTCTCTCTTTTTGTCTCTCTCATCCAGAAGAGATAAAGAAAACAAATTTTAATAAATAATACTAGCCTTAAAAAATGAATCGGGAAGTGTCACTTCCTATTCAATCCAGTATATGTTATGACTAATGTTGAAATTCTACTAAGAAATAAGAAAGTGTTTAATTCCATACATTTCAAATTATGAATTTAATTTCTTTTCTTTTCTTTTTCTTTTGGTTGTTGTTGTTGTTGTTATTGTTTTTTCCAGAGAGAGACTGGGGGGGGGGGGGGAGTAGTGAGAAATCATACCCAAGGAAGGATGGCATTACACAATCTCTTCCCATCCTTATTGTGATTTTGGACATGCATGCAAATGTGCCCAGTGTGTTTTTCAAGCCACCAGGTCCAGGATTCAAACTATGGTAGGCAATGTGAGAATCCAGCATCTTAACCACCATGTCACATTTTGGACCCTGAATTCATTTTCTTTAAAGCCATAATTTTAATTTTTTCCTTTTTTAAAAGGTTATTTATGTAGGTCTTCCATGCAAGAGAGAGAAAGAAGGGGGATATCCCCAACAAGATCTTCATGCTACAATTTATCCTCAGGCTCAGCCAGCCTGGATCACTAGAACACCTGGGCCCTGCATTCTCATGAAAGTCCCAGGATGCACAACCAAGACTGCTCCCATGTGGGTTCACTTGTGCTACTGCTGTGTCACCACCTGACCCCTAAGTTTCTTCTGGAATTCATTTTATTGTTATGCCTCTCTTAGAATCCATTCATTGTACCTAAGTTTTCAAGGTGTGGGTATGATATTTTTTATAATATTCTTTCTCTAAAATTAGCAGGGATCTATATGGATGTTCACTTTTTGTTGCTAATGTTGGTTAATTTTGCTTTCTCTCTCTCTTTTTTTCCCTGAATTAGATACATGAGTGACCAATCAGTTTTATCAGATTTCTAAAAAATATTTTTGAATTTATTGCTCCATTATATTTATGTTTGGTATTTTACTTTACTAATTTTTCTCTGTTTTCTTCTTCTTCCTCTCCTCCTCCTTCTTTTCAGATGGTTTCTAATGAAAATATCATGACTCCATCTGGAAACGTTTTTACTTAGTTGTAGGAGAGCGCTCAGTTCTTGCACGGGGCAACTTGAATGTGCCAGGAAGGTATGTCCAGGAGTTGGTCTCAGTCATTGATAGATTTTATATTAGGTGCATAAACATCCCCAATTCCACACTTATTGGGACAAGCCTGATTTAGATTCTACAGTTTTCCTGAGGACCCATGTGGGACTGAGATTCAGGTGTCCACAAAAATAACCTGATAATTAATGAAATAAGTCCTTCCTTGAAAGGTATCTTCAAGAAATCTCATACATCTCTCATGGAAGTGCAATTTGGCAATAGCTGACCTGAAAAAATATTCCCAGGCCCAGCCCATATGTCTTCTGAGAATTTTTTGCTAAGATAATTATAAAACCACTTTTGAACATATACACATTTAGATATTTTGGAAGTTTTATTTGTAACACAAAGAGACAGAAACCCATTTTAAAATTTATTTCTTTACTTATTGAGAGAAAGACAGATACTCTTGACAGGGCTTCCCCACAATGCAGTTCTCTTCTTAGCCTTCCAGCCATCCATGAACATGGATGTACCTTGCATATTCAGGTGGACCTAGGATATAAATCTAGAACCTCCCATATGGCTCCAGTGTCACACAATAGTGCCCTGTCCCCTGCTCCACCAAAACTGAGTCAAGACTGGAGATTGCTAAATGTCAATTAATAAATGTTTGGAAAAGTATATTGACTGAAAAAATCATATCATATAGCCATCAAAAATATTAGATATTGGGGTCAGTAGACGATGCGATGGTTAAGGTGTTGACTCTCACATGGCCAACAATTTGAGTCCTGGACCTGGTGACTTGCTTTCTCACTTTCTCTCTCTTCCTCTCTCTTTCTTCATCTCTCTCTCTCTCTCTCTCTCTCCTCTCTCTCTGTCATGAATGTATGTAACCTACAGCAAATTTAATACTACTAATATTAATAATAAATGAAATTAAATAAATTTTTTGAAGATAGGTATTATTGTGTGTGTGTGTGTGTGTGTGTGTGTGTGTGTGTGTGTGTAGGGGTGGCTAGGAGGTGGCATGGTGATTAAGGTGCTGGAATCTCACATGCAGCCACAGCTTGAGTGTTGGATCTGGTAGCTTGAAAATTATGCCAGGCGCATGTGCATGTGGGGTCAAAATCCCAAGAGGAGAATGAAGAAGTAGGGAATGTGGTGTCACTATTCACCCTTAGGAGTGATTTCTCACTTTCTCTCTCACCGTCTCTCTTTGTATTTCTCTAGCAAACACACACATAAAATCACCAGAAAAAATTTTAAAAGTGGGGGCCAGCAGATGTCATAGCAGTTATATCAATGGACTCCCACATGGTTGACCATGGTTTGAGTCCTGGACCAGGAGGCTTGAAATTCACACTGGGTGCAGGTGTGTGAGTGCCCAAGATCCCACTAAGAGAATAGGAGAGAAGGGGATTGTGGCTTGGTCATGCCTCTGGAGGATGATTTCTCAATTCCCCTGTCACTATCTCTGTCTCTCACCAGTGAGTGCATGCACCCTAAGGCAAAAGCCTCAAAAAAAAAAAGTAGTGGCAGGGACCCAGCAGTTAGCATAATGGCTATGTTGCTGGATTCCTATGTAGTCAACCACGGTTCACATCCTAGACCTGGTGGCTTAAAAAACTCACACTGGGAACGTGTGTGTGTGTGTGTGTGTGTGTGTGCCCAAGATCCCAAGAGGAGAGTGGAGGAGAAGGGATTGTGGCATGGCCATCTCCCCTGGGGGTTGATTTCTCGCTTTCTGTCTCTCTGTCTCTGTCTGTGTGTCTGGCGAGCGCACGCGCCCTATAGCAAAAAAAAAAAAAAAAAACAACTCTCCAAAAAAAAAAAAAAAAAAAAAAAAGTAGTGGCAAAATCCTCTTTTAAAAACATATTCTAAAAAATATATTTTACATACTTATCTATACAAAATATAATGTTGCAAGAAAAATTGAGCAAGAAACATATAGTACTCATAATTTGGTACCATTTCAATTATATAAGCAGCACATATGTGTGTCTATGTTATGTAGGGGCACTTAAAGCCATTATTATTTATTTTCTTTTTTAAAAAAGAGATTTTTGGGTTTTGTTGCATGAACAGAGGGAGACAAAGAGACAGAAAGTGAGAAATTAACCCTTAGAGGAGTGGTCATGCTGCAATCCCTTCTCCTCCACTCTTCTGTTAGGTTTTAAGGCATGCAGGCACATGCACTCGATTGAGTTGTTAGCCCCCAGGTCCGGGACTGCTGGTCCCAGGCATTACTATTTCTTGAGAACTCAAGTAGAGGTCATGGTTGTAACCTAGGGTATAAAATTCTGAGGGATAACATGTGGGAGACTTCTGATTTTTACTAATCTTTGTTTTTTCCCCTAGAGGACACATGTGCTTGCAAGAGAGACACAAAGACAAAGGCAGAAGAGATGCACTCCCCATGGGGAACGGCCAGGCAGTAATCCATTTTCTTCCATTTCTCCCTCCTTTGGAGATTTTGGATGCGCACACGTGCTTAACATGTTTTTCAAGTTGCTGGGTCCAGGACTCAAATTGCATGGTAAGCTATGTGGGAACAAGCTGCCTTAAACACCAGGCCAAAGAGGCAGCCTTTATCTTTTTAATTCCATTAGGTAAGTACATTATCTATTCAAAGATCACTACATTTGGTTAAACATAAATTATTTTAAAATAGAAATTTGATTATCTAAAATTCAATGAACTCCAAGTGTATTTTTTCCTCCTTTTTTATATAGATTGATAATAAATATGTTTATAGAAATAGATGTCTAAGGGCCAGCAGGTAGCATGGATTCCTACATGGTCAATCACTGTTCAAGTCCTATACCAAGTGACTTGAAACTCATGAAAAGGATATGTGTGTGTGCATGCCCAAATCCTGAGCATAGAATAGAGGAGAAGGAATTGTGGTGTGCTGTTCACCTTGGGGGAGAGGTAATTTCTCTTTCCCTCTGTCATTCCAGCGAGCAGACACACTCTATAGCAAAAATGTCTTAAAAGAAAAAAAAAAAGAGAAAGGAAGAAGAAACCGATGTCTATATGTGCAGATAACATAAAGATAACTCATACCTATTTATATATTTCTATTTTGTATATTTAGATATTTAAATATTTGGTATAGATAATATGGAATGTATATGTATTGCAAATAAGTTATACTTAACTTTGAAAGCCAGATTATATTGGACTATAAAAATAAACTTTTGTTGAGATCCATTCTCATTCTTTGATTGCATAATTTTAGAATAATAATTATTGCCTTCTTTAAATCATAATGTGGTATATAACTTTTCTTTAAATAATTATTTTAAACATTTCTGGCAATGTTACTATTTCAGACTCTTGGTTTCTTGATATTATACCTTTAACTTGTTTATTCAGGCTTTGATTACAGTTAGTCTTTATCACTTATAATTAGCTGAGAATTTCAAGTTTTCATTATTCTATATTGTAAGGAGCAATACAGGGGATACAAATACTACATAAGGTAATATAGTTAATTTCTGCCTTTAATTAACAGTGCAGGGTTGGAGTATTTGTTGGATTGTTAGAAAAGTCAAGATTAATTATTGCATAGAAAAAAGTACATTGTGACTCTTCTGACAACCCTGTCCATTAACTCCCAGTGTGTAAATATCCGGAATATAATTTTCTGTATGAAAACCACATTCTCTATTAAAGTAGGCTTAGAACGGCCTGTGAATGCCATTTTGTTTCATTACACAAATGAGATAATCCAGAGACATGCTTTGTAAGCTGCAGTTATAATGAACAAATATGAAAGGGTAAAATTATGTAAGGTATTGATTTTCATTGATTGATTAAATTGGAGGCTGGTACTGAGCTGGATACCAGTCAAATAAAATAAAGTGAGAGTTTAAAAGTTGTTGCAGATACATGAGGAAAGCAATCAATCAATTTGCAACATTAAGATCACTGGTGTGTGGGAACCAGCAGTTAGCGTAATGGCTATGTCGCTGGACTCCCATATAGTCGACTACAGTTCGCGTCCCGGACCCGGTGGCTTAAAAGTCACGCCGGGCATGTGTGCGTGCGTGCCCAAGATCCCGAGAGGAGAATGGAGGAGAAGGGATTGTGGCGTGACCATCCCCCCGGGGAGTGATTTCTCGCTTTCTGTCTCTATGTCTCTCTCTGTCTGGCGAGCGCAGGCGCCCTATAGCGAAAAACCTCTCCAAGAAAAAAAAAAAAAAAAAAAAAAAAAGATCACTGGTGTGACCAATGTGTGTCCTCAGGTTGCTCTGATTTTGTATCACTTGTTTACATGAAGAGAACAGTATTTAAGCCCTGGCTATTCCTTGTGCCTACACTAAGAACAGAAAAAATAGACTCATTTTTTGTTATTGTTTTTGTTTGTTTTCTATAAGCCACGTATACTTGGTGGAAAGAGACAGAGAGAGAGAAGGAAATGAGAAATCAATTCCCAAGGGTGTAAGCCACACTATAATCCCATCTCACCCATTCTCCTCTTGAGATTTTGAGACTGCACACATACACACCCAGTATGATTTTCAAGATGCTGGGTCCAGGATGCAATGGCCATTTCAGACCCAGCCTCCTGAGCCTGCATGCCACCTGCTGGCCCCAGGAAAGTAGACTCTTTATAGTTACTTCCTTCTTTATAAAATGTGTGCATTTATAGGAAATATTATATGTTTTCTAATTGCTAACTAAATCAATTTTTGTTGAGCTGAGAAAGGTTATTATCTTCTACCCTCCTGCACATACCCAAGCCACAGACACTAAAAGTCAGTCTGGTAAATACTGCAGCTGGCTGATTCAAAGGGAACAAAAGTGGCTGTAGAGAGACTACTTGTCACGCATGTACAATTTCAGGTCAGAGGTGTTAATGTCTTAGCATAAATGGGATGGTTGGTGGAGATTCAATGAAATGGGCCTTTTAGTGTGAGTGTTGACTTTTTAAAATAAATTTTTAATTTGAGAAAATTTAATATTTGCAAAATAGAGTTTAAAAGTGTTTAGAATTCTTAGACACTCTTATACCCGTCTTACACAATTAGCATAATAATTTTGTCCAAAAATCTGCATAGAAAAAGAAATAATTGATAGAGCAAAAGGACATAAAGGAAGATATTTGTAAGCTATATATCGAATAGGGGATTAATATCCAACATATATGTGAAACTCTTAAAACTCAAAAGCAAAACTAATAACCTAGAGCCAGCAGGTGGTGTATCACACATGGCAGACTGACTGCCTTGTTATGTACACATGCCCCAAGTCCTGAAAGGAAAATAGAGAAGTGATTATAGTGTGGCCGTCTCCCTTGGGGAGTGCTTTCTCACTTGCCCCTTCCCTGTATCTGTCTCTCACACATGCTTGAAACTAAAAAACAAGCATACAAAAAAAACCCCATAACCTAATAATCCACTTAAAATAAAAAGTATGTATAGGTATCTAATAAATATTACTCCAAAGGAGACAAATAAATGTGGGACCAGCAGTTAGTATAATGGCTATGTTGCTAGACTCCAATGTAGTCAACCGCGGTCTGAGTCCCGGACCCGGTGGCTTCAATATTCACACCGAGTGTGTGTCTGTGTGTACCCAAGATCCCAAGAGGAGAATGGAGGAGAAGGGATTGCAGCATGGCCATCCTGCCTGGGGGGTGATTTTTTGCTTTCTTGTCTCTCTGTCTCTCTCTGTCTGGCGAGCGCACGCGCCTTATAGCAAAAACCTTTCAAAAAAAAAAAAAAAAAAGACAAATAAATGACTGACTAGTATATAAGAAATGTTCTATGTAACCAATCAGCAAGGAGAAGCAAGTCAACACCAGAATGGGATATCACCTCCCATCTTTAAGGATAGCTGTTTAAACTAAATAAATTTGACAAAGATGTGAAGTATTTTGGACCTCTCATATGTTGTTGATGGGAATACAAAATTAGGCAGCTGCAATAAAAGACTATGGAGATTACTCAAATGTACAAAACAGAATTAGCATTTGATGTAGCAATCTCTCTTCTGGGGATGAGGAAAAGTCTTCAAAAGTCTGAGGAAAACAAAATTAAAGTACAAGTTTGATTTGATAGAAACAGTTTTGAAATCCAGGCTATTTTTTTTTTTTTTAGAGTTTTTTTTTGCTATAGGGCACGTGCGCTCGCCAGACAGAGAGAGAGAGAGAGACAGAGAGATAGAAAGCGAGAAATCACCCCCCAGGGGGGATGGCCATGCCACAGTCCCTTCTCCTCCATTCTCCTCTCGGGATCTTGGGCACGCAAGCACACACGCCCGGCGTGAGTTTAAGCCACCAGGTCCGGAACTTGAACCGCGGTCGACTACGTGGGAGTCCAGCGACATAGCCATTACGCTAACTGCTAGTCCCCAGGCTAGTTTTTTCAAAATAAAAATTTTTGAAGAACTTTTTGAAGACACATCTTCTACCCAAAAAATTTTAAAAAATATTGAAATTGGCATCGTAAAGGTGTAGGGACTTGTTCGGAGAAAGGCCCTGAGTGAGGTATGGGGACATTCTCTGAGCAAACACCATTCATCCCTTTGGGCTATGGCAGAACCTTGCAACTTGTCCTTTCCTTGACTCTTGCTGCAGGCAGAGCAAAGGGCAGAAACTGTTAGGGGCATTCCAATAGACATATCTGATGGAATTCAGGAAACATCCTGACTCCCAATTAGCAAAGTCCAATTCCTGCTCTGCCTCTGTAAGATTCTTTATCCTTCTCTGGGCGTGGTGCTGCCCACCCTTTGGCGAGATACTTTAGCTTATTTTTCTTCCCCAAACCTGCAGCTAGGCTTCTCTCCATTAGAAAAGAAGATTAATGGGATTTTCTCTTGATGGAATTATCACCAAGGGATACACCTGGCCCAGTATGTCTAAGCCCTTATAGATTTGTTCCCTGCTTTTTATTGTCCGTAACTCATCAACATACCTATGGAATGTCATGAAATACACATATGTAATGTTGCTTTGCTCTAATAAATAAAGGCACACAGTTTGTCTGGGCAGCACAAGTTGCTTGAGCTACCTAGACTCAGGCTGCCTGTGTTCACTTCTACTCTTTCTCTCTGTCTCATTCTTTCTACTTCCTCCTTAGATTGAGCCAAGCAGAGTGGACACCAACACGAAGGTTTATTTGTACTCCCATATTCATGGTGCCACTATTCACAATAGCCAAGAAATATAACAATCTAAATGTTCACCATCAGATGAATAGGTAGATAAATTATAGCATATATCTACAATGAAACATTAAAACTTAGGAAAGATGGAAACTTTCTAATATATGGCCTGGTGGCTTAGGTGACTGGATCACACATGGCCTACAGCAAGGTTTAAGTCCTGGTCCCCTGGGGCTAGAAGAATATACTGGACCTGTGTGCTTGCATGCCTAGAATCCCAAGATAATGGAGAAGGGATTGTGCCATGACCCTCCCCCATGGGGATGATAAAGGAGAAAGGCACCTACAACAGGCTGTCCATGACATGACCCACCCCTATCCTAAGCCAGGACAGATCAAGGACAAACATATGCCCACATTTCCAGCACGCATAGGGAGACACTTCAATACGAACCGGGGACGTTCCCATGCGGGTTCGCTTATGGTACCACTGCACAAGTATCTGGTCTCATTGGTGGGTAATTTGATCAGTACGTCTTCAATCTGCAGTCCTGCATCTCCTCTGGACCATTTGGCTAGTGGTCTCTGTGGAAAGCAAGTGTTTGCATGAAAGTAAACAACAGTGTATGCCAACAATAAAAGCATAGTCCAAGTCCTTATTTGGCTCTCACCTGTTAATATTTTGTGAGCCAGAGAAAATCTTAAGGCAAAGCATAAATTGAAGAGGTGAGAAAAATTATTGGCCTCAAATAGTTATAAGTCCACAGTCCTGGGTATTGAGAGAAGATTTGGGATCAAAATCAATCAAAAATTAATTTGAAAATTTACTCAATAGACATATTTTATATAGAAAATGACAAATAACTTTATCATAAATAATAAGAATCATTTTATCAACAAAATAAAGGAGAAAGCCAAGTTTGTTTATGTATATGTAATAAATATATTTAATAAAAAATTCATCTTATATTAGTGAGAGGTCTCCAGACCAATGGAACTAACAGGATGTATACCTTAATCTCTCTCTCTCTCTTTCTCTATATCTAACTCTACAGCTACCTGTATATCTAACTCTAGGTCTCTTTCTCTGTGTCTTGCATCTATATCTATTCTTTTTCTGTCTCTATAAAGAGTTTTATTCTAAAAAGTTGACTCATGTGATTATGAAGGCTAAGTCCCAAGATTTGAAGGCTAAGTCATAAATCTGGAATATATAAATATTGAAAATTTAAAACCAGATAGGTAGACATAAATTTAGAAAGTATGACATAAAAATTGAAAAAATTACTTTTCTGGAACAGTTTTGCTTTGATTTTTGACATGAAAAGGTAGTAGTGCTTAATATTTGATGTATAAACAAGCTATTCCAGTCAGAAGAGATAATTTGATGAGGATAATAAATGATAAAAGAGCATGTTTTTCATGAATTTTGAAAATGATGATGTGAGTAAAATGGAAGGTGTATCAGTACAGGTCATGCATGTGTAATGTGATATTAGCCATTATGGAAATTCAGACAGAAGTGTTTAGAGATCAGCTGTTTTTTTGTTTTTTGTTTTTTGTTTTTTGTTTTTTTTTTTTTGCGAGGTTTTGCTATAGGGTGCGTGCACTCACCAGACAGACAGAGAGAGACATAGAGACAGAGCACGCACACACGCCCGGCGTGAGTTTTAAGCCACCAGGTCCGGGACTTGAACCGTGGTTGACTTCGTGGGAGTCTAGCAACATAGCCATTACGCTAATTGCTGGTTTCCAAGATCAGGTGTTTTGGAAGAAACTTATTTGGAAAATGTGTAAGGATCTGTGCAACTTTCTACAGTAAAATTCTACAGTAAAGGAAGTTAGTCTTGCAGGGTGAAAGAAGGCAGGGTAGTTGAACACCCTTTGTTAGTGTGCTGAGTATTGGGTGCAGGGACCGTAATGTAGACAGAAGCATTTTCTGGACAAGGAATTTTCACTTCCTATTCTCTATTTGCACTACTTCATACTATGGGTTATTCCTAAGAAAAACTAACCCTTTAAAACAGCCATATAGAATTGGGAATGAGAATTTGGAACAAATTTAAATGAGGATATTTATTTCTGTTACTTTCTTGACATTGTCTTAAAAATAAGAAATACCAGCATACAAATACTCTACTCTTATCCCTAGTGACAAATGCTATTGAGCTCTCTGTTTTATCTGTTCTATGGCTGAACACTAAAATGTGTTTTGTTTTTGCTTTATTCTCTTAAACTGATTTTTCAATGGAACTTATATGCTAGTTCATAATTATCAGACATTTAATAATGGGCAGAAATATAATCATTTAGTTTGCACATATATCTGTATAATTTGTAAGAGAACGTTATGAGATAATCACTGTTTCTTCTTTTATAGATGAGGAAAATGAGTTACTGATGAGTAAAGAACTAATCCATGTACAAGCCTTCAATTAGTAGCTAAAGGTTAAAAAGAGGTCAAGAAAAGAGCCCAAAACCAAAAGAGAAATAGGCATTGGGGACATCATACTTCAGGGATTTCTCTCTGGGAACCCACCTTCATGCCCTAACACCCACTTATTTCTGTGGTATCCATCTGCTTAGGATGAGCCATCAGATTTCCTCCCACAGGAATCAGAATGCCGAATGAGGGAAATCTGAGTGTTGGAGCCCCTTTTGTCTTCCTAGGCTTCTCAGAATACCCAAATCTACAGGCACCCCTATTCCTGGTGTTTTTGACTATCTACACAGTCACACAGGTGGGAAATTTGGGCCTAATTGTGGTTGCAAGGATAAATCCTAAACTTCATACGCTCATGTACTTTTTCCTCAGCCATTTGTCCTTTTTGGATATTTGCTATTCCTCAGTCAGCACACCCAAACTGTTAGAAATCTTTGTTGCAGAAGGCAGAACTATCTCCTTCAAAGGATGTATGACACAATTTTTCTTTGGCTGCACATTTGTGGTTACAGAAATGTTCACCTTAGCAGTGATGGCCTATGACCAGTTTGTGGCTGTGTGTAACCCCTTGCTCTACACACTTGCACTATCTTGCAAGCTCTGTGCTCTCCTGGTAGCTGGGACTTATTTATGGGGAGCACTCTGTTCCCTGATACAAGTTCTCTTTTAGAACTACCTTACTAATATCATCAATCACTTTGGATGCAAGTACTCCGCCATTCTCTCTCACTCCTGTTCTGACCCTTACTTCAGTCAGATGGCATGTTTAGTCATTTCTGTCTTCAGCCTCCTGATCATCCTGGCCTCCTATGTCTTCATCCTGGTCACTATCATCAGGATGCCCTCTACAGGTGAACTCTGCAAAGCCTTCTCTACTTTCTCCTCTCATCTGACTGCTATCTCCATCTTCCATGGGACCATTCTCCTTCTCTACTGTGTGCCCCACTCTACGCGCTCACTGCTTCTCATCAAAGTGGCCACCGTGTTTTACACCATTGTTATCCCCTTGCTGAATCCCCTCATCTACAGCCTTAGGAAGAAAGATGTGAAGCAGACATTCAAGGAGTTAATCAATTCCAAACTACGTTCTCATTCTATATAATTCAAATTAATATACATTTATTTATGTATGAACTAGATCTACTTTTTCTGTATTAGCAGATGATAGTTTTGTATTACTTAAGTGAATATGACTGTGCTTTAAATTAATGAAATAATGCATATGCCACAAGTTTTCGTGTTCAGGATGTCTTATAATTATCTTTAGTTAAATGCAGACATAGCCCATTCTAATTGAATGGTCTTTATGGAAAGAATCATTTTTTCAAATGTCCTAACTGAACAATAGAGGAATCATGCTTATTAAGCAGGTCATATTTAGGGTCTTACTAGTTATGATATGGTATAAATAGAATTACGTTTTGCCTAATAATAGTACTGCAAAGGTGGATGTTTATTGCCTTCACTGGATCCTTTAACTCCTAACCTCAAGCCAGAATTTGACACACCACTTTTGTAAAACATTCATTTTATTACCCCTTAAAATATCAATTTTGATTAGTATAATGTGACATAAAACCATGACATAATTGTCTTAACTAATTCAGGGAATAATTATAACTTTACTTTTAAGAAGTTGAACCAATCAGACAAATATATATGAAAGTTTTTGACATATTTATAAATAAATAAATAAATATTAATTTTATTGGGTAAGAGAGCAGTTTGGAGTTGAATTACACTTAAATATTGATTGTGGAAAATAAAACCATTTTCTTGAAAAGTGTCATGCAATTTTTTGTGTATTTTTAGTGACAGAAATGTTCATGCACTGATAATGGTCTGTAACTACTTTTGGTAATGCTTTATTGTCAGGGAGCATGCATACGCCAGAGAGAGACACAGGCCTTCAATGGTCATGTCTCTCCTCCTTATCTCCATCCTGTAAGAATTCTGAGCACACATGCACCCATACCTGGCATGTTTTCCAAGCTGCTGGGTGAGATTCAAAGTACAGTTGGCTACATAAGACCTGGTTCCCTTAACTGCTAGGCTATGGGTCTAGCTCTTGCATTTGTCTACAATTTGCAGTGTCTTGATTTGTGGCATGGTTGAAATTTTGTTTTTTATTGGTTCAGAATAATTTTGGCATATAATCTTTCCCTTGAGTTCACGTACTTTTTTTTTTACTTTATCCTTTGTCAGTACTAACTTCATAGATCATTTTTTCTATAATTCTCTTTTATGTCTATTCTCCGCCTGTTTCTCTTATCTAATCACTATTACTCTCTTCCAAGAAGCCATAGTTTATTTACTGTGTCCTTAAATTCAAACCTCATGGTATTTGTTCACTAAAAAAAATTTTAAATGGTTACAGGGATGTAGAGATGAAAAATTGATTTTAATATTTAAAAGTACCAAAGACTATGTATAAAGTTTATCGTGTGGGGCACATTTTTATTTTATTATTACAGATGAATACACTATGTCTGACTGTTTTGACTGAAATTTTCTAATAATTACTTCATTATTTTGTTCACTTACTTAATTGACTTGTGGAGGCTAGAAATTAGAACTGGTCTTCTGTGCTTGTGCCTTGTCAATCATGGTTAAAACTTACAAATTAATTAGAACCCAGGTAGATGAGCTCCATTCATTATGTATTCATTCAAATCTATTAAATGTCACTTGTTTCCTCCCAAATTGATCATTATATTTTCAAATAAAATTTTACTACTTATTTATTTTTTAACCACAGAGTGTTTTGTGAAAACACAAAATTATGTATCTTAAGAATACAACTGGTAGGGAAATGCAACAAAATTTTCAACACTCATAATGTATAACAATAGTGATAAATGTCATGTTTATTTCTAACTGCCTTTCAAGTAAGCTTCACTTTTCCACATTGTAGATGTCTTCCCAAATCATCCTTAATTGAATGGCACTTTCCCCTTCTCCTTGTCTTAACTATACCTTTATTCTTATGTTTCCAAATAACAAAAATATTGACCAATCATGATTCTTAATTATCTCCGGTCAAAAGAATTCTTTGCAGTTGGTCCAAGTTGCCATGAATACCGCTGTGATTTTAGTAGCATTATTAGTAGGTAGAGAGAATGATAATCAAAATATCTGGTTTCATAAAAGAGGGCACGATAGTGAGTCTGGAAACAAGTTGAAAAATAAAAGACTTGCTTGTCCTAATTTCTATTTGTTTGATTCTTATTTCTGTATGCATAACCCAGAACTTGACACTTCTTTTCATAGCAAAACCTAGTTCCAAATGGAATGTTTTGTTCTTTTTGTTGAGATTTATTATGTTGACGATATGGTTGTAGAGTTAGTATTTCCTATCTGGGGGGTTCCAAATACATGGATTCAAGCAACTATGGATCAAAAACATAAAAATGAAAAATAACCACATGACAGAAAAAAATAATACAAATTTTGAAGTTACAGTGTAAGAACTACTGACATAACATTTACTTTGAATTAGGCATTATAAGTAATACAGAGATGATTTAAAGTATATGGAGTATGTGCATAGATTATATACAGATACTACATTGTCCTTACACTACCACACCATATGAATTAATGCAGTGTTGTAATTAAACCTGGTATTGTGAACCACAGATTCTCAAGATTTTTTTTCCCTAAAATACTGGCTGGCTTGGGAACCAACAGTTAGCATAATGGCTATGTCGCTGGACTCCCACGTAGTCGACCGCGGTTCACATCCCGGACCCGGTGGCTTAAAATTCACACCGGGCATGTGTGCGTACGTGCCCAAGATCCCGAGAGGAGAATGGAGGAGAAGGGATTGCGGTGTGACCATCCCCCCTGGGGGGTGATTTCTCGCTTTCTGTCTCTATGTCTTTCTGTCTGTCTGGCAAGCACACACGCCCTATAGCAAAAACCTCTCCAAAAAAAAAAAAAAAAAAAAAAAAAAATACTGGTTGGCTTAGCCCTTTGCAATTTCAAGCTAATTTCAAAATGTCTTGCCACAGACTGAAGATAATCATAATTATGAGCCAGTTGGTGTTACAGTTGGTAATACAACTGAGCTCACATAGGTTCATGTCCTGGGACCTCATTATACATGCCAGTTATATGCAAGCCTGTGACCCAGGCTGTCTGAGACTAGGGAGGGTCACAACATGAAGACCCTCTTGGAGGGCACTACCTTTTCCTTTCTTTCTCTTTCTCTCTCTCTCTCTTTCTCTCTCTCCCTCTCTCTCTCTCTCATTCTCTTTCTTTTTTCCTATTGTTTCTTTCTCTCTCTTTTTCTCTCTCTGTCTCCATCTCTGTCTCTCTCATGGAAGAAATAAATGAATAAACAAAATATAATGATGTTAATGATAATAATAATAATAAAAAGGTTAGTATTTGAGGGGAATTGAATGAATAAATAAAGAAATTTATTTGGAAAGAGTTGACTTATTTAAAATATTTTTTTCTCAATCATTGAATACAGTATAACTCTAAATAGTGACATCTCCCTCAAAATACCTTTATAATTTCCTACTCTGAAATATTGGTTATTTTGTTGCAGTCATTCCTTGATATTTGGTGTTTGTAATATAATTATGGATGATATAGTCTAGAAAATTTTATTTTCATTCTCATTTATCTATATTCATAAATGTACTTCTTTTTTAGTTTCGTATTGTGGTAAAGTGTACATAACAAAATTTGCCACTTTAACTTTTTAAATAGTTTTTAATTGACCTATAATATTTGTACATATTTATGGGGTTTGGTATGGTTTTCTTTTCAGTACATGCATACACTGTGTGATGATCAAATCCGGCCAATGAACATAGTCACCATCTCTAGCATTTATCATTACATTGTGAACATTTGAGATCCATTTTTCAACCCATATTGAATCATACATTAG
Source organism: Tupaia tana (assembly GCA_026018925.1). Taxonomy (NCBI): domain Eukaryota; kingdom Metazoa; phylum Chordata; class Mammalia; order Scandentia; family Tupaiidae; genus Tupaia; species Tupaia tana. The sequence goes on from JAKSZU010000012.1 coordinate 55,184,105, forward strand.
GTAGTTATGAACTGTACTTACTTTATCATTCTTTAATATTGTCAAACTCATTCCTCTTGTCTATCTGCAATTTTGTATTTGTCAACCAATACAACCAATTTTATATTTTTCTCTCTATTCTCCTCTCAGCCCTCCTTCCTCTTAGATTCTGTTATCTCCCATTCCTCTTTCTCTTCTGTATGATCAAATCATTTATTTTCCAGAAATGAGTGAGAACATGCCTTACTTGTCTTTCCTTGCTGGGTTTATTTTATGTACCATAATGTCCTCTAGATTCACCTATATTGAAATAAGAGTCCTTTTTTTCACTTTTGAATTATATTTATTTGTGTATATAGTATAAACTCCAGTCACATAAATTGCATTCACAATATTTTGTAACTATCTCCACTATATATTTCAAACCTTTTTTTTCTATTCCAAACAAAAATGATGTAATCATAAAGCAATAACTCCCCACTACAAGCTCCCCCACAGACATGATAAACTCTAATCTACTTTTTTGTGCCTATGAACTTGATTATTTTACATATAAGTCAGATTATACCATATTTATGTTGTGATTTTATGCATGTCTTATTTTAATTAGCATATTTTTAAGAATTATTATTATTAACTAGCATATTATTAATTATTATTAAGAAATATTATCTAATATTTATTTATTTATTTATTTATTTTTATTAGTTTGTACTTACCAGATTGAGAGAGAGAGACACAGAGAGAGAAGGAAAGTGAAACAGCAAGCCTCCAGGTCTAAAGCCTGAACCGTGGATGGCCATCTGGGACTCCAGTGCCTTAGCCACCATGCCACCATGATATATTCAAAGTTTATTTATGTTGTAGCATGCATTAGAACTTCATTTTTTATAGCTGAGTAATATTCCCTTGTACATATATACTATACTGTGTTAATTCTTCTGTTGAAGGATATGGGTCATTTCCCCCTTATTGTGAATAACTCAGTAATAAACACTGGTGTGCACTATTGGAATTTCTTTTTATTTTGCTATATTCTTGTAAATGGAATTGCCAAGTCAATGGTAAGTTTATATTTACTTTCAGATGCACAATTTTGCATCTCCATAGCAATATACTAGGAATTTATCTGAGACTCCACTTCCTTGCCTATACTTGCTATTTTTCATTTTTTAAACTGTATCATTCTAGTTGTATATGTGATGTGGTAGTTAACTGCTGTTTTTATTTGCATTTTCTTAATTACTAATGATGTGGCACATCTTTATTTGAGTATTGTTCAGTACTTTTCCTTCTTTAGAGAACTATCTTTTTCTTTTTTTTTTTTTTTTTTAATTTAAGTTTTGCCACAAGGAATGCATGCCTGTCAGACAGAGAGATAGTGACACAGTGAGAGGGAAAGTGAGACATCACCCTGAGAGGGAGTGGACACACAACAATTCCTTCTCATCCAGGGAATTTTAGGCACATGTACACATACTCCCAGTACGATTTTCAAGCTGTCAGGTCCAAAACTCAAACTACCATCAGCCATGTGGGATTCCAGCACATTAACCACCATGCCATCTGCTGGCCCTTTGGAGAACCATCTTTACATTCTCAAGATAAATTCCTTTCGGTTATATTGTATATCCTTTAATATGCTATTAGATTTGATATGCTACTATTGAGGATGTTTGCATCTACATTCATAAAGAATATTTATTTATGATATTTTCTTGTGACAGAATCTTTTCTGGCTTTTGTATCAAGGTATCATGTCAATATCATGGTATCTTGATCATGATATCCTAGCATGATGTTAATATCATAATATTTCTGGTATCATGTTGGCCTCACAGAATGAGTTAGTAATTATTCTCTGCTCTTTAATTCTTTTGAAAGACTGTGAGAAAATTTTGCATTAATTCTTTAAATGTTTGGTAGAATTCAGCAGTAAAGCAATCTTGTAGCGGAACTCCCTTTTAGAGGAAGATTTGGCCACTAATTTAATCTTTCCTTTGTTATAGGTACACTCAGATCTCCTTTTCTTTACATTTCTTTTCTTTTTAGATTTTTTTCTGCTGGAGTTGTCACACCACATTCCCTACTCCTCTATTTTCCTCTTGGGACTTTGGGCATGAATGCATACGCACCTGGCATGATTATCAAGGTGTTGGTTCTGGGTCTCAAACCATAGATGGTCATGTGGAAATCCACCACCTTAACACCAGGTCACCTGCAGGCTCCCAGATATTCTATTTTTTCTTCTGTCAATTTAAATAACTGGTGTGTTTCTAAGAATTTATCTATTTTGTCTTAGTTATCTAACTGTCAAAGCACTGGTCATTGTATGTTTAACTTTTTACAAAAACACCGTATTTTTTATAATATCTGTTTTCAATTGTCTCTACTTGTATACATATTTCAAGGCTTTCTGGTCAAAAATCCATATGGTACCATTTTGTTGGGACTATATTAAACACCAGTTTATTTTGTTCCCTGATTTGTGTTCACTTAATTAGTAGGTGCAGTAATTACATAGATAAATTGGAAATAGCAGTTCTATGACCTATGTAGTTGTACTTGAAAACATAGCTGGATGTATAAACTCCTTCGTTACACATAATATGTCTTTAGACCTTCCACCCCATAATTATACCTACAATAACTAATTTATATTTAGAGTATAATAAAAAGACTAAAAAGTACAGCATTAAATACACTTCTAAAGACATACACAAGCATATAAAATTAAAGTGAAAAGATTTAATAGAAGTATAAACAGTATATTATTTCAGTATGATTGAGAGTGATATTATTTGTCATTTCCAGAAATGCAGCCTTTACATAGAGTTAAACTTTTGAAAACATAAATGACAATACATTAATAACGTATCATAAATTTCATTCTAAATTATAAAGGAAGTTTCCTCTAACTATTTACTTAATAGCTTATTATGAAAAATTCAGTCATAACTCTCCAAGGGCCCTGTCTCCAAAGTCAGGCATTTATTTGTAAAATAAATAACACAATCAGGGAATATACTACTCAGGCCTGTCTCTTCCTCAAAGGCATCTCTATGTCTCCTCCACAGTTTCTTGAAAGCTAGAAAAATAGTAGTTGGCTCCCTTTTAAATTTAGGAGGGACCATGAATACCAAGAATGTCATCATACAAAATGTAAAACAGAAAAAATCTGACTTTTGGTGAGTTGCTTCAATACAGAGCATATTTTCTTTTATGAGATATAACAAAATCCAGAAGATATTTTGAGAAGGAAAAAATTGTGTGAGCTGAATTAGAGCATCTGCCACCTCTTCCTTTGTTTGATGATTCATATGCAGTTTTAAACTCTACTTTTATTGTTTAGGATCATTGTATTGAATTTAAAATGATGTCCCTAAATGCTATGTTAGTACACTAGAGGTTTTAGATGAAATGATAGCTATTACTCTTTGTTCTCACAAATTTTATGAATTTAGGAAAAACAAAGTAAAATGCACACTTGCTTAAACACAAACAACAAAGTCTGTTAGAATTTTTAAAAAACATATTGTGATAATAGAAAGGTGATAATAGTAGAACAGAAGAAAAATAGTGATTTTTGGATTGGCCAGAAACTTTTTGTTGGGAGAGCTTTGTAGGGAAATTGCCACTGAAAGATATCTGTTGTAAAACAATGGAAGAGAAGGGCCATTTTTGTAGAGAAGACATAATTCTTCCATAGAATGAAATTTTAAAATACTGATGTGAATAGAGTATTATGTTTAATGACAAAATAATTTGTTTATGCATTTTCTGGGGGATAAATATTACATAAATCTATTTAGAATAGTTTCGAACTGTTGCATTTTATAAGAAAGTATTGTCAATAGCACCTACATTATTATTATAAATATAGTCTGGTTGCAGTTTTATAGACCAGAAAAGAACCTTGTGTCTAATATGACAGTGAGAATAAAGCAAGAGTGATATTTTGAGAGTTTCTTTTTAAGTCTTTGTTAATATTTGCTTTTCAGGATGCCAATTTTGGGGAGGGACAGCAGTGGGGAGAATAGAAAGAGAGAAAGAAAGTGAGAAATTACACCCTATTCTCTTCTCAGAATTTTGAGCACGGATGCACACACACTTGGCATATTTTCCAAGCCACAGGACTCAATCCGCACAATTGATCATGTGGATCCAGTTGCCTTAATCACTACACCACCTGGCTGGTCCATCATGTCATGTGTTAATCTTTAATTTTGGTTTAGTGCTTTTCAGAAAGGTCACTTATTAAGCAGGGATGATCTAACAATCCTAGGGATTCTTTCTCCTTTCCATGTTCTCAAAACTTTACTGACATAATGGTACAATACAGTTTTCTTGCAGTAATAGCAGATTGTATATTGAAATTCTTAGCCTGTTTAAATGTTAGTATCCTTTTAAAATTGACCACTAAATAGCCTTAGATTTAAAAGACTATACTGTTTTTAGTAATATATTTTATTATTCTGGTATAAAATAAAATCTTAACCCTCCTGGTTGAGATCTGCTTAAAGCAATCTAAATTCCTCTAAAGATGAGCATTTTTATAACACATGTAACTAAATATTATTATATGATGTTCAGTAAATACTTCTCCAATCTCCTGTTCAATGGAAAGTTTGATCTCATGTCTGATTCCCTATGCCTAGGATTAGTAAAGGCTGACTTGATGGTAAGCTGTCACTACAGACAAGGATAAAAGTTAAATCTATTCACAGATACATTCAAGAAGGCAGCATCATATCTATTGGGTCTCCACATCTATTTCTGGAATAAGTCTTTCATAAGGTTTAACCATGTAAAATTTATATTATTCGAACTCCTATTGGCTTTAACAGAAACAAAGAGTTTATATGTTTAAATCTTACATAATTCTTCATGTTTCCTTGACAATCACACCTAAGTTTGTCACATGAAGACTTTTGCTTCTTTTGGGAACCAGCAGTTATCGTAATGACTATGTCGCTGGACTCCCACAGAGTCGACCCCGATTCGCGTCCCGGACCCGGTGGTTTAAAACTCACGCCGGGCGCGTGTGCGTGCGTGCCCAAGATCCCAAGAGGAGAATGGAGGAGAAGAGATTGTGGCGTGACCATCCCCCCTGGGGGGTGATTTCTTGCTTTCTGTCTCTATGTCTCTCTCTGTCTGTCTGGCGAGCGCACGTGCCCTATAGCGAAAATCTCTCCAAAAAAAAAAAAAAAAAAAAAACAAACAAACAAAAAGAAACTTTTGCTTGTTTTGTCAAAAAGTTACTTTTGGGGACCAGCAGATGGCATAATGGTTGTTGCGTTGCTGAACTCCCACATACTCTCAACCATGTTTGGATACCCAGTCCCAGTGGATTGAAACTCATGTTGGGCGCATGTGTGTGAGTTTCCAAAATTCTGAGAAGAGGATGGAGGATATAGGATTGCGGTGTGGCCATACCCCATTGCGGTTGGTTTCTTGATTTCTGTCTCTCTATCTCTCCTGACATGCCCTATAGCAAAAAATCTCTCTGGGGAAATAAAAAAAAAAAAAAAAAAAAAAAAAAAAAAAAAAAAAAAAAAAAAAAAAAAAAAAAAAAACTACTTTTTTGGTACTTTATTTTTGTGGTTTATTTTTTTTAGAGGTTTTTGCTATAGGGCGTGTGCACTTGCCAGAAAGATAGGGAGAGACAGAAAGACAGAAAGTGAGAAATCACCCCCTGGGGAGGATGGCCACAATACAATCCCTTCTCCTCCATTCTCCTTTCGGGATCTTGGGCACGCACTCACATGCACCCAGTATGAGTTTAAGCTAACGGATCTGAGACTAGAACCACAGTCGACTACATGTCACTACAGTCTAGTGACATAACCATTATGCCAACTGTTGGTCCCTTTTTTGTGGTTTGTTATCATTTATAAGTAAGTGCAATATGCACTGCAAACAGACAGTATAATAAGTAGAAATATCAATGCAAAACTTAAAAATACCTGCAAAATTGGCCAAGTACAGTTTTATTTCCTTGAGCATTTTTAACCTTTTAAATGATCATAGAGTGTGTGTATAATTAACAGAACATACTTCTCAAACAGTGAAACTTTTATTATATTTAAAGATCCTTTCAAGTAGATATTCTATGAGTTTGAGATAATAATATATATTTAGATAGGTAAAATTTCAATATATTAATACAAAATAAATGCAAATTTCTAAGAAGATATATCTTTCCCTCAGTTGATCTACTATTAGGTTTATATTACTTTTTATATATTTTTTTCTCTTTTTTAAATTTTTTTCTTTTTTTTAATTTTGCCATTTGGTGTGTGGACTAGCCTGAGAGAGATAGAGAAAAGGTAAAGTGGAATATCACCCCCTGGGCAGCTGACCACCTCACAATCCTGCTGCAATCCCTTCTCCTCTGTTCTTGACTTGGAATTTGGGCATCCATGCACAAGAACCCAGTGTGATTTTCAAGTTGCTGGGTCCAGGACTTAAACCATGGTCAGCCATTTGGGAGTCCACCAACTTAACCACCAGTCACCTGCTGACCTCATTATTATGTTTTTCTTGACATATTTGACATATTATGTCATTTTTGTATATGTATATACAAATATATCATATATGCATGTCATATTTGTATGTGTATATCAAATATATATATGTCATCTTTGACAAATGCATATTTTTGACATATTAAAAGTATTTGCCCTTCCCGAGGGCTCCTCTCCCATGGTCATAGATAAATAGCTCCTCTCCCATAGTAGATAGATAACTACTCTATCTACTTAATGCATCTCTGATTTGGCTCATGTCTCCTTTGCTATAACATGATTGTATTTATATCATGAAGTAGTCAATGTTCTAAGTATCACATTCATTAACATATGATTATATAAATATTGATATTGATAAGGACGATATTTTTGTTTTCAGATAAGGAAGCTAAAGTACTAAAGGATGTTGCTATTTCCTATAATCAAAAAAGACAGCAAGTTAACAAGTAAAACTCCAAAGTGAGGCAGCATGTTCATGAACACAAAATGATCACAATATCTTCACGGTTATATGGAGCCTCTGTTGAGTTCCTCTCACCACGCTTTCTCAGGTTTGCTACTCAATTTTTCTTCCTCCCTCCTCTCCTTCTGTCTCTTCTATCCTTCTGTCCTTTCTTCTTTCTCTTCTTTCCTTCTTCCCTCCTTCCCTCCCCCCCTTGTCAAGCGTCATGGTTCTAGAGGAAGGAAACCAGAGCTCTGTGAGCACGATCATTCTGTTGGGTTTCACAGACTGTCCACACCTCCAGGTCCCCCTCTTCCTGGTGTTCTTGATTATCTACACAGTCACTCTGGTTGGAAATTTTGGCTTAATTATAGTCACAAGGATCAATCCCAAACTTCATACCCCCATGTACTTTTTTCTTAGCCATCTGTCGTTTTTGGATATTTGTTACTCCAGGGTGTTTACACCTAGACTGTTGGAAATCTTGGTTGTGGATGACAGAAGTATCTCCTTCAAAGGATGCATAGTACAGTTTTTCTTTGGTTGTGCATCTGTAATTACAGAAATGTTCATGTCAGCAGTGATGGCCTATGGCCGGTTTGTGGCTGTTTGTAACCCCTTACTCTACACAATTGCAATGTCTCACAAGTTCTGTGCTTTCCTCATAGCTGAGACCTATTTATGGGGTGCACTCTGCTCCACGACAATCACATATTCTCTTTTGGAGCTTTCCTACTGCGGATCTAACGTGATCAATCACTTTGGCTGTGAGTACTCTGCCATCCTCTTCCTATCTTGCTCTGATCCTATCTTCAGCCAGATGGTTTGTCTAGCCATTTCTATTTTCAATGAGACTTGCAGCCTCCTCATCATCCTGGCCTCCTATGTCTTCATAATCATCACTATCATCAGGATGCCCTCTACAGGTGGACTCCGTAAGGTCTTCTCTACTTGTTCCTCTCACCTAACTGCTATTTCCATCTTCCATGGGATCATCCTCCTTCTCTATTGTGTGCCCAACTCTAAAAGCTTGTGGCTCTTCATCAAAATAGCTACTGTGCTTTTTATAGTCATGATCCCCATGCTGAATCCCCTCATCTGCAGCCTTAGAAACAAAGATGCAAAAGAGACAGTCAAGAGATTAATCAACTCCAAACTATATTCTCACTCCATGTAATTCAAATAAAAATAAATGTATTTATATCATAACTACTATATAGTCTATGTATTATATACATTGTTGATGGTAGTTGTGCTTTATTTAATTGCATATATCATCATACTTTAAAATCAATGCCTTTCCGTGTTCAGGATGTCTAACAACTATCTCTGGTTGAATGTAGATATAATGCACTCTATTTTCTTTTGTCTCAGTTGATTTTGGAAAAAAAATATATCTCAGTGTCTCCCTTGGAAATTATAGAAGTCTGCAGAAAGAAGAAGAAATTTTTATTTTGGAACACACTAGTTATGTCATGATTAAATTTTAAATTGTGCTTAATAAAATTGATGCAAACATAAATATGAACTGCCTTTAATGGTTCTATACTCAAAGTCTTTATAACCAATCCACTTGATTTGGAATTTCTATAAAACACAACTTTTTCTTTTACCTTAAAACTTTATTTTAGGGAACCAGCAGTTAGCATAATGACTATGTCACTGGACTCCCACGTAGTCGACTGCGGTTCGCATCCCGGACCTGGTGGCTTAAAGCTCACACTGGGCACGTGTGCGTGCGTGCCCAAGATCCCGAGAGGAGAATGGAGGAGAAGAGATTGCGGCGTGACCATCCCCCCGGGGGGGTGATTTCTCGCTTTCTGTCTCTATGCCTCTCTCTGTCTGTCTGGCGAGCACACGCGCCCTATAGCGAAAACCTCTTAAAAAAAAAAAAAAAAAACTTTATTTTAAAGACAAACTGAGGACCTTGGCATTTTCATGATGAAAAATATTATTTGACTTTAAGCAAGTAGTTTTTGGAAATATTAGCTACTACATATATGCATTGTACATTTTTTTGAGTATCAGTGAAATATAATTTTTAAAAAAGTTGTTGAAATAATGTTGAACAATAAGAAACAAATACTTATATCCATTACAGAGTGATGGAAACATCAAGTTCAGTCGCATGTACTTTTTGATCACATTCTCACAGTAACTGTATGCATCCCACAAGTTCTCTCCCTATGAGGACATGATACCCATATCTCTTCAGTCACTCAAACAAATATAAACCATTATGCACTATTGCAGAGTGACTAAACAAACATCTGTCGCTCATGTTTTTTTTATCTCCAAAATAAATCTTCTATTCGTGTCTTGGCTGTCTGACTCACCATTATGTTTAAGTCAGGCTTCAGTTGTTCATACACAAGTAGCCTATTTCATGTTTTAACCTTATATAAAACATGAAAACTATCTGTTATGGTTTTTTTAAAAATAAAATTAGCCTTGCTCTCTAGTTTAGATTTTTTAGGAGTTTTCACTTCCATTTCCGAATATAACCTAACTCATTCTAAAATACGCTATTTTCTTAAGCCTCTCATATCCTCTTAATTTTGAAGTGTACTGAATATTTTTTAAATACTCACATACAGCCCAAGAGAACCAGCATTCCACAAGCCAAATATCAGTCCCATTCTTCTTCTCTCAGAATAGCCAAAAGACTGACCTCTATCATAATGATGTACTTGTTCTTCCATGTAGATTAACTATTTGATTATACCTCTCAAGAAATTGAAATATTCTCTTTGCAAAATATGATTTAATGAAGGAAATTGCACAGTATGTATTCCATGTATTAGACTTTTAAAAATGATAATATAAGTTTATAAATCACTCATTTTTCATGTATTTATTCAATTTTATTCCCATTTAAATTACATTCCAGTATTTTTCTTTAATTCAATCTACTATGGAGGACATTTGAGATATTATTGTTTTGGGTATGTGTATATATATACATATATATAAGCACACAGGTCCAGTATATTTTTCTAGCCCCAGGGGACCAGGACTCAAACCTTGCTGTAGGCCATGTGTGATCCAGTCACCTAAGCCACCAGGCCATATATTAGAAAGTTTCCATCTTTCCTAAGTTTTAATGCTTCATTGTAGATATATGCTACAATTTATCTACCTATTCATCTGATGGTGAACATTTAGATTGATTATATTTCTTGGCTATTGTGAATAGTGGCAGCATGAATATAGGAGTACAAATATACCTTCGTGTTGGTGTCCACTCTGCTTGGCTCTATCTAAGGAGGAAGTAGAAAGAATGAGACAGAGAGAAAGAGTAGAAGTGAACACAGGCAGCCTGAGTCTAGGTAGCTCAAGCAACTTGTGCTGCCCAGACAAACTGTGTGCCTTTATTTATTAGAGCAAAGCAACATTACATATGTGTATTTCATGACATTCCATAGGTATGTTGATGAGTTATGGACAATAAAAAGCAGGGAACAAATCTATAAGGGCTTAGACATACTGGACCAGGTATATCCCTTGGTGATAATTCCATCAAGAGAAAATCCCATTAATCTTCTTTTCTAATGGAGAGAAGCCTAGCTGCAGGTTTGGGGAAGAAAAATAAGCTAAAGTATCTCGCCATAGGGTGGGCAGCACCACGCCCAGAGAAGGATAAAGAATCTTACAGAGGCAGAGCAGGAATTGGACTTTGCTAATTGGGAGTCAGGATGTTTCCTGAATTCTATCAGATATGTCTATTGGAATGCCCCTAACAGTTTCTGCCCTTTGCTCTGCCTGCAGCAAGAGTCAAGGAAAGGACAAGTTGCAAGGTTCTGCCATAGCCCAGAGGGATGAATGGTGTTTGCTCAGAGAATGTCCCCATACCTCACTCAGGGCCTTTCTTCCAACAAGTCCCTACACCTTTACGATGCAAATTTCACTTTTTTTTTTTTTTTTTTTTAATTTTTTGGGTAGAAGATGTGTCTTCAAAAAGTTCGTCAAAAATTTTTATTTTGAAAAAACTAGCCTGGATTTCAAAACTTTTTCTATCAAATCAAACTTGTACTTTAATTTTGTTTTCCTCAGACTTTTGAAGACTTTTCCTCATCCCCAGAAGAGAGATTGCTATATCAAATGCTAATTCTGTTTTTTACATTTGAGTAATCTCTATAGTCTTTTATTGCAGCTGCCTAATTTTGTATTCCCATCAACAACATATGAGAGGTCCAAAATACTTCACATCTTTGTCAAATTTATTTAGTTTATAACAGCTATCCTGACAGATGGGAGGTGATAGCCCATTCTGGTGTTGACTTGCTTCTCCTTGCTGATTGGTTACATAGAACATTTCTTATATACTAATCAGTCATTTATTTGTCTTCTTTTTTTTTTTTTTTTTTTTGAAAGGTTTTTGCTATAAGGCGCGTGCACTCGCCAGACAGAGAGAGACAGAGAGACAAGAAAGCAAGAAATCACCCCCCAGGCAGGATGGCCATGCTGCAATCCCTTCTCCTCCATTCTCCTCTTGGGATCTTGGGTACGCACAGACACACGCCCTGTGTGAGTTTTGAAGTTACCGGGTCCGGGACTCAAACCGCGGTTGACTACATAGGAGTCTAGCAACATAGCCATTATACTAACTGCTGGTCCCACATTTATTTGTCTCCTTTGGAGTAATATTTATTAGATACCTATATATACTTTTTATTTTAAGTGGATTATTAGGTTATGGGTTTTTTTGTATGCTTGTTTTTTAGTTTCTAGCATGTGTGAGAGACAGATACAGTGAAGGGGAAAGTGAGAAAGCACTCCCCAAGGGAGATGGCCACACTATAATCACTTCTCTGTTTTTCTCTCAGGACTTGGAGCATGTGTACATAACAAGGCAGTCAGTCAGCCATGTGTGATACACCACCTGCTGGCTCTAGGTTATTATTTTTGCTTTTGAGTTTTAAGAGTTTCACATATATGTTGGATATTAATCCCCTATTCGATACATAGCTTACAAATATCTTCCTTTATGTCCTTTTGCTCTATCAATGATTTCTTTTTCTATGCAGATTTTTAGACAAATATTATTATGCTAATTGTGTAAGACGGGTATAAGAGTGTCTAAGAATTCTAAACACTTTTAAACTCCATTTTGCAAATATTAAATTTTCTCAAATTAAAAATTTATTTTAAAAGTCAACACTCACACTAAAAGGCCCATTTCATTGAATCTCCACCAACCATCCCATTTATGCTAAGACATTAACACCTCTGACCTGAAATTGTACATGCGTGACAAGTAGTCTCTCTACAGCCACTTTTGTTCCCTTTGAATCAGCCAGCTGCAGTATTTACCAGACTGACTTTTAGTGTCTGTGGCTTGGGTATGTGCAGGAGGGTAGAAGATAATAACCTTTCTCAGCTCAACAAAAATCGATTTAGTTAGCAATTAGAAAACTTATAATATTTCCTATAAAAGCACACATTTTATAAAGAAGGAAGTAACTATAAAGAGTCTACTTTCCTGGGGCCAGCAGGTGGCATGCAGGCTCAGGAGGATGGGTCTGAAATGGCCATTGCATCCTGGACCCAGCATCTTGAAATCATACTGGGTGTGTATGTGTGCAGTCTCAAAATCTCAAGAGGAGAATGGGTGAGATGGGATTATAGTGTGGCTTACACCCTTGGGAATTGATTTCTCATTTCCTTCTCTCCTTGTCTCTTTCCACCAAGTATACGCGGCTTATAGAAAACAAACAAAAAACAGTAACAAAAAATGAGTCTATTTTTTCTGTTCTTAGTGTAGGCACAAGGAATAGCCAGGGCTTAAATACTGTTCTCTTCATGTAAACAAGTGATACAAAATCAGAGCAACCTGAGGACACACATTGGTCACACCAGTGATCTTTTTTTTTTTTTTTTTTTTTTTCTTGGAGAGGTTTTTCGCTATAGGGCGCGTGCGCTCGCCAGACAGAGAGAGACATAGAGACAGAAAGCGAGAAATCACCCCCCGGGGGGATGGTCACGCCACAATCCCTTCTCCTCCATTCTCCTCTCGGGATCTTGGGCATGCACGCACACATGCCCGGCGTGAGTTTTAAGTCACCGGGTCCGGGAGCCGAACCGTAGTCGACTATGTGGGAGTCCAGCGTCATAGCCATTACGCTAACTTCTGGTTCCCACACACCAGTGATCTTAATGCTGCAATTTGATTGATTGCTTTCCTCATGTATCTGCAACAACTTTTAAACTCTCACTTTATTTTATTGGACTGGTATCCAGCTCAGTAGCAGCCTCCAATTTAATCAATCAATGAAAATCAATACCTTACATAATTTTACCCTTTCATATTTGTTCATTATAACTGCAGCTTACAAAGCATGTCTATGGATTATCTCATTTGTGTAATGAAACACAATGGCATTCACAGGCAGTTGTAAGCCTACTTTAATAGAGAATGTGGTTTTCATACAGAAAATTATATTCTGGATATTTACACACTGGGAGTTAATGGACAGGGTTGTCAGAAGAGTCACAATGTACTTTTTTCTATGCAATAATTAATCTTCACTTTTCTAACAATCCAACAAATACTCCAACCCTGCACTGTTAATTAAAGGCAGAAATTAACTACATTACCTTATGTAGTATTTGTATCCCCCTGTATTGCTCCTTACAATATAGAATAATGAAAACTTGAAATTCTCAGCTAATTATAAGTGATAAAGACTAACTGTAATCAAAGCCTGAATAGACAAGTTAAAGGTATAATATCAAGAAACCAAGAGTCTGAAATAGTAACATTGCCAGAAATGTTTAAAATAATTATTTAAAGAAAAGTTATATACCACATTATGATTCAAAGAAGGCAATAATTATTATTCTAAAATTATGCAATCAAAGAATGAGAATGGATCTCAACAAAAGTTTATTTTTATAGTCCAATATAATCTGGCTTTCAAAGTTAAGTATAACTTAAGTTATTTGCAATACATATACATTCCATATTATCTATACCAAATATTTAAATATCTAAATATACAAAATAGAAATATATAAATAGGTATGAGTTATCTTTATGTTATCTGCACATATAGACATCGGTTTCTTCTTCCTTTCTCTTTTTTTTTTTCTTTTAAGACATTTTTGCTATAGAGTGTGTCTGCTTGCTGGAATGACAGAGGGAAAGAGAAATTACCTCTCCCCCAAGGTGAACAGCACACCACAATTCCTTCTCCTCTATTCTGTGCTCAGGATTTGGGCATGCACACACACATATCCTTTTCATGAGTTTCAAGTCACTTGGTGTAGGACTTGAACAGTGATTGACCATGTAGGAATCCATGCTGCCTGCTGGCCCTTAGACATCTATTTCTATAAACATATTTATTATCAATCTATATAAAAAAGGAGGAAAAAATACACTTGGAGATCATTGAAGTTTAGATAATCAGATTTCTATTTTAAAATAATTTATGTTTAACCAAATGTAGTGATCTTTGAATAGATAATGTACTTACCTAATGGAATTAAAAAGATAAGGGCTGTGTCTTTGGCCTGGTGTTTAAGGCAGCTTGTTCCCACATAGCTTACCATGCAATTTGAGTCCTGGACCCAGCAACTTGAAAAACATGTTAAGCACATGTGCACATCCAAAATCTCCAAAGGAGGGAGAAATGGAGGAAAATGGATTACTGCCTGTCCGTACCCCATGGGGAGTGCGTCTCTTCTACCTTTGTCTTTGTGTCTCTCTTGTAAGCACATGTGTCCTCTAGGGGAAAAAACAAAGATTAGTAAAAATCAGAAGTCTCCCACATGTTATCCCTCAGAATTTTACACCCTAGGTTACAACCATGGCCTCTATTTGAGTCCTCAAGAAATAGTAATGCCTGGGAACAGCAGTCCTGGACCTGGGGGCTAACAACTCAATCGAGTGCATGTGCCTGCATGCCCAAAACCTAAGAGAAGAGTGGAGGAGAAGGGATTGCAGCATGGCCACTCCTCTAAGGGGTAATTTCTCACTTTCTTTCTCTTTGTCTTCCTCTGTTCATGCAACAAAAACCAAAAATCTCTTTTTTAAAAAAGAAAATAAATAATAATGGCTTTAGGTGCCCCTATATAACATAGACACACATATGTGCTGCTTATATAATTGAAATGGTACCAAATTATGAGTACTATATGTTTCTTGCTCAATTTTTCTTGCAACATTATATTTTGTATAGATAAGTATGTAAAATATATTTTTTAGAATATGATTTTAAAAGAGGATTTTGCCACTACTTTTTTTTTTTTTGGAGAGTTTTTTTTTTTTTTTTTTTTTTTTTGTTTGTTTGTTTGTTTTTTTTGCTATAGGGTGCGTGTGCTCGCCAGACAGACAGACAGAGACAGAGAGACAGAAAGCGAGAAATCACCCCCCAGGGGGGGATGGCCATGCCACAATCCCTTCTCCTCCATTCTCCTCTTGGGATCTTGGGCACACACACACGCACACACACACACACGTGCCCGGTGTGAGTTTTTAAGCCACCGGTCTGGGATGTGAACCGTGGTTGACTACATAGGAATTCAGCAACATAGCCATTATGCTAACTGCTGGTCCCTGCCACTACTTTTTTTTTTTTTTTTTTTGAGGCTTTTGCCTTAGGGTGCATGCACTCACTGGTGAGAGACAGAGATAGTGACAGGGGAATTGAGAAATCATCCTCCAGAGGCATGACCAAGCCACAATCCCTTCTCCCCTATTCTCTTAGTGGGATCTTGGGCACTCACACACCTGCACCCAGTGTGAATTTCAAGCCTCCTGGTCCAGGACTCAAACCATGGTCAACCATGTGGGAGTCCATTGATATAACTGCTATGCCATCTGCTGGCCCCCACTTTTAAAATTTTTTCTGGTGATTTTATGTGTGCGTTTGCTAGAGAAATACAAAGAGAGACGGTGAGAGAGAAAGTGAGAAATCACTCCTAAGGGTGAATAGCGACACCACATTCCCTACTTCTTCATTCTCCTCTTGGGATTTTGACCCCACATGCACATGCGCCTGGCATAATTTTCAAGCTACCAGATCCAAGACTCAAGCTGTGGCTGCATGTGAGATTCCAGCACCTTAATCACCATGCCACCTCCTAGCCACCCCTACACACACACACACACACACACACACACACACACACACACACAATAATACCTATCTTCAAAAAATTTATTTAATTTCATTTATTATTAATATTAGTAGTATTAAATTTGCTGTAGGTCACATACATTCACGAGAGAGAGAGAGAGAGAGAGAGAGAGAGAGAGAGAGAGAGAGAGAGAGAGAGAGGGAGGAAGAAAGAGAGAGGAAGAGAGAGAAAGTGAGAAAGCAAGTCACCAGGTCCAGGACTCAAATTGTTGGCCATGTGAGAGTCAACACCTTAACCATCGCATCGTCTACTGACCCCAATATCTAATATTTTTGATGGCTATATGATATGATTTTTTCAGTCAATATACTTTTCCAAACATTTATTAATTGACATTTAGGAATCTCCAGTCTTGACTCAGTTTTGGTGGAGCAGGGGACAGGGCACTATTGTGTGACACTGGAGCCATATGGGAGGTCCCAGATTTATATCCTAGGTCCACCTGAATAAGCAAGGTACATCCATGTTCATGGATGGCTGGAAGGCTAAGAAGAGAACTGCAGTGTGGGGAAGCCCTGTCAAGAGTATCTGTCTTTCTCTCAATAAGTAAAGAAATAAATTTTAAAATGGGTTTCTGTCTCTTTGTGTTATAAATAAAACTTCCAAAATATCCAAATGTGTATTTGTTCAAAAGTGGTTTTGTAATTATCTTAGCAAAAATTCTCAGAAGACATATGGCTGGGCCTGGGAATATTTTTTCAGGTCAGCTATTGCCAAATTGCACTTCCATGAGAGATGTATGAGATTTCTTGAAGATACCTTTCAAGGAAGGACTTATTTCATTAATTATCAGGTTATTTTTGTGGACACCTGAATCTCAGTCCCACATGGGTCCTCAGGAAAACTGTAGAATCTAAATCAGGCTTGTCCCAATAAGTGTGGAATTGGGGATGTTTATGCACCTAATATAAAATCTATCAATGACTGAGACCAACTCCTGGACATATCTTCCTGGCACATTCGAGTTGCCCCGTGCAAGAACTCCTACAACTAAGTAAAAAAGTTTCCAGATGGAGTCATGATATTTTCATTAGAAATCATCTGAAAAGAAGGAGGAGGAGAGGAAGAAGAAGAAAACAGAGAAAAATTAATAAAGTAAAATACCAAACATAAATATAATGGAGCAATAAATCCAAAAATATTTTTTAGAAATCTGATAAAACTGATTGGTCACTCATGTATCTAATTCAGGGAAAAAAAGAGAGAGAGAAAGCAAAATTAACCAACATTAGCAACAAAAAGTGAACATCAATATAGATCCTGCTAATTTTAGAGAAAGAATATTATAAAAAATATCATACCCACACCTTGAAAACTTAGGTAAAATGAATGGATTCTAAGAGAGGCATAACAATAAAATGAATTCCAGAAGAATCTTAGGGGTCAGGTGGTGACACAGCAGTAGCACAAGTGAACCCACATGGGAGCAGTCTTGGTTGTGCATCCTGGGACATTCATGAGAATGCAGGGCCCAGGTGTTCTAGTGATCCAGGCTGGCTGAGCCTGAGGATAAATTGTAGCATGAAGATCTTGTTGGAGATATCCCCCTTCTTTCTCTCTCTTGCATGGAAGACCTACATAAATAATCTTTAAAAAAAAAAAGGAAAAAATTAAAATTATGACTTTAAAGAAAATGAATTCAGGGTCCAAAATGTGACATGGTGGTTAAGCTGCTGGATTCTCACATTGCCTACCATAGTTTGAATCCTGGACCTGGTGGCTTGAAAAACACACTGAGCACATTTGCATGCATGTCCAAAATCACAAGAAGGAGGGGAAGAGATTGTGTAATGCCATCCTTCCTTGGGTATGATTTCTCACTACTCCCCCCCCCCCCCCCCCTCTCTAGTCTCTCTCTGGAAAAAACAATAATAACAACAACAACAACCAAAAAAAAAAAAAAATGAAAAGAAAATAAATTAAATTCATAATTTGAAATGTATGGAATTAAACACTTTCTTATTTCTTAGTAGAATTTCAATATTAGTCATAACATATACTGGATTGAATAGGAAGTGACACTTCCCGATTCATTTTAAAAGGCTAGTATTATTTATTAAAAGTTAATTTCTTTATCTCTTCTGGAAGAGAGAGACAAAAAGAGAGAGGCACCCCCCTAATGGGGCCTTGATGTTGTCATCCATCCTCAGCTTCAGCCACCCCCAGCACATGAGCATATGCTTGCCCAGACTGTGGAGGGAGGCCCAGGACATGAACCAGGAACGGTGTCACCATCTAGCCCAAGGTCAGCAGATCTAAAATAGATTGTATGGTGTAAGAAAATTACAGAACAATTTTATTGTTAAGTATAGAATTTAAAATTCTGGATGAAATATTGAAATATTAAACTAATCAACAAACAGAAGGGGCAATCTGTTATATCATGTTTAATTAGTTTTCTCAAAAAAAAATTCGTTCAGTATTAGAAAGTCAAAAAGTGTATGTTGTGACATTGAAATACTAAAGGAGCTAAATCATATTATAAAATATAGAAAAAAATAGCAGGACAAATTCAACATTTGCTCTCAAAAATGAAAACTCAAAACGCGCTAAAAAAAGGAAAAATTTTGTTCAATGAAAAACAAAGAATTAATTTAAAAATTTTAAATATGAAATATAAATTATTTTCCTGAGAAATGAGGAACTCATGGCTGCTCACATTTACTATTTATTCAATATTATACTGAAGTTTCTAGCTAGTTAACCAAGTTTTTTTTTTTTTTTAAAGAATATTGGAAACAACAAAATAGCAATATATTTCATCAGAAACATTAAATTCATGTTGAAAATCCAGAATAATCTATAAATAAATTACAAAATTAAGAAGAGATTTTAGTGGAGTTGCAGGAAGCAAAATGAATGCAAAAATAAATTGTATTAGGATCTAAAACAACACCTTTTATAATCGACATAAAAATACAATACACTTAGTGATTTTTTAAATAAAATATGTGCAAGAACTTTACAGAAAAAAATAATAAAACATTTATTGCACAAATTAAATACATCTAAATAAAAGGAAAGATATAACAAGCTTGTGATTTGTAAGACTTGGTGATGCAAACAAGATTTCTTCTCAAGTAGATCTATAAATTTACTGTAATTGAACCTTACATCCAAATAAGGATGATGTAAAATTTGTTTGAAAAAGTGAAGACCCAAGAATATTTCAATCACTCGGTGGGGGGGCAAAGAAATTAAGCAAGTTTTCAGGAGTTTATCTCGTGGATAGCAAGCAAAGTCCATTAGATATGAGTGGCTCTAAGTGTGAACAATGAGAATTATATATAGAAAAAGAACCACACATAAATAGACAATTACTTTATGAAAAATATGGCACCATTAAGCAGTGTACAACACAGTGAGTTTTTAATAACTATTGTTGGGACAAATATATATCCATAAGGCAAAATATAGGATTCTTATATCACAGCAAAAATGTATTGTTAGTTGACCAGAGAAAACAACATAAATATCAATGTAAACAAAGTAAAAACTAGGCTAAAGGAGAAAATATACTGCAATATAAAGGAATAATGGATCAAATTTAAGGCAATATATCAATTAAAATGGGAATATTTATATTAGTTTGAAGGAAAAATATTGTTAATAGGATATTAAAAGCACATTACTTCATTGAAGGATAATTTAATAAATAATGGCTTACTAAAAATCTAAAAACATATGTGCCTTCATACATCAAGAGAATAAATCAGACATCAAGAGATACCACTACTTTCAATTAAGTTTTTTTTTTTTTTTTTTCTTTTCTTTTTCTGGAGAGGTTTTTGCTATAGGGCGCGTGCGCTCGCCAGACAGACAGAGAGAGACAGAGAGATAGAAAGCAGGAAATCACCCCCCAGGGGGGATGGCCACGCCGCAATCCCTTCTCCTCCATTCTCCTCTCGGGATCCTGGGCACGCACGCACACGCGCCTGGCGTGAGTTTAAGCCGCCAGGTCCGGGACTCGAACCGCGGTCGACTACGTGGGAATCCAGCAACATAGCCATTACGCTAACTGCTGGTCCCTAAGTTTTGAAAATATTAAAAAGCCTACTCAGACCATAGCATTGTTAACATTATTTAAAGAAATGAGAGATATTACACAATGTAGATGGAATATAAATGAACACAGCTACTTTGAAAGATTATGTGATAAAACCCAGTCTAAAAAAAAGAAGAGCTAGAGAGGGAGAGAAACAAGCTCCCTGTATTGCAGGTCTTCAACATATCCCACAGGACGAGGCTTCTGTGCAATGTGTTAGGAGCAGATTCCTGTGTAAGAATGTTCATAGCAGAATTTCCAGATGAGACAAAGGGGAAACAGCCCCAGATCCATTACTAATATAGATAAACAGATTATGGTATATTCCCCTGGGTAGAACATTCTTCAGCAATAAAAAACTAACTAGTGGCATCTAATAATTTAAATATACCTTTAAAACAAAATGCTGAATAAAGTGAGCCAGACATAATGGAATGTATACTCTAATGTGCAATTTATATAATTTTTTTCAAATAATGTTTACTTAACTTTATTTATTTATTTTATTTTAATTTGACCAGAGAGGAAGAGAGAGAGAGAGAGAAAGTAAGAAAGCAAGCTGCCAGGACCAGGACTCAAACCACAGTCAGCCTTCTGGGAGTCTAGCACTCTTAAACACCACATCACCTGCTGGCCCCTAATTTATATGAATTTTAAAGAGAGGCAAAGTTAATATTTAAACTTTCAGAACTGATATTTATAGGTTGTAGTTAAAAAGAAATATTCTGAATACCAACAGAGATTACTCCTAATGATACCAACCAGGCACAGAGACTAAGAGAAATGCTTATGAGAAATTTACAAAGTATCAATAACGTTCTGTCTTTTGGTTTTTGAAGAAATTAAAAGAGGGTTTTTAACTTGCATAGTTCATCTTGAAAGAGAGAAAAAAAAGGGAAGAAAAAATAAAGGAAGAGAAACATGTAAGTTAACGTATTTATGGATTCTGAGAATTAGAATCAGATGTCTTTAGAAAACCATCATGTAGCTATTATATTCTGGGAGAGGGGCAAGAGCAAAAATATTTTTCTCTTTTTTTATTTTTTCCTTTACCTACAAATTACTTTTAAAGCACAGTGAGATTTTGTAATTTTGGATATATAGAAATTATCTAAGTAATTTTCTGAATGACTTTTACATCTTTATTTGAAAAAAGTAAGGCCAGTTTGTGTCATAGTGGTTAAGGTGCCCAGATCCTACATGACCGACCTCGTGGTTTGAGTCTGACACCCTGCTGCTCAAGAAACACAAGGGGCTGTGTGTACGCATGCTCCAAATCCCTAGATAGAATTGTGGAGAAGGGACTGAACCATGACCATAACCTATAAGGGTGATTTCAAACTTCTCTCCATCTCTCTCCAGCAAGTGTGCATGCCCTGTGGGAAAGAAAACGTTTTTTTTTTTTTTATAAAAAGTAGAAAGTATAATGACCATCATACAATGCATAAAGCACTTTTTGTTTATTTTATTTTTGAGAGATTTTTGCTATAGGATGCTTGGGTTCTCTAGAGAAACAGAAAATGAGAAATTACCCCGAGGGGTAAATGGCCAAGTCATAACCCCTTCTCTTCCAGTCTCAGGCATACCCGTAATTGAACCACTGTCAAAATGTGGAAGTGCAGCACCTAAACCACTACATCTGATGGCCTTGTATAAAACTAATTTAATAAAGAATTAGGGATGTGTGGGTTTGTTTGCTTGTGTGTGCTGTGGGGCTTATATCGACTGAGAAAGCAGTTTGGTGTGGATTAAATATCTCACGGTTTGCTTCACATCGTTATTTCTAAGGCTGTAGATGAGGGGATTCAGCATGGGGACCACAATGATGTAAAACACGGTGGCCACTTTGATGAAAAGCAATGAGCGTGCAGAGTTGGGCACACAGTAGAGAAGGAGGATGGTCCCATGGAAGATGGAGATAGCCGTCAGGTGAGAGGAGCAAGTAGAGAAGGCTTTGCGGAGTCCACCTGTAGAGGGCATCCTGATGATAGTGACCAGGATGAAGACATAGGAGGCCAGGATGATGAGGAGGCTGCAAGCCTCATTGAAGACAGAAATGACTAAACGCGCCATCTGACTGAAGTAGGGGTCAGAACAGGCGCGGGAGAGAATGGCGGAGTATTCACAGCCAAAGTGGTTGATGATGTTAGGTCCACAGTAAGATAGTTTCAAAAGAGAACATGTGAGGATGAGGGAACAGAGTGTACCCCACAAATAAGTCCCAGCTACCAGGAGAGCACAGAGCTTGCGAGACATTGCAACTGTGTAGAGCAAGGGGTTACAAACGGCCACAAACCGGTCATAGGCCATCACCGCTAAGGTGGACATTTCTGTAAACAGAAATGTGCAGCCAAAGAAAAACTGAGTCATGCATCCTTTGAAGGAGATAGTTCTGTCTTCCACAACCAAGATTTCTAACAGTTTGGGTGTGCTGACCGAGGAATAGCAAATATCCAAAAAGGACAGATGCCTAAGGAAAAAGTACATGGGTGTATGCAGTTTGGGATTGATCCTTGTGACCACGATTAAGCCCAGATTTCCCACCAGAGTGACTGTGTAGATGGTCAAGAACACCAGGAATAAGGCTGCCTGGAGACGTGGGTATTCTGAGAAGCCCAGGAGGACAAAAGGGGCTCCATTGCTCAGATTTCCCTCATTCGGCATTCTGATCCCTGTGGAGGAATCTGTTAGTTCATCCTAAGCAGCTGGATACCACAGAAATAAGTGGGTGTTAGGGCATGAAGGTGGGTGCCCAGAGAGAAACCCCTGGAGTAAGATGTGCACAATGCCTATTTCTGTTTTGGTTTTGGGCTCTTTTCTTCTGTCTCATTTTAATCTTTAGCTACTTATTGAGTGTCTGAACATGGATTATTTCTTAACCCAACAGTAACTCATTTTCTTCATCTAAAAAACAAGAAATATGATTAGTTCATAAACTTCTCTTAAAAATGTTATGCATATAGGTACAAACCAAATGATTATACTATTTCTGTTCCCTATTAAAATCAGATAATTATGAACAAGCATATGAAATGCAATGAAAAGTCAATTTTATAGGAAGAAATATTGAGAGAAATAAAACAATGACAACAACAACAAAAAAATACATGTTAGTGCTAGACCAGATTATAATGTATGGCTTAATGGAGTATGTCACTGGGGATGGTAACAAACTATGTCCACTCTAGTATTTTTTTTTTAATTTTAAAGGCAGTGTCAAAATTCACAGTAGTAAATTTCCTCAGTTAAGTAGGTACTAATATCTCATTCCCAGTTCTATATGACTGTTTTAAAATGTTAGTTTTTCTAATGAATAACGTATAATATGGCATGGTACAAATAGAGAACAGGAATTGGAAAATGTTTTTCAAAGAAATTCTAAAGCAGTACTGTTTCCCGATTCCACTAACTTCTGTCTTAGATACAAATTTTCAAAACTACTTCAGTCTTTCACGCAAATTTTTTATTTTTTTCATTTTATTTTTACTGCTCTTTTCTGACTCTTTTTGATTGCCTTTTCATCTCAGATCCAGGCTGGGAGAAAAGCAGTTATGGTAAAATGAAAGCGATCTGCAGAATGTGCTTGTCTTTATTACTGTCCGGCACCCACTACTTAGCACGCTAACAAAGGGTCTTCAGCTTCTCTGCCTTCTTTCACCTGCAAAGTTATTTTAGTTTGAATTTCATTGCGGAATGGTGTATAGTTTTTACACATTTTCAAGATCTTTTTTCAAAACATCTGAAAGCTGGACACTTTGGTCTGAATTTCCATAATCACTAACCTCACATTATACACACATGATCTGTACTGATACACCTTCTGTTTTACTCACACCAGCATTATCAAACTTTCAACTAGTACATGTTCTTTTATCATTTA
This sequence comes from Tupaia tana, assembly GCA_026018925.1. NCBI lineage: Eukaryota > Metazoa > Chordata > Mammalia > Scandentia > Tupaiidae > Tupaia > Tupaia tana. The sequence continues at coordinate 55,208,128 of JAKSZU010000012.1, forward strand.
ACCTCATCAAATTCTCTCTTCGAGCTGGAATAACCTCTTTATACATTAAATACTCAACTTTATTACCTTTTCATATCAAAAGCTTGGCAATACTCTTCCAGAAAACTGGTGATTATTCTAAATTTCAAAGTCATAATGCTTTGATTTATTTGTACCTATTGGGCTTTAAAATATCTATTATTATATAAATCTGATAGTTGTCTCCAGTTTTATAAGATTTTTAAATCTTCTAAAACAGTTTGAAAAACCGAGGACAAATAATTAATAATGCTTTAATACCCACCAATGTGATCAAAATTATTTAAGTAGATAAATGAGGTTTAAAGACAAATTTATGCTCAAATTCTTAAAGATGAAGGAAATAGAGTTCAATACCTTCTATTTGTAATCTCATTTTAATCAGATAGCTACCACTACTCTGCCACTGGAACAACATAATTGTTTGCTTTGTCAAAAATATTATATTCTGATTTCAGACACTCCCCTCAAAACTAAACTATAACAGGTTAACAATTCACTAAAAGCCAGATATCCTTTATAAACTCATTTACTCAGTCTTCTTTAATAAAATCTTAAACATTTTAATAAAAATAAGCACTTTGTAAATGGGCAGTGAGTTTTATTCAAAGGGTATGACCCTAAAGGTTTCCACAATATTACATTATTCTCATAAAAAAAAAAAAAAATGAGGGGGCCAGACAATAGGACAGGGGTAAAATGCAACACTTTGTGAGGTTGACCCACACAAGAGGGTTTTGGAGTTGCATCCAGAGACTTCCCTGAGTTTACCAGGTACGTAGTGGCCCATGATCCTGGGCTGGCTGAAATTGAGGCTGGATCATGATGCGAAGACTCTGTTAGAGGTTGTCTCTCATTCTGTCACTTTCAGTCTCTCTCTTACATAGAAAAAAAAGTAACTTTTCAAATAATTGGAAACAGAGAGAGCCTTTCAAAGGTAGGTCAGACCTGCACTCTAACTTAGGTATTTTACTGTGTCTTTTACATCTAATACTAACCTTGGGGAATCAAACCCTTGAGAATCTTGGCCAAACCTTCTTCAGGAGCTACAAGCTTAGAAAATCCCTTCTTATTAATTAAAATATCATTAATTTACACATGCAAAGGTTAAACACACTGATCATCTGGCCTAAGAAAAATAATGATAACTATCAGCCTATAATTTCACACATTATGTGTTTATTATTGAAAACATGAAACTTCCAGAATCACAGACTATAATCATTATATTTCAATAAACCAGAGATAGTATGTCTAGTGTGTTTTGTTTCATGTTTCCTTTTAAATTGTTTCTCTCAGTATTAATATTTTCATGGCCTGTAAGTGGCGAAGTAGTTGTAGTGCTGGATTCCCTCATGTCTGATCACAATTCAACTCTCAGACCCAGTGGTTTAAAACTCATTCCAGTCTTAGGTGTGAGTGTCCAAAATCCCAAGTGGAATGGAGGGGAAGGGATTGTAGTGTGGTCATCAACCCTGAGTAGTGATTTCTCACTTTCTATTTTTCTGTCTCTCTGTCTCTCTGGTGAGCTCACATACCTTATAACAAAAATCTCCCTTAAAAAAATGAAAATCTTGGGACCAGCAGTTAGTGTAATGGCTATGTCGCTGGACTCCCACGTAGTTGACCGCGGTTTGAGTCCCGGACCCGGTGGCTTAAACTCACGCCGGGCACGTGTGCATGCGTGCCCAAGATCCCGAGAGGAGAATGGAGGAGAAGGGATTGCGGCGTGGCCATTCCCCCTGGGGGGGGGTGATTTCTCACTTTCTGTCTCTCTGTCTCTGTTTGTCTGGCGAGCGCATGTGCCCTATAGCAAAAAAAAAAAAAAAAAAAAAAAAAAAAAAAACCCTCCAAAAAAAAAAGACGAAAATCTTGTTTTCATAATTCTGATTTTGTTTCATAAATAATACACTTAGAACCAAGCTTCTTTTTGATCTGATATTGTGTGTATTTTGCTTAACAGTTTATCCTAATGATTTCTTCTTTTGTTAAAATTCATATTAAATAGACTTTTTCAATGAAGCAATTGACAGTTCTGTTGAATAATATGGTGCATTAGTTTTCTGTTGCAGAAAATTTAGCACAGGCTGTACCAAAAACTCTAGAGGGTAAAACCCTTAAAGATGTATGTTAATGCAACTGCGTTTTAGAGAAAGTCTCCCAGCTTTTATGAAACATAGTTTTACTTCACTTTAGTTCTTGAGTGCTGTTTTTATTTGGTTTAGACTTCAAAATGTGAAGTTGTGTTCTTTCAAACCACCAAAGACATCTTTTCACTGTTTCTTGTCTTCCGTTTTTGCTAAGAGAAAGTCAACTGTCAGTCAAATCACTACTTTGAAGGGTAATTTGTACTTAATTTTTGCTTCTTTTAACATATTTTTCTTTTCTTTTTTGCTCTTGTTGTTGTTCTGGTTTCTGTAGTTTTGCTATCAGGTATACATAAAAATACATTTGTGGATTAACATCTTCCCTTAGTTCAAGATAATTTTAAACCATTATATTTTCAAATATTAATTCCTCATTCTATCTCACATCTTCTAGGTATCCAAATAAATACATCTCAATATAAGATATAAAATATATATTATAAAGTATCTAAGTTTAAGCTATCATCTGTGTCTCTCACATTATGTTTTTTTTTTTTAATTTTGTCTTACTCTGTTATAGTCCCCCCTTTGAAAAAATTTCCAATATGTTATATCGTTCTTAAACTGCACTTAATCTGCTATTAAAACTTCCACTTATGGGGCTGGCAGGTAGCATGGTGGTTAAGGGCATTCAACTCCCACATGGCTGAGAGTAATTTGAGTCTCGGACCTGGGAGCCTACTCTCTCTCTTTCTATCTAACTCTGTGCCTCTCTAGTCCAATTTAAATAAATAAATAAAGCTAAATAAAATGATTCTTAAAAAAAATCCTTTTCTAAAAAAAATTCCACTTATGTTCAATAATAGTTGTGATTTTTGTTCATTTCTTTTGTGACTTTTTGTTATAGAAAAATCACTCACATAAATTAACATAGTTCTTGGGACCAGCAGTTAGTCTGATGGCTATGTTGCTGAACTCCCATGTAGTCGACTGAGGTTCAAGTCCTGGACCCGGTGGCTTAAACTCATGCCGGGTGCATGTGCATGCGTTTTCAAGATCCTGAGAGGAGGATGAAGGAGAAGGGATTGCAGCATGGCCATCCCCCCCTGGGGGTGATTTCTCGCTTCTGTCTCTCTGTCTGTCTTTGTCTGTCTAGCGAGCACATGCACCCTATAGCAAAAACCTCTCAAAAAAAAAAAAAATTAACATGGTTCCCAATTCTACATAAATTAATTTAATATTTTTAAAAAGTTATCTTCTTTATCATAGAATATGTGGTCAATTAACAATATAAATACAATAATGCTAAATTTTAAAGTTATTTTGCTAAATTTTATCTGGTTTTCTTTCTGTTATTCTCTCTTATAATGAATTTTAATTATGTGCAAGTTATTATGTGCAAAAACTTGTGTAAACATAAGTTGCAGTTTTGTGCAATTTAATTAAGGTATTTTTATTTTCAAAGGACATTATGACACAATTAATCTAGTACATACTTCAGCCAATTCCTAGACTTAATGTATCCTGAGCAGCTCAAAAGAGTCATATCTCCGTTTCAGAATGAGAAAGCTATGATTTATCCTCTGATCACTCTTACACTGTTGTGTGTCTGTGATCTAAATCTTTTTCTCTGAATTTCTAACATTGGTTATCCTTGGATTTGACCCTTTCTCTGTATGTTCATGAGGACATTTAAAAGAGTGGCTTATCTTCCAGCAAATGATGCTAGGGAAGAAAAGATCATTGCAAATTCCCTCCTCTCTGGTATACTGATTTATGTTCAACTTGGATTACTGTAATCTTGCTTGAAATATATAAATCTAAATTTCTGCTACGCAGTCATTGTTGCTGCCTGTCAGCTAGACTGAAAGCAAACAAGCAACTGTCTCAGTAAAAAGTGCAGCAAAGTACACAGCTAACATCTTCACTGAAAACTGTTACAATATGATCTTGGGTGTTCTTGTTAGACTGAGACTTGCACCAACTGCAAAGTAACAGCTCAAAGCCTTCTTTGACTTTCTTGCATGTGTAGATATTTCAGTGCTTCTTGACTCTTCTCCAAGTGCTGAAAAATGTGGAAACAGCAGGAATATGGATCTTTTCTTTATTCCCCAATTATGCCAATCTAGAGTATTAAGATTCTAGAAACTACTTTAAAGCTTTTAGCCAAATCTTAACTTGTACTGACAATTCTTCTTTGTGCCTCAAAATGTATTACTTTTAGTATTGGAAACTGCTATTGATATAGTTAGTTACTGGTGTTCTCGTTAAAAATTTCTTCATATGTTGTTTTATTCTATTCATAGTTACAGTTGACTATGGAATTTATATTGTACTATTATTAGAAGCCACAGTTCTCAATCTTTTAAATTTCAGTTTGAAATTTTTCATAGCAAAATATGACTGGTCTTTTAAATCTAATTTGACAGTGTCTTTCTTGAACTAAGGTTATTAATTATTTTACATTTTATGTAGTCATAATCTTAATTCTCTTCTGAACCTAAAGCAGATAACTAAACTTGACTTTAAAACAAAATACATTTTTCTGTTGATCTTGAAAATGCATTATTTAGTTATTTTGTGCTAGTATATTATAATATGTACCCTGGTAAGACATTCTGGGAAAAAATATGAAGAAAATAATCTGTGCCATAATGTTGCCAGCTAAAATCCAGCAGCCATTTCTGTGACTAATCAAGAGCGAAGCAAAGAGAGAGAAAAGGAGTTTAATTAGCTAAATTTGAGTACAGGAAGTGGCTGAGAGCTAAGAAGCCCACAATCAACTCCCAGAACAGAAATTTTACTGCATACTAAATACCCTTACACTTCTCATTTATCCATTGTTATCTATAACATAAATTTAGCTAGTTCAGTGTTTCCCAAAATTGTTCTGTGTATCTTTTCTTTTCACATGACATTTATGACCCTTTATTTGTTCTAACAGCAGCATTGAATTTGTTAACTCAGACTTGCAACATACATTGGTAGATTAAGGAGATACAAGACGCTGAAAGTCATGACACATTTTTGCATTAAAAAAAACATAAAATATATCATGCCTTTCCTGATGATCTAATATTTTCATTAAGCTCTACTGTTTAACAAAGCAATCTAAATATCTGTGAATAACTATGATTTTAAATAACGCTATTACATTTTTTTCCAATTTAACCTGTTCCATTGTGTCTCTTGAGAAAACATTCTCATTTTTTTTTTTTTTTTTAAAGAGAAAAGCAGAGAGGTAAGACATGTATAGGACACAGGTATCTGTTGATAATAACAAGTATAGTGTCCTGATGTGGACTGGCATGAAGCGTATTTGTGTTGGATAAATTCAATTTACAAGTTAAGTAATGTACACTGGCTGAATGTATAAAATAATTTTAAAAAAATACGATTTTCCATCTTTTAAGATTTCACACCTGGGACCCTGTTCAGGTTGCATTTTTGTGACCACTGTCCAAAGCAAATGTGTTAAGTTTCCTCTTCTAAGCAAATAGGCTTATTTAAGACTATCTTTGTTACAGTGGCTACAGATTAACATTAGTTACAGAAGCTAAGAGCACAAGTTAAGCCTTAAAGTATAAGAAAGAGGAATAAAGTAAAGCCCAAAATAACAGGGTTAAAATTTTTTTTTTTCTTTTATAATACTGCTCTAAAATATAAACACTGAAATGATTTATGCTATTGGACTTTTTTTCTTCTTTTCTTTGTGTAGATATGACCACAACAAAATAATAATGTTAATATTGAGTACTTATTTTGCTAATTTTTAAATTACGTGTATTTACCAATAATTAAAAACTATCTATCCATCATTCATCTTTGAAGAAATAAAAAGATAAAGGGTATGTTTTTTATTCAATATGTCAAAACCAATATATAGGCTTGAATTGAATCTCCTCCCCTCACAATACAAGCAATAATAGTGTTGATAATGAAAGAATAAATCAAATAATGAAATCACATCAATAAGGAAAATGACAGGACCAGCCTGCAGTGTAGTGTAAAGGCAGCTGGACCCCACATGGCTGGGTACATGTGTGTGTATGCCTACACCACATGGCTGGGTACAAGTGTGTATACACCTACAGGCTCCAAATCAGAGAGGAATGGAGGAGGAGAAGCATCACCAATCCCAGTGAGGGATGCTTTATCACTTTCGTTCTCTCTGGCAAATGCATATGCCCTCTGGCAAATAAAAAAGAAGAAAATTATTTTTAAATAACTGGCCATTTATTTTCTAGAGACAGTCAAATAGTAGCAATAAAATAAGAAAAAAAAAAGAAAAATTTTTATCACAAATAGGTAGCTATTTACCCTTACAATGTTTTAAGTATCAAGAAAAATTCCAAAACGCAAATAGGAAAATGGGCCAAATACGTTAAGTAACAGTTCACAGAACATTGTCCCCATGAAGGCAGCAGGTGGCGTAGTGGTTAAAATGCTAGACTCCCACAATGTTAACCACAGTTTTAATCCTGGATCCAGTGGCTTGAAACTCATACTGGGTGCCTGTGCCTGTGTGCCCAATACCCCAAGAGGAAAAAGGAGAAGGAATTGCAGCTGGCCATCCCCCCCTTGGGGATGATATCTTATTTGTTCTCTCTCCATCTCTCTCTGTTTCTCTGGCAAGCACATGCCTCCTATACCAAAAATCTCTCCTCCCACAGAAAAATTCTCTTAAACACAGAAACAAATAATTTTACTCTTATTAAACTAATTTCTAGTTCTAAATAAAATGCAATTTTAAATATACATACTCATTATCTTGGTAGTAAAATTACCAATGAATAACATCAAATGCATCATTTGAATATATTTTTCTTAGGAGAGAAACAAGGAATAGAGAGCAAATATCATAGTTTTTAGACCCCTTAAGCATCTCAGGCTTTAAAAATATAAAATAGAATAAAAAAATAAAATCCTAAAATGTTTACAAGAATATAAATGGACGAAGATAAGTAGATATCTACTCAAAGAAAAGAAAAGGATGGCAGAAGATCTTCTAATGGTTACCAGGATTTATGTCAAATCTATAATAACTAAAAGTATTTATTAGTAATAATGATACTTCAGTAAAATATAACAAGGAGTTGTAAAACTGATAAATTGTTAGTGAATCACTGAAATTTAATTATTGGATCTAATTATTCAGCATATCTCTGCCCCTTAATTTTTTATTTATTATTATCATACTCTTGTTTATATTGCATTGAATCCCATATAACTTTAGTGTATTTTATTTCTTTTTCCAGAATGAAGACTGTGCATTTCAGTCAAAACAAAGACATTAAAATCTCCATCATCATCATCAAATAGCTTTTCGTTATTTTTCCAGATGATGATTATTATTATTATTTCAATTTTTAAAAAACATTCAATCACTATTTATCATTTTGCTTGTAAAAAGACTTTACCCATAATGAAATATTGACTCAGACCAGTCCAGTTGAGAATACTATACACGTCATCATCAATAGGAATAAACCATTTCTGTGTCCCACTAATGTAATACCTCTCTATTTGTTCTCTTGCTATCCTTCACCATAATATTCTCTTCTCCTGCCCTGTTCCACACCGTCTTCACCATCGCTAACTATTTTCACAGCTTTTATGCCTCCAATATTTAGATCTCTACCGTAAAGTGCAAATAGTTGATATATATTAAGTGGAAACATACAATATCTTTCTTTCATATCCTGGCTAGCTTCACTCAGCAATAGATCCTCCATATCTGACCACGTTCTATCAAATGCTGGGGTCGTATTGTTTTTTATGGCTGAGTAGTATTCCATAGAGTATATGTGCCACACTTTTTCAATCCACTCATCAGTTTGTAGACATTTGAGTTGGTTCCATGTCTTAGAGATCATGAATAATGCTGCAATAAACATTGATGTGCAAGTGCTTTTCCGACTGAGTATTCTCCTATCCTTTGGGTAGATATCCAGAAGTGGGATTGCTAGATCAAATGGTAGTTCTATTTGTCGTTCTTTAAAGAAACTCCATATTGTTCTCCACAGTGGCTGAACCACTTTGCATTCCTACCAATGGTGTAGGAGTGTTCCTTTGTCACCATCTGCCCACCAACACTTATTACTTTTTATATTTTTAATCTTTGCCATTCTGACAGGGGTTAGGTGATATTTCATTGTGGTTCTAATCTGCATTCCCTTATGGTGAGGGATGTTGAGCATTTGCTCATATACTTTTTGGTTGTTTGTATGGCTTCCTTAGAGAGATTTTTGTTCAGATCATTTTCCCATCTTTTAATTAGGTTAATCCTTTTTTTTTTTTTTTTTTTCAGGTAAGGCACTTCAGTTCCCTGTTTATTCTGGTTATCAGTCCCTTGTCTGAGGCATATTTTACAAAAATATTCTCCCATTCTGAGGGTTTTCAATTTTCACTTGTTACTGTGTTCTTACTGTGCAGAAACTTCTCAGTCTAATATAAGTCCACTTGTCTATTTTAGGGATTATTGCCTGTGCTTTGGGAGTCTTATTTAAGAATTCTTTGCCTACTCCAAATTCTCCCAGAGTTTCCCCAGTATTTTCCACCACTAGTTTTATAGTTTGAGTCTTAGGTTCAGATATTTGATCCATTTTGAGTTGACTTTTGTTAATAGTGAAAGATGGGGTTCAGTTTCATCTTTCTGCAGGTGGATACCCAGTTTTTCCAGCACCATTTGCTAAAGAGGTTTTCCTTTTCCAGTGGATTAACTGGTATCCTTTTTCAGAAATGAGTTGGCTGTAATCTTTGGTATTTATTTCTGGGTTTCTATTCTATTCCATTGGACCACATGTCTGTTTTTGTGCCAATACCATGCTGTTTTGATTATCACAACTTTGTAGTATATTTCCACTCTTCTTGCACAAGATTGCTTCAACAATATGAGGTCTTTTATAATTCCAGAGAAATTCTATGTTTGTCTTTTTTAGATCTGTGAGGAATCTCTGGTATTTTTATCGGGATTGCATTAAATATGTAGATTAATTTAGGTAGAATTGCCATTTTGATTATATTAATTCTTCCAATCCAGAAACATGGGATATCCTTCTACTTTTTTATGTCCTTATCAATATCTTTTTAAAGATTTTCATAATTTTCTTTGTAAAGGTATTTGACTTCCTTAGTTAGGTTTATCCTTAGGTATCTTATTCACTTTGTGGCTATGGTAAAAGGGATTCTTTTCTTCAGATCTACTTCATTCAACTTCTTGTTCATATATAGAAATGCTATAGATTTTTGAATGTTGGTTTTGTATCCTGCCACTTTCCTGTATTCACTTATTACTTCAAGAAGTTTTTTCATGGAAACTTTTGGATCTTTTAAGTATAACATCATGTCATCTGCAAATAAAGATATTTTCAATTCTTCTTTACCTATTCAAATGCCTTTTATATTATTCTCTTTTCTGATTGCATTATTTAAGACTTCCAGCACTATTTAAAAAAGCAGTGGAGAAAGGGGGCAACCTTGCCTAGTACCAATTTTTAGTGGAAAAGATTTTAGCTTTTCCACATTCAGTATAATGTTAGCTATAGGTTTTTCATAGATGGCTTTTATTGTTTTGAGAAATGACCCTTCTATGCCAATCTTATTGAGGGTCTTAATCATGAAAGGATGTTGTATTTTATGAAATGTTTATCTGCAGAAATTGAAATTATCATATAGTTTTATCTTTCTTTCTGTTAATATTGTGTATTATATTTATGGTCTTGCATATGTTGAACCAATCTTGCATTTGTGGAATAAAGCCTACCTCGTGATGAATCATCTTTGTTACATGTTGTTGCATATTCATCAACGATATTGGTCTGTAGTTTTCCTTTTTTGTCATTTCCTTATCTGTTTTGGAAATGAGGATATTGGAGGCATCATAAAACTAATTTGAAAAGTTTCCTTCCTTTTGTATCTTTAGAAATAATTTGAGTAGTATAAGGGTTAATTCTTTCTTAACAGTTTTGTATGATTCAGAAATGAAGCCATCCAGACCTGGGTTTTTCTTTGCCAGGAGGTTATTTATTACTGAATTAATCTCCTGGCTTGTTATGGGTCTACTCAAGTTTATGTTATGTCTGTTGTAATGTAGCCTGTTTTATCACCTATTTGATTTATCTGTTTTCCTTCTTTCTTCTTTATAAGTCTAGCCAATGGTGTGTTGATCTTGTTAATCTTTTCAAAGAACCAGCTTTTGCTTTCATTTATTTTCTGTATGGTTCATTTATTTTCTATTTCAATTATTTCTGCTCAAACCTTTATTTCTTTTCACCTGGAATTTTTTGGATTTTTTGTTGTTGTTTTTTTCAATTCCCTAAAGCATGATGTTAGGTTATCTCTTTGCCACCTTTCCATTTTTTTCTTATGTGCACTAATTGCTATGAATTTCCCTCTTACTGCTTTTGCTGTGTCCCATAGATTATGGAAACATGTACTCATTATCACTTGGTTCCATAATTTTTTTGATTTCAGACTTAATTTCTTCAGTAGTTAAGAAGTCATTCAGAATTAGGTTGTTCAGTTTCCATGGGTTTGTGTATTTTCAAGGGTGTTTCTTGAAATTAATCTTGAGTTTAATTCCATCATGGTCAGAGAAGATGCTGGATATGGTTTCTATGCCTTTGAATCTGTAAAGGCTTGATTTGTGTCCTATCATATGGTCAATCTTTGAAAACATTCCATGCTAGGGTGAGAAAAATGTGTTTCGTGGTCTTAGGGTGGCAAGTTCTATAGATATCTATCAAGCCCATTTTATTTATAGTATCATTTAGATCCTGTATCTCTCTATTTATTTTTTGCCTAAAAGATTTGTCTAAAGGAGATAATGGGTGTTGAGATCCCCAGAAATTATATTGTTGCTCCCTATCTCTCCTTGTAGCTCTAGCAGTCTTTCCTTCACATATTTAGGTGCACCAGAGTTGGGTGCATAGATATTTATAAGCGTTATGTCTTCTTGCTGTATTACCCCATTTATTATGTAATCGTTCTTTGTCTAGTTTTACAATTTTTGTCTTGAAGCCTAGTTTATCTGAAATCAATATTGCCATTCCACCCTTTTTTAGATTTCCATTTGCATGGAATATCTTTATCCAGTCCTTCACTTATAGTCTACATATGTCTTTATTCATAAAGTGTGTTTCTTGTAGGCAACAGATAGAGGGTTTCTGGTTTTCTATCCATTCAACCAGTCTCTTAATTGGAGAACTTAATCCATTGACATTCAATGTTATTATTGATATTTCTGGACCTGTTCCTATCATTAAGTGAGCCCTTTTTTTGGTTGTTCTTTGTTCTCTTATATTCATCTGTCTGACTTTTTAGTTTTCCTGGTATAGCACTCCCTTCGGAACCTCTTGAAGAGCTAGTCTAGAGTTGGTAAATTCCTTCAGATTTTGTTTATCCAAGAATGTTTTTATCTTTTTTTTTTTCCCATATGAAAGATAATCTTGCCGGGTATAGTATTCTTGGTTAAAATTGTTTTTCATTCAACGTTTTGGCTATATTTCCCCATTCTTTCCTTGTCTGCATTGTTTCTGCCAGGAGGTCTGATGTTAGCCTAATGGTGTGTCTTTTGTAAGTACCTTGATGTTTCCCTCTTGCCAACTTTACTATCTTATCTTCGTCTGTTGTTTTTGCCCATCTGGTTATGATGTGCCTTGGAGAGGCTTTTCCTGGGTTGCTTCTATTTGGGGTCTTACGTATTTCTTGGGTCTGGATATTTAAATACCTCTCTAGGTTTAGAAAATCTTCTTCCAGGATTTTATGGAATAACTTATCAATTTTTATTGATATTTCATAATTGATATCAATTGTTATTTTCTTCTTCTTCTGGGATACAAATTATCTGGATGTTGGGGCACTTAATTGTATCCAGTATTCCTCATGTATCATCCTCATTTTTCTTGGCTGTTTTCTCAGTCTTCTCGATTCTTTTTCCTAGGTCAGATATTTTGTCTTCTACATTCTAGATTCAGTCTTCCACCTTATCTGATCTATGTTTTATACTTTCAAGGGAGGTTTTGAATTCCTGTATCATATTCTTCAAACCTAGAAGTTCCACCCGGTTATTTTTTAAGGTGTCTATTTCTTCTTTCAAATCATGAAAGGACTTCCTCATCTCCTGGAGTTCATTGTCTCTTTTCTCTTCAATCTCAGTTAGTTTGGTCGCTGCAAATATTCTGAACTGCTTATTTGACATGTCCACAACATCCATTGAATTGCCTGTGGGTGATGTGGGCTTGACCATTTTCCTTGGAGGAGAGGCATTTTGTTGGTTGCTCATATTTCTTGAGCCTCTGCGATTGTTCCTAGTCATCTGGTTATTTATACGTTCCTTCCTAACTCATTCAAGGTATCTCTGAGTGTTAAATGGTATGCAGGACTAGAGAATTTGCAATCTTTCTTCTGGTCTGCCTCCCTGTTGCTCACCAGTACCATGCACTGTTTTCACTTGTCCTGGGTGACCCAAAGTCCTCCCTATTTCTAAGGAGTGGTGAGTCTCCAACTGAGCTCATAAGCTTCATCACAGGAGCAAATAAAATATTTGCAGAGTGCAACATGCACTGAGTGCTATTCAAAACATTGAAGTTCTGAGAGTCCAAAGACAGGTGGGGAAGGGGTAGAGGATGAGCGATGGGTCCCAGCCATTTGGGACTGCAACCACAGGCAGCCTGGTGTCTGGCAATGCTTCTGGCTTGAACTGGTCTTTGGATGGGGTAGGGAGGGGTGCAAGTTTGTCTTAAAGTCCCAAGAAACAAAGCTGAAATCCAGAGATGAGTAGACTGCCGCTAATTTTTTTTAAGAATTATTTAACTTAACTTTATTTTTATTTATTTATTTATTTATTTATTTATTTATTTATTTATTTTAATTTAACCAGAGGTAGGGGGAGAGAGAGTGAGAGAGAGAGAAAGCCACCAGGTCCAAGACTTGAACCACGACCAATCATGTGGGAGTCCATCTCCCTTAACCACCATGTCACCTGCCGGCCTGCCCTTTAACATTTTGTCTCATATTTGGTGGAATATGTTTTTTGCTTTTGAGTTGAGCTCAATCATGGTGACATGGTCATTAACATGATGGCAGAAGAGAAAGTGTTAGAGTTCTTAGCCTAGGCTTTAAAAGAAGGTGAACATTGCTACTTTGTCTATGGGTTTTCTGACCTTTTCATTAAATTGTAGCCAATTAGTTTATAGATGATGAAAGACAAGTAGAGCAATTCATACCAACAAAAATGTGGCATGAAGCAAAGTTCTCTTATTCTCAAAAAGAAAGTACTCAAACTTTTAAGCCATTGACTGTGGATGATTTTTAACAATTACTAGAGCAGGGTCAGCAGGTCCCATGGTGATTAAGGTGCTGGACTCCCACATGGCTGACAGTGGTTTGAATCCTGGATCTAAACTATGCTTTCTCACTTTCTCTCTCTGTGTCATTCTCTGGTGAGAGACACATGGCATGTTTTAAAAAATAATAATAAGTATAATTAAATAATTCTTTAAAAACAAAGAATTATTGGGACCAGCAGTTAGCGTAATGGCTATGTCGCTGGACTCCCACGTAGTCGACCGCGGTTCGAGTCCCGGACCCGGCGGCTTAAACTCACGCCGGGCGCGTGTGCGTGCATGCCCAGGATCCCGAGAGGAGAATGGAGGAGAAGGGATTGCGGCGTGGCCATCCCCCCTGGGGGGTGATTTCCTGCTTTCTATCTCTCTGTCTCTCTCTGTCTGTCTGGCGAGCGCACACGCCCTATAGCAAAAACCTCTCCAAAAAAAAAAAAAAAAAAAAAAAAAAAAAAGAATTATTGTAACAGCAGCTAATGCTGTCGGTGTCCGCCCCAGGGCTTGGGTCTGGCTGAATCATGATCAGAGGGCTGCTGGTGAGGAAGAGAAAGAGGATGAGAAAGAGAAAGCCCTCCATCTTGCCAGGACTGGGGAACTGGAAAGAATGAGACAAAGAGATAGAGTAGAAATGGACACAGACAGCCTGAGCCTAAGTAGCCCAAGCAAGTTGTGCCACCCAGACAAACTGGACGTCTTTATTTATAGAACAAGGAGACATTACACATGTATGTTTCATGACACTTCTTAGATTGGTTGCCAGATTACAGACAATAAGAAGCAGTTAACAAATCTATGAGGGCTTAGTCATACCAGGCCAGGTGTATCCTTTGGTGATAATCCCATCAAGAGAAAATCTCATCTTCTTTTCTAATGCCGAGAACTAGCTGTTAGGTGTGGGGAAGGAGCTAAAGAACTTCTCCATAAGGAGTGCACCACCACACCCAGAGAAGGCTAAAGAACCTTTCAGATGCAGAGCAGGAATTGGACTTTACTAATTCGGATCAAGATGTTTCTTGAAGTCCATCAGATGTGTCTGTTGGAATACCTAGTAATTTCCACCCTTGCTCTGTCTGCAGCCAAGGTCAGGGAAAGACAAGTTACAAGGTTCTGCCAAACCCCAAAAGAGCAGGTGGTGTTTGCTCAGAGCAAGTCCCCAACACCTCAGATTCTCTCTCTTAAACATGTCCCCACATAATGCTAACACTGATAAGCACATATATGTATATGGACACTTCCTCTATAAGAAAGTGGGTATTTCAGAGCAGTAATAAAAGATTTTTTTATTTGAGTAACTAACATGTGACAATGGAATATAGCATTAGATAACAGATAGATAACAATAACTTATACAAAGGAGTGTCAGTGTTGACTGCAGGTCTGTTATAATATGGTTGCGGGGCTTTTGCTAAGCTTAACTCAACTTCCCATGCATTATCATTCCAGTACCCAGGCTGAAGGAACATTCCTTATTTGCCATTTGCTCTTCTCCAGGTAGAAGCCATAAGCTCAGGAAGAAAAGATTCACAGCATGAAAAGGCATTTAAAGTTTTCTATAATGTAGTTTACAACAGATGCACTCAGTTTTTATTGTTTGAAGAAATTCAGATGAAATTATTCTTTCTCACTACAGGAAAGCACAAGAAAGATGAGAGAATAAATATTGTGAACAGATAAAACGATCTATCATAAATCCAAATGACACATCATCCACAAAAATGAATTGTAGGTAATTCACAGAATTAAATATGAAGAACAGCAAATAATCTCATATGCAATATAGAAGCATGTCTTCCTGACCTCAAGGGTAGATTAAATACTTTGTGGTTGTGTTGTCACTTATCTGAAATGCTTGGGACCAGAAATGTTTCAGATGTTAAAAATTTTTTCAGGTTTTGGAATACTTAGAAATAATAAGAAAAAATTAAAAAAAGAAAAAAAAGAAATACATAAGATATCTTAGGGGTCTAACCTAAATCTAAACACAATCTTGTACACATAAGACATATTTTACACAATATTTTTGTACTGTAGTAATTTTGACTGACCTGTTACATGAGGTCAGAGGAGAAATTTTCCACTCGTGTCATTATGTTGTCACTCAAAAGTTTTGAATTTTGGAGCACTTTGGATTTTAGATTTTCAGATTAGGAATGTTCAACCTGTGTGAACTTAAATAATTACAAGAAAAGTACTACATTTCACTAAGTTCAAATTCAAACTAAATAAAAAAACACAGTCAAAAGTAGGAAAATACTTTTAAGGTAGATAGGTAGCACAAGGCTATCATACATAATACACAAGACATTTTCAAATAAAGAATAAAGACAAGTAATTCAAAACATGTTTGGAAAAATGGTAAGCAAAGGCAGTTTAGGAAAACAAAAATTTGTAAGTATATTAAATGTGCCCTATCTCAGTAACCATCAATATTCAAGTTAAAGTGACAATAAAATATTTTATGCTGAATAAATAAGTAAAATATCTGAAAAATATGAAGAATGATAATGCTAAACACTGGTGAGGAATGGATTATAAATTTTTTTTAGAAGTTTTTGCTAAAGAGCATGTGCATTTGTCAGAAAGACAGAGAGAGACAGAGAGACAGAAAGTGAGAAATCACCCCCTGCGGGGATAGCCACACCACAATCTCTTCTCCATTCTCCTCTTGGGATCTTGGGCACAAACGCACATGCTCCTGGCATGAGTTTTAAGCCACCAGGTCCAGGACATGAACCGCGACAACTACATGGGAGTCCAGCGACATAGCCATTACACTAACTGCTGGTCCCTGGATTATAAATTTGAAGCTTTCAAATATTGCTATTAGGAGTATAAATCAGCAAAGTCTCTTTGAAAAATTGAGAGTTAAATAAGCACACAATGTACCTACGAACTGCATTCTAAAATTCCTTTTGTGTAGTGCAATGGTATATATATATATATATATATATATATATATATATATATACATATATATACATATATATATGCCTAGAATCCCAAGATGATGGAGAAGGGATTGTGGCATGACCCTCCCCCATGGGGAGTGCTTTCTCACTTTCTCTTTCTCTGGTGAATGCATATACCCTCTGGCAAATTATAAAAATTAAAAAAGAAAAAAGAAAGAAAAGAAATAATTATTGTTATAGTACTACCACTAAACTCCAGACTTTATTTGTATTTCACCATTTTTTTTCAATTAATGCCATTATTCTTTTGCAAGATCCAATTATATTGATATTAATCAGTCTTGTTCTCCCAGTCTCCTCTGGTTGATGACAGTTTCACTCTTGTCTTCTTTGTTATAAATGACAGTCTTAAGGAACATTGACTGGATATTCTCTAGGATGTATCATGTCTCAGTTTGTTTGAAAATATTATATTAAACTGTAATTATAGACTTCAAGGGAAAGCCATATGCCATAGTATATCATAGAAATGTAGTGCCTTTCACATGTTTAACTGCATCACATTACTGGTGATGGTAACTTTCATCCTAGCTTACATTTGGGTTCATGAAATTTCTCCTCTATAAATTTGAAATTGAAATGCAGTTAAGTTAGTACCAGGTACTACTGAATTATTCTCAAATTTTAACCTTTTTTTCTTTTTTCTAAGAATTATTTATTTAACTTTATTTGTTTCTTACAATTCTTAATTTGTCCAGAGAGAGAAAGAGAGAGGGAGACTGTGAAAGAAAGCCACCTGGTCTGGAACTTGAACCATGGTCAGCCATGTGGGAGTCCACAGTGCATTAACCACCATGCCACCTGCCAGGGTCCCTTATTTTCAAACAATGCTGCCCATGTATACTTCAGTGAAAATATATTATTTCAATAGTTCAGTAGAATAAATTGAATATATGTTAATTAAGCAGTTAATGGAATAAATTTGGTGATGCAATTTATCCCTAATTATTTAGAAAAATTGCATCTATCACAATGTCACAAGAAAATGTTTCAACTAATTCTTTGATTTGAGGCCTAATAAGGAATACTTTAATTATAACTTTCTAGAGTCTATATGTTTGCACTCATGGTGGATGATTTCAAACCCAGAGTTTTTCAGAGTTAAAAATATGGATTCAAATTTCAGTTTTTTTCTTTGTATTCTGGCAACTCTTATGTCCTGAAAATAAAATGCTTGCCTGTGTGCTCATGAAATATACTGCCATTTGTGTTATAAACCTCAAACCTGTTGCTATCTTTAAAAAAATGTGTTAATTACTGAGAAGAAAAATGTTAGCAGTTCATTAATTATAAAAAAAAAAATTCTCACAAATTAATGAAGAGCTCCTGATTTTAGGTCAGTTCATTTACCTATTGGCACCTTTCCACTCAAGTGGAAAACATGAAGATTCGGCTTATATAGGTTACTTCAGAAACTAGGTAGTTTCTTTCTATGGTTACAGACATTTTAATTTTTATTTATAAAATATGAAGTGTTTATCAAAAATAAATTTTATATTACAAAGCCTGACAGTAATGACATTACTGAAGAACAATGGACAAAAGTTGTAGAAAATAACAGGGATGTTTGCTGATTTTCCCGTGGCTTAGTTTGATTTGAGTTTAAGTACAGCTCCAAATCACTGATATTTAGGAAATTCATTTGAAATTGCTAGGGCTAAAATCTGAAGCCTTTTTCTGAGTATCTTTTTGTTATCAGCCCAGTAAGTGTATAAACATAGTAGTAGTAGCCTTTTACTATGTTCTAATATTGAAGGGAATGTAATCTATTAAAATAGTGTGAAAAATAATGAATGTTTAAAGTGTATCCACCCAAACCTCCCTGCTTTTGGAAAGGATATGCACATGATAAAAGTTCCATGTCTATAGTTGTTCGTAGTTTATGTAAAAGTAGGAACTCAAGGGGTGGAGTCTGAAGTCTGGCACTAATTTGATAGTGAGAAGATGGGAAAATCTTAGGCGCATTTGCTGCAGCCTCTCCTGGTGTCTTCATTCATTCTTCTGAGCTCATATCATTTTATGGCCTTGCTACCTTCACTTCTCTATCTTCTACAAGTTTGTCTCATCATAAAAGAGGGATTATTTATTATTAAGACATGTGACTTACATTACATGATAGAACATATTTTAAATGAAAGTATTGTTGGTGGCTAAAGAATATTTATATTCTATATTACATATAAACACATAGGTTTTAGATTCTCTCTCTCCACATATATATATATCAGAAGGGATGACCTAAAGCATATCTTTTAAAAATTATATATATTTATATCTCAGAAGGGATAACTTAAAGCATATTTTAAAAATATATTTAATTATTTTTATTTTTATTTTGCTACTGGGTACATGCAACCACTATACAGAAAGAGAGAGACAGGAAAGACAGGAAAAATGAAAAAGCAAGCCACCAGGTTCGGGACTCAAACTACAGTCAATCACGTGGGAGTCCTGTGACTTAACCACCATGGCACCTGCTGATTCGGCCTAAAGCTTATTAGTAAGCAATGGTTGCTAAATTTTTAATTAATTTCATTGAACAAAACAGTAAAAGTTAAACAAGATGTAAATAAAAGGCACATAGAAATAGCCCACAAGATGGTCTACATTGAGGGAATTTATAACAGAGGCCATATAAATATTTCATGGATAAGATTTGTTAGCAAACTCTCAAACAGTAGGTGGAAGACAGACTAGATGAATTTTAAAAGTTATTTCAACTCTAAATTTCATTGTCATTTACTTCCATATTACACCCAGATAAGGTGGAAAATGCAAAATCTATTAATTACCAACATTTATGTGCAATCAATTGCAAAGTCAACCATCTCCTTGATCCTTTAGGTAATGTTTAGAATCATAATAAGGTATCCTGTGATTCTTTTCTGGTTTTCTTATTTCTATATTTTATAATTTCTTTCATGCACTAAATTTATATTTTAGTTCTATATTAACTATAGTAAAAAGGGCTGGGTTTTAAATGATATAAGGATTATTATGTAATTTCTACATTGCTGATTCTCACACACTAGCCTGTATCTAAATCACCAGGAGGTCTGTTTAAACCAAAAACTGTGGATCTCACCTTAGAGTTTTGATTCAGAAAGTCAATGATGGGGCTGAGGAATTTACAATCTTTAAAAATTTCCAGGTGATGTTATTGCTGCTAGTTTGGGAATCATACCGTGATAATCACTGTCAGAAATGGTGAAATCCTCATTCTTCTATTTCTTCTTTCTATTCAGCTCTGCTTTTCAGAAATAACTATTGTCTTCTTGCGTCTTCTACTTTTAATACCAACAGGAATCACGATGCCATTTGGAATGAATCAAAGCGGCATGTCAATTTTTATTCTCTTGGGATTTTAGAATAGCCAGAATTCAAGATTTCACTTTTTCTTTCTTCTTTTTTTCTTTTTTCATTTTTTCCCTGTCCATTTATACTGTCACTGTGGTGGGAAACTTGGACATTATAATAATCATTAAGATCAATCCCAAACCCCACACAATCATGCTCTTTTTTTATAGCCACCTATCCTTTGTAGATTTCTGTTATTCCATGGCAGTTACAAACTGTTGGAGAACTAGGTTGTGGAGGACAAAACCATCTATTTATAATATTGCATCATGCAATTTTTGGAGTGACAGAAACTTTTATGTGGGCAGCAGTGGTCTATGATGGCTTTATAGCAGTTTGTAACCTTTCACTTTGTGTCACAACTCTGTCCTAGAAAATGTGATCTTCTGGTGGCTGGGTCTTATACATGGGGTATAGTAAGTTCTCTGACACTCATTCTTGCACTGTCTTATTGTGAGTCTGGCACCATAAATAATTTTATCTGTGACCACTCCATAATTGTTTCTGTCTCCTGCTCAGATCCTTATGTGAGCCAGGTGCTGGGTCTAATTATTGCTGTATTCAATGAGGTGAGCAGTCTGATGATTATTCTCATGTCATATATATTTATTTTTATCACCGTTATAAAGATGTCCTCTGCAAGTGAGTGCCAGAAAACCTTCTCCACCTGCACATCCCACCTGACTGCCATCACCATCTTCCACAGAACCATCCTTCTCCTTGACTGTGCTCCTAATCATAAAGCTTCTTGGCTCATAGTTAGAGCGGCTGCTGTGCTGTACACAGGGGTAATTCCCATGCTGATTCCTTTAGTTCTACGGCCTTAGAAACCAAGATGTGAGGGACACATTTCAGAACTAGTTGTCAGAAAGTTGTTTGTTCCCTCAATATAACATTCCTAGATATATTATTTTACTTCTGTATAATAAATTATTTATGACTGACTATACTACAGACTACCCAACTCCAATTATTTAATCAATAAGCTATCAGTTAGTGTAGCTCTAGCAGCACATTTTTTAATTATTGACTTTTGTATACATCAAATCAATGTTCAGTGAAATTACTCTAAACTAACAAATGTGAACCAAAAATTGAAAACTAAAATTTTTGGTACCAGTAGATGGTGTAATATTACATCACAGGACTCCCAGTTGGCCAACCACAATTTGAGTGCTAAGCCCTGAGGCTTGAAACTCACACTGGCATGTATATGCATCCCCAAATCCTGACAAAGGAAGGGGAAGAAGAGATTGCAGTGTGGCCATTCCCTCTTGGGGATAATTTCTTGCTTTTTATCTCTATTTCTCCATTTCTCTGGTGAGGATTTTTACACCCTATAGCAAAAATCTCTCTGGAAAAAAAATCTTGAACAACTTGTTTTATTTTAAAACTATTTTAAATGCTTTATTATTTATACTATAATTTTATATTTGTGTATTCAAAGTAAAAATAATTCCCAACTCATCAATATGTGCAGGTTTTGATGGTCTCCTAAAATTATAATTAATTAGGAAGTCCATTTTTTTTTTTTTTTTTTTTTTGAGAGGTTTTTGCTATAGGGTGCATGCGCTCGCCAGACAGACAGAGAGAGATAGAGAGACAGAAAGCGAGAAAACACCCCCCTAGGGGGGATGGCCACGCTGCAATCCCTTCTCCTCCATACTCCTCTTGGGATCTTTGGCACACGCACACACGCCCGGCGTGAGTTTAAGCCAATGGGTCCGGAACTCAAACCATGGTTGACTACACGGGAGTTCAGCGATATAGCCATTACCCTAACTGCTGGTCCCCTAAGGTGTCTTTAACAAATGCTTCAGCTTACTGTATTTTGTACCTAACCAATCCTTTGCTTTTTGTTGTATTGAATAGTAGAAGTTGATTTTTTTCATACGAAAATTAAAGCCAATTGACTAACAACAAAATTGTGTAAAATATTCTTCTGTTTTCTTTAAAAGCACATCTTACTTCATTCCAAAAATTTGAGTACTCAGGCAGTGGTATATTGAAGTAATAGAGTCACAAAATGAACCCACCCCTACCTTTTCCACTCTCCACACCCAGCCCATGGATGATTTCTCACTTTCCCTCCCTCTGTGTCTCTCCAGCAAGTGCACACACCCTATGGCAAAAATTTAAAAAATAAAATGAATGGCTAAATATTTGAGCAGAAACTTGATCAAATAAGATATTTGAATTATTGACACATTGGAATATACTAAGTATTATTAATAATCAGTGAAAGTCATATCAAAATCACACAGTAGATAAGAACGATCTTTACAAGTTTTCATAAGACATAGTTGCATAATTTATACATATTTCTTGAATATGGCCTTGTTGGGGTTTTGATTGGGCCCAGATAAGTGTGTGCCTCCCTCAGATCTGAAAGGCTGATAAAGATTGCTCTCAGGACCAGCAGATGGTGTAATGGTCACATCACTGGAATCTCATGTAGTTGACCGCAGTTTGAAACATGGACCCAGTGTCTTAAAACTCATGCTGGACGTGTGTGTGTATGTACCCAAAGTTCTAAGAGGAGAATGGAGAAGAAAGGATTACCTTTCTGTCTCTCCAGTAAATGCACATGCCCTATAGCAAAAATCTGAGGGAAAAAAAATAGATTGTTCTCTACCCTGCTGAAGCTGTATGTAAGCTGCTCTCCTGCTAATCAATGCAGCTTAAAAGCCATATATTGTGAAGGGGAGATGATCAAGATTTTCTCTAGTCATATTTTATATTAAATACCTCAAAATTTATGCAAAAACTGTCAATCTGCCTTCATGTTTCAGATCTCCTGCCTCTGTGGTCATGCCAGAACTCAAGCAACAGGGTAACAAGGATTGTCTTTTCTCCTTACCCTTGTCAATTCTTGTTATCTTTGACTTTTTGATAATAGTGATATCAACAAGTGTAAAGTGATACTTTATCATGGTTTTCATTTGCATTTCTCTGATGATTAGTGATGTTTAATATATTTCATATTCCTGTTGGCCATTTACATGACTCCTTTGGGAAAATGTCTATTCTTGTCCTTTGACCATTTTTTAAAAAAATTTAGGTTACTGAGACCAGCAGATGGTATAATAGTTATGTCACTGAACTTCTATGTACTTGACCACAGTTGGATTCCCAGACCCAGCAGCTTCAAACTCACGCAGGATGTGTGAACATGCATGCCCAAAATTCTGAGATTAAAGTAAAAGAGAAGGGATTGCAACTTGGACATTCCCAATGGCGGTGATTTCTCACTTTCTGTCTCTGTCTCTCTGGTGAGTGCATGTGTCATATAATGAAAATCTCTTTTTAAAAATTCAGGTTATTTGTTGTTTTAGATATTGAATTGTTTGCATTCATTATGTAATTAGAATATTAACTCCTTAACAGAGGTATAGTTTACAAATATTTTCTCCCATCTTGTAGGTTGTCTTTTTTATTTTGTTGACTTTATTTTTGCTGTGCAAATATTTTAGTTTGATGTAGTCTCACTTATTCTTGTGTGTGTTTTCTGTGCTTCTCATGTCAAATCAAAAAAATAAAATTATTGCCAATGCTAATGTCAAATGCTTTATTTTCTTTCTTTTTTTCTTACATTTTACAGATTCAGGGCTTACATTTAAGTATTTGATCGATTTTGTATTAATTTTTGTGTATGATACAAAAGAAAGGTCACATTCTTTTAAGGACACAGGACATGTTTTCCAAGACATATCAACTTTCAGGTCACAAAACAAGTCAGTAAATTTAAAAAGATTAAAATCATATTGAGTATCTTTTCTGATGGCAATGGTATGAAACTAAAAAACAATAGAAGAGAGAAGTTTAAAAATCACAAATATGTGGAAATTGAACCACATCTTCCTGAGCAATCAATGGAACAAAGAAGAAATCAAAAAAAATTTAAATATCTTGAGACAAACATATATGAAAATACAACATACCAAAACTTACAGAATCCAGCAAAATCAGTTCTCAGAAAAATGTTTATAGTAATAAATGGCTACATTAAAGAAGAAAAGGAAAGATCTCAAACAATCTATGTTTACAACTCAAGAAACTAGAAAGAAAAAAGAACAAACTAAGTTTGTAGTTTTTTAGTTTTCAGTTTGTCAGTAAAATTTTGTTAAATTCAAAGCACTATTGGATTCACTGTTTTCCCATTAGTGGCACTTTACAAAGGCCAATCCTGAAAATGAACTCTTTCATAAAAACATAAAATATGCACAGTGAGGGACCAGCAGATGGAAAATGGGTATGTCACTGAACTCCTACATAGTTGACAACAGTTTGAGTCTCAGACCCAGCAACTTCAAATATACTGGGCACGCGTGCGTGCAAGCCCAAAATTCTGAAAGAATGAGGAATGAGGAAAAGGGATTGTGGTATGGCCATTCGCCCATCAGGTGGTTTCTGACTTTCTGTCTCTCTGTTTTATTTATTTATTTATTTGGCAAGGGCATGCATCATATAGCAAAAATAGCTCTCTCTCTAAAAAAAAAAAAAAAAAAAAAAAAAAAAAGGAGGGACCAGCAGTTAGTGTAAAGGCTTTGTCACTGAACTCCTATGTAGTCGACCGCGATTTGAGTCCCAGACCCGGTGGCTTAAACTCACATCGGGAGCATGTGCATGCGTGCCCAGTATCCCAAGAGGAGAATGGAGGAGAAGGGATTGTGGTGTGGCCATCCCCCCCGGGGAGTGATTTCTCACTTTCTGTCTCTCTCTCTGTCTCTCTGGTGAGCGCACGCACCCTGTAGCAAAAGCCTCTTCATTTTTTTTTTTTAAAAAGGAAATGTACAGTGAAGAAAACAACTCATTTAAACTGCCATTTACCCCCAAAAAGATATCTTCTCTCTTTAAAACTTTAATTACCTGTTTTTTGTTGCTTGCAGGGTTCTTCTTAAAATATAACTTTTGCACCCTTTGATAAACATTTTTCTTTCCTCTCTCCTCCTTCTCTTTCAGTCCCTGATAACCGCCAGTCAACTCTCTGCTCTATGAGTTTGACATTTTGGGGTTCTACATCCAAATGAGATTACACAATTTTTAGGGGAGTCTTTGTACACTAGTGGTGGAGATATAAATAAGAAAAGTCATTTTGGAAAACAGTATGGAAATTTTAAAAAAACAACACACATACACAAACAGAATTGACATATAATTCAGCAATTTTATTTTAGGGTACATACAAAAATAATTTTGATTGGTATGAAGAAGATATCTGCACTCCTATGATTATTAGACCCTTATTCACAATAGCTAATATATGGAAACAATCTTAGCACCCATTGGCAGATGAATAGATAAAGAAAATGTGATATATACACAATGAAAAATATGCAGCCTTTAAAAAGTAGACAACTATATCATTCGTGACAACATATTTGGACCTGGAGGATATTATGTAATGTACCTTATACAAATGTTTTTACAGGGGAGATGTTGGTCTGTGCTGATCTTCTATAGCCTATCTAATGTAGAATACCATGACCGATTCTTTGGTGAAAAATGAAATTTAGAGAACATAGTAGATATTACTAAATTGCTTAAGAAAATAATGTAGATTTATATTTTTATATTTTAAAGCATATTTTAAATCTAAAGATGGAAGAAAGTTTTTTTTTCAGACCAAAAATAAACCTGAAACAACAATAAAAGAAGTCTTCAATGGACTTAAAGTAAAAGAAACACAAGAGGAGTACTTCAAAGAGAAAGAAGCCAGATGAATTTCAGAGAATGACAGATGACAGAAGACTATGGCAAATTTGACTAATTAGGAGCCCTTGAGTAGGTAAACAGAGCTTAAAACATAGCAACAGCTATTAATTTGGTAAATGTATCATTTCCTTCTCTAATTTTTAAAGGAAATCTGAAGCAATTCACTCTCATACGGTATATATAAAAGTATTTCTTTAAAATTTCCCAAGAGCTATATTGACTCTCTGTCAAAACATATTTTGACACATTAATGTGATACATTACATTGATAGCATCATACTTATTACTAAGGATAAACTAAAGGTGGTGAGTATGCTAGGAACCCCAGTAAGACATAAGGACAGATGAAATCCAGGGACCATCTACTTTTATGATACATTTAGGGGTGGAATAATCAGACACATTCCAGAAAATCTTTTCTGAAATAAAAGATAAATTGTTGTATTTTATGAACTCTACCAAAGTGAGGATGCACAGATTTTGTAATACCACTTTAAAGTTCTAGAGGCAAAACATTCCATACCTAGTAATACTAATCCAGCTCTTGCAGTGAGTGACAGATAGACCTAACTGAAGGTAATGATTACCACTTCCTGATGTGTATCCCTTTATGTGTAGTGAGAACTGTGACTTTCTTCTAAGCAATACACTATAGTAAAGTAATGGTAGGCTATTCCCTTGATTACATTGTTATATAACAGGGTGATGAATTTTGCATATAAAATTCAAAAGCAAAATCAGTTAATTTTGACTTAATTAGGTGGGAATTTATACTAGAAAACATGGAAAAGAGGGACTAGACTCAGCCTAAAGTTGGAAAGGCCTTATACATTTTTGACTAGAAGAAGCCAGCTACCATGTTGTGACAGGGCCTATGAGGAGGGCCATGTAACAGGAAACTTCAGGTGGCTTCCAGGATCTGAGTAGCTTCTGACCAATAGCCAGCAAGAATAGGGGACTTTAATCCAATACCTGGAAGACCATGAATTCAGACATCCATTTGAGGAGGTTAGAGGGATATATTTTTCTCCTCTGGGGTCTGATGAAACTGCAGCTCTGGCTTGGAGCTTATTAGCTTAGTCAAACTCTAAAAAATACTGAAAACCCAGTTAATCAGTGCCATATTTTCTGCTTTACAGAAACTTGGAAATAAATTGTGTCACTAGGTTGGTGATAATTTGTTATGAAGTATTTAAAAACTAAAAAATATAAGGTAAACATATATTTATTATAGAATAAATCCTTTATTTTACACACATAAATAAACCCTTGTTTTGCATATATATACATGTAAAACCTGTATAGGTAAATGAATATATGTGTATGTAAAACATTTTTTATATGTATACATGTAAACAAGAGATTTATTATAGAAAATTTAATTATTATAGAAATCATATAAATATATATGCTGTTTTTCTATATATTCTGTTGTTTCTGTTTATTTGGAGAAATGAGTGGTTTTTTTTTTTTTTTTTTTTTTTTTTTTTCTTTTTTTTTTTTTGGAGAGGTTTTTGCTATAGGGCGCGTGCGCTCGCCAGACAGACAGAGAGAGACAGAGAGATAGAAAGCAGGAAATCACCCCCCAGGGGGGATGGCCACGCCGCAATCCCTTCTCCTCCATTCTCCTCTCGGGATCTTGGGCACGCACGCACACGCGCCCGGCGTGAGTTTAAGCTGCCGGGTCCGGGACTCGAACCGCGGTCGACTACGTGGGAGTCCAGCGACATAGCCATTACGCTAACTGCTGGTCCCTGGTTTTAAGAATAGTAATTATTGAGTTATGTAAAAGAGCCAGAATGCATATTTTATTGTTTATACATCTCAAGACACATACACGATGTGAAGAAAAAGAAAAAATAATGTTAACATCAATTATCTCTAATTAGTGCATTCTCACTGGTGTATTTTCCTTTGTGTTTTACTATGTTTAATGTCAACCTATATATTTTCTGGATAAAAAGTTTCAAAATTAATTAATAAATGAAACATGATGGTGCACCATCCCTAGTGATATAGAAGAAATCACATTTTTGCAAAATGGCACATAGGAAGGCATTTAATCTAACTTCTGAGTGTGTGTTCTAAAATAAGTAGTGCAGTAATGACTCTCTAAGGTCTAAATCCCCAGAGTCATGAAAGCATACATGAGGCCTGCACTTTCCCCCTTGGTGTCAGAATCAGATGGCAAACTTTTCTTTCTCTTTCCTTTTCTCTTTTTCCGTCCCTTTCTCCTTTCCCTGAAATTTTCTGGATATAAGGAAAGAAATATATTCTTGAACACTGCTTGAAATTTATAGTAAACTTCTACCATATTTACCAACCTTTTACGCTCTAGGTAATGTTTGACTTCTGAATCGAACTTTCCTTGGAAACTATTAATAGATAAGAACAGGACCTACAGGTGAGTTGGTTTCAGTTTGGTGATGTATCTTACATAACCTGTCACTCATATGAGGGGTACAGAGACCTGTAACCTTTGAAGTAGGAAGCTCTCCATTATTCTAACTGCTATATTTACTGAGTTCATTTTTCCAAGGTCTCTGATTTTTTTTTTTTTTTTTTGAGAGGTTTTCGCTATAGGGCGCATGTGCTCACCAGACAGACAGAGAGAGACATAGAGACAGATAGCGAGAAATCACCCCCCAGGGGGGATGGTCACGCCACAATCCCTTCTCCTCCATTCTCCTCTCGGGACCTTGGGCATGCACGCACACGCGCCCGATGTGAGTTTTAAGCCACTTGGTCCGGGACGCGAACCATGGTCGACTACATGGGAGTCCAGCGACATAGCCATTACGCTAACTGCTGGTTCCCGCAAGGTCTCTGATTTTTTAGCTCTGATCTTTTCCTCTCTCTCTGGGGACTCAATCCTAAATTTGCTTTAAGGATATGTAATCATACCATGTATCTAACATAGTACAGCCACA
This sequence comes from Tupaia tana, assembly GCA_026018925.1. Lineage (NCBI taxonomy): Eukaryota > Metazoa > Chordata > Mammalia > Scandentia > Tupaiidae > Tupaia > Tupaia tana. Next base: position 55,236,549 of record JAKSZU010000012.1, read on the forward strand.
CTGAAATATATTTATTTTCCAATATATGTAATGATATTGGAAAATGTTCTCAACAACTCTTGTTGGAGAAAGAAAAAGAACAATATGCTTCAAAGAATAGTGAACACAATATATTATGACATTTTGATTTCCTAATAATAATGCTTATAGGCATACCAATAAGGTATAAGGTATTACTGGAGTAAAAATGGAACACCTCTTTATTAAAAAAAAAAAGCTTTATATATTGTCATACTTTATGAGTAACAAGAAAAAGAAATTACAGGTAAAGTAAAAGGTAAATTAAATAAAGAAATAAATGAGCATACACTATTCACTATACACTGAAAATATTGTCACAATTACTAAAGTTTGAATTCTAGGGAGGAGCTAATGTTAGGATTTAGGTAAAGCTAAGCAGATAAATTTAGATTTGATAAATTAAGTAATAGAGAGTAGATGAAGTTTTTGAAAACATACATTGTTGTAATAACCACAAAGAATCTAAGGATACAATACTTACAATCTCACAGTGCACATTTGGAGCACTACGGAGAAGCTGGCTGTGCCTCTGTTACCATAATCCACCCCAGTGGTGATTGCAGTTTGGTAAATCTTCCACAGGCACAAACACGATACCAGAAAGAGGACAGAATAGTAGGATAAAAATAACAAAATGATACATAGTGATTGAATGTAAAATAAAGAATAATGAAGTAAATGGAAAAAACAGAAGTTGGTTTATTGAAGGATGATTATTAGTAAATTAAGACTAAAGTAGGTGGGTGAAAAGAGATTCAGACAAGAGAGAAAACTAATCTTTCATGTTTATACCTTCCCACTTGGGCCCTTGATCTGATTCCTAGATGTTTAATAAGATGCAAGGGTTATAAAATAATACCAAATAGTTACAGAATTAAAAATTTTAATGGGTGAGGTTCGAGGAGCCTACATTTTTTGGAATCCACCGTTGTCAGACTTGGAACTAAGTACATTAATATCATTTCTTAATTTCATAGTTAAGCATCTATGAAATAATTACTATTCCATCATTATTATTTTCATATTACTGTTAAAGAAATTGAAATAAATCAATTAGTTTAGCAATATTACACATGTCAAAGCCTGGAATTAAAATAAATGTTTCCAAAACATTTTTTTTCTTTTCTTTCCTTTTTATTTATTTATTTTTTTAAATTATGCTGGTCTCTCATGAGCTGTTTATAACTGACCTTCCCAGTTCATTTTCCTCAAGAAAGAAATACAGTTGTTGGTTTATTTATTTATTTATTTTTACCCTGGAGCAGGTCAGACAAAACTAAAATGTTATCTTTGTTTATGGGATTCGTCTAGCAAAATCTTTATTATAGTTTCTGATTTACATATCATGTTATTGGCTCAATTTATTTTCTATAATGTTTAAATTATTAGACTTTTGTTTTATGAAATACTTGTGTATTCAAGATGCTTCTGCTATCTCAAAATAACATTCACAAATAGATAAAATATTCCATGACACAAAACAAGGCAATCGCATAGGTAGTTTTAATCGAAACCCTTCCATAATATTTAGAGTCACAATAATCCTATACACAGAAATCTTGAAGGTGATTTTGTAAACTTGGTCATTTCCATATCCTCCAGCTTGTTCAAGAGTCAGTTTTGGCATTTTACTGGATTATTGCACAAAGGCAGTGGTTACAAATAAGGATGGAATCAAAAGAAAACTTGAAAATATAAAAGCTGTATTTCCTTCAACATCCAAATATACACATTGAACATCCTTAGTCTGAAAATCCAAAATTGCAAACACTTCTGCTGCCAGTCATTTCAGATAAGGCAGTGATTTCCAGCCTTTTGGGTACAAACACTGGCCTTGTGGAAGACAATCCCTCCACGGACTGATGGGGATAGATTGGTCCCAGGATGAATCAAACATACCACATTCACCATGCTTCCCATTTCCACCATGACTTCATTGCAATATACAATGAAACAATCACACAATGATAGGCCTCATGCTCTCATAAGAATCCAACACTACCACCGCGGATCCAACAGTAAGTAGAGCCAGGTGGCAAAGCCAGTGATAGGGAACAGCTGTAAACATAGAGGCCTCCGTGTCTATCCCTTCGTCCGTCTCCTATATCCCCACCTACTATGTGGTGAGGGGGCAGGATTAGGGAAGGCAGGCCCACCAAAGGTCACAGACCAGTCTGTGGGCTAGGAGTTCGAACTCCTGAGATAAGGGATATGCAGCCTACATGTTCAAAATTTAAAAATTATTGTGCTGACTCATAAAAGCTGCCTTTTCTATGATTCTCAGACTGAACATGTGCTGTATGGTTTACCTATCCTGATACTCCTTTTATAATTTTTGAGCTAAATTTGTATTCACTATGACTTTAATGTTCTTAAATAGCACATATATTCAATACAATGTAACTATAAAAATCACGTTTCTACCATACTTTAGAATAATTTCCTGATTTAATCTAAAATGAACTGCTTTATTCAACTTTTTACCTTGAATCAATTAAAAAACCTAGCTCATCACTAACAAGCTGTCAAACCACAAACAAGTTTCTTAAAATTTGTGTTTATCTTAGTTTCCTTATATAAAAAATATGGGGCAACTTAGTTTATAATTCATTGTGTTATTTAGAGATTCAAATTAATGTAGTTAACATTCTAGCATGCCTGATACATGGCAAATAGGATATAAATAATGTCAATCGTTATAATTATTCTTTTAATTATCTTTATTTCAGATTTTCTATAATAACAATCCCAATGTTAGCTGAAGGAAATCAGAGTTCTGGAGCCACCTTCATCCTCTTGGGTTTCTCAGAATATCCAGACCTCCAAGTGCCCTTGTTCCTGGTCTTCCTGACCATCTACACAGTCACCGTGCTGGGCAACTTGGGCATGGTCATCATCATTAGGATGAACCCCAAACTCCACACCCCCATGTACTTTTTTCTCAGCCACTTATCCTTTGTTGACTTCTGTTACTCCACAGTAGTGACACCCAAACTGTTGGAGAACCTGATTGTGGAAGACAGAACCATTTCCTTTGCAGGATGCATCATGCAATTCTTCTTGGCTTGTATATTTGCAGTGGCAGAAACATTCATGTTGGCAGTGATGGCCTATGACCGATTCGTGGCCGTTTGTAACCCTCTTCTCTACACAGTTGTCATGTCCCCAAAACTCTGTGCATCACTAGTGGCTGGACCCTACACATGGGGTATAGTCTCTTCCCTGACGCTCACCTATTTTCTCTTGACATTATCCTTCTGTGGATCTAATGTCATCAACAATTTTGTCTGTGAGCACTCTGTCATTGTCTCTGTCTCCTGCTCTGACCCTTTTATTAGCCAAATGCTTTGTTTTGTCATAGCCATATTCAATGAAGTGAGCAGTCTGGTCATCATCCTCACTACTTATATAATCATCTTTGTCATGGTCATAAAAGTGCCTTCCTCTGGTGGGCGCCAAAAAGCTTTTTCTACCTGTGCCTCCCACCTAGCTGCCATTACCATTTTCCATGGGACTGTCTTGTTCCTTTATTGTGTACCCCACTCCCAAAACTCATGGCTTATAATCAAAGTAGGCTCTTTATTTTATACAGTGGTCATTCCCATGCTGAACCCTTTGATTTATAGCCTTAGAAACAAAGATGTGAAGGAGAGTGTCAGAAAGTTAATGAATCACCAAACACAATTTTGTTGAAGGCTGATATTCCCATAAGGAATTGGATTTATTATATTAAGATTCACTGCTTCTAGTAGACATGATGATTCAAATTATTTAGTCAATTCACAGTATAATTTTTAAATCTATTGAAAGAATCTCATTATTTGGTCATTTGATTTCTATTCACTTCAGTGTTTAACAAAGTATCTGTGAATCATATGTGAAATAACGCAAGGGCTATGGGTTGACTAGTGTCCCCTATAAAATATTTATGTACACCTGGGACCTCAGAAGTGGCTTCATTTAAAAATAAGATATTTGAAGATGTAATGAAAGCAAGAACTGAAATGAGATAGGATCATAGTGGGTTAGTGTGTGCTCTCTACGACAGTGTTCTTGTAAGAGATAGTAAAAGACAACAAAGATACAGGGACAAAGCCACATGAAAATGAAAGCAGATTGGTGTTTTGCTGTCACAGACCAGTGGGGATTAGGAGCCCCCGGTACCTGAAAGAGGCAAGGAATGTTTCTCTCCTAGTGCCTTCAGTGGGAGCATAGGACTCAACATCTTAACTTCAGACTTCTGATCTCAAGAACTGTGAGAAAATAAATATATGGTGATTTACCCAACCAAATTTGTGGTAATTTGTTGTGGAATTCCTGGGAAACTAATTCAACAAGTAAATACCAGAACATAAAATCAAAATATGATTCCCTTATCTGAGGCATAGTTGCAAGTGCATTCTCTCATTATGAGGATTCTCAACTCACTCTAATTATTGGTGGAAAATGGAAAATGGTGAGAGGGAGGTAATCAAGGAGAAGAAGGAAAGAAATGTTGATGATAATATGTATGGCAATATCTTTGACTGAACCAATATACAGAGTATTCAGAATGGGAAAAAGCATTTGTTATGCTACAATGATACACAGTGATTGAATATAAAACACTAATAATAATAAATAAAAAATATAGAAAATATGTCATGACACTCACGTATTGCAAAATAAATCTTTATTTATTTATTTTATTTGCTAGAGGGCACATGCATTTATGAGCGAGAGGGAGAAAGTGAGAAATCAACTCCCCCTCCCCCCAGTGTGGGTTGGTCATGCTGCAATCCCTTCTTCTCCATTTCTCCTTTTGAGACTTTGGGCATGCATAGCATTGCCTCTGGTGTGTTTTTCAAGTTGTCATGATGAAGACTATTATTGCGTGGTTGGCCATGTGGGATCCAGTTTCCTTAATGACGATTCCATAAGTTGGTCATAAAAAGACACAAATTCATTTCCTCACAGTCCCAGAGTGGTGCCATCAGGTTGAGGTCAGCTGTGGTCTTGTAAATGGCCACCTTTTCGCTTTGTCTTCACTCAGCCTCTTTTTTTTTTTTTTTTTCAGCCTCTTTTATGTCCATGATATCCTTTCTTCTTATAAAGGCCCTAACTACAACCTCATTTAACCTTTATTACCTCCATATAGGCCCTGTCTCCACATACAACCACATTGGTAGGTGAGGCACTGTAAGTGATTTTTCAAAAATATTCTTTAATTATGTTTTAGCAATGAGAAGGTCAGGGTTACAGAGGAAATTTGAAAAGACACAGGTGAGTAGGTCTGTGCTTATGAATGAGTTAATAATGAGAGGCTGGTAGTTTCTAAGATTACATCAAGTTCTGCACTCCTTTCTACTCAAGAGTCTTGCATTTTTGTTACAACATAAGAAGTAATGTTAAACATGATAACTGATAATAGCAAGTGAAAATGTTGATTTTTATGTGAAGTGCCTGAAAGATTGTCAAGGGAACACAAAATGAAAAACTCAGTTATTGGGGCCGGCAAGTGGCATGGTGGTTAGGGGCGCTCTACTCCCACATGGCCGACCACGGTTCAAGTCTCGGACCTGGTGGCTTGCTTTCTCACTTCCTCTCTCTCTCTCTGTCTCTCTCTGATCAAACTGAAAAATAATAATGATAATAATAATAAATAAAGTTAAATAAAATAATTCTTTAAAAAAAAACTCAGTTATTAATCTTACAAATATCAGAAATTGTTGTGCCAAACTTGATTTTGTAAACACTATTTATTAATACAGTGAATATCATGATAAAATATTCAGATATTTGCATAATTCTATTTTTTTTTACATTTTAAAGTTAATCTTTACTTGATTATATATTTTACCTTCACGAAATAATTTTGTCCACCAGAAAAATTGGCATGGTTGCAAATGTTTTGATGAAAACAATTTTTAACTTTATTATTCAGGTGTTTGGTTTAAACTGATGATGGACTGAGTTACGAAAAAATGTCAAAATATCTTAGTTTATCTCTTGCTAATTATGGTAAGTATCATCTTGCTTTCATAACAACTTGCTCTTATGGGAACTAATTCCTTCCTGAGAGAACAAGAACCCCGTTACCCCCACAGGGCAGTGTTAATCTATTCATGATGGTGATGCTTTCATGATACACCAACCACTAAGGCCCAATCTCTGTAATTATATTGGGGACCAAACTTTCAGCACATGAGTGTTTTTTCCCCCACACTCACTGGTGAGAGACAAGAGAGAGAGAGAGAAAGAGAGAGAGAGAGAGGAAGAGAGGAAGTGAGAAAGCACCCCTCACCCCTTGGTGGGGAAAAGGGAGGAGAGTGTGATCATGCTGCAGTTCTTTTTCTCCTTCCTCTAGGTATTTGGGACACTCAGGCACATACTCCCAGCCTATTTTTCAACCCACTAGTGAGGGACTCAAATCATGCAGGCAGCTATGTGGGATCCATCTGCCTTAACCCCATGCCACTTGGCCGGCCCAGCACATGAGTCTTTGGAGGACAAACCCCTACCTAAGCATAGCTCTAGAGAGTTTAATATGGTGTGATAGTCTCTTCTTACCTCCCTAACTTAATTGCTGTTGATATTTTGTATTTCGATAATAAATTACTTGTTATTCATTTCTCTCAGCAGAATATGTACCCCAAGAGGAGAGATATTTATTTGTTTATTCTTGTATCATCTACAATTCTTCGAAAATTGCCTGAAAAAACATCTTTGACATTCAGAGAATATTTACTAGGTAAATAACAAAGAAAGAACACTAAAATTTCAGACTAAATTAATAATATTTAAGATTATACCCAACTTACTTAGATAGGACTTCTGGCAATGTCTCCTCAATAAATATAGCTCCTGTCTTAGACCTAAAGAGTCAAAAGAATAAGAATAATATAATCAATGATTATTGATTGTTTACATGAATGCTTCTTCTACTGATTATTATAGCATGGAAAAATTTCTGTGTACAATTTTAAGTATTAGTTTTAGTTGAATATTCTATAATCACTAGCCTATCTACATTTGTTAGCATCACATAAAATAAGATGGGGGAAAAGTTAAGGATTACTATGGAAAGCTGATTAAAACTCCCAAAGATGTCTAGGTCCTAATCCTTGGATTTCTAAATGTTAACTTATAGCCAAGATAAAATTTACATTTGTTATCAAATTAAAGATTTTGAGATGGGAAAATTATCCTGGATTTTCCAATAGGATGTAAATGCAAGTATCCCTAAAAGAGAGAGGTAAAGGGAGGAGTAAAAGGCAGTAGGACGCTGGAAACAGAGATTGGAGTGATGTTCCTATAAGCCAAGGAATACTGACTGCCACTAGATGTGGGAAGAATCAAGAAAGGAAACCTCCCCTGGATCCTTTAGAAAGAACAAACCCTGCAGACACCTTGATTTAAGCCTGTTAGGATTCATTCTGAGGGTGCAATTGTGCTGCAATTTAAAGTTCAAGGTACAAAAATAGATATATTTATTTAGGACTTTGGAACTATAAGATAATACATTTGTATTTTTTAAACCAGTAATTTATTGCAATGTATTGCACTAACAATAGAAAACTAATATAATTACCTTTTCAAAAATTTAAACTTAAAAAACGTATGTGAATCATGTATAGAAACTATATCCAGCATCTTCTCTGATCATTATGGAATTAAATTTGATATAATTTTAGGAAAAACTCTCAAAACTACACTAACACATGGAAACTAAACAACCTACTCCTGAGTGATTTCACAGCTATGAAAGAAATTAAGACTGAAATCAACAGAATCATGGAACCAAATAACAATGAATACATGAGTCTCCACAATCTATGGGACACAGTAAAAGTAGTAATAAGAGGGAATTTCATAGCAATGAGTGCACATAAGGAAAAGATGAGATACCACAAATGGACATTATGCCTCATTATGCCTCAGGGAATTGGAAAAACAACAACAAAAAAATTCATAAAATGTGAAAAGAAATAATAAAAATTTGAGTAGAAATAAATTAAATAGAAAATAAACCATACAGAAAATAAATAAAAGCAAAAGCTGTTTTTTTTTTTTTTTGAAGATAAACAATATTGACACACCATTAACAGGACTAATTAAGAAGAGGGAAAACAACCAGACAAATCAAATTCTCAATGAAACAGGCACTATTTTTTAATTACCTTATTTTCATTTCATTTTCTTTTATACATTCAATTACATTATTATTTGTCTTACAAAATGGATATTTCAACAGCTGAACATCTCTCCCCAACACAGTTGACAAAACCACAAAACATCCTCAACAGACAATACCTCATCTCCCTGTGACATCAATACTTTGCCTCCCTATTTGTCTTCTAAGTGTCTATCCTCAGACCCTCCTTTTGCACACATACTATATCTGGTATTTACATCTATATACTGTGTTTCTATATCCTTTAGTGAATTAGTTTCAGTTATAGAGTGTTGACACTTGGTATATATTAAGCAGGAACATACAATACTTCTCCTTCATAGCTTGGCTTGTTTCACTAAACAGTAAGTCTTCCATATTCATCCACCTCCTGTCAAAAGCCAGGATTTTGTTGTGTTTTTATGGCTGAATAGTATTCCAGTGAGTATATTTGCCACAGTTTTTCTATCCACTCATCTGTTCGTGGGCTTTTGGGTTGTTTCCATGACTTAGCAATTGTGAATAGTGCCGCAATAAACATCAATGTGCAAGCACTTTTCCGATTAAGTATTCTTCTGTCCTTTGGGTAGATACCAAGGAGTGGGATTGCTGGATCATATAGTAGTTCTATGTGTAGTTTTTTGAGGAATCTCCAAATTGTTCTCCATGATGGCTGGACCAATTTACATTCCCACCATCAGTGTAAGAGAGTCCACCTTTTACCACATCCCCGCCAGCACTTATCATTTTTTTTTTTTAATCTTAGTCATTCTGAGTGGGGTTAGGAGGTACCTCATTGTTGTTTTGATCTGCATTTCCCTTACAATGAGGGATGATGAGCATTTTTTCATATGCCTTTTAGCTATTTGTATGTCATCTTTAGAGAGTGTTTTTTTTTTCAACTCATTCTCCCATCTTTTAATAGAATTAATCATCTTTCTTTACGAACAGCTGCTTGAGTTCTTTGTGAATTCTGGTTATCAGTCCCTTATCTGACGCATAATTTACAAAAATATTCTCCCATTCTGTAGGCTGTCTATTCACACTAATTACTGTGTCTTTTGCCATGCAAAAACTTCTTAGTCTGATGTAATCCCACTTGTCTATTTTGGGGATTATCGACTGTGCATTGGGAGTCTTATTTAAGAAGTTTTTCCATACCCCAATGTCTCCCAGAGTTTTCCCAGGAACAATTTTATAGTTTGGGGGCTTATATTTAGATCTTTGATCCACTTTGACTTGACTTTTTGTCAGAGGTGAGAGGTAGGGGTCCAGATTCATCTTTCTGCAAGTGGAAATCCAGTTTTTCCAGCACCATTTGCTGAAGAGATTTTCCTTTTCCCACTGGATTGACTGGTACCTCTTGTCAAAAATCAGTTTACTATATGTTTGGGAATTTATTTCTGGGGACTCTATTCTGTTCCATTGGTCCACCTGTCTATTTCTGTACCAGTACCATGCTGTTTTGATGACCACAGCTTTGTAGTATATTTTTGGTTCAGGGAGTGAGAGGCCGCCCACTCCACTATTGTGTAGAATTGCTTTGGCAATACGAGATCTTTTATGATTCCAGACAAACTTTATGACTGTCTTTTCTAGATCTATGAAGAATGTGTCTGGTGCTTTGATTGGCATTGCATTAAATATATAGATTAATTTGGGTAAAAATGCCATTTTTATTATATTAATTCTTCCAATCCAGGAACATGGGATATTCTTCCACTTTTTTGTATCATTTTCAATTTCTTTTTTTAGCTTCTCATAGTTTCCTTTGTGGAGTTCTTTAACTTCTTTTGTTAGATTTATCCCTAAGTATCTTATACTTTTTGTGGGTATGGTAAATGGAACAAGTTTTTTCAATTCTATCTCAGTCTGCCTGTTGTTCGTATATAGAAATGCTATAGATTTCTGGATATTAATTTTGTATCCTGCAACTTTGCTGTATTCATACATTACTTCCAGAATGTTTTTTATGGAAACCACTGGGTCTTCTATGTATACAATCATGTCATCTGCAAATAAAGACAGTTTCACCTCTTCTTTTCCTATTCGAATGTCTTTTATTTTTTTCCTCTTTTCTAATTGAGTTGGCCAGAACTTCCAGTAATATATTGAAGAGGAGTGGAGAAAGTGAGCAACCTTGTCTTGTACCCATTTTTAGTGGAAAAACTTTCAGCTTTTCTCCATTAGGAATGATGTTTGCTATGGGTTTTTCATAGATAACTTTTACTGTGTTGAGAAATGATCTTTCTATGCCAATTTTGCTGAGAGTCTTGATCATGAAGGGATGTTGTATCTTATCAAATGCTTTTTCTGCATCAATTGATATGATCATATGGTTTTTATCTTTCTTCCTATTAATATGGTGTATCATATTTATGGTTTTGTGTATGTTGAACCAGCCTTGCATTCCTGGAATAAAGCTTACCTGATCATGGTGTATAATCTTTTTTTATAAGTTGTTAGATATGGTTTGCTAGTATCTTGTTGAGAATCTTTGTGTCTATATTCATCAGGGATAGTGGTCTATAGTTTTTCTTCCTTGTCCTGTCCTTATCTGTTTTAAGGATAAGGGCAATAGGGGCTTCATAGAATGAATTATAGAGAGATTCACCCTTTTGGTTCTTTAGAAATAACTTGAGCAGAATGGGGTTAACTCGTCTTTGAAAGTTTTGTAGAATTCAGAGGTGAATCCATCAGGGCCAGGGCAACTAAATACCCTACTCCTTAATGACTCCACAACTACTCAAGAAATGAAGACTGAAATCAAAAGATTCATGGAAGCCAGTGACATCAAGGACATGAGTTTCCATAATCTTTGGGATACTGCTAAAGCAGTCATAAGAGGGAAGTTCATAGCAATTAGTGCACATAAGATGAACATGGAACGAAGGCAAATGGATCACCGAACATCATGCCTCAGAGAATTGGAAAAGCAACAGCAAAAAGATCCAAAAACTCCAGGAGAAAGGAAATAATAAAGATTTGAGCAGAAATAAATGAAATAGAAAATAAATGGACTATGCAGAAAATAAATGAAAGTAAAAGCTGGTTTTTTGAAAAGATAAACAAAATTGATACACCACTAGCAAGACTTATTAAGAAGAGAGAAAGGAATCAGGTGAATCAGATATGCAATGAAGTAGGCAATATAACAACAAAGGAGAAATACGATACATTATTTGAGGATACTATGAACCTCTGTATGCCAAGAAACAAGACAAACTGGATGAGATGTACATATTCCTGGGCAAATATAATCTACCTAGATTGAGCCAGGAGATTGAATCAGTAATAAATAACCTCCCAACAGAGAAACAGGCACTATTAAAACAGATGCAAAACAAATATAAAACATCATTAGAGAATACTATGAGCATACACCAAATAAAAAGAAAATCTGTATAAGATAGGCAAATGCTGAGACACATATAATCTACCAAGATTGAATCAGGATGACATAGAAAGCCTGACAAGACCCATAACAAGCAATTAGATTGAGTCAGCAATAAACAACTCCCAACAAAGCCCAGGTCCTGATGGTTTCACTTCTGAATTCTACGAAACTTTTAAAGAAGAATTAACCCCCATTCTACTCAAATTATGTCTAAAGATCCAAAAGGAAGGAACCCTCCCAAATTCATTTCATGAAGCCTCCGTCACTCTCATCCCCAATGTAGATAAGGACATGACAAGAAAGGAAAACTACAGACCAATATCTCTAATGTATATAGATGCAAAAATTCTCAATAAGATACTAGCAAATTGTATCCAACAACTTATAAAAAATATTATCACAACCAAGTAGGCTTTATTCCAGGGATGCAAGGGAGGTTCAACATACACAAAACCATAAACAGAATACATCATATTAACAGAAAGAAAGATAAAAGCCATATGATCATTTCAACTGACACAGAAAAAGCATTTGAGGGACCAGCAGTTAGTGTAATGGCTATGTGGCTGGACTCCCACGTAGTAGACCGCGGTTCGCGTCCCGGACCCGGTGGCTTAAAACTCACACCAGGCGCGTGTGCGTGCGTGCCCAAGATCCCGAGAGGAGAATGGAGGAGAAGGGATTACAGCGTGGCCATCCCCCCCAGGGGGTGATTTCTCGCTTTCTGTCTCTCTTTCTCTCTCTGTCTGTCTGGCAAGTGCACGTGCCCTATGGCAAAAAAAAAAAAAAAAAATCTCCCCCCCCCAAAAAAAGAAAGAAAAAGCATTTGACTAACTACATCCCTCATGATTAAGACTCTCAGCAAAATTGGCATAAGTGAGTCATTTCTCAATGTAATAAAATCAATCTTTTAAAAACCTACAGCTAATATTGTACTGAATGGTAGAAAGTTCAAAGCTTTTTCACTAAAAAAAACAGGTACAAGCAAGGCTGTCCACTTTCTTCACTCCTTTTCAATATAGTGCTGGAAGTCCTAGTCATTGCAATCAGAAAAGAGAATAAAATAATGGACATTCAAATAGAGAAAAAAGAGGTGAAATTATCTCTCTTTGTAGATGATATAATTCTTTACATATAAGACCCAAAGGAATCCATGAAAAATTTCTGCAAGTAATAAATGAATACAGTACACTGACAAGATGTAAATCAACATACAAAAATCTATAGCACTTTTATATATGAACAACAAGCAACTGAAGTAGAACTGAAGAAAATAACACTGCTAACCATAGCCACAAAGTATAAGATATATAGGAATAAATCTAACCCCAAAGTCAAAGACTTCTAAAAGGAAAACTATGAAAACCAAAAAAAAAAGAAATAGAAAATGACAAAAAAATAGGGAAAGACATTCCTTGTTCCTGATCAGAAGAATTAATATAAACAAAGTGACAATTCTACCTGTTAATCTACATATTTAACCAAACCCCAATAAAAATATCAGAGGCATTCTTCTCATTCTTCACAGATTTAGAATAAACAATCATAAAATTTGTCTAGAACCATGAAAGATTGCCAAAGCTATCCTGTACAAAAGAAGTGGAGTAGGAGGCATCTCACCCCCTGACCCCAAAATATATTACAAAGCTTTGATAATCAAAACAGCATGGTATTGGCACAAAAACAGACAAGTGGAGCAATAGAACAGAATAGAGACACCAGAAATAAATCCCAAAACATACAACTAATTTTTGACAAGGACTACCAGTCAATCCAAAGGAGAAGGAAAGCCTCTTTAGCAATTGGTGCTGAAAAAACTGGATAGCCACCTGTTGAAAGATGAACCTGGAACCCTATCATTACTATTTATAAAAATAAACTCAAAGTTGATCAAAGATCTGAACCTAAGGCCTCAAACTATAAAACTACTGGTAGAAAACTCTGCAGAAACTTTGGAGTAGGCAAAGACTTCTTAAATAAGACCCCAAAAGCACAGGCAATAATCCTAAAAATAGACCAGCGGGATTATATCAGATTTAAAAGTTCTGCACAGCAAAAAATTCAGTGATTAGTGTAAATTGACAACCTTTGGAATGGGAGAGTATTTTTGCTTCTATGCCTCATAAAAGGGACTGATAACTAGAAGATTAGTAACTCCAGTGATTTACCTGAAAAAAAAAAAAAAGATCAACCCAATTAATACATGGGAAAATGAGCTGAACAACAACAAAAAAATGTCTAAGGAAGACATATGATAAAGTAAAAATCATATGAAAAAATGCTTACTCTCCTTCATCAGAAGGGACATGCTGCTCAAAACTACAATGAGATACCACAGAACCTCAGTCAGAATGGCAAAGATTAAAAAAGAAATTTAAGTGCTGGTGGGGCTGTTGTGAAAGGGGAGCTCTCCTGCACTGTTGGTGGGAATGTAAATTGATCCAGCAACTGAGGAGAATATGGAGGTACCTCAATAATCTACAAATATTACTACCATATGATCCAGCAAGTCCACTCCTGGGTATCTACCCAAAGGATAGGAGAACAACACTCAGTCAAAAAAGTGCTTGGACATCTATGTTTATTGCAACATTATCCACAATTACTAAGACATAGAACTAACCTAAATGTCCACAAACAGATGAATGGGTTGAATAAGTGTGGCACATATACTCTGTGGAATACTACTCAGCCATTAAAAAATGCAACAACAACAACAACAACAAAACAAAAATAAGATTCTTTTAATTGATAGAAAGTGGATAAATATAAAAGATTTACTGCTGAGTGAAACAAGCCAGGCTATGAAGGAGACATTGGATGTCTCCACTTAAACATACCAACTCTCCATATTTTATGGTAAAAATGGAAAGACTAGAGGATATAGCAGCATGGAAATGGCTAGGGATAGTGAATACAGTGTTGGAGGTGCGTGGGAGAAGTGGGAGAGTATGAGGAAAGAAATTAAGGAGAAAAATAGAGAGGAAAGACATTTATGGGATGGATTATTGTCTGTTGATGATAAAGTATATGGTATCCTGAACTGGACTGGTATAAAGTGTATTCATGTTTGGTTAATTCACTTTAGAACTAAATGATGTATACTAGATAAATGTATAAAATAAAATAAAATAAAATAAAATAAAATAAAATAATAAAATGTATGTGAGAAAAGACTAAATTAGTTCATAATTTAAGAATAGATGAATCCATTACCTGAAGAGAATGGGAAAGGATCATTAGAAGACAATTGGAAAAGCTGAATACGGGCTGGCAGGTGGCATGGTAGTTAAGGGCACTGGACTCCCACATGGCTGACCAAGCTTGCTTTCTCACTTTATCTCTCTGCTATTCTTGCTTTCACTCTGTCCCTCCCCGGTCACATTAAAAAAAACATAATAATAAAGTTAAATAATAAAATAATTCTTTTTTTAAAAAGCTGAATAAAGAAATAAGAGGAATGTATGATCTCATTTATCCCAGACTATTAGATTTATTTTTCTTTTTTCTAGAAGGCATTGTGCATTGTGCTTGCTAGAGAGAGACAGAGAGAGGGAGAGGAGAAAGTACCCTCAGTCTTATGGGAAATGATCATGATGCAATTTCTTCCCTTCTCTTTTCCCTTCTTTTACGATTTCGGGCAGGCCCACATACCTGCCTGGCATGTTTATCAAGCCACTTTTTCCAGTACTCAGGCTGCATAATCAGTCACGTGGGTATCAAGTGTCTTAACCACCAGGCCACACAGATGGCCTGAGAACATTAGGACTTTAAAAACATCTCCTTGTTACAAAGACTGACGAATTCCTAGGACAAGTATGGGAAAAAATGAAAAGTGCTTATTTTGTAGAGAGGCCTGTAGAACTAGTCCATGCTCTTATGAAGCAAAGGAGGCTGGAGCTGTACCAGAGATGCATCATTATACTTTCCCTGAAAACTGGAGGAAGCAAATCTACATTTCTATATTCACAGCATCAATCTAAATTGGTATTGGTATTAACTTTCTGAAATGTAAAGGAATGCACGTTTGAATATTATTCAAAACCTAGAATGACTTTCAGAAACAAGTTGATCAAAAAAAGTGAAAAGAGCTAAGATTTTATAGGTTTGGCAATAATTTTGTGAACAATGTAGAAAGTGAATTTTTTAAAAGATATATGATATGAGTCATATAAAAGAACAGATCAACAATGAATTCATACATGAATTTAGAGAATAGTAGTAGTTGTTGTTTCTAGATACCACTAAAAGGAAATTGACTATTAGTGGTCTTGAAACACGTGATTCGTCTAGATACAGATTGGCTTAGTATGAACTGCCTGTGTGTTATTTGTTTTAACTCATGAACAAGCAACATATTTCTGATCAAATATTTTTGATGAAAACATAACTACATAAGTGAACACGTTGGATATAAAAGATTTTTTTCCGTCAGCATTTTGGAAAATTATATCTGAGTTGTTCATATTTTGGTGATGATGACAGTTAAATCTAGAAGAGATGCAGGAATCATTTATACGTATGTTTTTTATTTATGTATGCATTTACACACATACATAATTAAAATTAATCTTCTTTTTTTTTTCTTTTTTTGGAGAGGTTTTCGCTATAGGGCGCATGCGCTTGCCAAATAGACAGAGAGAGACAGAGAGACAGAAAGTGATAAATCACCCCCCCAGGGGGTTGGCCATGCCGCAATCCCTTCTCCATTCTCCTCTTGGGATCTTGGGCATGCACGCACAATCGCCCGGCATGAGTTTAAGCCACCGGGTCTAGGACTTGAACTGCGGTTGACTACGTGGGAGTCCAGCGACATAGCCATTACGCTAACTGCTGGTCCCAAAATTAATCTTCTTTATAGTCTGATGTAATCTTACATTCTGATGTATATTTATTTCATATTTATTTATATATCGTGTCATATATGTATATGTAAAATTATATCTATCTCTCTGTCTATCTATTTGTAACTAATGTTAAATCAGCCACATACCCTCTGAGCATATGGGTATGGTTTTACAGGGAAAAAAGAATATTAAAACTAATTTTATAAATATTCTATCTATTAAAATTATAACATGGAGCATACTTTAGTTGTCTTTTCTTTAGGAAAAATTACCCAAAAATTATTGGCTTAAGAACTGTTTGTCATTTCTCACCATCCTTTGGATCTATGAGCCAATCTCATGTATGCTCACTGACACTGATCCATTAACGTGGGAATTCTGCTGAAGCTTCCTAAAACTTCCAAAATGGCATGGCTTATTTGTGAAATGACTTGATGCTGGCTGTTGGCTGAGGAGGCCTCAGTATTTTTCCAAGGAATTTTTCTTCTGTTAGTATGTTACACTGGCAGCCTGATGTGGTGATATTAAAGTAGTGTTTGAAAAGAATGAAAGTAGAAGCTGTAAGGGATTTTAGTGCCTCAACTTCAGAGTCTGTACATCAGTACTACCACATTTCCTTGATACGTAAATCACAATTCCATCTTAATGGATCCATTGCTGTGTTCCCTAGTGGAAGAACCATTCCCTTGGGAGATAAAGCCCTCTAAAGTATTGTACAGAGCTCATGGTATTACTTCTGGGAGCAACAATTTTGCTAGTGCTTCATTAAAGGTGATAGGTTGATAAGTCTTTAGCATTTATTTACACATTGGATACACAAATTCTGGGTCTTATAAATTATTGGAGAAATGGCAATTATATTGGTTACAGATTTAGTGTATATAGCGCACTCTGGAGGATATTAGTCTGTCTCAAAGTACTGCTACAAAACATGCTCTATAACAAAGTTTCAAAAGGTGACCTCAATGATCTGCACAGACTGTTTGAATTTCTAAATAAATACTAGAAGAATTTTTGTTCCCAGATGTTTGTCAAGGCTACTCCAGAGCAAGATTATAATATTACAACTATCTACTTTTGTATGGTGTTGGTATATCAGGTAAAGTCATCTGAAAATAAGATTCAAATGCTTTCTTCCATATTCAAGTTGTCACAGTGTGTACTCCATGAGGCTGTAAGTTCAGGCAGAGAAGGAAGAATCAATAGAACAAGGCAATGAACTTCGGCATTTTACCACTTGCTTATGTGATTTTTTTATGTCTTCAGGAATAGGAGTGTTGTTAGTTGCATTGCATTCTTAATTTTATAAATTAGTAGACCAGACAACACCCATTCATTACTGGACATGGAAGTTGTACGGTAACTTTTTAGTCTATTCCTAATCATTTAGTCTCCATTAGGGTCCACTAAAAATTCAGAAGTTATTTCTCAAAAGATTTTCTGCATAAGTAATTGCCTTTCCATAAAATCCTATGAGTCTGATCTGTCATTAACTCTAGGAGCCTATGCAAATTTGAAAAAAATCTTTGCTTCCAAATCTGTTGTCAAGGATAATCATATATACTGGCTCACATGGCCAAACAACACAGCAGCTGAAAGAATAGATTGGGCTAGCTACAGAGATTTTTCTTATTTTTGGCCCCACTTAAAATAGATATCCTTTAGTGTAAATTTGTAAATAAGTTAGAGTAACTTGCCTAAAAATGATATATGCTGCCTCCAAAATCCAGAGTCCTACTGAATTTTGGTGTAAATCAAGCAGCATTTGAGTTTTATTTTAGTTTTCTTAATTGACAGAGGACATTTTAATTATGTGCAAAGAAAATCTGACAGTTAACTTCATGATGCAAATTTTCTGTGAAATTTCATAGAAATTTCAATCACTAAACATGATATGTTCGACCTGGCATTGGTATTAATTGATGTTTGTGATAAATGAGTTGGTAATGATTCCCCGGGGCTTGACTCCCCAGAGCTGTTGCATTAGATGTAAGAGCCTTGGTGCTCTAGCTAACTCTACAGAGAAATGGGAGGGTGGTGGCCTGTTTCTCCCTAGCAGGTAAGTTTATCGAGGTTTTCTGTGAAACTGTGACAATATTATATTCCTGACGTGACAACTGGATTTTTTTTTTAATTTTTCTTGTGAAGTTTTCACTCTAAATGCTATTCAGTTTAGAGCCCAGTAATATTAAAGAAAGAAGTTAACTCATGGAAATATTTGTCTTAGGTCTAGTAATAACTATCTCACACAGAGTAAATTTGCTACCTTAAAAATGGGTATTTATCCATATTCTCTTTGGATGCATCTTAAACAGTTATATAACTTTCACAGGAATGAAAACTAGTCAGTCTTGAGAGAACTCATTTCTATTACTTAGGACCCTTAAGAGATAGATATCCTGGGCTATACTAACTTTTTGCCATAAATCATAATTAAGTAAATATGCCACGCATAGGTTAAAAGTGGGGCATTTAATTACTCTGTATATATCAACAAAAAACATTAACAATGTGTGTTTATGTATTTACATACAGCTATTAGATTGTTGGAGAGGCATGACACATATTTTCAAAGAAAATTACATCAGTATATTTATGACAAAATAATATTTTCTTGCACATTATGCTACTAGCTAATGTGTGGATGTACATACTACATTATAATACGTATTTTTATGCAAATACAAGGTGCGCTGGAAATGCAAAGACATTTCAGAGACTCAAATTAGTTGGTATATACATAGCAGCTATCTGCATGAGACATGTTCATGGAGAAAAGTAGGACCATTCATTCTTCTTTCTCATTTTCTTTTCTCTATTCTAGAGATTTATGAAGTAGTTGTCACTCACCCCTATAAATCTTCTCTTTGGCAGGAAACGTTCTCTAACCACGCCCTCCCACTGACAGGAATTATGGCAATGGCTGCAAGAAATCTGAGTACAGAGACCACCTTCGCACTACTAGGCTTCACAGACTACCCAGAGCTTCAGGTTCCTCTCTTCCTTGTGTTTCTGATCATGTACATCATCACTGTGGTAGGAAACCTTGGGATGATAGTACTCATCAAGGCCAACCCCAAATTTCACACCCCCATGTACTTTTTCCTTAGTCATCTTTCTTTTGTTGACTTTTGTTACTCTTCCATTGTTACTCCCAAGCTGCTTGAAAACTTGGTCATGGCAGATAAAGGCATCTTCTACTTTAGCTGCATGCTGCAGTACTTCCTTTCTTGCACTGCTGTGGTGACGGAGTCGTTCCTGCTGGCCGTGATGGCCTATGACCGCTTTGTGGCCATCTGCAATCCTCTGCTTTATACAGTGGTCATGTCACAAAGGCTCTGTGCCCTGCTAGTGGCTGGATCTTATCTCTGGGGTATGTTTGGGCCCTTGGTACTCCTTTGTTATGCTCTCCATCTGAACTTTTCTGGACATAATGTAATCAACCACTTTTTCTGTGAATACACAGCTCTCATTGCTGTCTCGAGCTCTAATACACACGTCCCTCACCTGCTCCTTTTTGGCTTTGCCACCTTCAATGAGGTGAGTACACTACTGATTATACTCACATCCTATGTCTTTATTTTTGTGACTGTGCTAAAAATCCGTTCAGCCAGCGGACGCCGTAAAGCTTTCTCCACCTGTGCCTCCCACTTGACTGCCATCACCATCTTTCACGGCACCATCCTTTCTCTTTACTGCGTGCCCAACTCCAAGAACTCTCGGCAGACAGTCAAAGTGGCCTCCGTCTTCTACACAGTTGTCAACCCAATGTTGAACCCTCTGATCTACAGCCTGAGGAATAAAGATGTGAAGGAGGCCTTCCGGAAATTAGTAGACACAAAAATATCATTTCATTGAACCAATCTCAAAATCCCACTTCATTGAATTCCAATGAACAATAAAATAGAGTTTCTAATGTTTCTAGAACCCCTACCATACCAATGAGTTTTAGGATATCTATATTTAAGAAGCCAAATTTTAATTCTGAAATGAATTCCACAGTATTTTGATCTATAAAGCATCTATTTATTTAAATTCTCTTAAAACAAAGCACATGCTCATAATGCACAATAAATCATTCAATGTGAAGAAAAGAGTTACTAAGAGAATAATATTAACTCACCATAAAAAAGATTTGTTTAGATTTGTTAATGCATATGGCAATTAATTTCTTACCTTTAACATTATTTGAGGGGGTCAGACAGTGGGGCAGCTGCAAAACATAATGCTCTATGAGGCTGATCCATGTGGGAGGGTTCTTGGTTTGTGTCTAGAGACTTGCATGAATACAACAATCTAACAGGTGTTCTTATACCAAGGATGGTTGCAACTGGGTTTGGATCACAGCAACAAGACCTTGTTGGGGGTGCTGCCACTCTCTTTTTATTGTTCTGCTTTTCTCATTCATGAAAGAAATAAACTTAAAAACAGTTATTAAAATTATTTGAGTTGTATACTCCTGAAGCAGTATGTCTTTGTTGAAAAACCTTCAAACTCATTACACCCTCACAGTATTGCATTCACAGAACAAGTGGATATGCTCTGAGATAAAGAGGGAGATCATTCTTTTCTGACCCGGTCATTTCTTGGATTTTCTGAATTTTATATATAGAAAGCTTTGCACTTGAAACAATTAGCTCATGCTGAGAAGTACACAGGGCAAGAGAAATGTTTATTGTATAGGCAATGACACAAAGATTCATAATATAGCCTAGAAAGGATTGAAATGTCAGACTAAAGACAGAAGTTCATTGTTGGTTCAAAATCTAGTACCCTTTCACTATAGTACTTCTGAGTATTTCTACTAGTAGGAGATGTCATAGAAATAAATTTGGCCCTTTAGAAATGACAATTATGTGGGGCCAGCAGGTGGCACTGTGGTTAAGGTGCTGGACTCCCATGTGGTTGAGTACAGTTCAAGTCCCAGACCTGGTGGTTTGAAACTCATGTCAAGCATGTGTGTGTGTGTGTGTGTGTGTGTGTGTGTGTGTGTGTCCAAAATTCTGAGAGGAGAATAGAGATCGTGGCCTGGCCATCCCCTGGGGGGTTATTTCTCACTTTCTATCTCTCTGTCTATCTCTTTCTGTGTTTCTGTTGAATGTACAGACCCTGCAGCAAAATTCTCTCTCAAAACAAACAAACAAACAAAAAGTAAGGACAATCATGAGAGACCTTTCAATATTTCTAGATTGGGAACCAGCAGTTACCTTAATGTCTATGTCGCTGGACTCCCATGTAGTTGACCGTGGTTCAAGTCCCGAATCCGGTGGCTTAAACTCACGCTGGGCACGTGTGCTTGCATGCGTGCCCAAGACCCTGAGAGGAGAATGGAGGAGAAGAGATTGCGGCGTGGCCATCCTCCCTGGGGGATGATTTCTTGCTTTCTATCTCTCTATGTCTCTCTGTCTTTCTGGCGAGTGCCTTATAGAAAAAAACCTCTAAAAAAAAATTTCTGGATTGCACTCAGATATTATTCAAAAAGTTGTATTCCAAGTATTATCACATCTGGAAATCTCTATAGTGCTGTCTAGCCTAATTCAAACAGAATGTATGTAAATAAACATTTAACTAAGAATCTGAGGAACCATAATTAAATACTGTGTGAATAACTAAACAAACACCCTAACAATTAAAACAAAATTTAATAGAATAGCTAAACCAACAGAATTTAAAATAAATGACAAAGTTGATATTATTAAAACTGTTTTGTTGAGATAAATAACTATACCAAAAAATTAATCAGATCTCTTTTTTATTTGACAAACTAATATAGAGTTCTAAAGGCAAGTTTAAAATTTAAATTTCATGAATATACAAAATATCTTTGTGAAAACAACAGAAAATAAGTTAAAAAGACAAATAATTAATGGAAAAATCACTAGCCCTATAGTGTAATGATTAAGGAAACTGGCTCCCAGAACATTGACTGCAGTTCGAATGCTGGTCCTAGTGCCTTGGAAAACATACCAGCTATGAATCTGTGCATGCTCAAGATCCTAGTGGGATGGAAAAAATGAAGGAAAAAGGACTACAGTGTGGCTATGGCTGACTCGGGGTGATATCCACACAACCACCATCTGATCCCCTCACCATCACGCTACAGAACAGCTGAACGCTGTGTTACTTTCAGATGAACTAAAAATACGTTCTGTATCATATTAAGTGAAACTTTCTCTAATTATTATGAATTAGGTCACAGTCACTGGCTGCAGAGGATATCCATGAATAAACACAGAATAGTATTTGAACAGCAAAACGGAAGTTATATAGATAATCTTTTTTTTCTTCAAATATCTGGAATTTCCAAAATAGAGTAGATGAACTGCAGCTCCCAAAGATTTATTCCACAAAATTCCTATTGGCATTTGCACTAAACAAAGCTCCCTGGACTTCTGGTATTATCCACTAGATTATGAGATCAACCAGCATTCCAGGGTTTTAGAAACCTTTATCTGGTGATCCTTGTTATAGATCTTAACTCTGCCATCTATATCCAAGAATGCTTCCCAATTGATTTGGAAATTGATGTCTTTTTGGTGGTAATTTTGTACATAAGGATGGTTTTCTGCACTGTAGCCTTTACCAGAGAGAAACCTTGTTTCAAGGAATGAACACTCATTTAGGGTTCTAAAGTTGGTGCACACCCCAGAGGATCAGTCCATCCAGCAGAACCTGTACCTAGTTGTATCTTTCATCACCTTGCTGAGTCTCTGCTTTGTTTCATTTAGAAGGTCTGAGAGAAGGTCATCTCTTGCTCTGAGGACCTTGAGTCTTGCTTAAATCATAAAATAGGACATCTGAATTTTCTTCTGCTGTTCAATCTGCCTTTTCTTTTTTACAGTATTTCATAACCTTCAGTCTTTGAGTTTGTATAAGACAGTATTTCTCAATGTTGAACTCTTATTCTGCCTTCTCATGTATCTCCTCTGCTTTCTCATTGGCATCTTGTTTGATGAAAGCCATCATGTGCTTAACATACTTTTGCTGAGAGCCATGGGGGAAGTGATGTCAACTGGTGGGCAACTGGCTCAAGTTTAGGTTTGACAGGAATAGTGGGAAGAGAGAGAGAAAAATTCTCTATTTGTTTTTCTATATAAACTGTATTTTAGCATCACCAAACAGTTAGTAAGGGAATGTTTAGAAAAATTAAAAGTATAAAAAAATAGAATTAGAAAAATCACTATATAGAGCTCCTAATTAAAAATAAATCATGATGATTTTAATGGTTATTAAAATCACTAAAGTTGAAGGAAAATTTTGAAACAATAATCAAACTGACACTATCTGAATCCACGTATCAGAATGAATATCACTAAAAGTTGGATGAACAAGCAGTTATTATGTTCCTCCTAGTAGGTACAACTGGAACTAATAAGAGCCACACAATTTTTTTTTCCAAAGAGAAACTAAAAGAATAATACTGAACTAATAAAACGTTTTGATCTGGGGCTATCTGGTGGTATGGTGGTCAAGGTTGCTAGATCTTACATGGCTGACAGCAAGATTTGCGTCTCTGACCAGTGACTCGGGAAACATGCCTGGTGCATGTGCATGCATGCCTCAAAACCTGAGAGGAGAATGGAGGAGAAGAGATTGCAGCATGGCCATCTCCCCAAGGGGCAATTTCTCACTTTCTCTCTCTCTCTGTCTCCAGTGAGTGCACATGCCTAATAGCAAAAAGTTAAAATTAAATAAATAATAAAAGAAATTGTTAAAAATCACTTTATAAGAATTGGTGCAGGACCAAGCTAAATGATAACAAATGAAGCAACAAGCCAAATACAGAGCATACAGTATTCTACCCATGGACCATGTTTTTATAAATATATTATTTGAACACATATACACATGGTCTCTAACATAAAATTGTTACATTACAAATGAAGCTAGTTATCACTACTAAATATGTTTGACTCTTAATTCAAACTAATGAAAAAGATCATTGAGATAATTGAGGAAACTTAAACAAGAATTGGGCATTAAATAATATTAAGACTATTTGAAGACATCATCAAAAGTTAATGAAGAGCATGTACTTTTTAAAAAATTGCATGACTTTCTTTTTTTTCTTGGAACCAAAATAAACTTGCACTTTAATTCTATTTTTTCATAAACATTTTGATGTCCTCTTATAGTATTATTATTTTTATTAGATGTAATTTTTTTAGACTTTTTTCCCCATAGGGTGCGTGCGCTCACCAGAAAGACAGAGAGAGACAGAGACAAAAAGCGAGAAATCACCCCCCAGAGATAGCCACGCCACAATCCCTTCTCCTCAATTCTCCTCCCAGGATCTTTGGCAAGCACACACATGTGCCCAGCATGAGTTTAAGCCACCAGGTCTGGGACTTGAACCGTGGTCGACTACATGGGAGTCCAGCGACATAGACATTATGCTAACTGCTGGTCCCATTAGATGCAATTTTGACATGAGTGTTTAATCAAATAATTATTTTATGAATGGTTTTACTTTTTTACAAACTGATATTAAAAATTTAGTTCTTTTACCAAGTAGGGTGATAGGGAAAATAATGGCTTAAAACATAATTTATATTTTAAATAAGCAACATTTATATAATTAAAACTCAGGAACCCATTATCCCTGCAAATTTCTTGTCCCTTCAGGACAAAGATAGCTCCACATAGTCTCACATTACAAGCTGTGCATGGGGATGCTTGGCCAGGACATACATTTGAACCAGGAGAAAAAAGCCAACATGTGAAACAATTTCTTTTTTTTTATTTTTTGTCTTTTTATTTTTTGGAGAGGTTTTTGCTATAGGGCATGTGCGTTCACCAGACAGAGAGAGACAGAGAGATAGAAAGCAAGGAATCACCCCCCCCAGGGGGGATAGCCACACCACAATCCCTTCTCCTCCATTCTCCTCTTGGGATCTTGGGCACGCACGCACATGCCCCCGGCATGAGTTTAAGCCACCAGGTCCGAGACTCGAACTGCGGTTGACTACGTGGGAGTCCAGCGACATAGCCATTACACTAACTGCTGGTCCCATATGAAACAATTTCTATAATTACTTGTTAAAACTTGCAACATTGTTGAATTATATATTTATATATAAAATATATATACATAAAACATACATATAATTATATGTTTTATATATATATATATATATATATGATATATATAGTTTATTTCTTTGAAAGTGTTTTTTCTTTAAAAGTATTTAAAAGACTTAAAGGTTTACAATAATATCAATAGAACTTTTTCTAGTTTGATCACACTGGATTATTGTTGCAGATCTGATATTATTTACTGCTAATTTTTAAGTGTACTTATTTATTTATTTATTTTCCCTATAAATGAGACAGACAGAGAGACAGGCACATTCAACAATGTCTTGCATGCAACAATCCTTTTGTTCTAGTCTCTCAGTCAGCTAAGATCATGTTTTCACTTTTTCTCTTGGGCACATGAACTCACTAGAGACAGAGAGAAAGAAAGTGAGAAATTACCCCTCAGAGGGGATGTCCACATCACAATCTTTTCCTCTCCATTCTCTTCTCAGGATCTTGGATATGCACACACACATACCCAGTGTTTTTTTCAATCCAACAGGTCTGGGACTTGAACTGTGCAGTTGGCCATTGGAATACTGCTCTATAACCTCCATGCCACTTGCTGACCTGCCATAATCTTTTAATACAGCTAAAAAGGACATACATAGATATACTCAGACAATGTTAAACTTTTGTAAATGGATTAGGAAGTGCAGAACATCACCACAAAGTGCACATTTTTCTGAGATACATAAAAGATCTACAATCTATAAAGAAAATTAGTTATAACAGACAAATTCACTTGACTCTTGATTCAAACTAACTGGAAATGATGTCATGGACACAACTGAGGAAAATTAAACGTGAACTGGGTATTCAATAATATTATAATACAAATATATGATGGAGTCTTCTAAAAGCTCAGAATGATTTAGTTTTCTCTACCCTTTATCCTGAACTCAACACTCTAACTCCAGTTATTTGCAGAACTCTGTTTCTCACCTCACAATGGTCCTTGCTTAAATAGCAACTCACTGTGCCATTGCCTCACATCAGAACCTAAAATGACTCCTCCAGTAATTATTTTATTTAATTTTACTTATTACTATCTTTTAATTTGACCACAGAGAGACAGAGGGAGAGAAAGCGAGAAAGCAATCCATCAGATCAGGCACTTGAACCATGACTGGACATGTGGGAATACAATGTCGCAACCACCACACCATTTGCAGGCATTGAGTTATATCTTTATTAGCACTTAACATTACTGAAAAATTAATATATATATATATATATTTATTTGCTTTGTGTCCTCCTTTAAATATAAATTTGACCAAAAAAAGGGACATTCTCCTATCTCCCAATGCCTAAAATAGCACCCAAATCAGGATAAGCATGTTACATATATTTGTTTAATGACTGGATGAATATATAAATAATTACATATATTTATTATGTGCACAACTTTTTTTCTGGCTCCTGTAGCAGAAAACAATGTTCATGAAATAGTAACTATTTTAATTCTGATTAGCTCAGTGATGTTGCTTATTATTATAGAAACATATATCTTTTTTTTTTGAGAGGTTTTTTCTATAGGGCGCATGTGCTTGCCAGACAGACAGAGAGAGACAGAGAGACAGAAAGCGAGAAATCACCCCCCAGGGGGGGTGGCCATGCCGCAATCCTTTCTCCTCCATTCTTCTCTCGGGATCTTGGGCACGCACGCACACGCGCCTGGCGTGAGTTTAAAGCACTGGGTCTGGGACTTGAACCGCAGTTGACTATGTGGGAGTCCAGCGACAAAGCTGTTACGCTGACTGCTGGTCCCTAGAAACATATATCTTTTGAGAGAGAAGTTTTAATATGACTTATTTCTATATTATTCTCATCTTGATAACATAGCACTGGATATAACTGGTATGCAAAGATATTTGCTTAATGAATGAATATAATTAAACTTTGGTTAAGCTACTTTTAAGATTTCTTAAGGGGAATATTTGATATGTTGATTTTCATTTGCAAGTAATTTCATCCTGCTGTATTTGATTTTGAAATTCAGTATTTATATTCTAATGCACCTGACTAAAAATCCAGTAGACTAAACATTTGTTTGGTTCTGTTTTAATGGCCTAATTTAATTTTATTTTAATTGATAAATGAAAATTGTCATTTATATAATTGTTATATTTACTTGAAATAATCATATCTTATAAAAATATCTCATATGTGTATGTGAACTCTCTTGCCTGTACTACAGTTTCCCATAGTCCTGGTACATTTGATTCTAGTCCCAGTTACAAGGAAGGTCATATTTATCATTTAATAAATATTATTATATTTACTTTGTGCTATTTATTGATCTAGAACCTTGGTATATATTCAATAAGAATGTCAAAAAAATTCTGCTTTTTTGGAACTTTTGAGCAAAAATTTAAGGGGAAGATTTTAGACAGAGGAAAACTCTAGCTTAAAAGGCCATAAGGGAGCCCGGTCAAGGTGGTAGGGTTCTGCTTTGTGATACTGGAGCCATACGGGAGGTCCAGGTTTGGATCCCTGGTCAAGATATGCATGCTGGGCAGTGCATACAACTACTCTCCTATCTGGCTGGGAAGGTGGGGCAGAAAGTTGTGTGATAAGACCCTTTCAAGAGTATTTATCTCATTGTCTCTGTCCCTGTCTTCTCTCTCTCTCTCTCTCTCTCTCTCTCTGTCTCTCTCATGAAAGAAAAAAAGCAAAGACACATAAAAACTTTTTAATAAAAAGGTCATAAGGAAGAAATACAGTATTGAAAATAAATAAATAAAACACAAAGAAGGTCTAATAACTGAAAGAAATAACAGACAAAGGGAGTAATAAATAGGACAGAAGTTGAACAGGGTCCAGATCATTTATCCATGTGAATGTTTCCCTTTGCAAACTTAATGAATCATGGTGACTTGAAAGGTGACTATTCTCGTTGCTGCAATGGTTAGAGTGTGTGGAATGGAAGAATGGGATTATACCCAGCCAAAAATATTTTACTTAATCAATGTTTAATAATAATAATTTTTAATATTACTTTTTATGTGGAATGGTTGAGTGGCATGACAATGATCGAGGGCTAGGGAAGGTGATTTTAAAAATATAGATTCTTTTTTATGAAATATCACTAATGTTGCTGTAATTTTTTTCTCCAGGATGTTTAGCATGTAAGAATTACATCAGAAAAAGATGATTAACTTTGTTTACACGGTCACCTTGAACAAATGGAGCAGTAGATATTCCCTAGGGTTCATGTCTCCAAGGTTGTAACTGTGGATATAAGAACACGTGCATTATTCTGAACCAGGAGTTGTCCTGCCTTTGCCATCAGCAGATTTGTTTTAACATTCTAAAGACAAATTAACCTTTATTTCAATCTATGAAATAAGTTGGGAGGGAAAATTTGCCTTTTAGAAATAGATAGTTCCTAAGAAATATATGTACAAAGAGCAGGAAGCCTGCTCTTTCTGAAAAATCTTTGTATTAGAGACCCTGGATGACAGTCCTACAAAAATAAAATAAAACAAAACAACAGGTACCATGTTTGGGGGATAGAATAACTCTGAGAATTTGGGGAATGTGTATTGTCTTACTTATGTATAGTTTTTTGGGGAATAGGCAAGGTAGAATAGACAAGTGTGTAAGTCAAACGAAATCAGTAGAACAAACTCTTAGTGAAAAAATAAATCCAAGGTGCCAGCTTTATTTTTGTTTAGTTATATTTATTTTCCTGCTGTAGGTCGTATGTGCTGGCCAGAGAGAGACAGACAGAGAGAGAGAAGAATCATCCCCTAGGAGGGATGGTCATGCATCATCCCTTCTTTATTTCTCTTCTTGGGGATTTTGAGCATCCACACACATGTGCTCGGACGGTTTCCTCAAGCCAGCAGGATGTTACTTGAGCCACTCAGTCGACTGTGTGAGATTCAACCATCTTCACCATCATACTACCTGGCTGATCTGGGACCAGCTTTAATTAAAATTATAAGACAGGAAAAACATGTGATTCTTGAGAGCAAAAATAGCAACCCAACTGAGAATAAAGGGAAAACACACACACACACACACACACACACACACACACACACATGGGAAACAAGATTTCAGAAGTTAACATATTCCCTGGACTTGAAAACATAGAAAGTTTTATCAACAATTTAATAATAGCACTTGGGACATAGCCACTACATTAAATGTGTCAGTAGTTTAAAATTAATTTTAAATTAGTAGATAAATAAAACATGACATTAAGAAACAAATGTAATAATTTGACAACCTGTCTTTGTGTTGAATTGTCTTTTGAGGTTGTCATTAATACTCAAATTCATGAGTGTAGAAATAGACAGAAACATTGAGTGTCTAGGCCTTGTATATGATGTGACATATTTATTGATGGGCCATCTGTAAACTATTTCTGGAATTGTGTTGACCAGAGATAATATTAGCAGAAATGATACAGTAAGGGATTCTTGGTATAGTAAGATCTGAAAGATTTAGACACCATTTAGAAAAACATCATGCTTTTGTATCATTGCTTTCTCCACAAGATGTCTTTATAGTACAGTGCAACCCAAGTTTTTAATGCTTGTTCTTCACAGGGACAGAATGAATAACTTGCATTTCTTGAAGGGAGAGAAGTATAGATAGATAGATAGAGATAGATAATAGAGACCTCTAGGAAAGAGAAATTTCTAAGTTTGTTTTACTGTATTAATAGTTAATCTCAGGCAAGGAAACTTCCCTAAATCCTTTTTTGAAGTGTTTTATCTTGAAGGTGGTTTCTGGTATAATCCTGTGACATATACACTGTTGTTCGACTACTTTTTGTAAATTTACCACCCCTACTCTTTTCATCAGTAGAAAGTGGACTGTTAATAAAGAAAATACATTAGTTTCTAGACCTAGAATATGGGTCAGAGTCTGGTGTAGTGCAATGAATACATGACTAGGAGTCTGAGGACCAGGACTCTAGTCACAGATGTATAGATTAATCTTCTTTCTGCACATCTCTGAGAATACGAAGGTTTCTCAAGTTTCTATTTCTTCATATCTAGAGTAAAGTAATAAAGTAGAATACCTTTAAAATTGTTCCAACTTTATTAGTTCTTACACAATAAAAAATTGTTAATTAGAACTACACGAATTAAGGAGCATACCTTTGGAAAGAAATTAATATGTATTTTGATAACAGATTTACTATGTTAGACAGAGATTATGTCATATATGGAATTAACAATAAAGTTACAGCTATCAAGTGTTATGGCTGTTAATATTTTATGTCACTGAATAGACATACAATGTAAAAAATAATTAATTTGTGTAGAAATTTCTGATTTTCATTATTGATTGTATAGTTGACATAGTCAGTCATAAGACTATAGATTATATTAGCTTTATTTATTTTGGGGGGGGAGGTTTTCGCTATAGGGCGCATGCGCTCTCCAGACAGAGACAGAAAGCGAGAAATCACTCCCCAGGGGGGATGGTCACGCCGCAATCCCTTCTCCTCCATTCTCCTCTCGGGACCTTGGGCACGCACGCACACGTGCCTGGCGTGAGTTTTAAGCCACTGGTCCGGGACGCGAACCGCGGTCGACTATGTGGGAGTCCAGCGACATAGGCATTACGCTAACTGCTGGTTCCCTATTAGCTTTATTGTTTATGAACCTATAATGCTCAGGAAAGGTAAAAGCATTATTTGAGTAGTCGATAGAAAATAAGAAGAAATCTTTAATCTCATTTTCCTATATTTGTAAATGTTAAAAAATACAGTTGAGAAATTAAAATTCAATTCTGTACTTATATATGTCTTTCTTGAGAAAATTTAAAAACTATTTATAATATTTAAAAAATTTGGGATCAGCAGTTAGCGTAATAGCTATGTCGCTGGATTCCCATGTAGTCAACCGTGGTTCCAGTTCCGGACCCGGTGGCTTAAACACGCCGGGCGCGTGTGCGTGCATGCCCAAGAGGAGAATGGAGGAGAAGGGATTGAGGGATTGTGGCATGGCCATTGCCCCTGGGGAGTGATTTCTCACTTTCTGTCTCTGTCTCTCTCTGTATTTCTGGTGAGTGCACACACCCTATAGCAAAAATCTCTCCAAAAAAAAAAAAAATATATATATATATATATATGTGTGTGTATATATATATATATATATATATATATATATACATATATACATATATATATATAAATAAAATTTAAAAATTAGATATTTAACATATATTTGCTAATAAACTTATTCTGAAAGAAAGATTTTACTTTACCCTCTAGACTTGGTAAGTAGTCAGTCGAGCTTCTATTTACTCACTCTTCTTAATATTTTTGTTTTCAGGACTAACTTTCAGATTCTGACAAGAGAAACCATGTTATTATCAGATAGAAATAAGAGTGGGGCCACATTTACCCTCCTGGGTTTCTCAGACTACCCAGAACTACAAGTTCCACTCTTCTTGATTTTTCTGTCCATTTACAGTATCACTGTGGTAGGGAATATTGGGATGATTGTAATCATCAAAATCAACCCCAAACTGCACACTCCCATGTACTTTTTTCTCAGCCACCTGTCCTTTGTGGATTTCTGCTATTCTTCCATCATTGCTCCCAAGACACTGGTGAACCTTGTTGTTGAAGACAGAACTATTTCATTTTTAGGATGTGTAATCCAGTTCTTTTTGTTTTGTACCTTTGTGGTGACTGAATCCTTCTTATTGGCAGTGATGGCCTATGACCGCTTTGTGGCCATTTGCAACCCTCTGCTCTACACAGTTGCCATGTCCCAGAAACTGTGTGCCATGCTGGTGGCTGGATCGTATGCATGGGGAGTAGCATGTTCCTTGATTCTGATATGTTCTGCTTTAAAATTATCTTTTCATGGATTCAACATAATCAATCACTTTTTCTGTGAGTTCTCCTCACTGCTCTCCCTCTCTTACTCTGATACTTTCCTCAACCAGTTGCTGCTTTTCATTTTTGCCACCTTTAATGAAGTCAGCACACTGCTCATCATTCTGATGTCATATGTGTTCATTGTTATTACCATCCTCAAGATACATTCAGCCAGTGGACGCCGCAAAGCCTTCTCCACCTGTGCCTCCCACCTGACTGCAATCACCATCTTCCACGGCACCATCCTCTTCCTCTACTGTGTCCCCAACTCTAAAAACTCCAGACACACCGTCAAAGTCGCCTCTGTGTTTTATACAGTGGTAATCCCCATGTTGAATCCCCTGATCTACAGTCTGAGAAATAAAGATGTCAAGGAAGCAGTCAGCAAGATAATGGACACTAAAGTCTTTTCTAATTGAGTGGGTTGTAATAGTGGACTCTATCCCTGATGTAGAAATAAAGTGTGTTTGCAAAGATTGAGTTAACTTATCTTTTAAATTAATACTGTTCACTGGAACAGAAATGAATTTAATTTCAAGATACTAAACTTGACTCTGTCTCCACTTCCTAAAAAAATTAGCATTATTTCTCATCTTTAATATTTCATCTATAAAACTAGGATGATGTGAATTAATGCATAGTCTGATTGTGACAATTAAAAGATGACATACTAGGAACAGCAGTTAGTGTAATGGCTATGTCGCTGGACTCCCACGTAGTCGACTGTGGTTCGCATCCCGGACCCGGTGGCTTGAGACTCACGCCAGGCACGTGTGTGTGCGTGCCCAAGATCCCAAGAGGAAAATGGAGGAGAAGGTATTGTGGCGTGGCCATCCCCCCTGGGGGCTGATTTTTCGCTATCTATCTCTCTGTCTGGCGAGCACACGCGCCCTATAGCAAAAACCTCTCAAAAAAAAAAAAAAAAAGATGACATACTTAACATGTAGGATACCTTGTGTAACTCAATTAACATGAATTTTATCCCCTTCTCTAATAAGATTTCCAAAATGGATTGAGATCTCAATAAGGATATAAATTCTCTTATAAATTACAACTGGCAAAGATAAGATATAGTCTGCTAGACCTGTACCACAGTGGTTAAATATTGTGCTAAGCACTGTGCATTGAAAGCTGGATCTCTATGGCTGGTTGTGGATTGAATACCAGTCTGGTAACTTGAAAATCACATCAGGTACAGTGTATTCATGCCCCAAATCAAGACAGGATTGAGAAGTGGAGGAAAAAGGGGGTGCAGTATGACCATACCCTGCTGGGTTGCTCTCTCTCTCTCTGGCATAAATGTATCTTCTTTCTATTAAAAAAAAAAGAAAAAGAAAAAGAAAAGATAGCATATAGTCTTTGCCAACAAAATCCAGTATTAAGATAGGGCAATGCAATAAGTAAGCATTGCTTAAGTCAGAAAATATTAAGTACTGTGAGAGTTGAGAGACAGGAAATTCTAAATCCATTCAGGAACTTGACATGATGTTTTTATAAAACAAATATTGTTGGAATATCACCTTGCAAAGGAAAGTGAGCAGTGTTGGAGGATATATATTGTAGTGAGAAAGAAGTTTTATTCAGGAAATATAAGTAAATAAAATTGAGAAAATAAGAAATGTTATCCTTAGTCACAGACCCCACACTTACATTATTGAGCTAATGAAATATAACATGTCCAGGCATGTATGTGTGTGTTGTATCATGCATACAGATTACTTGGCGCAAATAGAAATTTGAATAACATGTGTTTTATATTCTGTATGTGTTTCTAAAGGAGATTCAATATGACTGTAGGATAATTTATGATTGTCTCACTCAGAGGTGTAGAAGTGATAGATCTAACTTTAGAAAATCTTGTATAGAAAATAGGGATAATGAATGCCTGCCCAACCTGTATTTCATGCTGTTTTTCTTCACAAGAAAACATCCCAAATATTGTCAATACTTTATGAACTATTTTTTCTTTTTTTCCTTTATTTATTTATCTTGAGCATAAGTATAATCTGAATATTTCTCAACAGAATTCTCATCCACTTTAAAAGGAAGAAGTGTCTGATGTGAAGTGTTGGAAGCTAATTGCCTACATAGACTTATGCAAAATAGAATGAAACTAGACATCAAGACCTGTTTAACATAGCACATTAAAATTGCCAGATCTCTCTTATTAACCTATTTTTCCAGGCAATATAGTAAAAAAAAATATTTTCATATAATTGGAAAGGGAAAAAAAAACAACCTGGGGAACACTTTAAATTAGATCAATAAAGTTTTTTATTTTGAACGTATAATAATTATTTAGTGGTTTAAGCACTGGACTCTCACATTGTCAACTGTGGCTCAAGTCCTGTATCCAGCAGTTTGAAACTGACTATGTGTGTGCATGCCCAAAATTCTGAGAAGAAAATGGAGAAGAAATTGTGGTGTTGCTATTCCCCCAGGGGTGATTTCTCACTTTCCCTCTCTCTGTTTCTCTCTGTCTCTCCTGTGAACACATGAGCCCTATGGCAAAAAAAACCTTAAAAGAATTAAAATGCTTATTTTATATAGGTTGTTATTTAAAAAGAAATTAAATAGTTATTGCATATAAAAATATTAAATATATAAAAATCACAATTTAGATATTTTGTTTTTAATAAGGGAATGTTTTTCTGATTGTATAATATTTATTTCTGATTCCCTACGTATTTACAAGTTTCTTTCACAACACAGCAGGAACTTATTCTAACTTTCTTA
The DNA here is from genome assembly GCA_026018925.1 of Tupaia tana. Lineage (NCBI taxonomy): Eukaryota > Metazoa > Chordata > Mammalia > Scandentia > Tupaiidae > Tupaia > Tupaia tana. Next base: position 55,271,636 of record JAKSZU010000012.1, read on the forward strand.
AAATTGGAAAAGAACTTATACTAATTAAAAAAAATCAGTGGTAGATACTCTTGATGCAGAGTTTTATTTTACTTCTGTCCTGCTTGAACAAAGGGTAATCACATTTCTGTGATGACACCTTTGGGCTGGCCCTTGGTATAGCAGTTAAGTCCTATGAAGAGCAGGCTAGATCCCACATGGCTGACATCAGTTTGAATCCCAGTCTTGGCAACTTGGAAAACATGCTGGGTGTGTGTGCATATCCCAAATCCTGACAGGATGAAGAAATGGAGGAAAAACAATTAGGGTATGACCATAGCCCATTGAGGAGTACTTTTTCTCTCTCTTTGGAAGCACTGGTTCAGATTGTGACCATGCTTGACAGGAAAGGGAATTTAAAAAGACTCCAAAAATTCAGAGATTTTGAGACAGATCTTTTTCTTTTATTTAATTTTTATTTTTTTTTATATTACATTTCATCACATGCATCTTTACAGTTTATAACATTTCTTTTTCCAGCCTACTACCATACATATCAGTCAAGATAAAGACATTATATCCACATTATCATCAAATACCTTTTCATTTTTTTCCGTTTATTATTATTATTCTCATTTTTTTAAATATCCGATAACAATACATCGTTTAGCTTGTAAAGAGAATTTACCTAACGTGAAATACTTCTCAAAACAGTCCAGTAGTGAATACTATACATGTTATCATCAACAGGTAATAAACCACTTCTGTGTCCCACAAATGTCATGCCTCTCTATTTGTTCTCTTGCTATCCTTCTCTATACTCTTCTCTTCCCATTCCACACTGTTTTCAGTGTCCATAACCATTTTTGTTGCTTTTATGCCTGCCAATATTTCAATCTCTACCATAGAGAGTGGATAATTGATATGTATTAAGCAGATACATACAATATCTTTCATTTATAGCCTGACTTGCTTCACTCAGCAATAAATCTTCCATAAGAGACTGCTTTCTATCAAACACCAGGGTCTTCTTTTTTTTTTATGGCTGAAAAGTATTCCATAAAGTATATGTGCCACACTTTTTCAATCCATTCTTCTGTTTATGAACATTTGGGTTGGTTCAATATCTTAGCAATCATGAATAATACTGCAATAAACATTGTTGTTCAAGCACTTTTCTGACTGAGTGTTCTTTTGTCCTTTGGGTAGATACTCAGAAGTGGGATTACAAGATCAAATGGTAGTCCTATTTGTAGATCTTTGAGGAATCTCCATATTGTTTTCCATAGTGGATAAACCAGTTTACATTCCCATGAATAGTGTAGGAGAGTTCCCTTTTCACCATATCCCACCAACACTTATCACTTTTTGTATTTTTAATCTTCGCCATTCTGACAGGGGTTAGGTGGTATCTCATACTGGTTTTAATCTGCTTCTATTTTATGATGAGGGATGTTGAACATTTCCTCGTAAGCTTTTTGGCTATTTGTATGTCTTCCTTAGAGAGATTTTTGTTCAGCTCATTTTCCCATCTTCTAACACATCTTTTCATTTTTTTTATTTTTTATTTTATTATTATTTTTGTTTAGATAAATCACTTGAGTTCCCTGTGTATTCTGTTTATCAATCCCTTATCTGAGGCATATTTTGCAAAAATATTCTTCTATTCTGAGAGTTGTCAATTCATACTAATTACTGTGTCCTTTGCCCTCGCAAAAACTTCTTAATCTGATATAGTCTCACTTACATTAGGGATTATTGCATGTGCTTTGTGAATCTTATTTAAGAAGTCTTTGCCTACCAAAATGTTTCTCAGTGTTTACCCAGTGTTTTTCATCAGCAGTTTTATAGTTTAAGGTCTTAGGTTCAGATCTTTGATCTATTTTCAGTTGATTTTTGTTAATGGTGGACACCGGGGATTCAGTTTCATCTTTCTGCAGGTGGGTACCCAGTTTTTCCAGCATCATTTGCTAAAGAGCTTTTACTTTTCCCAGTGGATTGAGTGGTATTCTTTGTAAAATACCAGTTGGCTATATGTTTTGGGGTTTATTTCTGGGGTCTCTTTTCTATTCCATTGTTCTACCTGTCTGTGATTGTGCAGTTTTAATTATCAAAGCTTTATATCAAGTTTTGGGGTCAGGGAGTGATATGCCACCCACTACACTCTTCTTGCAGGATTACTTTGGAAATACGAGGTCTTTTATGATTCCAGACAAATTCTATGATATTTATTTCTAGATCTGTGAAGAATGTCTCTGGTAATTTGATTGAAATTGCATTAAGTATGTAGATTAATTTGGATAGAATTGCCATTTTGGTTATGTAAATTCTTCCAATCCAGGAACATGGGATGTCCTTCCACTTTTTTGTGTCCTTTTCAATATCTTTTTTGAAATTTCATAGTTTTCTTTGTAAAGGTCTTTGACTTCCTTAGTTTTATCCCTAAGTATCTTACACATTTTGTGGTTATGGTAAAAGGGATTCCTTTCTTCAGCTCTACTTTGTTCACCTTGTTGTTCATATATTGTAATGCTATTGATTTTTGTATGTTGATTTTGCATCCTGCCACTTTACTGTATTTATTTATTACTTCAAGAAGTTTTTTTCATGGGAAACTTTGGGTTTGGTAAGTATACCATCATGTCATCTGCAAATAAAGATATTTTCAACTCTTTTGCCTATTTGAATGCCTTTTATATTATTCTCTTTTCTGATTGCATTGGCTAAGATGTCTATCACTACATTAAAAAGCAATGGAGAAAGTGGGCAGTCTTGCCTAGTACCAGTTTTAGTGGAAAAGCTAAAAGCTTTTCAGTATAATGTTAGCTATAGGTTTTTCAGTTATTTTATTTTATTTTATTTTATTTTTGAGAGGTTTTTGCTATAGGGTGCATGCACTTGCCAGAAAGACAGAGAGAGACAGAGAGACAGAAATTGAGAAATTGCCCCCCCCCCGGGGGGGGAATGGCCACGCCAAAATCTCTTCTCCTCTATTCTCCTCTCAAGATCTTGGGCATGCACACACACATGCTCAGCATGAGTTTAAGCCACCGGGTCCAGGACTTGAACAGTGGTTGACTACATAGGAGTCCAGTGACATAGCCATTATGCCAATTCCTGGTCCCTTTGTTCTAATTTTCTAACAATTACCTCTCAGAACAAAAGGATTAATGTCTTTTAAAATCTAAGTGCACAGCATGAAATATCTCATAAACATTCTCTTATACCAACTGTTAGCTATAGGTTTTTCATATACGGCTTTAATTGTGTTGAGAAATGATCTTTCTATACCAATCTTGCTAAGAGTCTTAACCATGAATTTGATTTTTATCAAATGCCTTCTCTGCAAATGATCATTTTTTAAAAAAATCTTTCTTCGGTGTTTTATATTTATGGTCTTATGAATGTTGAACCATAATCTTTTTATATGTTGTTGGATATGATTTGCAAGTATCTTTTTGAGAATTTTTGGATCTATATTCATCAATATCTCTGATAATTTTCCTTTTTTGTCATGTATTTATCTGTTCTGGGAATTAGGTTGATGGAAGCTTCATAAAATGAATTTAGAAGGTTTCCTTCCTTTCAGATCTTTAGAAGTAACTTGAGTACCATTTGGGGTAACTCTTACTCAAAAGTTTTATATAATTCAGAAGTGAAGCCATCAGAACCTGGGCTTTTCTTTTTTGAGAGGTTATTTATTACTGATTCAATCTCATGGCTTGTTATGAGTCTATTCATAGTTTTCTTTGTCCTTTTTATTAAATCTTGGTAGATTATGTGTATCCAGGAATTTGTACATATCCTTCGTATTCTCTTGTTTGGTGTAATATAATTGCTCCTAGTATCCTCTTATGATATTTTCTATTTGTAGTTTGTCTATTTTAATGTTACCTGTTTCATTGCATATTTGATTTATCTGGTTACTTTCTTTTTCTTTATCAGTCCAGGTAATGGTCTGTCCATCTCATTAATATTTTCAAAGAACCAACTTTTGCATTCATTTATTGTCTGTATAGTTTGTTTATTTTCTATTTCATTTATTTCTATTTGGATCTTTATTATTTCTTTTCATCTGACATTTTTCTTTGTTGTTTTTTCAATTCTTTAAGGCATGATGTTAGGTTTTCTATTTGTCACTTTTTTCTTAGGATCACTAATTGCTATAAATTTTCTTCTTTTGACTGTGTTTGCTGTGTCCCATAGATTTTGGAAACTTGTGTACTCACTATAATTTATTTCCATAATTGTTTTTGATTTCAGACTTAATTTCTTTAGTTAAGAAGTCATTCAGAAGTAACTTGTTTAGTTTCCATGTGTTTTTGTATTTTCAAGGATGTTTCTTGAAATTAATATCAAGTTTAATTCCATCATGGTCCAAGAAGATGCTGGATATAGTTTCTATGTCTTTGAATCTGTAAAGGCTTGATTTGTCTTCTATCATGTAGTCAGTTTTTGAAAATGTTCCATGCTGGGGTAAGAAAAATGTGTATTTTGTGGTCCTAGGGTGGGAAGTTCTATTGATGTCTGTCAAGCACATTTGTTTTACTGTATCATTTAGGTCCTGTGTATCTCTGGCTATTTTTTCTCTAGAAGATCTGTCTAAAGGATGTAATGGGATGTTGAGATCCTCAGCAATTATAGTGTTGCAACCTATTTCTCCTTTTACCTCCTGCAATCTTTCCTTCATGTGTTTAGGTGCTCCTGAGTTGGGTGCCTAGATTTTTTCTTTTTTTGAAGAAGTTTTCGCTACAGGGAGTGTGCACTTTCCTGAAAGACAGAGAGACAGAAAGTGAGAAATCAACCCCTAAGGGGATGGCCACGCTGCAATCCCTTCTCCTCCGTTCTCCTCTCAGGATCTTGAGCATGTATACACATGCTCCTGGTGTGAGTTTAAGCCACTGGGTCTGGGACTCGAACCACAGTCGACTCCATGGGAGTCCAACAACATAACCATTACACTAACTGCTGGTCCCCATAGATATTTATAAGTGTTATGTCTTCTTAATGAATGAGCCCATTTACTACTATATGATGTCCTTCTTGTCTCTTCTTACAGTCTTTGTCTTAAAGCCTATTTTATCTAAAATCAGTATTGTAACTTCAGACCTTTTTTGATTTCCATTTGTATGGAATATCTTTTTTCTATTCTTTCACTTCTAGTCTATGTATGTCTCTATCCATAAGGTGCATTTCTTGCAACAGAGTCTGTGTCTCTTGATTGAAGAACTTAATCCATTAACATTCAATGTCATTATTGATATTTTTGTACTTGTTCCTATCATTAAGTGAGCCATTTTCTTGGTTGATTTTTGTTCTCTTATATTTGTCTATCTGACTTTTTAATTTTCCTTGTATAATACTCCCTTCAGAACCTCTTGAGGAGCTATTTGGAGTTGGTAAATTCTTTCAGGTTTTGTTTATCCAAGAATATTTTTATCTTTTTTTTTCCCCATGTGAAGGATAATCTTTTCTGGGTAAAGTATTGTTGGCTCAAATTGTTTTTAATTTAACACTTTGCGTGTATTTCCCTATTCTTTTCTTGCCTACATTGTTTCTGATGAAAGGTCTGATGTTAGCCTGATGAGATAAGCTTTGACTTTTGATAAATGTTAACTTGTCATTTCCCTTTTGCCAATTTTAGTATCTTGTGTTTGTCTGTGGTTTTGGTCAGTTTGGCTATGATGTGCCTTGGAGAGGATCTTCTTGGGTTGATTCTAGTTGAGGGTCATATGTAGTTTTCAGATCTGGATATCTTAATGCCTCTTTAGGTTTGGAAAGTTTTCTTCTAGGATTTCATGGAATAAATGATTTATATCTTTATTATTTTCTTCCTCTTCTGGGATACCAGTTATCCGAACGTTTGGGTGCTTGATGGTATCTAGTATTTCTTATTTTCTTGGTTGTTTTCTTAGTCTTTCTGATAATTTTTTCCAGGTCAGAAGTTTTGTCTTCTACATTAGAGATTCAATCTCTGCATGATATAATCTACACCTAATATTTTCAAGGGATGTTTTAATTTCTTGTGTCACATTTTTCATCTCTAATAATTCCATTTGATTCTTCTTAATGGTGTCTATTTTTTCATTCAAATCATGAAAGACTTCTTCATCTCCTGGAATTCATTGTCTCTTTTGGTCACTACAAATATCCTTAATTGTTATCCAACATTTCCATAATATCCATTTTATTATCTGTGAGTGATATGTAATTGATGTTTTTCCTTGAGAGAGACACATTTTGTTAGTTGCTCATATTTCTTATGCCTCTGCGATGGTTCCTTGTCATCTGTTGATCTATACATTCCTTCCTCAATTGTTCAAGGTTATCTCTGAGCATTCCAGGGTGCATAGGAGTAGGAAATTGGCAGTCTTTCTTCTGCTCTACCTCCCTGTTGCTCATTTGCACCCTGCACTGTTGTCACTGCTCCTGGGTGACCGAAAATCCTCCCTGTTTCTAGAAAGCATGTGCACTTGATACTGAGCTGCTGAGCTTCAACTCAATAACAAAGAGTAGATCTTGTGGTGCACAGGTAGCCTGCCATCTGGCAAGGACCTTCGCTGGAACCAGTGTTTGGATGGGTTGCGGAGGAGTGCAAGTTTGTCTTAAAATCCCAAGAAACAGGGACCAGCAGTTAGCGTGATGGCTATGTCACTGGACTCCCACGTAGTCGACCGCGGTTCGCGTCCCAAACCCAGTGGCTTAAAACTCACGCTGGGTTCGTGTTCGTGCATGCCCAAGATCCCGAGAGGAGAATGGAGAAGAAGGGATTGCGGCGTGGCCATCCCCCCTGGGGGGTGATTTCTCGCTTTCTCTCTCTCTGTCTCTGTCTGGCGAGTGCACACGCCCTATAGCGAAAAAAACTCTCAAAAAAAAAAAAAAAAAATCCCAAGAAACAAACCTGAGAGTCCAAAGCAAATGAGGGAAGGGATGAGCCAAGAAGGGTCCCAGCCATTATCCCTGGACCCTCCCCACCAGCCAGAAAGGCCTTTTGCTGCATCCGGTCTTTCTTTCTTTCTTTCTTTCTTTCTTTTTTTAATTTTTAAGAGAGATTTTTGCTATAGCTGTTCAAGTCAACAATACATAGGAAGGGAACCAGGCTAGGAGAAGTCCTTGAGGCATTGAAATTTAATGGTCTCTCCCATTAAGGAGGGAGTATGCCTACCCAGAACTGCTTTTTAACTATGTTCTTCCTCACACCATCACAGGAGTGGTACAAAACAAAAAAACATCATATGACATTTTTCTACCTGAGATCATGTGTGTAACTTTAGGTACGTTATACCTGTCTGTGCATTTGTCACCTCGTTTGTAAAGGATGCTTAATAATACCCATCTCACTTATTTTTATAAACATAAAATGTGCTAACAGTTGTGTTTAGATTAGTACCTGGCACTTAAAAAGTGCTCAGTAGCCACCCCCCTGGGGGGTGATGTCTCACTTTCTGTTTCTCTGTCTCTGTATTTCTGGAGAGCACATGTGCTCTATAGCAAAAACCTTTCCAAAAAAAATTACTCAGTAAATGTGAGCCATTATTATTATTCTCAAGAAAAGAGATTCATATCCTTAACCCATTTTGGTGTTTCAAGGAACTCTGATGTGGCTTTAGACCCTGTGCAAACTAGTAATATTTGTAGCTAAGTTCGTAAACCCTATTCATATATTTCATAATGGCAATGTGAGTACTGGGTCACAGAAGTGATGGCTAAATACAGCATCCAATGCTCTGCACCACCTCATGAATTTAGGATGCAGTTATGTTAGATTATAATAATATATATCACCCTGCATTTGCTTTCCTTTCTGTTTATACTCCATAGTGGTCAATAATTGTTAAAATCCCAAGATATCTTATTAATGTCCCATAGAGAGTGATAATTGTTTTGGGAAGCTTACAGTACATGAGTCCCTGGGATACAGACACACACGGAGACATACATAAAAGCTGCAACATTTAAAAGTAAGGAATCGTGTCTATCCTGAAGGTTAGTTGGTTGGGTGACACTTTGGTTTTGGAGAAAGAGCATGAGTGATATTTTTTGGGAGCTGCAACTTGATGATTTTCCTCCTATGGGTAATTTATTATAGTCATAGGTAAGAGAAAGAGACACTGTAAAAGAGGGCAGTAGTATTAGAGGCTTTTTTTTTTTTCCGAGGGGGAGGTCTGTATTTTAACCCTGTATTAACTACAAAACATTTTAAGAAATACCATGTTTTGTGCACTCTTCTATGAAAATCTATGTGTGTATGTGTAGTAAGAGACAATTTCAATGGGAAATGGGAACAAATAAATCTGCAGACTTAAATATTGTGTAACAGGTATTAGGTTGTTAGAAAATCCATGACATATTTTTCAATGCAAAAATGCATCTTGATTTCTGTGATGACCTAATACTAATAGAAGAGGAAAAACAGTATGGACAAATTGGGATGAATGCTTGTTTCCTCTCTCTTTTCTTTTCTTCTTCTGTCATGCCAGTTCTGTTTATATAATCTGATAAGAGTACATGGAGGTCCTCCTGACAGTCATTTTGATGAGGACTCTGGTAGTAAGAAACCCTTGGCACTGTTCATAAAGGGAGACAGGCATGTGCACCACCTGAAGCAGGGAAGAAAGGGATTATTTGACTTTGTCCAAAGCTCTTTGAAATGTGTCTCCATGGCAGGTTTCTTGACTATGGCACTATTGAGATTTTGGTCCAGTTAATGTTTTTCTGGTGTGAGGTAGGGATTGGGGATCATGGGGTGGGAATTCTAATGTGTGTTTTAGTGTTTAGTAGTGTCACAGGTAGATGTCTGTAGCACCCTTCCTTGATATGACAACCCCAAATGTCTCCAGACATTGTCTGATACCCCACTGAAATCAAATGACTCTTGGTTAAGAAGTACTGCTCTATTGGCAAACATAGCCTAACTTTTTATTTTTTAATTTTGCCAAAGGACATGTGCACTTGCTAGAGAGAGACAGAGAGAGATCGGGAAAAGTAAGAAAGCACTCCCTTCCTGCTATGGAGAATAGCCATGGCTCATATCCTTTATCCTCCATTTCTGTTTTCTTTTCAGAATTTTGAGCAAACATACACATGTGCCCAGAGTATTTCTCAAGTTGCTGGGTCTAGAACTCAAGCTAGGTCGTGTGGAATCCAGCTTCCTTAACCACCATCCCATCCCACAGGCTGACTCCAGCTTGATTTTTTAACTTTAAGAGTTTTTTGTTGTTGTTACTGCTTTTAATTTATTCATGTATTATTTTAAATACATATTTAATCAATGTACATCTTTATAGTGCGTAACATGGTTTTTCTCATGAGGAATATAGTGCATATTGGTCAAGTCATAGACATCATCATATATACATTCTCATCAGCAGATAACTTTTTATGTTTGTGTGTATTAAATGTATTGATGGAAAACAAGTGTTGTTAAAACTGTCTTACTTTGAAATTAGAGAAACACGCATAACTCAATTTTCTAATTTTCTATTTGAAGAAAAAAATGTATAATTAGAACAACTACTTATTTTAAAGCTGTAATGTTTTAATGTACATATCCTACACATCTTTGAAATCAACTGACAAATGTTAAAAATACTTCAGTGTTCGTCTTTAGTCTGGATTTTCTTTCTCCCAGGAATACCTTACTGGTGCCTCTACACTCAAGCACATACCTACCAAGGGCCACAGAAAGAGAGATAAATAAGAGGGTTTGCATTCCCTGTTTGTATTAGTCATGAAGCAAAGATAATAAAGATATGTGTTGCTCAGTAAAAACAAAAACAAAAACAAAACTTTTTCACACTTCACATTATGATACTTATATTTTATGAGAATCCAGGCAAGTTTATAGATTTCTTTTTAAAAATATTATGGGGAATAGGCCACGGTGGTGCAGTGGTTAGGGACATTGGACTCCCACATGGCCAATTGAGGTCCTCTGAGTCTCAAACCTGCTGGTGGCTTGCTTTTTCACTTGCTCTACCTCTTTCTCTCTGTGTCCCTCTCCGGTTGAATTAAAATAAATAAATAAAGTTAAATAAAATGAGAAAATAAAAACATTTGTGTTCATGGATGTTGTGAGGATTATGTATGTAATGTAATTCAAGTAGGCATATATAATATTCTAAATGTGTGATCCAATTAACTGTTTGTTTGTTTTTATTCTCTTGTTTTGCTTTGTTTGTTTTGCTATAGGGCACATGCGTTTGCCAGAGGAGACAGAGAGAGAGAGAAACTGAGAAATAACCGCCTAGAGGGGATGGCTATGCTACAGTTCCTTTTCCTCCCTTTTCTTCTAAGGCTTTTAAACATGAATGCAAATGTGCTCCCAGTGTGATTCTTCAAGGCATTGGGTCCAGGACTTGTACCTGCAGTTGGCCATGTGGGATCCAGTTGCCTTAACCTTTATGCCACCTGCTGGCCCTCAATTTACTTTTTTTTTTTTTTTAACATTCGATTTTCCTGTAGTCATTTTTATGTTATTAAAAATTATTCAAAATTATCATAGCTGCATAAATTCCCATATATTTATATCATAATTTTGATATTTTTCCTCTTATACAAAGTGTTAAAACACTTTATTTCTAAGTTTCAATATTACAACTAATGCTATTAATATAATGCAAAATCAGGAATTAAAATAAATTTCCAAGTACTTCTTTGGTCAGTTCTTTAAATGGATTAATAGCAGTAATTTATTGACCAAATAGAGCACTTTAAAGCTAAAGAGTCAAATTTATAAAAAGATTATAACTCAAGAGTACCAATTACTGAAACAGTGGTTGACACTGTGTAGTTTAATTCACAAAATCATATGCTAATTATACAGAGAGAATGAGAATGAGTATAAAAAATATACTCCAACTAAACGTATCAACAAAATATGAAAAGATATGAATTACCCAACTTAAATAATCATTGTACCTCATCACTTTAGTGGAAAATTCAGAGTTGGATAACATGTATATTTAATGATTATTTTACAGGATCAAATTATTTGGAGTTTTCATTAAAGAGTTTACCAGGAAAAGTGACTGAAGTCATAGAACAATAAAGTTAATTAACTAATATTTTGACCTCTGCTTTACTAATCCAATACCAAAATCTAGAACAAACGAAAAGAATTATTTGTTCCTTTAATTGTTATTTTCTTTGATCTCTCAATGAAAATATAAGCTTTATGCATCATTATTACAAAAAGTCTCTGATTTCTTTGCAGAGAGAATTAACTGTCCAACTTCTTCTGCCTTTCCTTTTTCAAGAGACAGGAAAAATAAATTTTAGGTAATGTAATGGAGAATATCTTTTAGCTTTTCTCTGCAACCTCGAGCAAAGTGGGATGAGGAGAACTGCACTACCATGACAGAGTTCATTCTCCTTGGATTATCAGATGGCCCTGAGCTAAGAGTCTTCCTTGTCCTGCTGTTCCCTCTCATCTATGCAGTCACGATCTTGGCCAACCTGGGCATGATCACACTGATTCAAGTCAGCTCTCCACTTTACACACCTATGTACTTTTTCCTCAGCCACTTGTCCTTCGTGGATTTCTGCTACTCCTCAATCATTGTGCCAAAGATGCTGGTTAATATCTTAACCAAGGACAAAACCATTTCCTTCCTGGGATGTGTGGCACAATTCTATTTGTTCTGTACATGTGTGGTTACTGAGGTCTTCCTGCTGGCTGTGATGGCCTATGACCGCTTTGTGGCCATCTGTAACCCACTGCTCTACATGGTCATCATGTCCCGGGAAGTCTGCATAGAACTGGTTTCTTGCTGCTACCTGTGTGGAGCAGTGTGTTCTCTGATTCACTTATGTTTGGCTCTTGACATCCCTTCTTATAGATCAAATGTAATTAACCATTTTTTCTGTGATCTACCCCCTCTCTTAAGTCTGGCTTGTTCTGATGTCACCATGAATGAGGTTCTGCTGTTCATTGTAGCCACATTCAATGAGACCATCACCATCATTATCATCTTCACCTCCTACCTGTTTATTCTCATCACTATTATGAAGATGCACTCTGCAGAGGGAAGATACAAGGCTTTTTCCACTTGTGCCTCCCACCTCACAGCCATCATTGTCTTCCATGGAACAATCCTTTTCATTTATTGCCGGCCCAGTTCAGGCAACAGTGGAGATGATGACAAAGTGGCCACTGTGTTCTACACAGTAGTGATACCCATGCTGAACCCGCTGATCTATAGCCTGAGGAACAAGGATGTGAAAGAAGCTCTCAGAAAAGTGATGGACTCCAAAGTATATTCCTAAAGAAGATTTTTATTAGCTGGACTGAGGATTCGGAAATGGAGGGAGGAGGGAAGTGGTGGATCGAGTAAATGGGCTGTAGTGTTGAAGTGCAGAGAACAGTCAAGATGTGTGGTATCAAAAGAGAGTCTTGTTGATGTACTTATCATTGCATCTCTTCAATTTACAAATGTAGGATTGAATGTATTGATACCTTGCATCCCACATCTTTGCTTTTCATCAATCTATAATATTTCAAATAAATAAGGATAAGGGTATGATGAGGACAAATTCTGATGTAAAACCTTCATAATTCTGACAAAGAGTTCATTACTTCCAATATCCATTATGGAAAGAATGGTTCTATTCAAAAAAGCATTTTTGTTATTTTATAACATTGATCAGACCTCTTTCAGTTTCAGCACATGATGAAAAATAATTCTAAACATGTAGATTTTTTAATCATTTCATTGTTTATATTATTTATTGTTTATATTTTGGTTGTTGCAGTATCTAGTGTATGAAGAACTTTAAATACTACTCCATTTGTTAATTAAAAAGAAATTATTATGTTGTAAGAATCTTAGAAAAGTTCAAGTACAAAACCTAGGAAGCATGAACAAGAATCTTAGAATAATCTCTAGCCCAAAATCAGTTCTCTCTCTCTGATCACTCTTCAAGACCTAGGTATGGAAACTTCCTAGGTTCCAAATAATGTTGTAAGTCTAATACTTTCTCTAACATATTCTATAAAGAGTGTTTTTCTTTGCTAAGTTATCATAGAAACTAATATTAGGTTCTCCTGGGCAGCTTATTTTAAGAGGAATTTAAATCATAAATAATAATTAATCTTAGAAGTTGGAGATCTTGGTGATCTGATAGAATGGAAGGGGTGATTCAGAATTTGAGTAAGATTTGTGGGAAATGTTAAATGATTGAATCACAGGAATATGATTAAGTTCACTTATATATTTATCTCACACCAGGACCAATTACAATATTTAAGAAAAAAATTAGTATTTAAGACTTCTATTATTAAATTAATTTTAAGTATGATATTCTTTTTGATACTACCTTGAAGAGTAGTTTTCTAGATTTCAGTTTAAGATGTTATTTTGCAAGTATATAAAAATAAGATTGTCTTGTATATTGATTTTTTTATCCTTACAACCTTGAGGAGCTTGTTAGTTCTTTCACCTTTTGTAAACTTTCCCATCCTCTTTTGTAATATTTTTAAAAAGTTTGTTCTATGCTCTCTTTTGACTTATTCTTTTGTACCTATTTAACAACCTGCAGTTATTTTCAAAGAGTTTACAATACACTTACATAATAAATCATCAGTCTTTTACGGTCCATAGCAAAGTTCAGTCTTCTCTAAATAGTAATATATCATGCTACTGTTGTACACTTTTTTATAGACTGTAAGTGACCTTTTATTAATTATGTTTTATCCAAGTATATCTTTTTTTTTTTTCTTTTTTTGGAGAGGTTTTTGCTATAGGGCGCGTGTGCTCGCCAGACAGACAGAGAGAGACAGAGAGATAGAAAGCAGGAAATCACCCCCCAGGGGGGATGGCCACGCCGCAATCCCTTCTCCTCCATTCTCCTCTCGGGATCTTGGGCACGCACGCACACGCGCCCGGCGTGAGTTTAAGCCGCCGAGTCCGGGACTCGAACCGCGGTCGACTACGTGGGAGTCCAGTGACATAGCCATTACGCTAACTGCTGGTCCCCCAAGTATGATATCTTTCAAGATAATTAAAATAAGAAAAATAAATAAACAATTTCTACCACTGACAGTGTCCTTAAGGGACAAAAGACCCTCTTGCCCCCTTTAAGCTATGTATACCTTTGCAACCTGGATTCTTATATTTTAAATATCAGCTTAGCACTGAAACCATTATTACCCTTATTGCCTAATAAGGTCAGATATCAAAGTCAATAATGCTTTATGGTTTTCATTTAAAATATCTACTGGGCTAGCCTGTGGTCTGATGATTAAGGAGGCTCGATCTCATATGGCAGACTGAACGGATTGAGTCTCAGGCTCAGTGGCTTGAAAAACACTTCAGGAACATGTGAATGTGTGCCAACATCCCGAAAGGAAGAAGAGATGATGGAAAAGATACTGCTTCATGACCATGCCACATAGGGTTGGTTTCTTGCTCTCTCTTTGTCTCTCTGTCTGATTATAACACATGCGTGGGCCCTTTGGCAAACAAATTAAAAATAAAAATCTACAGAAATCTCTTATTTCGTAAGTGAACAAAGAGAAGCCTGAAGCCTCAAGTTATAACTGGCCAGGTGACATATAGCTACAGGATAATCAGGTTAATTAGAACCTAGATCTCTCAACTCCAGGTCAGATATTCACCTCTCTCAGTCAGTATATGATCTGCTTTCTGATGCTGAGGCCATATTGAAAGGTCCTGTGTTTATACTCTGGGTCTTCCTATGCACTCCAAGTGCCCAGGCAGTGTCTGTGATTCTGGCTAGCTAACTTTGAGGGATGCGGGGTGTGAATCACACTGTGAAGACACTGTTGGGGTGCCTGTCTGTCACTTTCTTGTCTCTTTTGTCTTCCTCGCTCATGGAAAAAATACATACACATATACATACATACATATTTTTTTAATCTTGAAGATTGGGACCAGCAGATGGCATAAGAGTTATGTCGCTGGACTCCCATGTAGTCGACCATGATTCCACTCCTGGACCCAGTGACTTAAAACTCACACCAGGCGCATGTGCATGCATGTCTAAGATCCTGAGAAGAAAATGGAGGAGAAGGGGTTGCAGCATGGCCATCCCTCCTAGTGGATGATTTCTTGTTTTCTGTCTCTCTGGTGAGCACACACACCCTATAGCAAAAATCTCCTCTAAAAAAAAAAGAAAATCCTGATGATATTCCATAGAGATTAATTATTTTTAGTCTTATATAGCACATATTTTAGTTCAATGTTTATTAATTCTGTTATACCATAGAGATTAATTATTGCTTCAATAAGGGATGCATTTCTCAGGAGTTTAAGTTACAGTATAAGTCTCTAATCAAGAACTATACACACCTAACACCCTCAGTTCCGGGCACCAAATATTTGTACCTCAGGTTTGTTGACTGGAGCTAGGTTCTGCCTACTTGAAACTGGAAATGAATATATTTTTCTGAACAACTGTAACAAAATATGTGTGTATATAAATATATATATGTGTGTGTGTGTGTGTATGATATATATACATATGTGTGTGTATAATTTCTAACTAGACAATGTTTATGAGACACCTTATGCTGTGCATTTAGATTTTAAAAGACATTCACCCTTTTGTCTGAGAGGTAGTTATTAGAAAATTAGAACAAAGGGACCAGCAGTTGGTGTAATGGCTATGTTGCTGGACTCCCATATAGTCAAGCGCAGTTCGAGTGCCAGACCCGGTGGCTTAAACTCATGCTGGGAGCATGTGCACGTTTGCCCAAGATCCTGAGAAGAGAATGGAGGAGAAGGAATTGTGGTGTGGCCATCCTTCCTGGGGGGTGATTTCTTCCTTTTTGTCTCTCTGTCTCTCTGGTGAGTGCATGCACCCTATAGCAAAAATATTTCAAAAAAAAAAGAAAAAAAGAAAAGAAAAGAAAAGAAATAAGAAAATTAAAACAAAATTTCACATAATATCAATTGTGTACAAAAAATGTAGAGGAAATGAAATAACGTTCTCTATGACATGGCGTTTTCTATGTCCTTATGTCCCTCATTCCACCATGCTCTCCTCCTTTCTTCATCAACTTCCTTAATAAAATCAGTACAATATGACCAAAAAAGGAGCTTTAAATTACCACTCTAACTCTTCCAGATGAATTAATGTGCCTGACAGCTGATTATATGGATTTGAGGCATGCAAATATTTTCTGTGAAGGAAGGAGATGAATTATTTTGGTTTCTTTTGGGTTTGCCATCGACTTGCTTCCTATTATCAGCATAGAATATTGGCAATAAAATTTTAAAGAAGGGAGTCAGCAGTTAGCGTAATGGCTATGTAGCTGGACTCCCATGTAATCAACCGTGGTTCACGTCCTGGACCCGGTGGCTTAAAACTCACGCCGGGTGTGTGGGCATGCGTGCCCAAGATCCCGAGAGGAGAATGGAGGAGAAGGGACTGCGGCATGGCCATCCCCCCTGGGGGGTGATTTCTCGCTTTCTGTCTCTCTGTCCCTCTCTGTCTGTCTGGCGAGTGCACGCGCTCTATAGCGAAAACCTCTCCAAAAAAAAAAAAAAAAAAAAA
This sequence comes from Tupaia tana, assembly GCA_026018925.1. Taxonomy (NCBI): domain Eukaryota; kingdom Metazoa; phylum Chordata; class Mammalia; order Scandentia; family Tupaiidae; genus Tupaia; species Tupaia tana. The sequence goes on from JAKSZU010000012.1 coordinate 55,288,112, forward strand.
AAAAAATATATATATATATATATATATAGTAACTGTTAAAATTTGACTGTTGTGTTTTCTTTAAACCTTATACATTCTTCAGGTTTGATATTATTTTCTTATTTTAGGATGAATTTATGTTCTCCCTTCTCAGAAGAAGGACAGATCTTATCATTTGTTTTCCCTAACCTGTATTAGGGTGGCAATGATGGAGGAGAACTGCACCACTGTGACAGAGTTCATTCTCCTTGGATTATCAGATGTCTCTGAGCTGAGAGTCTTTCTTTTCCTGTTGTTCCTCCTCATCTACACAGTCACAGTTTTGGCCAACCTGGGCATGATGGCATTGATTCAGGTCAGCTCTCCACTCCACACTCCCATGTACTTTTTCCTCAGCCACTTGTCCTTTGTGGATTTCTGCTACTCCTCAATCATTGTGCCAAAGATGCTGGCTAATATCTTATACAAGGACCAAAACATCTCCTTCCTGGGATGCATGGTGCAATTCTATTTGTTTTGTGCCTACGCAGTCACTGAGGTCTTCCTGCTGGCGGTGATGGCCTATGACCGCTTTGTGGCCATCTGTAACCCACTGCTGTATATGGTAGCCATGTCTCAGAAGCTCTGTATGGAGCTTGTATCTTGCTGCTACCTCTGTGGGTCGGTCTGTTCTCTGATTCACTTATGTTTGGCTCTTGACATCTCATCCTATAGGTCCAATATTATTAACCATTATTTCTGTGATCTACCCCCTCTCTTAAGTCTGGCTTGTTCTGATGTCACCATGAATGAGGTTCTGCTGTTCATTGTAGCCACATTCAATGAAACCATCACCATCATTATCATCTTCACCTCCTACTTCTTTATTCTCATCACTATTATGAAGATGCACTCTGTAGAGGGAAGATACAAGGCTTTTTCTACCTGTGCCTCTCACCTCACAGCCATCATTGTCTTCCACGGAACAATCCTTTTCATTTATTGCCGACCCAGTTCAGGCAACAATGGAAATGCTGACAAAGTGGCCACCATGTTCTACACAGTAGTGATACCCATGCTGAACCCGCTGATCTATAGCCTGAGGAACAAAGATGTAAAAGAAGCTCTCAGAAAAGTGATGGATTGTAAATTGTATTACTAGAGGTTTCATTAATGAGACAGAATATGACAAAGTAGAAGGAGGTGGAGGGATGAGTAAGTGGAGAGAACAATAAAAAGCTAGGGTATTATGAGTGAGTCTTGTTGATGCCTTTGTGTTTCTTTGATTTTTAAGTGTAGGATTGACTGTATTCATAATTTGCTGTCCTCATCTTTGCTTTTTGTCAATCTGCAATGCTTTAAATAAATAGGAGTAATGGCATTATTTGAACAGAATTAATTGTACAACCTTCGTTAAGTCTGATGAAGAGTTTATTCATTCCAATATCCATTATGAAGCCATGGTTATTTTCAAAATAGAATTTCAGTTATATCATTGATTACATCTCCATCAATTTCAGCTCACGTTGAGAAACTATATAAAGATATACATACATATTTTTTAGTTTTTTATCTTTTATTATTTTATGTTTATTGTTTATTTTATTTTATTTAAATATTTTGGTTGGTACAGTGTCTAGTGATGTTGGAACTTTAGATACTATCTCAGTGATAAAAGGAGAAAATTATATCATAAGAAATTTAGAAAAATTAAATGACAAAATCTAGGAAGCTTCTACAAAGACCTTCAAATAATCACATACAAAAGGTAGTTCTCTCTCTCTCTTGCTCTCTCTTTTTCTTTCTCTGCCTCTCTTTCTCTCTCTGTACGCATACATACACACACAGACACAAACACACACACACACACACACACACACACATACATATATGCATGTATATGTATATTTTCAGGTGATATTATATAGAAACTGTTACTGGAAATTGTATCCTTTCTGATTAGGTTTCCCTTATTTTATCTTTCACTTTTTATTTTTACACAAATTCTCCAATTCATGTGAATCACAAATTCACTGTCACTTCTAAGTGGGATGCTGAGCTCTGTAATGTTATTCACATTTGTCTTAGTGAATGTCCTTTTTCTTTCTTTTATCCTCACTCTGTATAGCTAAATCACATCTCTTCTTTCAACCCTGATTCATATGCACCATTGAAATTTTATTTTTTCCATCTTATTTTTAAAAAGATTTTTGCTATGTATGCTCACTAGAGAGGCAGAGAGAGACAGAGGGACAGAAAATGAAAAATCAATTACTCTTGGGAACCAGCAGTTAGTGTAATGGCTATGTCGCTGGACTACCATGTAGTCGACCGCGGTTCGCGTCCCGGACCCGGTGGCTTAAAACTCATGCCAGGCGCGTGTGCGTGCGTGCCCAAGATCCCGAGAGGAAAATGGAGGAGAAGGGATTGTGGCGTGACCATCCCCCCGGGGGGTGATTTCTCGCTTTCTGTCTCTATGTCTCTCTCTGTCTGTCTGGCGAGTGCACGTGCCCTATAGTGAAAACCTCTCAAAAAAAAAAAAAAAAAAAAAAAAAAAAAAAAAAAAAAAAAGCAATCACTCTTCATCCCCAGGGGTGATGGCCACACCACAATCCCTTCTCATTCTCTTGGGATTTTAGGCATGCATGGACACCTGCCTGGCATGAGTTTTATGCAACAGGTTTCAGGACTTGAACTGCAGTCAACCATATTGGAAGTCCAGCAATGTAACCATTACACAGTCTACTGGTCCCTCCATGATATTGTATGTTGTTACCTATGGTACTATGGAATTGGCTCAAAATTGTCCCACATCATCATGCATATTTTTCACCAATAAGAATGCAACTAGAGGGGGAGCCAGCAGTTAGCGTAATGGCTATGTCGCTGGACTCCCATGTAGTCGACCGCGGTTCGCATCCTGGACCCGGTGGCTTAAAACTCACGCCGGGCGCATGTGCATGCGTGCCCAAGATTCCGAGAGGAGAATGGAGGAGAAGGAATTGCGCCGTGACCATCCCTCTTGGGGGGTGATTTCTCGCTTTCTGTCTCTCTGTCTCTCTCTGTCTGTCTGGCGAGCGCATGCGCCCTATAGCGAAAACCTCTCCAAAAAAAAAAAAAAAAGAATTCAACTAGAAAAATAAATCCCTAGAGGAATTATTATCTGAAAGGTAAATATTGAAAGCCTGGCATGAGCAAGAAGGGACTGCAAACACCGTCCCAAAAACACAAACTATGTGTTCATTTGCAGATTGTTAATACCGGAAACAGGTATTGACTTCATGATACCAGAATGTAGGAGAAATTCCTCCATTCAACCGTAGTTAGGGTCTTGAGGAAAAGTCATAACTTTCTATGGTTCTGAGACGTTGAGGCTGGGTTAGGACATGGCAGGTTTTAGACTTCTGATAATATGCCCCAACAGGATCTGTGGACACCAAAATGGGCTCTGCCAGACTGATGCTTCTATCTCAGAAGGAAGCCCGATAGAAATTGGAAGAAATCACCATGGGTCTCATGTGCCTGGATTCATTTTCCCTGGGGAATAAGATTTGCAATAGCACAGTGCCCAAAAGAGAAGGGAACAGAAAAGAGACCAGCTACGATAAACACCACTTTTGAGGGGCCTACAGTTTGTGATATAAGGGGATTCTTTTCCCTCTTCTCATCTCAGGAAGCATTATGTAACTCTCTGTATCTGACCACTTAAGTAAGCATCCAACTGTTGATCTTTACCTCATTATATGACATACTTAAACCAAATGTGATGATAGTGGTAGTCACCTTTTAAGGTCTTCGTAAGAGAATTCTCCATAGTTCCAAATTATATGTTAAGCCTAATAATTTTTCTCTCAAATTCTGTAAAATAATATGTATTTTCCTTTCTGATATAGTCATAGTAACTAATATGAAACTTTACTGAGCAACTAATTTTAAAAGAAATTTTAGCTATAATAAGTTGTAACAGTGACCTTGGTGACTGATGGAATGAAAGCATGATTTGGAATTTGGATAGGGTGTGCAGGAGAGTTAGTTATACTGATACATGACTGAACTATAGGAATATTAATCTGATATTTAACTTCACTTATATATTTACCTTACACTAACATAATTATAATGCTTTTCTAATGTTTAGCATTTAAATTTTCTCCTCTACTATTAAATTTATATATGTGTATCATATTTTTATGTCATTATGAATGCAACTGTTGCCTTAATTTCACTTTCAGAAATTACTTTGCTACTATAAATGTAAAATTGTTCTGTGTATTGATTTTGTATATTGTGACATTGATGAACCAGTTCTATTTCCAGTTCTAGGATATGATGTGTGTGTGTATGTGTTGCTTTGGAATTTCCACATAAAGATCATGTAGTCTGAATAAAATTAGTTTTATTTAAAATCTGAATGACTGACAGACTGGTTTTACTCTTTCAACAATGATTTTTCAAGATAAAATTATTAAATATCAGATCACTCAACTTATTTTTCTTATTTTGATTTTATTTTAGTTAATTTTATATGGTGAGATTTATGTATTGATTTTTATCATTTACAAGTTATTTTTATAGCTTCTTGATACTATGTTTTATTTACTTTAGGTATATGGTGAATCATAAAATTTTGTAGTATGTGATTTTTCCAATATTGTGATTCTCATACTATTTGAATTTTCTAGCTCTTTACTACATATGTTTAGCATTAGTCTATCAATTTCTGTTTTTTAGGAATTATTTTATTACATTTTATTCATTATTGTTATTATTGTTAATTTGACCAGAGAGAACCAGAGAGAGAGAAGGAGGGAAACTGAGAAGGTAAGTCTCCAGGTCTGGGACACAAACCATGGTCAGCCATGTGGGAGTCAAGTGCCTCAAATAACCGCACCACCTTCTGGCCCCATTCTGTCAATTTCTTTAAAAAAAGTTGATTGACATTTTGTATAGGGTTTTATTGAATCTATTGATCAAATTAGGAAGTCTTAATACCCTAACAATATTGAGACTCTCAGTCAATACATTTAGAATTATTCGGGGCCGGCAAGTAGCGTGGTGGTTAAAGGTGCTGGATCCCCACATGGTCAGCTGTGGTTTGATTCTCGGACCTGGTGGCTTACTTTCTCACTTTCTCTCTCTCTCTTTCTCTCTCTCTCTCACTCACTCACTCTCACTCTGTCCTCTCTGGTCAAATTAAAAAAAAAAAAAAGCAAAATAAGTAAATAAAGTTAAACAAAATAATTCTTTAAAAAATGTTAAAAAGAATTATTATATATGATGATGAATTGACTTCTTCATCATTATGAGATGATTTCCTTATCTTTGGAAAATTTCTTATCTAAAGTTTGTTTAGTTTTTTATTATAATAGCCACTCTGTATTTCTTTCAATTATTACTCCATGCAATTTTTTATCCTCCCCTGCCCGTTCCCACCCCCGGCCATGCAGGCAGCACAAGAGGCAGTGTCCCTCCACCCAGGCCTTTTTTTTTCCCGCAGAACATGTGTGCTTGCTAGAGCAAGACAAAGAGAAGGATAGTGAGAAATCATCCCCTGGGAGGATGGTCACACCTAGTCCCTTCTCCTCCTTTCTCCCCTTGAGATTTTGGGCACACATGCACACGCACTCAGTGTGATTTTCAAACCACCTGATCTGAGAGTCCAACTATGGTCATCCATATGGGAATCCAGAACCTTAACCACCAGACCACATGCTGCTCCTTGATATTTATATCTCTTTAAAATTAGGTATATTTTCAGATAGCACCAAGGGTTATTTTGTTGTTGTTGTTCTTTTTTTTTTTTTTTTTTTTGCTTTCATGTCTAATCTAATGATCTTCATCTTTTAATTTTCATGTCTAGAGTACTTTTATTTAATATTATTACTGATATAGTTAAATTTAGTTTAACATCTTAGTACTTTATATTTCTCTTATCTATCCCTTTCTCTTTCATTCACTTTTCTGTCTTTTTTTAGAATAAAATTATTTTTTTTTTATAATTTCATATATGTTTTCATCCTTTTTGATTTACTTACTTTATACCTATTTAAAAGATGGTAACGAGTTTTCCAAAAATATACAATAATCTTGTCTAACATATCATCAATCTTGTATAGATCATAAAAAAGTGAAATTCCAAATCTTATCTTATTCATAATACTATTGTCAAACACTTTTTTTGTTGTTGTTTTTGCTATAGGGCATGTGCACTTGCTAGAGAGAGACAGAGGTGGAGAGAGAGAGAGTGAGAGGGAAAGTGAGAACTCAACCCCCAGGGGGGATGGTCATTCCACAATCTCTTTTTCTTGGTTCTCCTCCTGAGATTTTGGACATATACTCACAGCCACCTGCTGTGATTTTCAAGCCATTGGAATCAGGACTCAGCCAGCCCTGTGGGCTCTAGTGCCTTAAACTCCACATCACCAGGCCAGCAGGTGGTGTGGTAGTTAAGGCATTGAAATCCCACTTGAATCTTTGTGATATGATTCCTAAAAATGGCAGCTAAAAAACAAGTCATACTGGGTACATGTGTGTGCATGACCAAAATCCAAGAAGAGTGTAGGAGAAGGACTGTAGTGTAGCCATTCCTCCCTGCATGGTGAGTTCTCATTTTCCCTCTCTATATCTCCCTGGCTAGTACATGCACCCTGTATGAGTAAAAACCTTAAAACAAAAACAAAACAAAACTCAACCCCACCTACTGGTCCCAAAAACTTTTATTTGATAAACTATAAATGCCATTTTATACATACTGCTCTTAAAATGCTGATGATATTCCACAGCTGTTAATTATTTTCAGGATTGCATCACATCTATTTTAGTTCAATTTTTATTTATTTTTCTATATCATAGAAATTAATCATTGTTTCACATAAGGGATCCATTTCTCTGGAGTTTAAATAACAGCATGAGTGTCTCATTATGGTACTACGCACATCTATCATCTCAGTTCCAGGCACCAAATGTCTATACCACAGGTTTGTTGGCTGTAACTAAATTCTGCTTACTTGAAAGTGCAACTGAATATATTTTCTGAACAAAATAAATATTGTAAATATATACTGATCTCATCACTCTTCTAATCAGAGGATATATATGAGAAATCTTATGCTATACAATAGTTCTTAAAACTGTTTTTTGTTTACTAGATTGAGAGATATTTCTGTTTTCACATAAAAAATTTTAGTTTATTAATCCTTTCATGAAAAATCTGCACAATCACCACAAATAGTCATTGCAGAATCTTTACTCCTTCGACTGTTCTCCAATCTCCAGCTCACTTTTTGCCAGCACCAACATTGGCCTTTGCAGTCTCCCTGACTTTCTTCATTCTGTTCTTGAGTTCCTTTCGCTGTTTTCTTGATGTCTTTTTCTTCTCATAAAGGCCATGTCTTGCAAGTCTATGATTGGGTTCATTTTTCTCCACATAATCCAAAGAATTGTAAATCATGCCAAAGCCAGTTGTCTTGCACCACCAAAATGGGTTCTGAACCCAAGCACAAAGATGACATTTGTGTTGTCTTGTACATCTTTGCTAGTTTTTCCCAAATTTCTGTCTTAGGTACTGTTGCCTTCCCTGGGTGAAGGACATCACTGACCATTTGTTTCCTCTGAAGTAGTTGGCTGGTCATGAATTTCCTGGTTCAGATAGTTACTGTGTAACTGTGTTACATGATGGCGGTATAACCTCAAGCAGCCAGAGAGGAAAAAGGTGAGAGGTATTTTCTTGGAAATTAGAATAATGTATAATACCAAGTACTGATGTGTATGTAAAAAAGAGTAATGTTGGGACCAGCAGTTAGCATAATGGCTATGTCGCTTGAATCCCATGTAGTCGACTATGGTTTTTGTCCCGGCTTAAAACTCACACCGGGCGCATGTGCGTGCATGCCCAAGATCCCGAGAGGAGAATGTAGGAGAAGGGATTGCGGTGTGACCATCCCCCCTGCTTTCTGTCTCTCTGTCTCTCTGTCTGTCTGGTGAGCGCACATGCCCTATAGCAAAAAAAAAAAAAAAAAAAAAAAAAAACTCTCCAAAAAAAAGAGTAATGTCAATGGTAAATATACTCTATCTCCCCCTTAATCCTCCCTATTTTTCTCACCAACTTCCTTAGAGAAATCTACATTTTATGGCCAAGCAAGTGTTCATAATAATTGTAACTCTGCAAGATTAATTAATTTGCCAGGACCAAAAGCTGGCAGAATGGCTATGTCACCATTTGTATAGCAAACAGCCTGACATGATTAATCATCTAAACGGTACTGTAGAAGTTAATGGCTGGGGGACCAGCAGTTAGTGTAATGGCTATGTCTCTGGACTCCCATGTAGTCGACCACGGTTCACGGCCTGGACCCGGTGGCTTAAAACTCATGCCCAGCATGTGTGCATGCATGCCCAAGATCCTGAGAGGAGAACGGAGGAGAAGGGATTGCGGCATGGCATCCCCCCTGGGGGGTGATTTCTCGCTTTCTGTCTCTCTCTGTCTGGCGAGCGCACACACACCCTATAGCAAAAAAAAAAAAAAAAAAACCTCTCCAAGAAGATGGCTGGGAATCATTTTTGGTTATTGCAGACACTAAAATTAATTTTTATCAGTGGCACCCACTAAGATATTTAGCATTGAGAATTATTTTGACAATATCGTAATGTGTTGAAAATTTGACAAATGTGTTTTCCTTACCCTACATAAATACATTGAGTTTGATGTTATCTCCTGATTTTAACATAAGCTCATTGTGTTCTCTCTTGTTCTCTTCACAGAAGCACAGAATTTATCATTTGTTTTCTCTAACATGACTTCGAATGACAATTATGGAAGAGAACTGCACCACTGTGTAATAGTTCATTCTTCTTGGATTATCAGATGTCCCTGAGCTTAGAGTCTTCCTTTCCCTGCTGTTCCTCCTCATCTATGCAGTCACAGTTTTGGCCAACCTGGTCACACTGATTCAGGTCAGCTCTCGACTCCACACTCCCATGTACTTTTCCTCAGCCACTTGCCTTTTGTGGATTTCTGCTACTCCTCAGTCATTGTGCCAAAGATGCTGGCTAATATCTTTTTTTTTAATTTAGTTTATTTCTTTTCTTGTATATACATTCAATCACATTGCTTAGCTTACAATGTGAGCATTTCAATATGTGAACATTTCTCCCCAGTCCCATTGATCAAAATATCTTCAACTGAGAACACCACACTTCCCCATCCCGTCAATGTTCAACCTCTGTATCCCTTCTCCAAATGTCCTTCGTTAGGCCCCACTCCACCACATACACCTCATCTGACAGTCACACCCATCTCTTGTATTTGTAGAACCGTTAGTCAATCAGTTTGGCTATGAAGGAGAGACATTGTATGTCCCCACTTAACATATACCGAATGTCTGCACTCTATGACTGAAACTGACTGGCTAATATCCTAACAAAAGACAAAGGAAGAAAAATAATGAAAAGTGAACAGATCTTAATATGGTGTGAAACATCATGAAATAAATCAACATACATACAAAGATTGTAAAAGAAAGGGGAAGCCGAAAAAATATTTGAAGAAATAATGGCTAAAAAACTGCCAATTTTTTTCTTTTTTTTAAGAGTTTTTTTTTCTTATTGGGCACGTGTGCTCGCCAGAAAGACAGAGAGAGACAGAGAGACAGAAAGCGAGAAATCACATCCCAGGGGGGATGGTCATGCCGCAATCCCTTCTCCTCCATTCTCCTCTCAGTATCTTGGGCACGCACGCACACGCGCCCAGCGTGAGTTTTAAGCCACCGGGTCCGGGACGCGAACCGTGGTCAACTACGTGGGAGTCCAGCGACATAGCCATTACGCTAACTGCTGGTTCCCAGTGAACTTCTCAATTAAGTCAGAAAAATATTGAGAGAAGAAATTCTGGTTATTTTTTGGAAGGTTAAAAACTGGGCAACATTTGGGAACCAGCAGTTAGCGTAATGGCTATGTCGCTGGACTCCCACGTAGTCGACCGCGGTTCGTGTCTCGGACCCGGTGGCTTACAACTCACGCCGGGCGCGTGTGCGTGCGTGCCCAAGATCCCGAGAGGAGAATGGAGGAGAAGGGATTGCGGCGTGACCATCCCCCCTGGGGGGTGATTTCTTGCTTTCTGTCTCTATGTCTCTCTCTGTCTGTCTGGCGAACACACACGCCCTATAGCAAAAAACCTCTCAAAAAAAAAAAAACAAAAAACTGGGCAACATTTTATATTTATTCAATAAAATAATTTTCAATCATTATATAATTATAAACCTAACATAAAATAAATTCACCATTTTTCCCAGTTAATATCTGGATACATAACAAGAATAAACATTGTTGTATACATTCACAAATAAACAGTCAATTATGCATTATTACTTACTTGACCTGGAAAAATGATAGAAATATACCAGAAAAGTTATATCAATCTTAATTGGAATTAATGAATAATCAATTTTCAAAGAATACAGCCTGGGCAAGCAAGAGGCATGGTGGTTAAGGCACTGGACTCCAACATGTATGACTGTGGTTCTAGTCTCAGACCTTGAGACTTGAAAATCACACTAGGCACATATGTGTGTGCTCAAGATCCCAATAGAAGAGTGAGGAGAGATTGTAGCATGGTGATCCCCCCTAAGAGGTGATTTCTCACTTTCCCACTGTCTCTATCTCTCTTTCTCTATAGCAAGTGCATGCACCCTATGGCAAAACTAAACAAAGGGTCTATTCTTATGCTTTTTTCCCTTCCTTGGCAAAGAATGATCACATATTTGTGAATTAAGAAACAAAGTATCCTCAGGACCAGCAGTTCGCATAATGGCTATGTTGCTGGACTCCCATGTAGTCCATTGTGGTTCAAGTTTCAGACCCAGTAGCTTAAACTCACACCGGGCGCATGTACATGTGTGCCCAAGATCCCGAAAGGAGAATGGAGGCCAAGAGATTGCTACATGGCCATCCCCCCAGGGGATGATTTCTTTCTTTCTGTCTCTCTGGCAAGCGCATGCACCCTATAGCAAAAAACTCTCTCTCTCAAAAAAAAAAAAAAAAAGGAAACACAATATCCTAATATTTTATTCTAAAGAAATGGAGATGCATAGAGTTTATTTATGCTGATCAATGATTTAAAATTAGAAAGTGAAGAAATCACAGGGCAAGCAGATGGGATAGTGGTAATGTTACATGGCTAACCACAGTTCATGTCCTGGACTGATGGCTTGAAACTCATGCCAGGCACATGTGCGTGTGTGCATACCAAAGATCCCAAGAGAATAATTGAGCAGAAGAAATTGCCTTATGGCCATCTCCCGTGGGAGGTGATTTCTCACTTCTCTCACTGTCTCTATCTCTTTATCTCTACAGTGAGCACAGGGACCCTATGGCAAAAACAATGTAAAAAGAAAATAAAGTGACAAAATCAAGACAATAACTTGGAGTTCCAGGTACTTGGGTACTTAATTTAATGCTTTCAATAAAAACTGATGAAAAATTTTGTGTTTTTCATTTTCTAGCATGCACTTTTGGAGTGTTTTTTTGTAACTGCTATAACTGATATATAGAGAATGTTTTATACTAGTGTTACTCAATGTTTTTGTTCATGTGCCTTCTGAAAACTTTCAGTTTGTCCTGTGTCTCTAAAATGTGGTAAATATATTACATACTATTCAGCCATAAAAAAAACAAGACTCGGGCTCAGCAGTTGGTGTAATGGCTATGTCACTGGATTCCCATGTAGTCAAACGTGTTTCAAGTCCCAGACCCACTGGCTTAAACTCATGCTGGGCATGTGTGCGTGCATGCCAAAGATTCCGAGAGGAGAATGGAGGAGAAGGGATTGTGGCGTGGTCATCCCCCCCCGGGGGTTGATTTCTCGCTTTCTGTCTCTCCGTCTCTCTCTGTCTTTCTGGTGAGTGCACATGCCCTATACAAAAACCTCTACTCTGGCGTTTGATAGAAAGTGTACAAACATGGAAGAAGTAAGTCAGGCTATGAAGCGGAGACTTTATATCTGTCTACTTATCATATATCAACTGTCTACACTCTATGGTAGAGACTGAAACATAAAAGCATTGAAAATTGTTGTGGACACTGGGGACAGAGTAGGAGAGTGGGAGAGGGGAAGAGTGCAGGAAGGGAATTAGGGGAAAAATGGAGAAGTAAGACATCAGTGGGACACAGATATTTTTTATTGTCTGTTGATGATGTTGTATATAGTATTCTCAACTTGCCAGCTGTGTGGCATATATCATGTTGGGTCAATCTCTTTACAATCTAAATGATGTATAATGATTGAATGCATAAATAAATAATAATAATAATAATAAAATTAAGTTTGAAAATCTATAGTTATTAGAATTTTCAGTCAACTTCAAAAATATTTTGTCTTAATTGTATAAAATTATTAAAGGACACAGGTACTCAATAGAGAGAAACAGAGAGAAAGAGAGAGACAAAAGGAGATAGCATCACCCTACCAAAATGGGATGGTCATGCTTTAATCCCTTCTCCTCTAATCCTCCATCGTGTTGGGATTTGGGGCATACACACACACACACACACACACACACGCACACACGCACAAACACACACACAAACACACACACAGATGTTTTCCAATCCACTGGAGCTGGGATTTCATTGTGGTCTGCCAGTGAAATCTGGCTTCCTTCACTATTGTGCTGTAGGGGCCAGCTCTAATTAATCATAAATTTTAATTGAAAGGAAAACTTGTCATTAAAAAAAGCATGGGCCAGCCCTAATGGCAGTAGTTAAGGAAGCTGAATTCCACATTATTGAACCTAGTTCAAATCTAACCTAGTGACTTGGAAAATCACTGGGAATGTGTGTGTGTGCCCACAATCCTAACAGGATGGAGAGGTGGAGGAAGATTGTGGTCTTACCACAGTTCATTGGGATGCTCTCTTTCTTCAAATTCTTTCTCTAGCAAGAATATGTGCTCTCTGGCAATTAAAAAAAAAAAAAAGGAAAAATATGTATGTAAAGTGCTCAGAGGGAAACTTAGAGTTCTAAATAACTATATTACAAATTAGGAAAGATCTCAAATAAACATAACTCCCACATTATGAAACTAGGAAAAAAATACACATTTACACATTCTAAAATACACACTTTATTATACACATGTTTAATAAAGACTAAAGCAGAAATCAATAAAATAGAAAACTGAAAAAAATGAGCCAGCTAGGTGGTGTAACAGTTAAGGTGGCTGGATCTTATATGACCAACTGAGTGGTTTGAGTCCCACAACTTGAAAAACATTCTGGACATGTATGCATGCATGCCCAAAATCCCAAGGAGAATGGTGGAAAATGGACTGTTGCATGGCTATCCTTCTGGGAGGTGTTTTTGTCACTTTGCCTCTTTCTGCCTCTCTCTCCATCTCACTGGCAAGACCACATGCCCTATAGCAAATTAAAAACAAATAAACAAAAACTGAAAAACAATATTGAAACTCAATGAAAACACCGGTTTGTTCTATGGAAAAAAAATACAATAAAATGGACCAAAATTAATTGGAAATAAAGGGTAAATAAATACAATGCAACATAATACTGAGGAATATTTGCCTTGCAGAAACTAAAATTACTAGAGAGAATATTATTAAAAAAAATTATGCCAACAAAATTGCATTGAGAAAGTAAAATTTTACTTAGAGCTATTTTTTGACTGTATTCAATATTAAGGTGCTTTGTGTGAATACAGTGATACTCAAAGACAAGACTAAGGCCTAGATTGATATTACGAAGTCAGAAAAGCTCAACTAGTGCACACCGTTAGTAGACTCCCATTCTATGGCATTTGACTTTGGACATGTGTTAGGGAAAATGTGGCACCAGCTCTGGCTGGGTCTGATCTTTTCCCTCATAGAGCCACGCAGATTTATTGCACTAGTCTAAAAGGAGTCCTATTTGGTTATAAATACTGTTTCACAAATTTGTGTAGTATTATTTAAATTTTCTAATGATGCTCCATAAAGATTAATTTATATGTCTTATTGCAAAGATGATTTTTTTTTGTATTTTTGTAAACCTATAGAGATTACATAATTGTTTAGGGCACATAAGGGACCCATTTCCCAGGAGTTTAATTACAATATAAATCTCTGTGCACTACATACATTTAATACTTTTAGCATCTGGAAAGAAATGTATGTCCTCCAGGTTTGTTAACGAGAAGAAATCAGTAACTTGAAAATAGAAATAAATATATTTTCTGAACACAAACTTATTTTAAAGGTATGTCTAACCCATCTAACTAGAGTGCTCATTAAATCCTTATCCTATGCATTTACTCTTCAAAAGTCTGTTATCTTTTATTTATGAGAAACAACTGAGTAATTAGAATAGTATAGAATAAATTTGTAACATTAAATTTCAATGTGTATAAAAGAATATAGTTAACAATACGGTAGACCTTTTCTTTTGCATTTCTGTTTTTCTTCCTTTTCCCCCACAGTTACACTGCATAAAATCTAGAACTTAAGATTTCAGAGGAATTCACTAATTGTCAACCTAATTCTGAGTGTGAAATGAATGTGTCTGCAATCTAGTCATATGGAGTCAGAACACAGAAACTTCTCTCAGGAAGGATTTTATACATGTATATGTATGTATATAATACATATTATATAAATACATGTATATATAATATGTATATTATATATTTATTTGATGCTTTGGATTTGCAATAAACTAGTACCCGGAGTGAGTTTAAGCCACCGTGTCTGGGACTCAAGCCACAGTTGACTACATGGGAGTCTAGCGACATAGCCATTACACCAACTGCTGGTCCCAAATATTTAAACTTACAAGATATTGAAAAAAATATCAGACTCTTTCTCATCTAGATTCTCTTTACTCCATTTCTATTGCAATGTGTTACTGAAGGTATGTATGTACATTCTCTGTAGTCAAGGAAGAACTCTGGGCCAGGTGGTACACAATGATAGCAGGGCTGGATCCACATAGGAAAGTGCTGGGTTTGAATCCTGGACCTTCTCTCAGCATGCCAGGCATGAGCTCACATGTCCATGATCTAGGATGACTGAGACTGCGGGTGAACACCAGCATTAGGGCCCCATTGTGGTGTTTGTCTCCCTGCCTCTCTCATGAAAGGAAAATAAAGGGGGACGGTAGAAAGAAAGAAAAGAAGGCAAAAGTAAAAGTCTTTAAGTTAAAGATCTGAGTGATGCTTCCCACTTAGATGGAACACACAACTTAACCACTTCCCCAGCTAATTTATTAAGAAAACTCAAAAGTTTCACTTACTCCTTTTTAAAAATTAATAAAATATTCTATTTTAGGTCTATAATAAAACTGGACAGATAATGTGATATTTCTATCCTTATAGTTCTACATAGACATTCTCATTTACATCTACATGTATTATATACAAATGTGCTATTAGGTATCATTTTTTTCTTTTTTAATTAACCATCTTCAAAATGTAATTACTTTTTTTTTTTAATTTGCTAGAAAGTGTGTGCGCTCAACAGAGAGATAGAGAGAGTAAGCACTCCCCAATGGGGTGTATTCACCATGCAATCCCTTCTCCTCTATTTTCCATCCTATTGGGATTCTTTGGTATATATACACAAATTCTGGGCATGTTTTTCAAGCTGTCAAGACCAGGATATAAATTGTGTAGCCGGTCATGTGAGATCTGGCTCTGTAACCATCAGGGTAGCTTTTGACATGATGTTTTTACCACATTTCAATATAATTAAGTATTTCTCATGACAATTTACACAGTATTAAATTTTTCATAAACAAAGGGGACATTTAGCTTTTATTATGGTCTAAATTAAGACTTTAGCTGAGGGGCTAGACAGTGGCCCAGTGGTAAAACACAACACTTTGTGAGGCTGACCCACAGAGGAAGATTCTGCTTTGTGTCCAAAGCCTTTTCTGATGTGCCAGACACATGAATGCTGGTGATCCAGGGCTGGCTGAGGTTGTGAGTGGATGGTGGCATCAGAGCCCTGTTGGAGGTGCTGTCCATCCATCTTTCTGTCTATCTTCTATCTCCTGCTCATAGAGATAAATAAGTGAACTTAAACACAAAAACAAACAAAAAGACCTTCAGAATCAACAACCTAATTACTTTCTAGAAAAGTTTATGTAAGAATTCATTTTTGAGTCATTATTAACATAGAGCTTAATCATTAAATTAATTAAATTTTTAAAATTATTTTAGTAAAGATCGTTATGGCTTAAAGGATACATATTAATTATTCTTTTTCTGTCCTGAATAATTTTAAACTTACAAGACCTTCTTCAACTATTAATCCTGAAGAATTTCTCATACTCCTGTTAATATCATTGTAGAGAACTTCACTTGGTCAAATTTAAGTTAATGAAAAATTGAGGTAAAAAAAATCTGTGCATTATATAAGATTACAACAGCCATTGCTCTACCTAGGCAAAACTTATTAAGTTCTGAGGAAAACAGTAGTTAATTTCTATAAGACTTTTCAATTATGTTAATTTATTGATGTATATATTTTGAGAGTGAAAGAGTAAGAAAGGGTTACTCCCAGCAAGCACTTCATGCCACAATCCATCCCTAACCTGTCTCCCAGATCACAGGCACATGTGTGCCCAGCATGTGTAGAGAAGCCCCAGATGTAAACATGGCACATAACCACGTAGGTCCAAATGAGTGACCACCGCATCACCATGTGGCATTATATATGGCTTTAAAGTGTGCTATAGAATCTGCTTCAAAGTCCATGGAAACACCTAATTTAATGGATCATCTGAATGTATTTTGGTATATAAAGGCTCATCATTAGTCATGTAAGGTTACTGGTGATGCTTAAATTAATTTCTATTGGTAGCATTCACAGAAATATTTAACATTTTGACTCATTGGCACATTTTTGTTACAACTCATAAATACATGTTATCCATGTGATATTTTTCCAAAGTTAATTTAAAATTTGTTATTTTCTTCCCAGAAGAATAAAAATCTTTTTTTTTCCTTTCAACCTGACTTACAGTAGAAATAGTGGAGAAGAACTGCACCACTGTGACAGAGTTCATTCTCCTTGGATTATCAGATGTCCCTGAGCTGAGACTCTTCCTTTTTTTGCTGTTCCTTCTCACCTATGCAGTCACAGTTTTGGCCAATCTGGGCATGACTGCACTGATTCAGGTCAGCTCTCCACTCCACACACCCATGTACTTTTTCCTCAGCCACTTGTCCTTTGTGGATTTCTGCTACTCCTCAGTCATTGTGCCAAAGATGCTGGCTAATATCTTAACCAAAGACAAAGCGATCTCCTTCCTGGGATGCATGCTGCAGTTCTACTTGTTTTGCACATGTGCGGTCACTGAGGTCATCCTGCTGGCTGTGATGGCCTATGACCGCTTTGTGGCCATCTGTAATCCACTGCTCTACATGGTCATCATGTCCCAGAAACTCCGTGTGGAGCTGGTTTCCTGCTGCTACCTCTTCAGATCAGTGTGTTCTCTGATTCATTTCTGTTTAGCTCTTGAGATCTCACTCTACAAATCAAACTTGGTTGACCACTTCTTCTGTGATCTGCCACCTGTATTTTCTCTCGCCTGTTATGATATATCCATTAATGAACTCATGGCACTTATTGTGCCCACCAACAATGAAGTCATCACCATTATGATCACCTTTACCTCTTATTTATTCTCATCACCATCCTAAGGATGCCCACAGGAGACAGAAGGCACAGAGCCTTATTTACCTGTGCCTCTCATCTCACAGTCATCATTGTCTTCCATGACACAATCCTTTTCACTTACTGTTGACCCAGTTTGGGTAACAGGTGGGATCAGCAAAGTAACCACAGCATTCTAACAACGGTAATGACACCATGCTGAATCCCCTTATCTATAGTCTGAGGAACAAAGATGCAAAAGAAACTCTCAAGAAAGTTATGGGATCCAAATTACTATCTGAGAAGAAATTTTCTTAGGTGAATTCAAGATTGCAAAAAGATTTTAAAAGGGTAGATGTGTTTGAGATATGTGAGTAAAACATCAAATAGTGAAATAACTTAGGAACTAGAGATTATGTATGCTTTTATTTTTTGTCCACTTGACTATTCATTAAGTTATTTCATATACCCATTATTGGCTAGTTTAAATGAAATTTTTATAATGCTTCTTAAACTAGATCTTTCTTTTTATTTCTTTAAGGTAAATATTTTCCTTTAATGTGCTATGAATTTCATAGAATATAACCATTTAGAATTGTTTTTACCATGTCATTGATTACCTCTACTATTATAAACAAGCAAATATATAAACATTATTTTGAATGTACTCTGACTGATTAGCACAATTTTATTTAAGAGTGAGACTGTCTTGTGAATGTTGGCATTTTTAGAAATATGTGGTATAGCTTATGAGACAAACTTCTTACCCAAAGTTTCGTTTTTTAAAAAATTGCTATAGAGCATATAAATGAATGTTTTATCTTTGCTGCTCTTCTGCAATTTCCAGTTGTTTTGAATGGGTTTGTGGAATGGCATAATTAAAATGAGTATCTTGGGGACCAGCAGTTAGCATAATGGCTATGTGGCTGGACTCCCATGTAGTTGACCGCGGACTGAGTCCCAGACCCGGTGGCTTAAACTCATGCTGGGTACATGTGCATGCGCCCCCAGGATCTCGAGAGGAGAATAGAGGAGAAGGGATTGTGGCATAGCCATCCCCTCTGAGGGGGTGATTTTGTGCTTTGTTTCTCTCAGTCTCTCTCTGTCTTTCTGGTGAGCACCCCCACCCTATAGAAAAAAAAAAAAAAAACTCTCAAAAAAAGTGAGTATCTTGGTTACATATATGACCAAATATTTTCTACAAAGTACACATATATATCTGTTTTTCCATCATTTTTAAAGCATGTAACCATTTTATTAAGTTGACTTCATCTTAATTATGGAAAACAAATATATATTTGTTTTAGAGCCTATGCAATTTGCTGAAAATTTGGAGTGAGTATTCTATATGCCTATATGTATTTCAGGGTATTATATTTTAGTCATTCTTGGTTTTATTTTTCTTTTTCAGTACTTTTTAAGTTGCGATTTATAATTGTGGAACTTTTCAAAACTTTATCATATACACAATACAGATAATATTACTCTGTTGATAAAATAATCTTAAAATGAGCTAATGTATCTTAAATTCTTATCTCTACATATGGTATATTATAATTGAATAATAAATTAATTGCTATTATTAATATGGCCCTTTTGACTTTCACCTTTGACTATATTTTACCTTAATAATTAGATTATGTAATGCTTTGCCTTTTTTAAGTTTCTATGTCTTTGTTAATTTTTTGTTTTTTTCCCCTGTTGGAAATTATTTTGATGATTCTTTAATTTTCAAAAACTATTATATCTAAATCTATTACTTTTGTCTTCTATGGCTTCTGAAAAATTAATAGAAGCATGGAGTTTTAAAACAATAGACTTTTATTTGTTCTCAGTTCTTGGGGCTAGAAATACCAAATTGGCATCACTGGTTCAAAACAAAGCTGTGGATCTCCCTGAGAAGAATCTAGGGATGAATTCATTCCTCACCTCTTCCAACTTCTGCTATTAGAATTCCTTGACTTGTATCCACGTTACTTCAGTCATCAAGAGTAACACCTTCAAACTTAATCCCTGCTCTCTCTTTAAGTATTTATTAGACCTTCTCATATTTGTTTGTGTGTGTGTGTGTGTAAAATAACTTTCTACTTTTCTCTAATATGGACACTTGTGATGGCATATAAAACTCACCCAGAAAATCTAAAATAGCCTTTTCATGTCAAGATTCTTCACTTAATCACATCTGCTAACAACCTTTTTCCAAATAAAATATTGCTTACAAATTCCAGATATTCGATCCTGACATCAATGAGTTCGTTTTCAAGCTCAAAACCCATCTTTTAAAGACCGAACTATAAATTAAATTTTCTATGTATCTATGCTAAAATTTCATTTATTTTCCTGCTCTCTTAACATTCCATTTGCTATGTTATTGTCTTTACTTTTATGACTGAGTCTCAAAACTAAGCATGGATCTAATTAAACACCTATGACCAAGTTATGACTCTGATAAAGGACTTTAAGTAAGACATTTAAAGTCGACTTCAGATCTCTCAAATACAAACTGAATATAGGCGCTCAATCTCAGAACATTATTGTGGAATTCAAACACAACTAAAACAAAACAAACAAAAAAAACCCTGTAAGGATGTAGTCTTTAGCATGTACTCCTATTAATGGCCTCTGAAAAAAATTCTTTAATGTCAAGGGCCATTTGTTAAAAATTTTAAAAATAGTCATTTGGGCCTGGAGGTGGGGTGGTGGTTAAGGTGCTGGATTCCCACATAGCTGAGTGCAATTCAAGTTCAGTACCCAGCAGCTTGAAAATTACACTAGGCTTATATTTGTAAGTGCCCAAAATCCCAGTAGGAGAGTGAAGAAGAAGGGATTGTGACATAGTCATTCCTCTGGGAGGTGATTTTTCAGTTTACCTCTCTCTGTCTCTCTTATTCACTGGTGAGCACACATGCCTCATGGCCAAAATCAAAAACATTTAAATAAATAAATCAAAGAGCCCAGTATCCCTAACACAGATACTTATTCTTTTTTCCAACTTTGATATATAATTTACAATCACAATTGTATATATTTAAACTGTCTGGCTTCATGGTTTGATTTATACAATGCAGTCAAGATAACTAATATTCATCACCCCCACATAGTTACTATATTTTCTTTCTTCTTTTTTTTTCTTTCTTTCTTTTTTTCTTTAATTATTTTATTTCCCTTTATGTGATGAAAACAGTTTAGCTCTACCCTCTTAGCAAATTTTAAGTATATTATATAATACTGTTAATTATGGCCATACCATTGTACATGTATAATCACTGGCTGAAAGAATCAAGTCCATGATCTGCTTATGATGCAAATATGGCAATTCATCGCTCTCCAAATATTAGTTGATACTTTGCATATCCCCTATTAGATATTTAAGGCATAGAATTTTAAGATTCACATAAATAAAACCTTTCAGCTTTGTTTCTCTATTTAGAATGGGTTTTCTAATTATAATGGCATAACTGACACTTTATTCCAGACTCTGCTGTGGGGACCTGTTCTGTGCATTATAGGATGTTTAGCAGAATCCCTGGTCCCTACTCATTAAAGGGTAGAACTCCTCCTTCCCAACATTCCAGTCCTCTAATAAACACAGTAGTGACAAACAGAATTGTCTCTAGACATTGCCAAATCTTTCTCAGAGAGCAGTATAACCACAGTTGGTTGCCGCTGGGATACAGTATGTCATTATATCAGAGCTCTAGTCTCCTCAGGGAAGTCTTCAATATTGAAAGTCCCAGTGTTAAGAAGATTTCCCGACTGAGTATTTTGAACATCAATGTTCATTGCAGCATTATTCACAATAGCCAAGAGATGGAATCTTAGTGCCCAAGAACTGATGACTGTATTGAAAACGTGGTACAGACATACTGTGAGATACTACTCAGCCATAAGGAACAATGGGAATCAGTCATTTGATTCAAAGTGGATGAAAACAAAATTTTGCCTTTTGAATTTGGGGCATATCGGCCACTCATCCACTGGGAGACTTGGCTCTGATCTCAGGAGGCCTTTCCTCGTGAATGCAGACCTACACTTGGGTTCACTTTTCAAACTTGCGGCCCTCTAGCCTGTGTGCTGCATGCTTCATGCTTCTTCACCAAGTCTTATCTCCTTAACTCATCCCCAGCTCATCAGAAGATGAAAGGTTGACAACAGAGCGAACCACTTGAAGCTATTTATGTAAACGTTATCTGATCTGATCTGGAAGATAACAGCCCTCTAAAAGAAACTCACCTGGGATATAAGAGTATAAGAGTGATATTCTATCTTCAAATACTATTGAATATTCTCCAATAAATAAGAAGTGCATCAGATGACAAAAGTGCAGAGACAGGGAACCAGCAGTTAGCATAATGACTATGTCGCTGGACTCCCATGTAGTAGACCGCGGTTCATGTCCCGGACCGGGTGGCTTAAAACTCACGCCGGGCGCGTGTGCGTGCGTGCCCAAGATCCCGAGAGGAGAATGGAGGAGAAGGGACTGCGGCGTGACCATCCCCCCTGGGGGGTGATTTCTCGCTTTCTGTCTCTATGTCTCTCTCTCTGTCTGGCGAGCGCACGAGCGCACGTGCCCTACAGCGAAAAACCTCTCAAAAAAAAAAAAAAAAGTGCAGAGACTAAAGAAACATGAGAAAATGAGGAAATAACTCTCTCCCAAGGGAACACAGTGACCCCTCACCAACAGTGGACAACACAAAAGAATTCACAGAAATGAAAGAAAGAGTTCTGAACATACATTGTGTTAGACTATTTTTGCCTAAAATGGCTGCTGTACTCCCACATTTGGATTTTTATGGATACATGTTAGCCTGTTTTTCTTAACTGGTTGCTAGGTTACAGCCAATCACAGCATCTAGGCTTCATTCAGTCATGGGCATCCTGTCTCTTAAATCATGTTAATGCAGACAAACTTCAGAATGTAGCCAATGATTTCTCTACCTCACTTTCTTACTTATGTTTTTTGTACAACACTTTCTCTTTCACTGCACACGTCACTTTCTTGTTCCACCTACTTAAATACTGAGTTAACCACAAGGCTAGCCAGAGTTGTCTAGAAGTTTTGGGAAGATTAGTTGATTTAAATTATGTTAAAATTTGCTCAATAAAACTCTATTAAATTGTTTTTTTTTTTTTTTTTTTTTTAACAATTGTGACAAAATTCAAAGAGATACAAGAGACAATAGACAATCAATTCCTGGAAAGGAGATTATTTCAGAATGTGAAGAAGGAATTCCACTAACAGATAAACCAAAAAAAAAAAAAAAAAAAAAAAAAAAAATTCTAACAGCTCTTCTAGAAAATCTCTCTTGAAAACATTAACCACAGGGAACCAGCAGTTAGTGTAATGGCTATGTCGCTGGACTCCCACGTAGTTGACCGCGGTTCACATCCCGGACCCGGTGGCTTAAAACTCACGCTGGGCGCGTGTGCGTGCATGCCCAAGATCCCGAGAGGAGAATAGAGGAGAAGGGATTGTGGCGTGACCATCCCCTCTGGGGGGTGATTTGTTGCTTTCTGTCTCTATGTCTCTCTCTCTCTGTCTGGTGAGCGCACATGCCCTATAGCGAAAAACCTCTCCAAAAAAAAAAACAAAAAAAACATTAACCACAGATTGGGCCGAAGCTATCTCTTGAAAGCATTAATCACAGACTGGACCATGCAGAAGAAAATTAAAAATTCTTTCTGACCTAGTATAGTAAGTCTCCAACATAGATCAAGACATTGAAAAGAATGAAAAAATAATTTCCCAAAATGAGGATAACATATGGGAAATTCTAGACACAATTAAACACCCAAATATCCATGCAATGGGTATTCTAGAAAGTGAAGAAGCTGGCAAAGGCATGGAAAACCTATTTCATGAAATACTATCTGAAAACTTGCAAAATCTAGAGAAACATGGAGAAATGCAAACCCAAGAAAGAATCAATAGAAAAAGATTCTCCCCCGGCACATCATAGCAAGATTGTTGAAAATCAAAGACAAGATTCGAACAATGGAAAGAAAGAAATGTTTGTTACTTACAAAGATTATCCTGTTAGGTTCACATTGTAACTCTCAACTGAAACAATGCAGGCAAGGAACAAAATGGAAAGACATATTCAAAACAGTAAAATTAAATCATTTCGAACAAGAATGTCACATCTGGTAAGATTATCCTTCAAATGCAAAGAACAAATAAAATTATTCTCAGATAAACAAAAACTGAAGGAATTCACCAATATTAGACCAGCCTTCAAGAACTGCTGAAGAGAGTACTATACCAGGAAAAATAAAGCGACACAAATAGAAATAAGAGAACAAAAAGTGGGACCAGCAGTTAGCGTAATTGCTTTGTCACTGGACTCCCATGTAGTCAACCACAGTGTTCGAGTCCTGGACCCGGTGGCTTAAACTCACGCCGGGCATGTGTGCATGTGTGCCCAAGATCCCGAGGAGAAGGAATTGTGGTGTGGCCACCGCCGCCCCCCACCCCTGGGGTTGATTTTTCACTTTCTGTCTCTCTGTCTCTCTCTGTCTTTCTGGAGGCATACACGCCCTATAGCAAAAACCTCTCAAAAAAAAAATAAAAATATTTAAAAAAGAACAAAAAGTAACCAAGAAAATGGCTAACAAAATGACAGAGATAAGCTCACAAATATCTGCAATAACTCTTAGTGTTAATGGACTAAATTCTCTCATTAAAAGAAGCAAACTAATTCAATGAATAAAAAAAAAAAAAACAGGATCCCTTTATATGCTGCTTATAAGAAACACACTTCACTAGTAAAAATATACATAGACTGAGAGTGAAGTTCTGGAAAAAATACATTCCATGCAAATGGAAACCAAATAAAGGCTGGAGTCATGATACTGATAGAAGACAAAATAAACTTCAAGACAAAAACTGTAAAACAAACAAACAAAAAAAAAAACACAAAGGATACTGTATAGTACTAGAGGTTTAGTTCACTAAGAAGATATAACACTTACAAGTATCTATGCACCCAACACTGGGGTACCTAAATGTGTGAAAAAGAGACTGTTAGATCTAAAGAGAGAGATAGATTGCAACACAATAATTGTTGGGAATTTAAACACCCCACTATGTCCTCTGGGCAGATCATCTAGACAAAAAATAAATAAAGATACAAGATCTAAATGATGCCATAGATTAAATGGGCTTGACAGATACCTACACATTTCAACCAATGGTCAAAAAAATGCACATTTTTCTTACCCTCATCTGAAATATTTTCAAAGGTTAACCACATGACAAAGCACAAAACAAGTCTTTACAAATTCAAATGTATAGAAGCTACATTCAGCACATTTTCTGACCATTATGTAATCAAACTTAAAACCAACTACGGAAAGAACACTCAAAAGTACACATACATGTGGAAACTTCACACACTACTTCTGAATAACTTCACAAAAACTGAAGAAATTAAGACTGAAATCAAAAGCATCATTGAACCTAACACTAACAACTTATCCAACATGAGTACACTTCACACCAGTCCAACTGAAGATATCATACGTTATCATCAATTGACAATCCTTCGTTTCACTGTCCCTTAAATGTATTGCCTCTTTATTTTTTCCCTTGATTCCTTTCCTCTCACTCTCTCCCATATCCCACCCTCTTTCCACACTGTCTCCAGTATCCATATAGATTTTCTATGCTCCTGTATCTAATCTTTCAGTTTTTCATATATAAAAATTAACTTTATTCTTTCTTTTCTTCTTTCCTCTTTTTTCTTTGTTTCTAAGAGGCTTTTGCCATAAGGTGCATGTGCTTGCCAGAGAATTTTAAAGACAAACAGTGAGAGTGAAAGTAAGAGATTGCTCCCAGCAGGGATGACCACACCATAATCCCTTCTTGTCCATTCTCCTCTTGGGATCTCGGGCACACACAAGCCACCAGGTCCAGGATTTGAACTGTGGTTGGTCATGTGGGAGTCTAGCAATGCAACCACTATGCCACCTGCTGGCCCCGACTTACCCTTCCCTAGCAAAAAGTAAATCTTCTTTATATACAGCTTCACAAAGAACAAAATTAAAAATCAATTTCTCAGGCAGCTCAGTGACACAGAGATGACTTCCTCAAGGAAAGCTGGGTCCCATATGGCAACCATGATTCAGATCCCCAGCCTGGTCCACCTGGAAATACAGTACACATGCGTGAGTGTGCTCAAGACCTGACGGGATGGAAGACTGGAGGACAGCAAAGGTAGCATGATTAGATCCTGTGGTGAGTGCTCCTTTCCCTCTCTCATTTTCTTGTATGCTTACATATAGCCTATAATAAATAAATTTTAAAAAATCATTTTTTTTCTCCCACTATTTCTTTTTTTTTGTTTTTGAAAGATATTATTATTGATATATAGTCATTTTGCATATTACATATACAATGTGACTTTTTTTTTTTTTGAGAGGTTTTCGCTATAGGGTGCATGCGCTCACCAGACAGACAGAGAGAGACATAGAGACAGAAAGCGAGAAATCACCCCCCGGGGGGATAGCCACGCCGTAATCCCTTCTCCTCCATTCTCCTCTTGGGATCTTGGGCACGCACACACGCACGCGTGCTCGACATGAGTTTTAAGCCACCGGGTCCGGGACATGAACCGCGGTCGACTACATGGGAGTCCAGTGATATAGCCATTATGCTAACTGCTGGTTCCTGAATGTGACTTTTTTAAAGAGGGTTTAGCTATAAGGCGAGTGCGCTCACCAGAAAGACAGAGAGAGATAGAGAGACAGAAAACGAGAAATCACCCTCCTAGGGTGATGGCCACTCCGCAATCCCTTCTCCTCCATTCTCTTGGAATGTTGGGCACGCATGCACATGTGCCCAGCATGAGTTTAAGCCACTGGGTCCAGGACTCGAACCATGGTCAACTACGTGGGAGTCCAGCAACATAGCTATTATGCCAACTGCTAGTTCCCAATGTGACCTTTTAATAAAAGAATACAATGTAATCATTAAATCAGGATGATTTGTATATCCACTATCTCAGTCACTTATTATTACTTTTTATTGGGAGCACTCCTTTTTAGTTACACTGAGATATGTGATACATTAGTCTTAACCATATTCCCCTACTGTATTTATAATATTTGGAATCATTCCTCTTTCTATCTATAATTTTGTTTCCGTTAGTCAGGATCAATCTCACCCTGTCCCACCACTTGTCTATATGTTTCTTCATAGGTAACTTCTTCTGTTACCACAGAAATAATTGAGACACACTGAGCACTTCTCTAGCACATCTGAAGAGCAAACAAATAAAAGTTTATTTTGCATTTCCTTAATTTGTGTGTGTGTATATGTGTGTGTGTGTGTGTGTGTGTGTATTCAGATTTACCTCTTATTTACAAACTGTAGGAATTCATATGCATTTTTCATTTTTTAAAGTTGTTCATTTATTAAATTGACAACAATTATATGTATTTAGGGGTATGATGCTATAGTTTGATACATGTATACAATATATAATGATCAGTTTCTTGAAGTAAATTTCAAGACAATTTTTGTCTAATATTATATATATACAGGTGTGTGTGTTAGAAAAATTATCTGCAGATCCATATGAAAATATGTACATATATGTGTATATGCATGATATATGCATATATTTGGTAAATATATAAATATAAATAAATATATATATATATAAATATATATATATATAAATATATATATATATATATACACACACACACACACACATATGGACACATATATTGTCTTTAATCAATAAGTTTATACAAAATGCATATTTTGAAAAAAACTTCATGGACTTCATAATTTTTACACCAAAATAAACTTGTACTTTAATTTTATTTTTCCATGAAATTTTTGAGATGCTCCTCAGATTTGTAGTCTTACTTATCTTTCTTCATTATGCAATACATTTTCTCTAAACTCATTTCAAATCTTTTGCCATGCCAAAAACTTCCCAATCACCATGCAATTGCTTATGCTGTTTACCCTACCATCTCTCATGCCCTAAATGTATTGTACTTGACAAAAATTTTAACACCTGATTCAAGTTTATCTCTTCTTTTCCATTTTGTGCCTAGCACATTGTCTAGACAAAAATATTCACACAATAAATGTATGCACTGAATGAAGACTTTCTGATATATAGTTTGAAGACAGATGCAAGTATATCAAAATAAAATTAATTCATGGAACCAGCAGTTAGTGTAATGACTATGTCGCTGGGCTCCCACATAGTCGACCACGGTTCGAGTCCCGGACCCGGCGGCTTAAACTCACATCGGGCGCGTGTGCGTGCGTGCCCAAGATCCCGAGAGGAGAATGGAGGAGAAGGGATTGAGGTGTGGCCATCCCCCCTGTGGGGTGATTTCTCACTTTCTGTCTCTCTGTATCTCTCTGTCTTTCTGGCGAGCGCACAAGCCCTATAGCAAAAACCCCTCAAAATAAATAAATAAATAAATAAATAAATAAATAAATAAAAATAAAACTAGTTCTTAATTGATTTTCTCTCGACACATTGACTTTCAAGATTTTTTTCCTTCTTTATCACTAGATAAACACATTTTTTCTTCTTCCCTATTTATTTCACCATCACTTCACATAGAATATTCTCATAGATTTTTTAATAAATAGTTTTGAGTTAGTTAAACCAAATTTGATAACAAATGTCAAACAAATTTTACATACAGTTATCTTCCATTCTGAAAACCAATTTGTTTCCTTGAAGTATTCTCAAGATGTAGAAAAACACATTACATCATTTCATCTTATGTTGAATCAGCTCCTCAGTGGGATTGTTTAATTGCTCACATACCTTTTATCACTAAGGATTTGTGTATCAAAGCTTAAGTGCTTGGAATCTGATGTAAGGTCACAAAGCTAATCTAAGAGAACTCTCAAAGAAAATGTAAAAGATCTTGCTTCCTGTAAGAAATCACAGCCTTCCTAAAGGAGGCACACATTTCTTTTATAAAAATCAGAGGTCTGCCCCAAATGATGATGAATGTTGCAGTGAATCAGTTCCTTTTCACTTTCATTTGATTTTTGATCCTTAAATGTCAAACAAAATTGATTCTGGTGGAAAATGAACTGGGGCTTAAAAGAATAAGGTATGAAGGTAAATGAAAGAAAGGCGGTAGCCAGGTAAGTATTCTTTAATTGTAGAATATTAGAGCAGGCTGAGATGCTAAGTGTTATAGTTACTTATTTTATACAGAGGAAACTGATAGCTAGAGAGTAAACATGCTTAGAATGAAGCAGGTTTTAACTCCTCCAAGTGTTTTAAACAAAAATGATAGCAAGACACTTACGGGGCACAGAAATGGAGGACTGTCTGTTGATGATAATGTGTATGATAATATCTTTAAATGGACTGGCGTGCAGTGCATTTATGCTGGGAAAATTCATGTTACAAGCTGTGGTGATGTACAGTGATGGAGTGCATAAAATAAATTTTAGTAAAACTCACAGAGAAAATGATAGCAACAACACACATAATGAGCACAAGGTATTCTTTGTTTTTGTTTTGTTTTATTATAAGGCATATGCACTCATCAGAGACAGAAAGAAAGAAATTCCACAGGATATGGCTATGTCACAATCCCTTCTCCATCATTCTCTTCCATTCTCCTCTTGGGATTTTGGACACATGCACAGATGTGTCTTGCATGATTTTCAAGTTGCTGGGTCTGGGACTAGAACCATGCAGTTAGCCTGTGGGACGCACATGCCTTAACCATTGTGACATCAACTAGCCCAGCACAAGATATTCATAAAACAACTCATAATTGTTGGAATATGATTATGAATTATATATAATATAGTTCTCATTACATATTATTTCTTTTTAAAAGTTGAGCAATCTTTGATAAGGTTGACTCGAATTTATGTAATACTTATTCTAGCTTATGTTAATTCATTGATACGAATAGTTATCAATGCACAAGTAACAGGACTGAAGTGAGGTTGAGGGTTCACTTTAACAGAGGGAGAAAGTTTAAAAAGTACTATAGTTCAGTATGGAAAACTTACTGCAGGCATGTCTTTCTGCTGAACTCTTTCAAAGACTTCCATTTACCAACTGCATAAAAAAAATAAAACAAATTATTTGACTGATTTTTATTCACTCCTTAACCTTCTGTTTCCTATGGTTATTTCCTCTTTCATTATTCCATTAGGTTTTTATTTGTATCATTCAAATGTCTTTCAGTTTTGAAGCATATAACATCCATAAAAGATTATGACAAGTAATATTGTTTATATAGATTGATTGCCATCTTTAGTAAGAGTGTTTGGTTGTAAAACATCTTTGACAAAGAGGTGGTTTTTCTCCAGTAGCCTGGAAAACAAGCTTATTTAAACAGCATACCTAAAGATAATCCTTTCTTAGATGTCTTTTTTTTACACCCTAGAGGATGCTCACATTAAGCAGAACATTAAGAGACAGGGAGAGTGGAGAGAATGACAGTACTCCACAATAAGATGTGGTCATGCTGAACCTTCTCCTCAATTTGGTTTTCAAGTCACTGGACCAGGGTTTGAACTGTGCTCTGCCTTGTGAGATCTGTGTTCCTTAACCACTAGGCTGCAGGATCACCCCAACGCCTACTTAAAAAAAAAAAAAAAAAAAAAAAAAAAGTGGGGGGTGGACTAGCAGTTAGCGTAATGGCTATGTTGCTGAACTCCCATGTAGCCCACCATGGTTCGAGTATCAGACCCAGTGGCTTAAACTCATTCTGGGCGCGTGTGCATGCATGCCCAAGATCCCGAGAGGAGAATGGAGGAAAAGGGATTGCGCCATGTCCATCCTCCCTGGGGGATGATTTCTTGCTTTCTGTCTCTCTGTCTCTCTCTGTCTTTCTGGCGAGCATACGTGCCCTATAGCAAAAACCTCTCCGGAAAAAAAAAAAAAAAAAAAAAAGTTTGTTTACTTACTTCTTTTGTTAGAAAGAGGGTGGGACACTTGATGGAGTTAATCAAGTCATGGACTTGCTGCCCCAGTCTCCCAGACAGCCAGGATCAAGGGTGCATACCACTGCACCCATGATGCCTAGTTGTTAATGATTATTCCTCAGAATTTCCAAATCAGAGGATGGCACAACTTACCAGCCACTGGTGCAATGCCTTATTTCCCTTGCCTTCACAGTGCCAATTGTTCTGCTCCTTCATCAGTTTATAGTCTTGTCTCCCATGCCTGCAGACAGGAACAGAGCAGCTGTCATTTCACGAAAGTTAATATTTACTAAGGAGGAAACCACATGCATTTCAAGAAAGGAGCAACCTGGAGCCAACATTTGGCATGGCGATTAAGGCCACTGGACTCTCATAAGACCGACCATGGTTCAAGTCCCTGACCCAGTGGCTTGAAAATCACTATGGGCATGAGTGTATGCATGCCCAGAGTCCCAGAAAGAGAATGGAAGCAAAAGGTAAATTGACAATTTAGTTTAAAAAATTAGAAACCTGTGCATTATACTATGAAGTTATCTTCAAAAACCTCATAAAAATGCAACTATGAAAAAAATGCATTGATTCCAAAATACTTTGCATTAAAATAAACTTATACTTTTATTTTTCAAGATCTTTTATACAAGGGACTTCAAAAAATTTATGAAAGAAAATGAAATTAAAATTAGTCTATTTTAGTGCAAAATCATTTGAAATCTATGCAGAGTTATTTTATAATATAAATTTTCCATGAGTTTTTGAAGACTCCTTGTTTAAACTATGGACATTTCTAGTTGCTATGAAGATACCCAAGTGGATTTGGAATCACTAATCTCTTATTTTGAACTTTAATTTTTTTTTCTTTTCCTTTTTTCAGTGACAAATAACCTTATTATTAGCATTTCCATTATTACTCTGTTGGGACCCTAGAAACTCAGAAACACTGCAGAAAATGGAGTTGGAGAATACCACTGTGAAAACTGAATTTTTTCTCCTAGGATTTAGTCACCTCCCACAACTTCAAAGTCTTCTTTTTATGGTATTTTTTTCTATCTATTTTGTAACACTGCTGGGGAACCTTGGGATGATATTGTTGATCACAACCAGTTCCCACTTGCATACTCCAATGTACTTTTTTCTCTGCATCCTGTCCTTTGTAGATGCATGCTACTCTTCTGTCATTGCCCCCAAACTACTTGTGAACTTAGTTTCTGACAAGAAGACCATTTCTTATAATGGCTGTGCCACACAACTCTATTTTTTCTGCTCTTTGGTTGATACAGAATCTTTCCTGTTGGCTGCCATGTCTTATGACCGATACATCGCAATCTGCAACCCATTGCTTTACACCGTTATTATGTCCAAGAGAGTCTGTTGCCAGCTGGCAATTGGAGCATTTTTGGGGGGCACGATGAGCTCAATTATTCACACTACGAACACCTTCCATTTGTCTTTCTGCTCCAAAGAAATTGACCATTTCTTTTGTGATATCTCCCCACTCTTCTCTCTGTCCTGCACTGATACTTACGTGCATGACATTATTTTGGTGGTCTTTGCTAGTTTGGTGGAAGCTATATGCCTTCTCACAGTTCTCCTCTCTTATGTCTGCATCATAGTGGCTATTCTGAAAACAGGTTCTGCTGAAGGAAGGAGAAAAGGGTTCTCCACTTGTGCTTCCCACCTGATTGTAGTCACTATTTATCATGGTACCTTAATCTTTATTTATCTGCGCCCCAGCACAGATCATTCAATGGATACAGACAAAGTGACCTCTGTGTTCTATACATTGATTATACCTATGTTGAATCCCCTAATTTATAGTCTAAGAAACAAAGATGTCAAAAGTGCCTTTAGAAAAATGATTAGCAGAAAATTATTTTCTTAGACTAGTAGAAGTTGGGCCTGATGAATTTTCAACAATGTTTATTTCTTGACCTTTGGTTCTAATTGCTAAAAAATGTGATATAGATATTCTGCAAAATCTGTGAGTAATGAGACCTCAACCAATAAATAGGGTCAGAGCTTAATATTAGAGTTGGACTTTTTCATGTTCACTTACATTATATCTCTCTCTATTATTCTAAACTACTTTTAGAAGTTTCTTTCTTTCTTTCTTCATGAATAAGAGACACAGAGAGAGATAAAGAGAGAGAGTGAGGTAAAAACACATGTACTCCCAACAGGGTTTTCAAAGCATGTCCACCTCCAATCTCAGGCAGCCCTGGATTATGGATACAGGCAAGCCCAGGGTATTATGGGACATTTTCATTTGCAAACTCAAAACCTTCTTCTGTGGGTCAGCCTAACAAGTTGTTGTGTTACTGCAGCACCATCATACACTCCCTAAAGCTTAAAGTTTAATGTTTACTTAGGGGGGCAGATTTGCCCTTCACTTAATCTCTTATATTTTATATTGTTAGTTCTTTTATATTCCCACTCTAAAGGGTTTTTTTTTCATTTTATTTTCTTCCATATATTCAATCACATTATTATTTGTCTTACAAAATGGATATTTTGACAGGTGAACATTTCTCCCTAACACAGTTGATAAAACTACAAAATATCTTCAACAGATAATACCACACCTCTTTGTGCCATTAATGCTTTGCCTATTGTAAAGTTTTATCACAGCAATCCTCAGTAATAGATATGCTACTAACATACAATAATCCCCTTTTTGCAAAAGTTAATAAGTGCAATTCACCTAAACTCTTTATCAATTATTTTTTATTTCCATGAAAATATATACACATTGTAGCTTAGTTGTCTAAATTCTACTCACTCTAAAAATATTAACCCCTCATTTTTTTTTCCTGTTACCTCCTCAGATTTTAACCCAAACATTATTTTTTCCCAATTCCCTTAAATTACAAATACCTCATCTTCTAAATCCTGCAAGAATTGTAGAAGCTTTTTCTGACTGATATTTTTATTTATTTATTTTATATATTCACTGCGTATCACGACAGCTTACAAAGTGAATTTTCCCAGAATAAATATGATGCACACCATTCCAGTTAAAGATATTATTACACACATTTATCATCAGTAGAAAATCCTCTACTTCTCTGTCCCTACTTTTCTCCTTGATTCCCTTCCTCTCAACCTCCCTCACTCTCCCACCCTCTTCTCACACTGCCTCTGGTATCTGCAACCATTCTCCATGCTACTATCTTCTCCAATCTTTCAGTTTCCACCACAGAGTGCAGACATTTGGTATATCTTAAGTGGGGAGATACAATGTCTCTCTTTCCTAGTCTGGTTTGCTTCACTTAGTAGTAAATCTTCCATATTTGCCCACTTTCTATTTTTATCTTACCTTGTTATTTTGTATCTATATTATATTTCTCTCTTAGAATTAATCATTAATATTTATTCATTACCTGATTTCTTGCCTTTTTGTCACAGTATACTCCCCAGTGTGGATTTCAATGAATTGTTACTAAGTAAATATAGTAAATTTATGACTGACATTCATAAACTATTGATTTATCTTATATTTTTGGTTGACTCTACTCTATATAAAGGTGACTGTTACAAAATATTGTCAAGTGTGATAATTTTTTTTAAATGTGTAACTATAGACTAAATTTTAGTCAGGCTCATTAACTATCTTGTCAAGAATGTATTGACTTTGAAATCTCTTGACTAGTAAGCAAGCAGCTAAAAACTCATGAAGAAAATGTCATTTCTCTGAGAGCCATGGAACTGGTGTCTATAAATGTTGAGGTGATAGTTTTGTTGGCTCCTGGGACATAACCCACCCATAGAGTAACTGTGTCTGAAAAATCTAACAAAGATGTTAAATACAAATTTGAGGCTGTATAGTGGGATAGGAGATAAACTAGAGAGGAAAGCTTTCTGGCAATGAAAACTTATGTGCTGGGTTCTTAATCTAGACCAGAGTTTCATTCACTCAAGTGTGATGTATTTTTATGAGAAGGGGCTTGTCTATACAGATCAATGGTGAACTAGTGCTCTGGTCAATTTGGTTTGTAAATAGTAAAGACTAGAATAGCATCCTGAGGTTTTTGATGATTTAATGTTTCACCATAAATACTGAGCAGAAGATATTATCCAAAGTGCAGGGTTCCATTATGATAGACAGTATATTGGCAACTTTCTAAACAAGTGTGTCATTCCATCCATGGTCCTTGGGACAGGCCCATATAGGATAACATAAAATGAGGTACTCTGGGATTAATTATCTAAACTTACTTGGGAATTTAGGGTTTGAAATTTAGGTCAATAGCATAGTTTCAGACATCTCACCTGAACAAGCCAATGGTGTGGCCATAAAAAACTTATACTTAGCTCCAACCAGGAGTGCAGAAAGAATTAGAAAAAAAATAAGTTACAAGACAGCAGAGTTACAGATATGTCCTGAGGTGGGACCCGCAATGGAATATGATCAACCAGGTGAGAGGCTCTAGAAAAGACAGATGATGGAGCCTGGAGACTGTTTTATGACATGATGACATGAATGGTACCATTCTTTTATTTGATACCAAGTACATAATTTCTGATAGTTGGGTCATATGATATTAAAAAAATTCCCTTGATCAATCTCTGGTGAATATCTATATATCTATATCTATCTAATTATCATCTATCTATCTATATATATGGAAATATTGGGTTGTTCAGGAAGTCATGACACAGTTTTGCATTGAAAAAGATCAAACTGAAAACTACGTCATGACTTTCCTGACAATCTTTTAGATAGAATCATATAATGTACACATTAAGCCTATGTTTAAAATATTAGAAATTTGAAGCCTACCAATGTTGAGTGATTTGACTAATGTGATAGTGTACAGATTTGGACCTATGTCTGCCTTAGATAGTGTTACAAGTTGTTATCTTAAACTCTCTCCCATTCTTGTCATTTTCTTAAAATGAAAGAAAGGCATGGATTACTGACAATAGAGGACTATTAAATCATTTTCTTTAAAGGAAACAATTAAAAATGATAAGGAATTTATTTTCTTTTACAAATATTTGGAAGATTGGCAGTGAAGTTAAGTTTAACACAATCATGTTTAGTTTTTTTTTCTATTTTTTACATTCAATAACTGCTTATTTTTACAACATATGAAACAATTTTTTTCAACATGAATACATAGCATGCTAGTCCAGTCAAAGAAATTAGCATACACATTGTCATCAACAGATAATTTTCACATTTAGTTTTTTATAGGTATTGTATAAATATAGAATTTAACATATTTTGATAAAGTACATTGAGTTGTGGAAAGGTAATTGAGAAGTTGGGATAAGAGATATATTCTATGAACTACAAATATATCATTTGAGATAACAGAAGAAAATAAATATGTAAGAGACAGTAAAATATTTTTGTTAGAAAACTCAGTTCAATCAGTAATGCAAAAAGAAATCCTGCTGAAAACTGCTTGTTATTAATGAGTTATTTAATTTCCATGATGTTTTGTGGTGTATAACACTCAGTGCATTTTATGAATAAAATGACACATAAAGTTATAGAACAGAAATCAGATGAAAAACCTTTGTACAATCCTTTACTCTTCTCACAGGACCAAAGAAAATTGCCTGTGTGTTCCTTTCATGACAACAACCAAAAATAAAAGAATACACTTAAGAATCTGAAGTCATTGGGGCCAGCCGTTAGTGTAATGGCTATGTCGCTGGACTCCCATGTAGTCGACCATGGTTCAAGCGTCGGACCCGGTGGCTTAAACTCACCCCGGGCGCATGTGAATGCATGCCCATGATCCCAAGAGGAGAATGGAGGAGAAGGGATTGCTGCGTGGCCATCCCCCCTGGGGGGTGATTTCTCGCTTTCTGTCTCTCTGTCTCTCTCTGTCTCTGTGGAGCGCATGCACCCTGTAGCAAAAACCTCTCAAAAAAAAAAAAAAAAAAAAGAATCTGAAGTCATACTTTTTAATTACTGCATTAATTGATAAGTAATTATGGTAAGAACAAGCGCAATTAGCATAATTAAAGTATTGGTATGTGTTATAGAATTACCAAATATTCAACCACTTAGAGATGATCATTGTTAACCTTTTGTTTAGAGTAGAGCTCTAGTTTATCTGTGAAATAAACTATTCCACAATAAACTATTATAAATGGAACTCTAACTTAAATACTACTTGGTCTTTAATTCTCACTGAATAAATATTTATGTCATAACTTGTTCTTACAAATTAATCTGTATTGATTGGGCATTTGGGCTGTTTTTACTTTAAGTAAAACATGAACATGATATAATGGTGTGAACTCATCAGGAGGAATGGATGCCTGCTTTCCAATAGCCTTTGGAGAAGTCCAGGTCTTTGACGATTTCCACCGGGGCAGTTGCTGCATGGATGTCAACAGGACATATCTGTTCTCCAGGGTAAAGGCAAGAAAGGAGGTCCAAAGGCTGATTTCGACTTTGAGGTTCAATAAAGTTTGGGACTGTTCATCCTACGAACTTATGCTGATAAATTGGGGCAGATGGATGAGATATGAGAGTCCAGGAGGAGGAGTTCTTTTCATCAAGTGATTCCTGTTCCTGATATAAAATTTCTGCCTAAGCTAAAAAAGCAAGAAGTCCAGGTGGATTTCATCTAAGATGAACACAGCAGAATAAAATAAAAAGAAAGAAGCTTTTCTTTTTTCCTATTAAGTTTACAAATCTCTTGCATCAGTTTTACAGGGTATAGTTATTTATTTGTTTATTGAATAACATAAAAATTACATTCCTAAAACTAAAAGTTATAAATAGTAAAGAAAAAATAATGATTAACAAGATAGGGAAGGGCTTTTCTTTTATTGAAATAAGAACCTAGGACAAGTACAAGATATTTTTTAATAGGATACTTTCATTTAATGTTTTATTATTATTTATACATTCAATCATCATACATCATTTAAATTGTAAAGAGATTTTACCCAAATATGATAAACATCACACAGCAGGCAAGTTGAGAATACTATGCATGACATCATCAACAGGGAGCAAACCATATCTGTGTCCCGCAGGTGTCTTGCTTCTCAATTCTTCCCAAAGTTTCTTTTCCTGCATTCTTCTCCTCTCCCACTCTCCTTCCATTTCGTCCCCAGTGTCCCTAACAATTTACAGTGCTTTTATGTCCTCCAGTCTTTCAGTCTCTACCATAGAGTGTAGACAGTTGGTATATGTTAAGTGGAGACATACAATGTCTCTGTTTTATAGCCTGAGTTGCTTCACTCATCAATACATATTCCATTTTTGTCCACTTTCTATCAAGACGTTTTTTATTTATTCTCATTTATTTACTTATTACTCATTGACTTCTGTGTGTTATGATAGACATTTATAGGGTGATACTAGAACACAAAAAGGACAAAAAACAGATGAAGTGCAATTCTATAAAATTCCCACTGGCTGACAACTGTATTTATTATGTCCACTTTTTATTACATTGGAAACTTAATGAGATCATGTAGAATTGATGAGAAGAGTGTTTTCTATAACCCACAATATCTTACTGAGAGCTATTTATGAACAGAGAAGACATGTACAAACGGACTCTGAAAAGCAATACAGTGAAACTATTTCTATTCCTCTTTAGTTTAAAATTGAGACTAAGACAACAATTTTGCTCATTACATCCAGTTTAAGCACAGTCATAAATAAATAATGGAAAATTAATTCAAAGTTGTATTGGTGAGACTACAGGAAACTATGTCAAAGTATGTGAACTTTAATTCTCAGAATCATTGAATGTTTTTAAATGGGAAACAGGGTTTTATCCAGAAGACAATCTAATGCTGGCTGCTTTTTTCAGAGTACCTTTTACATCCTTGTTCCTTAAGCTATAAATTAGTGGGTTTAACATAGGTATGACAACAGTGTAAAAAAGAGAGGCCACTTTTGTCTGTGTCCATCGAGTAATTTGAGCTGGGTCGGAAGTACATGAACAAAAGGTGCCAT
Organism: Tupaia tana; assembly: GCA_026018925.1. Taxonomy (NCBI): domain Eukaryota; kingdom Metazoa; phylum Chordata; class Mammalia; order Scandentia; family Tupaiidae; genus Tupaia; species Tupaia tana. The sequence continues at coordinate 55,326,590 of JAKSZU010000012.1, forward strand.
GAAAGATGCCACAGCCAATTAGTTGGAAGCACATGTGGAGAAGGCTTTGTGTCTGCCCTCTGCTGAGTTCATTGTAAGGATGGTAGTTATGATGTAGCTGTAGGAGAGAAGAACCGTGACAATGCTGCACCCTACAACACAGCCAATGAAAGTGAACATCACTATCTCATTGAAGGATGTATCTGAGCAAGAGAGAGCCAGCAAGGGTGGGATGTCACAGAAAAAGTGATTGATGACATTGGAATTGCAGAATGATAATCAAAATGTGCAGCAGGTGTGGATTGCAGAATCCACCAAGCCTATAAAGTAGGCAACAGCCACTAGCTGGGTGTAGAGTCTCCTGGACATAGCAACTGTATAAACAAGTGGATTGCAGATGGCTACATAACAATCATAGGCCATGATAGCTAACATGAGACATTCCACATCTGTGAAGGCTCCAAAGAAGAACATCTGAATGGCACATAAATCATATGAAATCCTCTTTTGCTTAGATAAGAAATCAATCAGCATTCTGGGAGATAAAGTGGAAGAGTAGCAAACATCACAGAAAGACAGACTGCTCAAAAACTAATACATGGGTGTGTGAAGTCTAGTGTCCATCTTAATCAGCAGGACCATCCCCAGGTTGGCGATCATAGTTAGACCATAAATCAGGAGGAAGAGCACAAAGAGCCCATATTGCACATCCTGTCTGTCAGAAAGTCTTAGGAACACAAAGTCTGTGAACACAGTCCAGTTCTCAACAGTCATCTCTCAGATCTGGAAACTTCTGCTTGTGAAAGAAGAAATAGAACCAGAGGATTTGCATTATCTATGTTAATAATTAAACAGCTGATTTTTCTTTCTTTGTATTAAGTAATTTTTCTCTCTCTCTTTTTTTTTTTTTTTTTTTTTTTTTTTTTTTTTTTTTTTGAGAGGTTTTTGCTATAGGGCATGTGTGCCCACCAAAAAGACAGACAGAGACAGAAAGTGAGAAATCACCCCCCAGGGGGATGGCCACTCCCCCCTAGAGAGTGATTTCTCACTTCCCTCTCATTCTCTTTCTCTCTGTTTCTCTCTCTCTCCAACAAGTCAACACACCCAAAGTTAGAACCTTCTAAAAAGTAGTAATAATAAAATAAATAAATAAGATGTGCATAAATTAAATGAAACTTATAATGGTAATAATATTTCTTACAATTAAATAGTATTTTACAGAAGCTGTAGCATACTTTCATCCAAATTAAATTATACTATTTCCATACAACCTGCATAGAACTTAGAACTTATGATGGCTTTTGCACTTCTACCTTACAGATTTAAGAAATAGATGTCCTTAGAGATTAAAGACTTCTTACAATTAGTTTGTCCAGATAACTCACTTCTTCAGACAAGATTGTTGTTATTGTTTTTAGTTTTGTTAAAATTTTGTTAGGTCCTGTAATAGAAAGGCATAATTAGATGAGACGTGTAGGTCATTACTATATCCCATTATTTTCCCCTCACCATTCAGAACTGTGGAGCAGCAGAGCTGTGGTAGGTTTCTAGATATATTATTCCTCCACTTCCCCATTAACCATCAGGTCTAACCCAGCTTTGGTAAGCAACCCTGCATCCCATTGCCACCAGCATGGAGGTAGTCTATGGGTCACCATCCTCTGAAATAGTGACTGTTGCTTCAGAATGGTTGAAGGGTCTCCATGAGCAAGAAATTAAAGTGGACAGACAGGAATATTCCAGGGGGAACCATCTTCCCTTCAGAAAGTTGCTGTTGCTTAGTGGAGATTAGAAGAACATTTTCTTTTTTGAAATATATTTATTGGGTTGTAGGAAAAGTCATGATGGATTTTTCTGTTTTTCTATGCAGAAAGACATCATGACTTTTCCAGCAACCCAATATTTTATAAATTCTTATTTCCATTCAATCATTGTTCATCTCCACAGTGCACGATATGATTCTTCAAAGTATTTTTGCAGTGGCAATTGAGCCAAAGATATTACCATCTATATCATTTTCAACAGAGAACTTTACATTCTTGAGTCTGCTTAATGTTTCTTCCCTGAGCCCCTCCCAATCTGTTATTCATAGGGCTGTTGACAGCCCAAGTGACAGGCAAGAGAAGGAGTGTGCTTTAATGTGAGCCTCTCAAACCCAATCAACTAGAATCCACATTATCTATTCACCAGTCAGATGTGTAAGGTACAAAACAAAAATTTTACTTCGTATCCATATCCATAGTACCAATACCTCAAAGAGATCTATTTCTGAACTCAGCAATTCCCTACAAACTAAATTATATTTTTTTCATTCTATTTCTCGTGTACTTCTGAAATATGCTGGTCTTTGGTTATAAAAATCAGTGGTCCTTGAAGTCAAACAGATTGGAATATTTTTTTTTTCTTTCTTCTTTTTTTTTGAGAGGTTTTTGCTATAGGGCGCGTGCGCTCACCAGACAGACAGAGAGAGACAGAGAGATAGAAAGCGAGAAATCACCCCCCAGGGGGGATGGCCACGCCGCAATCCCTTCTCCTCCATTCTCCTCTTGGGATCCTGGGCACGCACGCACACGCGCCCGGCGTGAGTTTAAGCCACCGGGTCCGGGACTCGAACCGCGGTCGACTACGTGGGAGTCCAGCGACATAGCCATTACGCCAACTGCTGGTCCCAAGATTGGAATATTTTTAACAGAAATCTCATTCACACGTTTTGATTTATCAAAGCATTTTATGTTTGTTTAAAAAAAAACCCTTTCTGTTCCCTAGAGAAGTCCATAATGTACTCAGTGCTAATTGAACATCAGAAAATATAATGTACTCAAATGGCAGAATAAAATTCAAGAGAAACTGCAAAAAAAATTTAAAAATTAAAAAAATAAAAATGAGAAATAATGCTTTCCTTTATAAGAACTTTTTAAAATATGTAAAAATAAAGGTAATATTTTAAAAATGATAACTAATATATGACTATCTCTATGACCCATGCTAACATTTTATTACATTTTTCAGTTATGTGTGTGCCATTAAAATAATAAATAGATTAATTAAAATAAATGTGTGAATTATATTTTATAACATTCTTTAATTTTGTAACATGCTTTTAATAGATAAGATAAAAGAACCAACGAAGTATGTTATTCAATCAGAAAAACAAATGAACAAAAAAATATTAGTACCTGACCTGAACTGCTGACTCTGTTAGATCCTGTTCTGTCTGCAGGATAGTTCAACATTATCTGCTGACTGACCTCGATTATATAACCATCTCTGTGCTTGGTCCCTGAGGGTGGAAACCTTGTTTTCTTCAGAATAAGGGAATAGTTTAACACTCAATATTTCAGAAAGGTAGAGTGACTGAGAAGAAAATATAGAACCTTTTTCAAAAGCATCCTTTTGTTTCTATCTAACTTAATGCCTAATATTACACATAATTAGCAATAATAGAATGATTCCGGTCAATCAGCACTCATATTCCCAGTTCAGTCTCTACAGAGGCATTGCATTTTAACTGCATAATGTACAAAACAAATGGACACCCCCCCCCTTCACTTACTTACACAGACATACACGTATTAGCATTCCTCCTTAAACACATTCACAAAATAAACATTTTACTAAATGCAGTAAAACTAATCAAAATCATACTGACAAAGATAGCCAGGTTTTATTTTCTAGAGAGATCTGTCAAAATTCCAATTTTTCTTTTTTTTAAAGAATTATTTATTATTTTATTCTATTTACTAGTATTATCTTCTAATTTGACCAGAAAGATAAAGAGAAAGGAAGAGAAATTGAAAAAGCAAGTCACCAGATTCAGGACTCAAACTGCAATCCTATGTTGAAGTGTAGCACCTTAACCACCATGCCACCTACCAGCCCCCAGAATTCTAATTTTTCACCAAAAATGATGTCCGAAAAAAGTACACTTCATATATATATATATATATATAGATACTATGATTAGAGACAATGCATTTCTTTCTATTTATGTACGTTACTCTGTTTAGTTATCCTTTCCTAATTGCCATTGAGTAATTTTACAATTCTAGGTATCACAAAATGTCTGATATGAATAAAATTATGCATACATAATTTATCATATCCAGGTGTAGCTTTAAAATAAATTCTTAGAAATGTCATTTAAAAGCAAAGAGGTTTGACCTTAAATAAGGACACCTTTGGTCTTCTTACCATAGTCATGTGTTTTGTACTATCTAACTAGTACCACATCGTTTTATATATTATCATTTATGTCCTAAATTTTCTCTAACAAACACATTATATAATGCAGAATCTGAAACCCAGAGCTGACATACAAACTTAAGAGTTTCATAGACTTTAAGTTTTTTTGAATCAATAGGAATTGCTCAGAGTAGATTCCTAAATAGAATGTAATAAGACAGATTTGTCTTAAAAAATAACTTTCTTGGACCAGCAGATGGCATACTGATTATGTCACTGGACTCCCATGTAGTGGGTGGCAGTTTTAGTTCTGGACCCAGCCCCATAAAACTCATGCTGGGCATGTGTGTATGCATACCCAAAATCCCCAAGAGGAGGAGGAATTGTAGTATGACCACCACCACCCTCCCCGCCCCCGGGGATAATTTCTTGCTTTCTGTCTCTTTGTCTACCTCTGTCTTTCCAGCAAGCTCACATGTCCTATAGCAAAAATCTCTCAAAACAAACAAACAAGCAAACAAAAATACCCTCTCTTAAAAAAGATCATAGGATGTTATAATGTGTTTATGTTAAAGTGATGTTTGAAAATTTTCAAAGTTAGTGAGTCATAGATTCTTCAGAGGTCATTCAAGTCCCACTTCTAAACCAAGACAGGATCCCAACAATGCCTGAGGGAAGAAAGAAGGAAGGGGGAAGGGTGGCCACATTGGGAGCTCTTTGTTTTACTTAAGTCTCCTAGACACTTGAATATTGCTGATTTTGCTTTTAATGGAAAATGATATGGAGGAACATTACATTGCAAAATTTTAGGAAGTAAATGAAAAACCAGTGCCCATGGAAGATGGCAACCTTGGGGTATTCTCCCTATTGGCCATCTTCTGAGTGATATTTTATAACGTGCACTTACAAGCATAGGTTGCTATGTGATTTTCAAATGTTCACTGTTAATTGTTATTTCAAGTAAATGTATAATATGCATGTGAATTAACTGTTCATCTTGAGTGTTAAAGTGGTTAGTTCAATGTTACAAATATCTTTATATAAAACGTGTGAAAAAAAAACAAAGCAAAACAGGAAAATGTATGAGATATGTGACTGTTTAGGATTTAACTAGTCTCATATTTCTTTTGTAACCACACCTGGAATAAAGAGTCATAGGATTTTTTGTTGCTATTTTTGTTTATTGCTATGGAGTTTCTCTTTGGTTTCTATAAAGCTAGAATACTCAGGTGAAGTTCAATAGCATAAATATATTTTTTATTTTTGTAAAAGAGGTTCTTAGTGGATATTTTAATGCATTTTTATAGTCCATTGTCATTGTTTTGTGTAATGATCCCAATACTAAAATACCAAATACCCAATGTATTCCCGTGGGAGATATTGCTGAGACCAAGCTCAAACTACATAATTATCAGTAATTTTCCATCAGGTAAACTCAGAGAAATGATATGTTTGTGTTTCCCAAGAGCTCTGCTACCATTATATCCTTCTCTGATGCATATTTAGAGGAGGCATTATCATCCTTAGATACCTCCTGATTTCTTTCCAAACTCATTTCTCCCTAGGTGCTCCTTAGTCTCCAGGGATGACAAACTTCCTCAAGCTACACTGTTTAGGCAAGACTCTAATTTTAACCTTATAATCAGAGTTTCGCTCCAAAGCATGTAATCTCAATCCTACTCTCCATTAATATCAAATCATGAGGAAAAATATCTCACCCTTAATTGGAAAATTTAAATGACCTCCCTAAGGAATGGTATTTTAATAGAGAATGGCTTTTCTTTTCTTCTTTTTTCAATTTGAGGAGAAAAACAAAATTTAAGGTAGAATTCAAGACGTCAAAGACAATTGAGAAACAACAGCAAAAACAGCTGTATCTCCCTGGCTTTTTTGATATCACTGGTGTCCCCAAGCATGATATTATATAGGCAACCATTTACTTATAAAAGCCTTTCAGAAAATGGCTGGTTCTGACTCGTGGCCAGTATAAAAAGCACTGAGACAAAGGAAAAGTAGGTTCATTAATATTCCTCTCTTTGCAAATGAGAAAAGCAGTGTCTGATTGCTAATATCTCATTCGTAAGCAATGTGACACATTTTTTGTAACATAAAGGATCATTTCTATCAGGAGGGGGGAGGGTGAGATTTTTGCTAAAGGGCGTGTGCACTCATCAGAGAAACAGAGTAAGAATGTGAGAAATCATTTCCCTAGGGAGCTGGCCTTGCCACAATCCCTTCTCTTCCATTCTCCTCTTGGGTTTTTGGACACCCAACACATGCACTAGGCATGAGTTTCAAGCCACTGGATCAGAAATTTAACTCATGGTCAGCCATGTAGGAGTCTAGTTCTCTAAGAACTATGCCATCTGCTGGACCCAAGGATAATTATTGAGTAATTTTTTTTTTTTTTTTAAGGTTTTTGTCTTAGGGTACCAACTCTATCCAGAGAGAGCCATTGAGAGAGAAAGTGAGAAGTCAACCCCCAGAGGGGATGGCCATGCTGCAGTTCTTCTATCCCATTTTCCTCCTGGGATTTTGGACATGCATGCACATGTGCCTGGCATGATTTTCAAGCTGGTGGGTCCAGGACTCAAACTGCAGTTGGCCATGTGGGAATCCAGTGCCTTAACCATCACATCACCTGCTGGCTTCAAATAAATTATATTTTAAAGATTAAAGTTACAGTGATTATTTCTACAATGAGCAAGAGAGACAGCATTCTCAGTGCCAACACAGTCATCTACTCCCAGCCTCAACTAGGCCTGCATCCTGGGTATACCCATGCCTGGTATACTCAGCAAGAACTCTGGACATGAACTTGGAACCTTCCTATGTGGGTCAACCTGGCAAAGCATGGCATTTTATGTGTATGTATGTATGTGTATTTATTTTATATGTAGTACCCATCCCTGTTTAATAAAATATTTTTTGAGTCTGGTGTTTTACTAATTTTACAAACATAATTTGAAAATGTATTATGTATAAGAAATTACTAGAGATTTAAAAAATAATTTTAAAAAATCCTGCTGCAGTTGCTTAAATCTTTTTTTTAGAGAGGTTTTTGCTATAGGGCACGTGAGCTCGCCAGACAGAGAGAAACAGAGATACAGAAAGCGAGAAAATCATCCCCCAGGGGGGATGGCCACGCCGCAATCCCTTCTCCTCCATTCTCCTCTCGGGATTTTGAGCAGGCACGCACACGTGCCCTGCGTGAGTTTTAAGCCACCGGGTCCGGGACACAAACCACGGTTGACTACATGGGAGTCCAGCGACATAGCCATTACTCTAACTGCTGGTACCCTCTGCAGTTGCCTAAATCTTGACAGTAAATAGCTTTTGTTTTTGAAAACTTTTTGAAGTGTGTACACACATATTTATGTTTATATATACATGTATTCTCACACATATGTACAAATATATGCATATAAATGTGTAAACACTGAGTTTTCAAAAATCAGAACATTCTTACACATAGGGGACAGCAGGAGATGTGGTGGTTAATGCTCTGGACACTCTCATATGGCCGATAATGATTCGAGTCCTGACTTGCTTTCTTCTTTTGCTTCTGTGTGTGTGTGTGTGTGTGTGTGTGTGTGTGTATGTGTGTGTGTGTGTGTGTGTGTCTGGTCAAACTAAAATAAATGAATGAATAAATAAAATTAAATAAATAATTCTTTAAAAAAACCCACCACATAGATCCCACACCAAAAAAAAAAAAAAAAAAAAAAAAAAAAAAAAAAAAAGACTATAAACAGTATTTCAGGGACTGTTCTTTGACTTTAACATAAATTGAGAGTCCATTGGTTAGTTTTGTATTTTTATTTATTTATTTATTTATTTATGGTGGAAATAACAGGGACTTATCATAGCACAATCCTTCCCCCAACCCTCCAACCAGCTAGGATTATGGATGAGACTACGATGTCCTTGTTGGCACAGCCAGCATGTTTAGACCTGACCAGTATCAGAACCCAGGGCTGTCCCATCTGGCCCAAGTATCCTACAACCTATGCCATTGGGTTGGAACAATTTTCTATGTTTTTTTTTGTTTTTTGTTTTTTTGCTTTTTTTTAAGTTTACTAATTTACTTCTTCCAGAGAGAGAACACCAGAAAGAGAAAATCACTGGCAGCAATCTCCTCAAATCTGATCCCATCCCAGCCTCTGCTAGCCAGAATCAGTCATGAGCATGTGTGCTTCTCTGCAGTGCCCAAGGAGATCCTGGAAAGAGAACCCAGGACCTTCTCTTATGTTCTCAATATCATTATCACTGTGCCACCATGGCTGGCCAATTTTTGTGTGTTTTTTAAAACCATATAGAATTGAAATCATTCAGCTTGCATTCCTTTATACCTGTATTCTTTCATTTATTTTATGTGAGATTCCTTCATACTGCTACATGTGGCATTTGTTCATTCATTTCCACTGCTATGTAGCATCCCGATGAATAAATATACCATATTTTACTTGCCAAACTCCCAAAATGCTGCTGTGATTATTATTATTTCTTATTGTATAATTTTTTTAATTTTTTAATTATCATCATAATCTTGTTTATATTACATTGGATTGCATATAACTTTACAGTGCATTACATTGCTTTTTCAAATGGGAATGCCATGCATGTCAGTCAATACAGAGACATTAATCTCCCCACTTCATCATTCAATATCTTTTCATTGTTTTTCCCAATCATTATTATTATTATTCCAATTATTTTTTTAAACAGTCAATCACTATTTCTCATTTTGCTTGTAAAAAGACTTTACCCATCATGAAATACTTCTCAGACCAATCCAGTTGAGAATACTATACATGTCATCATCAACAGATAATAAGCCATATCTGTTTCCCACTAACATCCTTATTTATATTTAATTATACATCTTCATGGGGTATGGTGTGATTGTTTTTCAATGCATGTGTACAATGTGATAATCAAATCAAAGATTTTTTTTGTGAAGTTTTTGCTACAGGATGCATGCACTCACCAGAAAGAAACAGAGAAACAGGGAAAAAAAATCACCCCCTAGGAAGGGTGGCCATGCCACAATCCCTTCTCCTCCATTCTCTCAGGATCTTGGGTGGGCACACACAAGCGCCTGGTGTGAGTTTAATCCACCGGGTCCAGGACTCAAACCGCGGTTGACTACATGGGAGTCCAGTGACATAGACATTACACCACCTGCTGGTCCCTCAAATCAAGGATATTAACATGCTCATCATCTTCAACAAAGAACATTATTACATTACGTTGTCCACCTTTGTTGCTCATTCTACTAGTTTGTGTCTAAGTATATAATTGACAATACCTATGTTTACTCTGTAGAGGTACACTTTTCTACAATTTTGTGTTGTGCTTATTTGATAATTTTTGTATACACTTTGAATGTACATATCCTCTAACTTCTATTGAGCACAAAACAAGGAATACAATTTTGGGGTCCTAAGGAGTGTGTGTGTGTGTGTGTGTGTGTGTGTGTATCCAGTTATAGTAGATGCTGACAAACAATTTTCTAAAATTCAATGCTAAGTCTTACTTGTACTGCAGATGTGTAAGAGCTATAATTGTTTTATATCCACACAAGTACTTGATATTAATATCAATTGTTTCATCTTAAATCATTCTTTAGGTTATTCATGGTACTGCATTGAGGGTTTTTAATTTTTATTTACTGAACACTAATAAAGTTGTATAGCACTTCTGTAGCCTGTTTATTATGGTCTGAATACAAAATGGGAAGATGATTAAAGGAATTTATCTAAAAGTATGTGGACTTCCACAACTTAGTCCCTGTAGCTTATATGATTGCCATTCCTATTTTAGGTCCAATCTGGCTATAGAAGCAATGCAATCATTTTGTATAAAGTTAATGCCACTCATTCATTTGTTGTAGTTGTCATTATCTCTACAATAGTGGGAATAGGTTTACACAGCAGTAAGACCATAAACATAACAGAGACAAAATATGGCAACTGGACAGAACCTTATAGATAACCTAGTGTAACTTCCTATTAATAGAAATGAAGACCGATATCTAGTGAGGAAGTATGACTTGTTAATTACCACAGTGGAGCTGCTCCACACAGCAGTAATTTGTTGCTCAGGAGAAGGTAGATCCCTGGTAATTACAGTTTGAGTCCCTGGCCCAAACAGCCTGAAGCATGCTCTGTCCAAGACCTGAAAAGCTGTAATGACTTCAGGAAACAAATTATGTTTTGACCAGACCCTCTGGAGGGTACTCATCTCTTTCTCTCTTTCTCTCTGGCTCACTCTCACTCTTACTCTCATTCCTACTTCTGAATGCACACACTCTATCATGAATAAAGAAAAAAATAACCACGATAATGTAGGGTTGCATAGGGTCTTTAACTCATAGTATGTTGCTAGCAAGAGATGTCAAGGGATGTTAAAAATTGCTGCCCCTGGGGACCAGCAGTTGGCGTAATGGCTATGTCGCTGGACTCCCATGTAGTTGACCATTGTTTGAGTCCCGGACCTGGTGGCTTAAACTCATACTGGCGTGTGTGTGTCGGTGCCCAAAATCCTGAGAGGAGAATGGAGGAGAAGGGATTGTGGCGTGGCCATCCCCCCGGGGGGAAGATTTTTCACTTTCTGTTTCTCTGTCTCTCTCTTTCTGGTGAGGGAGCGTACCCTATAGCAAAAAAAAATAAATAAATAAATAAATAAATAAATAAATAAATGCTGCCCCTGGAGCTCAGGTGACAGAGGAGCAGTAGGGGTTATCTGCTCAACTCCTAAAGGCTTTAGGTGCACCTGGTCTCTCAGGCACCCAGCACGCATTCTGCCCACAGCCAAGATGCCCAAGAAGAAGGTCAACTCAGTTGAGGTGGTGGCCAAGGAAGAGCCCCAGAGGAGATCAGCAAGGTTGTCTGCTAAACCTGCTCCTGCAACAGTGGAGAGGAAGCCAAAAAAGGCGGCAGGAAAGGATAAATCTTCAGACAAAAGAGTGCAAACAAAAGGCAAAAGGGAGCAAAGGGGAAACAAGTTGAAGTGGCCAACAGAGACATTAAAGAAGATTTACCTGCAGAAAATGGAGGAACTAAAAATGAGGAGAGTCCACCCTCTGATGAAGCAGGTGAGAAAGAAGTCACATCTGAGTCATGTCACATACCATGTCTTATCAATGGTCCCTGTCTCCCTTCTTGTACAATACGGAGGGATATTCTTATCAACTATTTTGTAAATGCAAGTGTTTTAGTAGCCCTAGAAACATTTTTAAGAAGGAGAGAATCCCACCTCATCCCACTTTTTAAGTGTAAATCCTTTTTTTTTTTTTTTTTTTGAGAGGTGAAATCATTTACTGGTTGTTTATTTTTCAGTACAATCAGAAAATAGTGGGATATTGACTTATAGGAGGCTTTGACTTTCTTGCTGTCAGTTTAACATTCCATAGGTGGAGATGGGTGGGTAGTTTTTATATCCTAAATACATACTAAATGGAAGTTTGGAGTCATGGTCATGCATTTAATGTGTCTTGAATATTTTAAATTACTTCTATTATGTTTTTTAGTAATATTGTTTCCTAAAGATCACCACTGTTTGATTTTTGCTCTTCCTGTCAGAATTGTGTGACTCTGTAACATCTTTGGTTGTGGTAGTCCAGTTTTCCAAATAATTTTGTTAATGTGTTGTGAAAGATTGGAAATTTGAAGTATGTAGTCTGTATGATACTAAATTGTGACTTGGTGGGATTTATATAACAGCTTTCAATGTTTGAAGACAATGGTTCTTGATATCCTCTTAAGGAAAATTTGCCTACAAATTTGAAGCTGGAATGTCACTGGAATAACTTAAAAAAAAACCACTATACTTGGCTTTTAAATTTTTTGGTATATATGTTAAGAGTTGGGTACAAATTGAAATATCTGTACTGATCCTCTACATGACCAATACATTTCAATGATAAAGTGTTTGGGGAAAAAAAAAAATGCTGCCTCTGGTTTTAGCACAGGACCTCCCACTTACTGGGTTATTGAGCATCATTACTGCTCTGTGTCAACAAATGTAGTTGTACAACATATCTCCAGTGTGTATCTGTCTATCCACTGTGTTATATGTGTGTGCTTGTGTGTGTTTTTATTTATCGTCACTATGACATTATTATGATTAGATATTTCAGAGAGAGAAAGGGGTCAAGATATAGAAACAGGTCCATATCTTTAACCCACTATAAAATAATTGGTAATATCATCTCTGGGCAATTCTAATTTCCATCATTGTCTCGCATATGTGTGAGAAAGATGTGATATAGAGAGACAGAGAGGAATGGAAAGGTAAAGACTGTAGCGGACAGGCTAGGCCAGATCAAAGCCTTTGAAATATGTTTTCCATAATTCTACAGAATCCCAACATCCCTACATGGAAGGGTTGAGTCAGGCTATCTGCCCTACATTTCTCTTAAGTCACGAATTTTCAGAGGAAGAAACCAGAAAATGACTTTTCAACATTTAATTGCAAAAATATAGAGAGATGACTCCTATAATGAATCAAGTTGATTTTTTCCAGTTTTAGGCATACATTTTGGAACTTAAGATGCCACATTTTTTAAGTTAAAATTTCCTTCTCTTTAGTTTAAATTCATTAGATGTAATTAGATGGGCCAGTAGGCAGATAAGATCAGTATTTCCATGACATAATTGTCATACATCTTATGGAAAAATTATGACATGCTTCTATCTTCTGAATTAATGACAATCCACCAACTCTCCAATTTTTCCAGACTTTAATAACATTTAAAATAATCTCTTCTCTAATGTTGCTGCTTATAAATAAAAAAAAAAATGTATGGATACATTGAAAATATATGACAAAAATAGAAACCCTTAAAACTCACTTTTAGAAAAAAATTCCCACAGTTTATCTATAACCTGCTTTTTATAACCTGTCACAAATGCCCACTTGAGTAGCAGAAAACATCTTGGCCTTTACTTGTGTTCTGAAACGCTTTCACACAAGATTTTATGAAGGCAGCTAGAAATATAGCTAGAAATAAAAACCTAATTGAATGTCTTTCATTTTATACAATTGCAAGGAATAATTAAGAGTGTAATTTAGTTTTGTATGATCTTCCAAGTATATGCCATATCTGCTTGCTTAACAAGCTTTCCCCAGTGTTTTGACATCTTAAACATAAGTGAATGAAGTAAGTAGAAAGAAAGAAGTACCCAGGGAAATTAATGCTCTTCATTCCCTGTGTAATAAATACTCATATTGTTGTAAACTCATTACCTTATTATCTAATAAGCATTCAAGACAGTTGGGCTTATGTGAATTTTTGTTTATTTGATTTTACATTTTATGTATAGATACAATACAAGTGCATGAAACATGAAGTCTTTGAGCAACAAAAGCTTGCACCTTCATATTGGAAGCAATGTTTAATCATTTGAATGTTTGATAAAATAATAATTTTAAGAGGGTATTATTTATGAACCTCTAACAACAGCATTTACATAAGACTGAGAAGAGGAAGAGGAAAGGCTGAGAAGGCTGAGTGAAAGTACCTGAGTTGGGAATTTCAGCACAAAGGATAATCTTTAATGCTGTATTTTGATCTTCTTCTCCTCTATCAAAGCACCTTTCTTAGGATTTCTTTTTTTCTTTTTTTCTTATTTGAGAGAGAGATTTTTTTGTTATAGGGTGTGTATAATTGCTGGAGAGAGAGAAAGACAGGAGACAGAAAGTGAGAAATCATCCCCAGGGGGATGGGGGGATGGCCATACTGCAATCCCTTCTCTTCTATTCTCCTCTCAGGATCTTGGGCACACATGTACACAGACCCAGCATGAGTTTATTTGTTTGTTTGTTTCTTTCTTTCTTTTAGAGAGAGATTTTTATTATAGGGTGCATGAGATCACCCTAGAGACAGAGAAACAGAAAGCAAGAAATCACCCCCAGGGGGTATGTGCATGCTGCAATCCCTTCCCTTCCATTCTCCTCTCGGGACCTTGGGCGCATACATGCACACATGCACACATGCCTGGCATGAATTTTAAGCCACAGGCCCAGGACTCGAACCACAGTCGACTATTTGGGAGTCCAGTGATGTAACTCCTATGCTATTTGCTGGATCCGAGGATTTCTAATTTTCAGTCTCCCCATCCAGTCTTTTTTCTCCTTACTAACCTTTGGATTTCTACTCATTGTTTAGATCTAAAACTAACTGCCCTTATTTTAAGAGTCCTTTTCATCACAATCTAAATTTAAACATTTCAGTCATACTTAGAATATCCACCTTTAGACTTCATGGCATTTTGTAGTTTATTATTAATTATTCGTAAATTTGGTTAATTAATGTTTCTAGCTTTCATTACATTATAAATTTCACTAATGTACAACCTAGTGGATTCGCCATAAAATGCAAAATCCACAACAGTGTAAAAAGCCAAAGACTCGATAACCCTTAGCATAGTTAAAATTAGTGCACAAATCAAATATCAAGCAAGAGGAACTTTAGCCCACTAATACATGATTTGGAATTTTTCTTTATTATTAATAGAGTGACTTATTTAAATTGAAGACATACAATGAAGTATAGTATATTTTAGGAAACTCTAAAATATTGATAGTTTCAAGCTTAATAAAATATGTATCTTATTAAATTTAGATATGTGAACAATTTCAAATTATACGACCTGAAGAAAACAACAAGAGTATGTACCTTTCTGTGTGTGTGTGTGTGTGTATATATATATATATATATATATATATATATATATATATATGTATATATGCATATATATGTTTAAAATTTGCCAGAGTGAGCATGTGCTCACTGAAGAGAGAGAGAAAGAGACAGAATGAGAAGCACCTTCCCATGGGGGACCCTTCTTTTGAGATTTTGGGCACACATGCATAATGCCAGGAGTATATTTCAAGCTGCTGGGTCAGGACTCGAACCAACCAATCGGCCATATGAGATTGAGTTGCCTTAACCACCAGCCATGGCCTGGGCCTATAGAAACATATTTATTTGTAGTATATACACATTTACTTAATACAAAATTTAGTTTTCAGTTTTGCCAAGGCCTCTTTCACATCCTTGTTCCGTAAACTATATATCAGAGGGTTCAACATGGGAATCACAAGGGTGTAAAAGGAAGAAGTCATTTTGTCTTGATCTAGAGAATATGAAGAACTTGGCCGAAAATACATGAAGAGCATTGTTCCCTGGAAAATCGCAACAGTAGTTAAATGGGAGGCGCAAGTGGAGAAAGCTTTGAACTTTCCGTCAGTAGACTGGATCTTTAGGACAGATAGGATGATATAACAATAAGAAACAAGAACTCCTGAAATGGTGCTCAGTTCAATGAAACCAAAAACAGTGAATATCACTAACTCATTGACCTGTGTATCTGAACAAGATAATAGAAGGAGAGGAGGCATATCACAGAAGAAATGATTTATCTCATTAGGCCCGCAGAAACATAAGCGAAATGCCAGTGTTGTATGTATTAAAGCATCAGTCATTCCAACCAGATAAACCCCAGCTAAGAGCAGGAAGCACACCCTGTTGGACATGTTGACTGTGTAGAGCAAAGGGTTGCTGATGGCCTTGTACCGATCAAAGGCCATCACGGCCAGTAGTAGACACTCAGAATCTGCAAAGATACAGAAGATCAAAAATTGCAGAGCACAGCCAACAAATGAAATTGATTTGTTCTTAGCCAGTAGGTCTACCAGCATCTTGGGTCCAATTGCAGTGGAATAGCAGAGGTCACAGAAAGACAGGTGACTGAGGAAGAAGTACATCGGTGTGTGCAGCTGGGTATCCATCCTAATTAGGATGATCATTCCAAGATTAGCCAGGAGATTAATGAGATAAACAACTAAAAATGTGGTAAATAGGGTCATTTTCATTCCAGGCTTACTGGTAATTCCCAGGAGAAAGAATTCAGTTATTGAAGAACAATTTCCCCTGTCCATTCTTCTTTGCTTTTGTTCTAAATTGTTATAAAAATCACCAAGAAAATAACAGATTAGGGTTTGACTTTTATGGGTATTTGTAAATATTACTTATAAGGCAAACATGATTTTTTTTGCTTCAAACTGTCTTCTTTACCCTCAGAAAATAGCCTGGTCGAATGTCATTGTAGTGTGAAAAACACTAAAAAATATCTAGCATAAGAGGCTGATAATATTTTATTCTAAATTAATATGTAATTCTCAGATATATGACTTTTCTTGGCCTATATTTTCAAATGCTAGGCAATAGATTTGAGTATACTAAAAGCTTGTTCTCAATCTAAAAACAAACTTTGAATATAGTGTCTTCAATGTTTAAAGAAAAATTAAATGTTTTATTAAACTATTCCCATCACTGATAGGTCACAGAATTTATATCCTATTTGCATGACTCATATGGTTCTAAAGACAAATATCCTGAGGAGCCAATAAAAAGTGTTAAAAAGAAAGAGTACTACAAAAAATTGCTTATCATCATATTATTTTTTAATCATAAAAGCATAGAATTCTTTGGTTTTTAAACTGACTATTTTTATGAAATCAAAATGCAAAAAGGAACAGTCAATGTTTTCAAGATATACAGGCTTCTGTTTCTTGTATCTGTGTGAGCATTTATGTGTGTGTGAGAAGGCACCTGTGTGTTTACCTGTTGATATACAAAAATTTCAATATGGATAGTGGTTACAGTGTTATTTCTTGTAGACTTATGGTATGCAGTCCACGTAGACTTCAATTTGCATGGATTGGTATTTGTAATGCTTTACCTCTACATTTTTAAGAGTTAAAGTAGGACAAATCTTAAATTTGCATGTACAATGACATCAACACTTGCAGTGTGATAAAAATAATTTTCTTATAAATCTCAATGAAAACATAAGTAAGCAAAATCTTTGTTGTATTAATAGAAGTGGTAATGGCATGGTGGTGCCCACCCTATGGGGGGGGGGGTGGGGAATACAAGTGGCAAAAGAGTCCAGTCAAGTTCACACAGGTCTAACAAAGAAATATAATTAGACAGCAGAGTTTATTTAACTGAGTAGCAGTTATAAAATGATTTATTTAAAAATTTCTCAGCACTTGAGTTCTCAATTTGGCAGAAAAAGGTAAGATTTTTTTTCCCTTATATTTAGAAACCATTTAGAAACCTACCTGAGATGAGCAAGTCTTTCTGTCCTTATCTGGTGTGTGACCAATAGGTAGAACACATTTTATTTTTACCTAGTGTCAGCTGGGATTTAAATCTCTTAAGCCTCTGTATTAACTTTTTTGTTATTCAAACATGATTAATTAGATTCCTGGTTTGGTATTTTCCCTTGTGAATGTTGCAACAACCTTAGCAAAGATTAAACTTAATTCTTCACCTTATTACCCAATTGATCAATGTTAGGAATTTACCATAATTTATTTAACACTGTGAAAACTTAATCAAACTGTAGCCTCCTCCAGTGAATCCAGACATCTAATGAAACCTGAATAGATTTTCCACTTAATTTAATAATGTTCATGTTCTTTTCATTGTACATTTTACTTCTGAAACAGTCTACCATGTATAAATATGGTAATATTATATGCTACATTTTCATTAATCATTGTCTGATTCTTTTTCCACAACTACATGTCAAGAACCATGTTTCAATTATTTTATGGTTGTTCAACATTCACTATACGTGGTATATTCTTTCTCAACTCTTTTTCTTTTTTTAAGAATTTTTGTTTTCTATAGAGAGTGTGCTCTTTCCAGAGAAGCAGAAAGTGTGAAATCACCATCCCCAGAGGGGATGGCCATACCACAATCCCTTCTCCTCCATTCTCCTCTAGGGATTTTGGGCACACATGCACACATGCCTGGCATGAGTTTTAAGCTGTGAGATCTGGGGCTCAAACCATAGTCGACTACATGGTGGTCCAGCGACATACCCTTTACACCATCTGCTAGTCCTCCAACTATTTTTAAAATCTATTTATGTGTTTGCCTGTCTATAGTTTCAAAATTCCTAGCACAGGCTAAGTAAATGCATGGTTTTAAATATATTCAGATTGTTAGACTGGTGAATGTTTAAAAAGAAGTAGAAATAAACAAACTTTGGGGCTTGTTTCTACTGAGTTCTTTAGTGCAATGATAATTTTTATACTTTCAAGAAAATAGTCAAATTCTGTTAATTTACAAAATAACATTTGTGTACTATTGTTTATGATAATCCTTTGATAATTGGGAGAATTGAAAGTGTGAATTTTGTGTCTGTTCCAGTCTCTCTCCTCTAGCTGCCAATATAATGTTGTATGTCTCTCAATCTTGGTCTACCATCTTAGTTACTGAATTCATTGGGGAGCTAAATCTTGTATTTAAATTGTTCTGACCATAAAAATGTTTCTACTCACCCTTCTCTAATAGTATTTTTTTTTTTTTTATTCAGCATAGACTTATTAGGCAACAGCTGTGAATTTATTTGTTTGTTTGTTTATTTATTTATTTATTTATTTATTTTTTGGAGAGGTTTTTGCTATAGGGTGCGTGTGCTCGCCAGACAGTCAGAGAGAGACAGAGAGACAGAAAGCGAGAAATCACCCCCCCCAGGGGGGAAAGACCACGCTGCAATCCCTTCTCCTCCATTCTCCCCTTGGGATCCTGGGCAAGCACACACACGCTCTCCGCGTGAGTTTTAAGCAACTGGGTCCGGGTCGTGAACCGTGGTCAACTATATGGGAGTCCAGAGACATAGCCATTACGCTAACTGCTGGTCCCAACAGGTATGAATTTAAATGCAGATCACTGTGGCTATTTTACTAGATGCCTTGTGTTTATTTTCTTGTTTGTTTATTTTAGCTTAACCTTCTATATATTTCCAATATTATCTTATGTTTCTACTTTTAATAACCTCATTATACGGATACTAAAAGTGAGATCCAGAAGGAATTGGTTTACTTCTGGAGTCTCACAGATATTGTTTGTCTGACTTCCAAGTACTGTTCTCAGTAAATGTTTGACTACATTTAATTTTTTTAATCATATTTGAAAAAATTTTCTCCTGAATACTCTCACAAAATGTTATAATGTGTTGGGACCAGCAGTTAGCGTGATGGCTATGTTGCTGGACTCCCACGTAGTCAACCGGGGTTCGAGTCCCGGACCCGGAGGCTTAAACTCACGCCGGGCGCGTGTGCGTGCGTGCCCAAGATCCCGAGAGGAGAATGGAGGAGAAGGGATTGCGGCGTGGCCATCCCCCCTGGGGGATGATTTCCTGCTTTCTATCTCTCTGTCTCTCTCTGTCTGTCTGGCGAGCACACGCGCCCTATAGCAAAAACCTCTTCAAAAAAAAAAAAAATGTTATAATGTGTTTAAGGGAAATTAGTAAACCATAGATTCTTAGAGTTATACATGTATGGAATATTCATCCGAGTCCTATCTTTTATTTTATTCTGTATTTGTTTTATTGCAAAATAATGTTTGCATTGGCCAGAGCGAGAGGAAGGGAGGGAGCGATAAAGCACTCCCTAATGAGACGTGGTCATGTTGCAATCCTGTTCCTCCATTTCTCCATCCTGTCATAATTTTGTGCATCATGCATGCCCATACACACTCATCACATTTTTCTTTTCTTTTTTTTTTTTGAATTCTTTAAACCATCATTTTAATTCAATCAATAACTTATTTTATTTTTTCCACAAAGTAGGGAGGGACAGATACAGAGAGACAGAGACATGGAGACAGCACCCCCAACAGGGTCTTGACACCATGATCTACCATAAGCCTTAACCAACCCTGGATCATAGGCACACATGCACCTGATGTACAGGGAGGTTTCCAGACATGAATCTAGAACCTGTCCATGTGGGTTGACCTTACAGAACTTTGAATTTTATTGCTGTGCCATTGTTTGGCTCCTACTTCCCATTTTAAACTGGCTGTTTCTGACTAAGGGTTCAGTTGTTTAAATAACGTGTAATGAAATCATATTTAATATTTCATCACATTTTTCAATTTGCCAGGGTCAGCATTCCAATTGCAGTCAGTCATGTAGGATTTGACTTCTAATACACAGAATCATTGCAGGATGCATTCATGCATAGATTTCTGTGTTCATGAAGCCTACTGTTTACGACAGTGTATGATAATGTATTTATACTTAATTGTAAATAATTTATTGTATAACAAAACATGGAAATAAAAAGTTGTACATATATTGAGATCAACAGATGGTGTAATGGTTATGTCGATTGTCTCCCATGTAGTCAGCTGCTGTTCAAGTCCCAGCCTCCACCAGACAGGGTAGGCCACGGCACGTGTGCTCCCTGCAGTGCCCAAGGAGATCTCGGAAAGAGAACCCAGGATCTCCTCATGTGTTCTCCGCATCATTACTATTGTGCCACCACAGCTGGCCAATTTTTGCGTGTTTTTAAAAACCATATAGAGACCACCAGATGGTGTAATGATTATGTCACTGGACTCCTGTGTAGTTGACTGTGGTTTGAGTCCCACACCTGATAACTTGAAACTCATGCTGCATGCACACGTGTGTGTGTGCCCAGAATTCCAAGAGGAGAATAGATGAGAAAGGAATTGCAGCATGGCCATCCCCCGCTGGAGGGTGATTTCTCACTTTCTGTGTCTCTGGTAATGTGCAGACACTTCAACATTAGCATGGGCATCCAAAGGGCTTCTGTTTTATGCAGTTTCAAGGAACTCATAGAATATAAGTAAAACAGTGCTTCTAAGGCTGCGCAATACAGTAGCACATACCAAAAATTTCTCTCTGAAAAAAAAAATTGTATATATATGTATGAATGTGTGTGTGTGGGGGGGGGTGTATAAAATAGGTGAAATTTTAAAAAATATAAAGAACTTCTCTATTGTCACTAGTATACCTAAACATAATACTATATAAGCAACTGTCTGCTTATAAACTTTTAATTTCAGAAAATAGTTGTTTGATTCTAAGTCATGAAGCAATATGAATATATTCAGGACATGATACTGTTCCCAAGGAGAACTAAGTTCACTAAGCTTTCATTTTTTACGAGATAATATTAAAAGTCCCTGTGCATTGAATGAGAAATCTTTGTTTCATAAAAACGTCAGCAATATTGCTAACAAAAAGGGAAGCTATTCACTGTAATATTCCATAGACGCACTATTTATTTTACAAAAACATGTGGAGCACTATTGTATACAAAACATTACCTGAAATAAAAATGTATGCTAATTAAATTTTGAAAATTATTAGAGTCTTACAGTAATAGATTTTACTGTTAGTAGACCTTTTTATGTGTAATGTACATTTGCAAAATACTAAAATAATAAGAATACAACTAGGTGAATTCTCAAGAGATATTTATAATATCTGTAAAATCAACACCTAGACCATGAAACAGAGCATTAACAGACTCTCAAAGTTTTCTACATGCTTTCTCCCTGCTCACTCTGAAGGGATAGATTATTTTCTTGACACTTATCAAGATGCGTTAGTTTCATATGTTTTTAACAGTACATAAGTAGATGCAGACAGTTTGTACTATTTTACTTTACAATATATTTGTACAGTCCTTCCAAGTTGATGCATGTAGTTATAACACATGCTTTATCATTGTTGTGTAGTATTCCTTTATACAAATATATCAATTATTTTTCTACACCAATGTTTCTAGGTGCTTGAATTGTTTTCTCTTTTACTATTACCAATTATTGTATTGCAAATATTCATATACATGCATTTTGTTATGATATATATTCATTCCTTTTACATACAAATATACAAAACTGGGAGTTGGAAGTGTGTGTGTGTGTGTGTGTGTGTGTGTGCGTATTTAGATTTAATAAATACAATAATACAATTTTCCAAAGTGGTAGGCCAATGGATACTTCCACTATCATACTCACAGTGTGTAAATCTTCCGAATGTCTCACATCATTGTCAATACTTAATGCAGTCTGTCATTTTAGTTTTAATCATTATGCATGTTATTTCCCTACCAATAAAACTGGATATTCATTTTCATGAAGTTTCTTTTAAATTCAAAATGCAGACTAGATGGCCAAGTTAGGACAGACAAATGCCATATGTCTCTGCTTGACGTGTACTGAACTCCACATTCAAGCATAAAGTGAAGGACTCGAAAGAATAGAAATAGAGACACTAATGGTGGATACCAGGAGAGGCTTGGGGAAGAGTGGGGCATAGTTCATGAGAAAATTTATAATGAGCACAAGAATGCAGGTAAAGGAAGGGAAGAGTATGGACAAAGTACCACAGCTGAATTTAAAATATGGACAATTTAATACATATTTAAAAAACTAATAGATATAGTAATACTTGTGCACACAATAATGCAATGTTCAATGTCAAAGATGAGTACGAGTATATTTTTTATTTGATTATCATAGACTGTATGTAGGACTTAAAAAATATTCTGTGGCCCACAAAAATACACATTGATTACATGTATGCTAACATGAAAGAAAAAAAGGTAGCTAGGTACAGCTTAATGGTATTGGGGCTCCTAAACTCATACTGTCTAGCTATCATCATTTTTATAGCCATTCACATTAAATTGGCCTAGAAATGCAATATAGCACTTTTATATGAATATGTTCTAGGGACCAGCAGTTAGCGTAATGAATATGCTCTAACCCCATGGCGTATTTTTAACATCACCAAAGATATAAGGGGTATGTGCATTGATAGAATAATATATAGCTAGGGGACATAATAAAGATTTTACAGCCCAGGCTCCTTTTCTGATAGCTGTGCAACTGAGGTCAAAAAGGAAAAATTAAAGATCACAATTACTATAAATTGAGAATAGAGATTCAGATCAATTTATTCTCATTGCATCTCCAGTTCATAGAATATTTCTACATAGGATTTCAAGAGAGTTTAAATGAGCTGTCTATTAAGAAACAGCCATGTGCTTATTAGCTTAGTGAACCTTATTATTGTCTTGTGTTAACATATTTTTCTAATCAGTTTTTCAACAGTATGTGGCTCA
Source organism: Tupaia tana (assembly GCA_026018925.1). Lineage (NCBI taxonomy): Eukaryota > Metazoa > Chordata > Mammalia > Scandentia > Tupaiidae > Tupaia > Tupaia tana. Next base: position 55,349,723 of record JAKSZU010000012.1, read on the forward strand.
TTGTTGACACTGTTCACATATATACTAATCTGTCATCACTGGTAAGGCTTATGCTTAGGAATACCACTGCTTAGAAAGATAAGGAAGAATAGCAAAGGAATTGACTATCACACACACACACAGACACACACACACAGACACACGCATTGCACACACACACACATTTATAATGTCTTAGTTACACAATACTGTTTGTCACTAATTGGTGGAGGATATATTATGAGAAGAATATGAATTAGAGAGATTGAAAGTAAAGAGATGTATTAGGGCTAAATTTCACAAGATAGGATAGATTAAAGTATCTTCATTCCAGCTTTTACTGACTTTCCACAGAAAAATCGAGAGAAAAAAATACTCTTGCATGTCATTAGCCTAATTCCCATTGAATCATGAATTTTCCAAACAATGTTTCTAGTAATTGATTATACATTCTTGATGCTGCAGTTCTCTAGCCTCCATTTTTTTTTTTTGCCATAGGGTGAATGCCACCACACCCTGATTATACATTCTCTATTTTCATCAATTTAGTTACAGGGATTATGTACATTTTAAAAATCAGTCTATTCTATTTTGACACAAATATTAAGTTTAAACTACTAGAGGAATCAACACACCCCACTCCATCCCCCCCCCCAAAATGGGGATGACCACGTTGTAATCCCTTCTCTTGCATTCTCCTGTCAGGATACTGGGCACACACACACACACATACACACACACACACACACACACACACACATGAACTTGGTGTAATTTTCAAGCCACCAAGATGAGGACTCCATCCACAAAATCAGCTTTGTGAAATCTAGCTCCTGAATCACCCTATATCCTGCTGGCCCAGAAATACATTGTTTTGTAAAGGCACTAATCCCATTTGTGAAGGTTCTGACATTATAAATTTATCACCTCCTCACATCCCTACCTCTTAATACCATCACATTGGGGTTTAAGATTTCAGTGTATGGGGAAACAAACTATAAAAGTGCTCATAGTTCACAACCACAAAAGAGTGTGGGTTAATTGAGGAAATATGATACCAGTGGAAGTTAATAAAGTATTTAATCTAGAATTCTTCATTTTCTCCCAACATGTCAAAATGTATCATATGCCATCTTGAAATCAGAGGAGCCTTCTTGGTTATTAATTCTACTTTGGAATGTTTTTATTCAAAGATTTTTCACAATGGAAGCTAGAAATGCTAAGATAGTAAGAGTTTTTAAATTCTATATTTGTAGTGGATAATTAAGAGTCTCTTTTATATGGGCCTTCAACTATTGGGTCATTAGAAAAATTTTGCATTTTTCTATGCAAAAATGCATCATTTTTCCAATGACTCAATATATGATCATGTCCATGGTTTCTCAACCAACTTATTCAGTGCTTTAGCCATCAGAAAATTAGAGCAGAAACAGATGAGAAAGGCAAATATCCAAAACATACATAGGTGAATTTTTTTATTCTTTAAGTAATTGGTGCCCTTGTCTTTGTGGATTCACTACTAACCTGGTATCTATTATTATTTTATGGATATCATTTATTATTATTATTTTAAAATTTATTTTATACATCACTACAGCTTGTAATATGAATTTTCACTGCACATCAATTTAATTTAAGATATTATTATACATGTTATTATCAACAGAATCCTCAGTTTCTGTATCCCTTAAGTGGTTTGCCTCTCTTTTGTTCTCCTTGATTCCCTTTCTCTCACCTACCTCTACCTCCCACCTCTTCCCACACTGTTTTTAGTATCCACAACTATTCTTCATACTTCTATGTCCTCCAAACTATCAGTTTCTGCCATAAAGTATGGATATTTGGTATATATTTTATATATATATATATTATATACAATATTTCTCCCTCATAGTCTGGCTTGCTTTACTCAGTAGTAAATCTTCCATATTTGTCCACTTTCTTTCAAATGCCAAGGTCTTATTTATTTTCTTAAAAGCTATAGCAGTGTGGGAGGAAGGGCCTGCCTCAGCTTTCAAAATCCCTATATTAGTTCTTGCAGTCAGAGAGTTAGAAGGATCAAAGAGAAAGCAGGGCCTCCTGGAGCCTCTTCAGATACCACCTCTACATTCTTGTTTCCCAGCTCAATACCTTACCATATAACAACCTGAGAAGTCTGGTTATACAGGAATGAAACATCTGAGCACTGTGAGGCTCTGGAAGAATTCTCTCTCAGACTCACACCAGCAAAAAAAGAGGTAAACTTCTTTCCATTAATCTGTAGCCAAAACTCCCACTTTGGATACCATACTACTCACAGTAGGCAATAGAAACTGGTACAGAGCTAAATTCACATCAAAAAGAAGCATAGGTGCACATAGCTACAGAAACCTAGACCAAAGAAGGAGCAAGTAGTGAGTATATCACCAGATGACTAAAAATCACAACAGAGCTTTGAGAAATATGAGAAAATCAAGACATGCTTCCCTCCAAAGGAACATAATAATTCCTCACCAACAATGAATAAAAGACAAGAAATGACCAACATGTTGGGAAATAATTTAGAATATTTATACCTAAACTTAATGAGATGCAGAAGAAAACAGACATCTAATTATAGGAGTTAAAAATCTTTCTATGACTAGAAGGAGAAATTCCATAAAGAGACACCTGGAAAAAGATTCAAACAGAATTTTTGGAGATAAAGAATATGATTCAGGAAATCAAAATCTGCATTGAAAGCAGATTAGACCATGCAGAAAAAGGAATTACCGACCATGAAGACAAAATATCTGACTTAGACCAAGCAATTAATAAGAATAGAAAAAATGAGGTCAACATATGAGAAATTCTAGACACCAATAAACAGTCAAGTAGTCACATAAGGGGTATTCTAGAAGGTGAAGAGATAGGAAAAGGCTTAGAAAAATTCTTTCATGATATATTAGCTGAAAACTCCCCAAATTTAGAGTAACATAACAATCCAAATCCAGGAACTATAAAGAGCACTAAATAAATTTAATATAGGAAGATTTGTTCCAAGACACACCATGGCCAAACTGGTAAAAATCAAAGACAAAGAAAATATTCTAAAAACAACAGTAGAGAAACACTGAGTTATTTAGAAAGGTTATCCAATAAGGCTAATATCTGACCTCCCAACTGAAAAAAATACATGCAAGAAAATAATGGGAAGAAATATCTAAATTTCTCAAAGAAAACAATTTTAGCCAAGAATACTATACTTGGCAAAATTACCCTTCAAATGAAAAAGAGAAATAAAATTTTCCCCAGATAAACAGAAACTGAAAAAAATTCACCAAAAGTAGGCCACGTTTTGGAGAAATGCTTGAGAGAATACTACACCTGGAAAATTAAGGGGTGATAAATACAAGTAAAAGAACACAAAGCAAGCAGGAAACAAAAAAGAGTAACCAATTGACAGGGGTAAATCCACACATATCAATAATAACATTGGATGTTAATGGATTAAATTCCCCAACTAAAAGATACATATTGGCTCAATGGATAAAAAATAAGAAACCCTCTATATGTTGCATATAAGAAATGCACCTCATTGACAAAGTTATACAAAAACTTAAAGGGCTGGAAAACTCATTTCTTGCAAACAGGAAAAAAAAAAAAGGCAGGTGTCATGACAAAATAGACTTTGAATAGGAGAATGAAAAGAGATAAAGACAGACACTATATTATTCTAAAAGGATAAATTTACTAAAAATATATAACAATCATTAAGTGTTTATGCACCCAATGCCAAATCACCCAAATACGTAAAAGAAGTACTGCTAGGTATAAAAGGAGATATCAACTGAAACACACTTGCTCTTTAGGCATTTCAACACCCCACTCTCACAACTAGACAGATCATCTAGACAAAAAAAATAAAGTCACAGGAATTAATGGATAGAATAAACTAAATGGACCTGACAGACATAGAGAATTCCACACAATAAATAGAAAATACATTTTTTCTCTCATCTCCACATGGAATATTTTTTAAAAATTGACCAAATAGGCCACAAAACAAGCCTCTAAAAAGTTAAAAGTATAGGGAACCAGCAGTTAGCGTAGTGGCTATGTCACTGGACTCCCACGTAGTCGATCGCAGTATGTGTCCCGGACCCGGTGGCTTAAAACTCACGCCAGGCGTGTGTGCGTGAGTGCCCAAGATCCTGAGAGGAGAATGGAGGAGAACGGATTGCAGCGTGACCATCCCCCCTGGGGGGTGATTTCTCGTTTTCTATCTCTATGTCTCTCTGTGTCTGTCTGGCGAGCGCACACGCCCTATAGCAAAAACCTCTCAAAAAAAAAAAAAAAAAAAGAAAGTTAAAAGTATAAACACTATGGGGACCAGCAGTTAGCGTAATGGCTATGTCGCTGGACTCCCACGTAGTCGACCGCGGTTCGCGTCCCGGACCCGGTGGCTTAAACTCACGCCAGGCGCGTGTGCGTGCGTGCCCAAGATCCCGAGAGGAGAATGGAGGAGAAGGGATTGCGGCGTGGCCATCCCCCCTGGGGGGTGACTTCCTGCTTTCTATCTCTCTGTCTCTCTCTGTCTGTCTGGCGAGCGCACGCGCCCTATAGCAAAAACCTCTCCCAAAAAAAAAAAAAAAAAAAAAAAAAAAAAGTATAAACACTATGTCCAGCATATTCTCTGACCACAGTGGAATTAAACTTGAAATCAGCCATAGAAAGAACCCTTGAAGGAAACAGCAGTTGGCTTAATGGCTATGTCCTGGACTCCCATGTTGTTGAAAGTGATTTGAGTCCCGGACCTGGTGGCTTAAGCTCATGCTGGGTGTGAGTGTGTGCATGCCCAAGATCCTGAGAGGAGACTGGAGGAGAAGGAATTTCAGCATGACCCCCTGGGGGTGACTTTTCTCTTTCTATCTCTCTGTCTCTCTCTGTCTTTCTGGCAAGTGCACCTACCCTATAGCAAAAACCTCTCAAAAAATATGAAAGAAAGAAAAAGAAAAAAAAAAAAAAAACAAAGAAAGAAAGAGCCCTTGAAAATACACAATAACATGGAACCCAGACAACCTACTCTTTAATGACTTTCACACTACTGAAGAAATAAAGACTGAAATTAAAAATTTTATTGACACTAACAATAAGAAGCACACTACACTACATAATCTTTGGGACACAGAGAAAGCAATCATAAGGGAAAAGTTCATAACCATTAGCACTCCCAAGAAAAAAAATACAAAAGTGGGAAATAAATAACAACATTACATCTCAAGGAATTGGAAAAGGAACAACAAAAGAAAAAAATAGTAAAGGCTAGAGCCAATAATAAATGGAGTACAGAATAAAAGAACTACACACATATAAATCAATGACACAAAAAGCTGCTTTTTTTGAGAGAATAAGCAAAATTGGCAAACCATTAGCTAGACTAATAAAAAATAATTTAAAAAGAGAGAGAAAGGAGCCAGATGAAACTATAACAAACCTGGCTGTATTAAAACCAATAACCCAGGAATACAGAAAATCATGAGACTACTACAAGCAACTATATATCAACAAACTAGAAAACCTAGATAAGATGTACAAGTTTCTAGACACACACAAGTTACCTAAGATGAATCAAGATCAATAGAAAGCCTCAATAGGCCAATAAAAAGTGGTGAGGTCAAATCAGAAATAGCCTCCCAATCAAGAAGAGCTAACCCCAGTTTTTCTCAAATATTTCTAAAGATTAAAAAGGAAAGAACCCTCTCAAACCAATTCTACGAAGACTCTTTCACCTTAATACCAAAACCAGACAAGGACATAACAATAACAACAACAACAACAAAGAAAAGTACAGACAAAAATCCCCGATGAAATATTCTCAACAAGATACTCACAAACCATATATGAGAGCACATTAAGAAGATTATTCACCGCAACCAGGTAGGCTTTATCCCTGGGATGCATAGATCATTCAACATATACAGAACAAAAAATATAATACATCATATCAACAGAAATAATGATAAAATTCTTATGATCATATCTATAGATACAAAAAAGAAATATTTGATAAAATACAACATCTCTTCATATCAAGACACTCAGCAAAATAGGAGTGGAAGGAATATTTCTTAACACAATAAAAGACATATAAAACAGACCCATTGAGAACATCATACTGAATAGTATGAACAGTATGGAACAGCCAAACCTGTCCACTTTCTCCACTCCTTTCCAACATAGTGTTGAAAGTCCTAACCAATGTAATCAGACAAGAGAGCAAAATAAAAGGCATTTGGATAAGAAGCTAAACTATCCCTATTTGTAGATTATATGATTATATACATAGAAAATCCCAAAGAATCTAATAAATAAATAAATAAAACCTCCTGGAAGTAATAAATGAATTCAGTAAAGAAACAGGATACAAAATCATTATATACTATTTTAATACTATAAATTATTAAATTTGCTTTGAAATACAAAGCACCCAAAAGTACAGAAAAAATAAACAAATTAAATGGCAGTATATTTGAAATAATGCTAAATTAAAGATTGAACAAAAATTTGGTAAAATTGAAAGGATCAAGAAAATTTCTACAAAAAGGGAACACTATACATTAATACAAGACAAATGATGAAATATGGCATATTTGGGGAACAGAAACATCTACTTATGATAAAACTTCAGTACAAATTATCACTTTATTACAATGAACTACTTGACATAAATTTTTCTCATGTATCATGGAATATGATTTTACAAAAACAACCACTATCAATATTTGTATACATATATGTAACACTGATGCTTAAAACCACCTTCTATTTTTCAGTTTTTCTAGGGCGTCTTTCACATCCTTGTTTCGTAAACTGTATATCAGAGGGTTCAACATGGGAATCACAAGGGTGTAAAATAATGAAGTCATTTTGTCTTGATCTAAAGAGTAGGAAGAACTTGGCCGGAAATACATGAAAAGCAAAGTTCCCTGGAAAATTGCTACAGCAACTAAGTGGGAGGTACAAGTAGAGAAAGCTTTGAATCTCCCCTCAGCAGAATGGATCTTTAGTACTGATAGGATGATATAGCAGTAAGAAATGAGAACTCCTGAAATGGAACTCAGTTCAATGAAACCAAAAATGGTGAATGTCACTAACTCATTAACCTGTATATCAGAACAGGAAAGCAGGTAAAGAGGAGGCAAATCACAGAAGAAATGATTAATCTCATTGGACGCACAGAAGCATAAGCGAAAGGCTAATGTCGTGTGTATCACAGCATCTGTCAATCCCATCAGGTAAGTCACAACCATGAGCATGGAGCACACCTTCATGGACATGTTTACTGAATAGAGCAAAGGGTTGCTGATGGCCTTGTACCGATCAAAAGCCATCACGGCCAGCAGTAGACACTCTGAATCTGCAAAAGCACAGGCTATGAAGAACTGCAGAGCACAGCCAATGAAAGGAATTGATTTGTTCTCGGCCAAGAGATCCACCAGCATCTTGGGGCCAATTGCAGTGGAATAGCAGAGATCACAGAAGGAGAGGTGACTGAGGAAGAAATACATTGGTGTATGAAGCTGGGCATCCATTCTAATCAAAATAATCATTCCCAGATTTGCCAGAAAATTAGTAAGATAAATAACTAGAAATAGGACAAATAGAGTCACTTTCATTCCAGGCTTACTGGTTATTCCCAAGAAAATGAATTCACTAATAGAGGAGCAATTTTCCACGTCCATTCTTCTTTGATTTTATCTAAACATTTGGGAAAATTATAAAAAATTAATACAAATATGTTTAACTCTTTTGCACATACATAAATGATCTGTTAAGAGGAAACTCCATTTATTTATAACTTTATTTTTTTAATTTACCAGACAGTTGGGTACTCACCAGAGAGAAAGAAAGACAAAGAGAGGGAGAGTGAGAGAAAGCAAGAAAGCACCCCCGATGGGGAATGATCACATCACAATCCCTTCTCCTCCCTTCCACCCTCCTTTAGGGATGCCTAATGTGTTTTCAAGCTGCATGTCCTGGACTCAAACAATCGACCATATGGGATCCAGCCACTTTAACCAGAAACATGACTGGTCTTACAGTTCTGTTTTTTATTCTCTGAAAAATTGTCATGCATAAGTCATTCTTTAAAGAGAAAGTGTGTTTAATAAGAGATAAAAAGCAGATTATACAATTATAAAGCATTATAGAATGTTTTTTAAAAATAAATATACACAAAACCAAGAAAAAAATTTAAAAAATAAGAGTGTGTTTATTTGACAATAAAATATATCTGATACAGACAGTTGAAAACTTTAGTTTAAATCAAGATGTCATTTATCAGGTATGTGACTTTATTTAAGTTTTTTAATTTCTCTGGGACTTACTTTTCTTATATCAGTAAACATATTTTTAATGTATTGAAATTTTATTACATCTTAAAAATAATGTGGGAGAAACACCAATCTGAGAGAGACCAGAATATAAGAAATAGGACTAAGTATTTGCTACGCTTGAAAACATTCACATGGATACAAAAAATATTACAATTAATTATGTGCCTCAAATTGAATGATTGGTTAAAAAAGCCATTGTATTTGTCCTGGAAATAATAAGCTTATCACTGACTAATGATAATAAAAACATATTATTCTACTCTTCTTGGTCTGTGTTGTCTTTCATATTTGATGAGACATGAAATAAGTATTATTAATTTTTTCTTCCTAGAAATCTGTATAGATTCACCACAGTGCACGTTATCTGTTTGTAGTAGTGGTCTGGTGCCATGGAATGAGTCAAATAAACAGTCAAATAAAGTACTAAAAAGAAGTGGGTACAACAATATTTAGCACATACATATTTGCATCTCTTTACATTTCAAATGAACATCTATACTAAAAAATGAAAATGAGACATGAGACAAAAATTATTTGAGGTTTCCTTTCCTTCTGTGGGTATGTATTTATGTGTATGTGTCATAAATTTGAGGGTGCATATGTCCCTTTGTTGAAAATCAAAAATTGGACTGTGGGTGAAGGATGTTCATGTTTTTAGGCATAAGTAAATATGGCATTTATGAAGTTCACATGAAGTTGAATTTGCACATATTATTTGCTCAATTATTTTTCAAATAAAACTAACAAAAAATATTTAAATTCATGTATCTAATTGCAGAAAGAAAAAAAAAAGGAATAAATACTCTCTTGTAGGTATATGTTAAAATAAAATAAATAAAAAATATTATTTTGTGGATACTAAGAAGTTCAGCCATATTCTTACAGTTCTCGTGGTGGGGGAAGGTTTTCACCTTTATGTTATAATTTAAAAATTGAGTAAGAAAGTATAATATAATTCATACAAATTTTAATTTTTCCCCTGAAGATAAGATTGTGCCCCTTATACTATTTAAATTTAAAGAGTCTGAAACCTACCTGAGATAATCAGGTATTGTGGTAGGTGAACACAAGGAATATAGTATTTTATTTTACCAGATATCACTTGGGACTTAAGTCTCTGAAGCTTCTGCACTCTGCCTTGATTGCTTTATAAACATGATCAATTATATACCTGGATCTGTATTTCCCCTGTGAATATACCAACATATTTATCAGTGATTGAACTTTAGTACTTCATTATTGTTACCTAATTAATCTATGTCAAAAAGAAACTGGCAAATTACTTTTATGGTATGTGTCACAATTACCATGAATCTGTACCCTCCCTTTCTGGTCAAATGGAAATATAATAAAACTCAAATAAATCCTTTACTTAGTCATTTCAAACATTTTTTTTTTTAATATTCATTTTGTTTCGTCAATTTTTCCAACATTTCCTTTTATTAATGCATCTCAAAATATTACTGCTATCTGATGGAATTTTCAGGACTTTTGTTAATACATAATTGATAAACAACAAAATTTACTTTTGGGGGACTGACAGGTGGCATGGTACTTAAGGGCACTGGACTCTCATATGGCGAACTGACCATGGCTTCAGTCCTGGACCTGGTGGCTTTGTTCTCACTTTTCCTCTCTCTCTGGCATTCTCATTCTCTTTCATTCTGTCCTTCTCTGGTCAAATTAAAATAAATAAATAAATGAAGATAAATAAAATATTTTTTTTTAAATTACCTTTTGAGTGTAGACTTAATTTGGTCTTAGTATATTGACAAGGTTGTGTAGCCATCACTGCTATTTTATTCCTGATATCCCTGTCCCCAACCCTTGTAAAACACTAATCTACTTTTGATCTATTATGAACCATTCATATAGGCAAAATTATACAATTATATACTTTTTTATTATTACATATTTTAATAAATTATATGGTGTGGTTTTTTCCTCATTGAGCTTCTTTCACTTTGCGTAACATTTAGAAAGTCTATCCATGTTTATTCATGTGCCAGAATTCTCTCTCTTGTATGACTGCATAGTATTTTATATTTTTTAACAATTATTTATTTAATTTTATTTGTCATTATTATTTTATAATTTGATGAAAGAGACAGACAAAAGGAAAAATGAGAAAGCAAGTCATCAGGTCCAGGACTCAAACAGTGGTTGGCCGTGTGGGAGTCAAGTTCCTTAATCACCATGCCACCTGCTAGCCCCAGTATTTTATTTTTTGAATATAACAACTCCTTGAGCCATTCACATTTGAAGGACATTAGACTTGTTTATACCTTTTGGATCGTGGAAAAATGTTATTAACTGGGACTATCAGATGGTGTAATAGTTACATTACTGGACTCCCATAGTCGACTTCAGTTCGAGTCTCAGGCTGAGTGGCTCAAACCTCAGGCCAGGCATGTGTGCATGCGTGCCTAAGATCCTGAGAGGAGAAGGGATTGAGGTGTGGCCATCCCCCCCTGGGGAGTGATTTCACGATTTCTGTCTCTCTGTGTTTCGCAAGTGCACACATACCCTATAGAAAAATGTCTCTCTCTCAAAAAAAAAAAATATTAACAGGGAAAGCAGATGCAGTTCTGGTTACATCGCTGAACTCCCATATGGCTGACCACAGTTCAAGTCCCAGTCCCAGTGGTTTGAACATCATACTGGTCGGGGACCAGCAGTTGGCATATTGACTATGTCCCTGGATTTCCACATAGTCGACCGCAGTTTGAGTCCCAGATCCGGTGGCTTAAACTCACTCCAAGCATGTGTGCGTGCCCAAGATCCCCAGAAGAGAATGAAGGAGAAGGGATTGTGGCATAGCCATCCCCCCTGGGGGGGGGGGGGTGATTTCATGCTTTCTGTCCCTCCGTCTCTCTCTGTCTTTCTGGTGAACACATACGCCCTACAGCAAAATCCTCTCAAAAAACAAAAAAGAAAATCATACTGGACATGTGTGCATGTGTGCCTAAGATCCCAGGAGGAGGAGAATGGTTGATAAGGGACTGTGGCAAGGTCATCCCCTTGTGTGTGTGTGTGTGTGGGGGGGGGGGGTGATTTTATATTTTCTCTCTCACTGTCATCCTCTCTCTCTCTCTCTCTCTCTCTCTCTCTCTCTCTCTCTCTCTCTCTCTCTTTCTCCTCTCTCTCCAGGAGCACACATACCCTAAGGCAAAACCTCTTAAAAAAAAAAAAAGATGCTCTTACTAAATTCAGGTTAATAGTAACTGTAAAGACCTCTTGGTTCACGAGGTATTGTTTTACTCCATCTACCCAATATGTGTCATCCAGTTACGTTGTAGTAATTTTATGATTTTGTTAAATTCCTTACATTTAATATATTCCTAGTAATAGTTTCTATACTATATTTAAGAATTTGGGAATAATGTAAGTGTTTATTTTTCATATTCCCTAGTGCAAAGGAGGGGACATTTGCAAAGATAATTGCTTACTGAATATTTACAGTTAAGTATTTTAGGTTAGCTTAAAGTGCAAGCAAGGTGGTGAGCAAAGAGCAGAAATAGATAACCTGGAATTATTTTCTTTCCTACTAATATATCTCATACATGCAAGAATGATGCATTTAAAACATTTGTACGCTTGATGATGTTTCTAAAATAAGCAGAATTCCATTTTTTCTCAGAATTTTAGTGTCTGATTACCATACTAGTTTTCTGAAAACTTGTGAAGACCAGAAATTTTTGATATCCTATCTAAATTCTTACAAATTACATTTTAATGTGATTGGCTAGTTATTGAAACATACTTAATTGAATAGTGGATACTTTTATTTGTTGTATTTTATGCTCAATAAATTTTAACAATCCAGCTTATTTCTGTAGCTTTATAAAATTTCACATTTGAAAGGGCAAGTCTCACAGTGCTAGCATTCATTGTATTTTTTTTTTCCTTTTTTTTTAAAAAAAAGAAAATTAGATACCTTGGGCTTTTGTTTCAACACATATATTTAAATTCAACACATACATTTTAATTCGACAGGCCAAATTTTAAAAAGCTGTTGACAGCTCAGGTGCAGTGGTACAGGTGGTAGAATGCTGTTTCATGATACTGGATCCCTATGGGAAGCCTGGGATCAGTTCCCGGCTTGACGTGAACACCAGGTACCTGCAGGCACGTCCATGCACCTGACTAGATGGAGCCTGGGGTAACGACAGCTGTGTGATGAGACCTTGTTTAGGGTACTTGTCACTTTCTCCCTCTAACTAGCAAAATAAAAGAAAGAAATTTAGAACCATTGAAGGGGCCAACAGGTGGCATGGTGGTTAAGGCCCTAGTTTCCCCCATGGCAGATCATGGTTCAAATCCCAGACCTAGAGGCTTGCTTTCTCACTTTCCCTCTTTCTCTTTCTCAACTACATATGCCCTGTAGGAATTTTTAAAAAAATAATAATAAATGATAATAATAATAATAATAAATGAAATTAAATAGATAGACTGGCAGGTGGTGTGGTGGTTAAAAGCACTGGATTCCTACATTGCAAAAAGAGGTTTGAGACCCAGATTTGGCGACTTGCTTTTTCCATTTCCCTTTCTCTCCCTCTCTCTCTCAGATCAAATTAAATAATAATAACAAAAAAAGGAAATAAATAAATAAAACTTAAAAAAATAAATATTACAAAAAGAGAAACCAGTAAGACCTTTTTGGAAATTGCATTGATTTTATCAACAAATTAGAGAAGAATTAACATATTTGTGATACTGAATTTTTTTTACCTATGTATATATTAACCTTATATTCAGTTGGTGTTCTTTAGTGTTCTTAATCTTATGAAGAAAGTATAACAATTTATTTTATATACATATATAGAATTTCTTCTTAGATAATTTTGTTACTCTTTCCAAAAGCCTCACTAAACATAGACTTTTGTCATCATTACTTGCAATATTTCCACTATGTAGGCATATTTACATCATTCTCTAAATCAACAATTTGGATTTATTTCGTTAAGAGTGGAGATTTGTGCCATTGAATGACACGTTTATGAACTGCCTTTTCATACAATTTATCTAGTACTGTGGCATATAAAATATTACATTGATTTAAATGAGATTTTATATATTCTAATAAAAAACTTGAACCTTTTTATAGTGGTGTTTTTGTAGTGTTAAAGGGTAATACTTTTATGTTAATGTTTTTAACCACATTTATTAGAGTTCTTCATTTTTTACTTTAATATTATATCATGATTGATCATTTTTTCTTCATGTTCACTTTTTTAATATTTAAAGCCTTGTATATACACACATGCCAATATATTTATGTGCAAGATTTTAGAGAAAGAGATAAAACACGTGTATGTGTATTTATATTGTGTATATGTGTGAATAATTGTTACCAAATAATTTTTTGTTTTCTTAAAACTAATGTTTTAAACATATCTACAAAAAATTTCACCTTGTTTCTTAATATTATATGCCATTTTATTATATTTAATATACAAATATGTGTGTGTTTATTGCCATACTTTAATGAATTGTTTTAAAGACAATGATTATTGTTTTAGTTCATGAATGCAGATATCCAATAAAAGGCTTAACATTCAATATTCATCAAAAGAACATTTTCTGTTTTGATTGTTCCTGCATTATAGTAATAATGCAAATAAATAAATAAAGAATAAAGAAACCTACAGAATTTTGACTTGCAATATATTAAATGCATGATTAATTTCAAAAAATATTTACATTGACCCCAGTGAACTATTCTGTCTGAGAACATGAAATCCCTGATTTTTAGGTCCTTGACTTTTTTTAGTAATTATGTTTTGCTTTAATATGTAGTTATTTTTCTTCTCTTTTTTTAATACTCTTTTCAAAAAAAGAGAAGAAAAATAACTATACCTAAATATATATATACCTATATATATTTCTTATTTCCATGTATTTTTACAATTTAGGTTACACTAACTAAAGTTGATATTTTCTAAATTATAATATAGCTAGTGCGAAGCAAGGTCACTGTGCACTGGTTATCAATTTGCCTGTGTCCTGTGAAGCAGATACACTTACACAAGTAACGAGTCACACAAACTAGATTTATTATTACAGATAGTAAATGATTACAGAAACCTAGGATTTGTTGTGATCAGTTTAGTCCAACCAGACTCAGGAAAGTTGTCCAGTGTGGAGGAAATATTGACCGACTGCAGGTGTTCTACTTGCACCTGGAATAAGGAACCAAAATATATTATATATGTTTTAATTTTTTAGCTTTATAAAGAAAAAAATTACAGAAATAAGAAGGAAAAGAATGGAAAGAAAGATTCCTAGAGGAAATGAAGAGCTGATGGTTGACAATTATAAGACATAGGTGCATTTTACCAGGACAATTTCCACTGATGTTTATAACCTAAGCAGATTGTACTTTCTACTTTTAGAAAGACAAATTTTGTTTTCTTTTAATACAGTATCTGCACTTTAGAGACGTACAATGGTTGAATGCAAAAACAAATTATAAAATAAAAATAAATAAATAATAATAAATTTTTAAGTGTTGTCTGAAGAGAAAACAAATTACATCATATGGAAACTTGGATCTTCTCAAAATAATTTAGAATAGCTTAAATAAGATGTTTTCCTGTGATTTAATTCTATGAAAGAAAATACCTTAAAAATAAATATAAAACAATGTATCACAGAGTTTAAAAAAAAGCATGAACCAGTCTACCTTAAGATTGTTCTAACTGCAGAACTTTGACATAGAAATGTTTCCATTCCTTAACTTGTGTTTTTGTTTTTTGTTTTTAAATATATGTATATGAGAATGAACATCTTCATCCAAGGAAGTATTTATCCTGTACATTGATATATAAACTTGGCTCTGGATTTACAGCTTATCGTCATTTGACATCAGGAAGAAACTGATGATTATTATAAGCTCTTTGACTACTTTATTAATTAATTTCAATTTCTTCCACCAGATAATAGGATCCATTAGTATGGCAACTGCCAGATTCACCATGAAATGAAAAAAAAAGTAATTGCAGAAACCTACTTATTAAATATTCAGTAAATAGTAGTATATTAAAATAATACTGGAGTAAAAGGGTGAACAAATAAAAAATTTGGCAAAATTAAAAACATTGGGAAAGTTTTCCAAAAACAGAGAGCACTATATACAAATACAAGACTCATTGGGAAGCATGATATGTCTGGGGAACTACATTTTCTTACAGCTGGCCTTTAGTACGAATACTTATTTTAATTAAAGTGTTTTCTATAAGTTTGTATTTCACTTATCATACTAAATAATTTTATGGTGACATTCACTACATGTGTGTACATATAAATATTTAAAACCATTTTTTATTTTTCAGCTTTTCCAAGGCCTCTTTCACATCCTTGTTACGTAGACTGTATATCAGAGGGTTCAACATGGGGATCACAAGGGTGTAAAATAATGAGGCCATTTTATCTTGATCGAGGGAGTAGGAAGAACTGGGTCGGAAATACATGAAGAGCATAGTTCCCTGAAAAATTGCAACAGCAGTTAAATGGGAGGTGCAGGTGGAAAAAGCTTTGAATCTCCCTTTAGTAGAATTTATCTTTATCACTGCTAAAATAATATAACAATAAGAGACAAGAACTCCCAAAATGGAACTCAGTTCAATGAAACCAAAAAAGATGAAAACTGCCATCTCATTGACAAACGTATCAGAACAGGAAAGGAGGTAAAGAGGAGGCAAATCACAAAAGAAATGATTAATCTCGTTGGACCCACAGAAACATAAGCGAAAAGCTAATGTCGTATGTGTCAAAGCATCTGTCATTCCCATCAGGTAAACCATACTCATGAGCACTGTGCACACCCTAGTAGACATGCTGACTGTGTAGAGCAAAGGGTTGCTGATGGCCTTGTACCGATCAAAGGCCATCACGGCCAGCAGTAAACACTCAGAATCTGCAAAGATACAGAAGATCAAAAATTGCAGAGCACAGCCAACAAATGAAATTGATTTGTTTTCAGCCAGTAGGTCTACCAGCATCTTGGGTCCAATTGCAGTGGAATAGCAGAGGTCACAGAAAGACAGGTGACTGAGGAAGAAGTACATCGGTGTATGCAGCTGGGTGTCCATCCTAGTTAGGAAGATCATTCCAAGATTAGCCAGGAGATTAATAAGATAAGCAACTGAAAATGTGGTGAATAGGGTCATTTTCACTCCAGGCTTACTGGTAATTCCCAGGAGAAAGAATTCCGTTAATGAGGAACAATTTCCACCATCCATTCCTCTTCAATCTTATTAAAACTTTCTGTTAAAGAAAATGATCAATGCAATTTTGACTATTTTAGACATGCACACTGCATTTGTAAGGCAAAACAGAGTATATTTTTTAATTGTCTTTTTCATCCTAAGCAAAAAAAAAAAAAAAAAAAAAGCCATATATTATTCTTTAAAGATGTATTGTTATTTATTTGACATGAATAGAAAATATCTTGGAAAGCAAATTGAGAAGCTATTATCTAAATTTAGTTGACATTCAAAAATAATGTGACTTTGGGACCAGCAGTTAGTGTAATGGCTATGTCGCTGAACTCCCATGTAGCCGACTGTAGTTCGAGTCCCAGACCAGGTGGCTTAAACTCACACCAGGCGCATGTGCGTGAGTGCCCAAGATCCCAAGAGGAGAATGGACAAGAAGGGACTGCGGTGTGGCCACTCCCCCAGAGGGTGATTTCTCGCTTTCTATGTCTCTGTCTCTCTCTGTCTCTCTGGCAAGCGCACGCATCCTATAGCAAAAACTTCTCAAAAAAAAAAAAAAAGATTGATGTGACTTTCTGCAAGTTCTTTAAATCCTCTGGGCATTACCTTCTTTATTCTTCTCTTCTTATCCCTTTCTTCCTTCCTTCATTCCTTCCTTCCATCTTTCTTTCTTTCTTTTTTTCTTCCTTTCTTTCTCAATTTATTTCTTCCATGAGTAGAAAAGTCAGAAAGAGAGAGGAAGAAATACATGACTCCCAAAAGGGGTCTTGACACCATGATCCACCCTAAGCCTCAGCCAGCCCAGGATCATGTGCACACATATGTCCAGCATACTCAGAGAGGTGTTCAGAAGTGAATCTGGTAATTATCAGCCTTGCATGATATCACATTTTACTGCTGCTACAACTGTGTGGCCTCTGCCTTCTATTTTCAATGAATAGATCTAAGATTATCTTAAGTCTCTTTTCATAGTGAGAATAATATGAAAGAAACATGATGTTAGAGAGACCAGGTTGTAAGATACAGGGTTAACCATTTGCTATGCTTGAAAACATTCACATAAACACAAAAATGATTCAAATTTTTATGTTTTTCAAATATTATAATGGGCTTGGTCCAGCCATGGGTGTGGGTGCTTAAGTACCTCTCTGCAGCACTAGAGCCACATGAAAGACCATGGTTCTAATCCTGGGTTGACCTGAAACACTCTGGGCAGGCATGTGCTGGTGATAGTGACTGGCCAGAAGGTTGAGGTGGAGACTGCCGTGTGACAAGACCCAGTCAAGATTCCCTGTTTCTCTCTCTCTCTCTCTCTCTCTCTCTCTCTCTCTCTCGATAAAATAAATATACTTCATTAAAAATCATGATTGGCTTATAAGACATTTGTATTAGTTATAGAAACAATAAGTAAATCACTGGAAAGTAATAATGAAAATTCCAGTGTGCTGTTACTGGTTGTCTTTAGTATTGGTGAAACATGAAATAAGTAGTATTGACCTATTAATGTAATACGACTACCACAAGACCTGTTACCTATTTGTAGGAGTGGTCTGGTGCCAAGGAACTGTTAAAAATGAAACACAATAACTTAGCAGATATATTTTCATTATATGAGATTCAAAATTATTTTCATATTTAAAAAATGAAAATAAGTAACAATAAACATTTCAGATACACATAGGCTTCTCTTAAATGAGTATGTGTGTATTATGTATTTACATGTATATATGAGTCCTTGTTAAGATATGAGAATTGGAATATAGGTGATGAATGTATTGCAGGGACTAAGCTAGTATGGAATGTGACTCACAGAGAGTTGAATTTTAACTAGCATTATTTCTAATGTGGTGTCTCAATTATTTTTCTTAAAAGAAAGAGAAAATATTTAAAGGTATACACACATTTGCAAATTATAAAGGCAATATATACTTTCTTCTGAATCAAGATTAAAATTTATTAAAATAATTAATTAAAATGTTCTGATATAAATACTTTATGTTCTGTGGAGAAAATATCATTTTTAGTTCCTAGATTACAGAATTTATTGAACTAAGTAAGTTGGCACAGATGATTACTTTTAAAACATCTCATATTCTTTTCCAAAACAATAAGGTTTTTTTTTTTCCACCTTGGATCTTTAAATTTGGAAACCCAGACACATACCTGAGAAGAGCAGGTCTTTGCTGACTAAATACTAGGCAGGTAGTATTTTATTTCACCAAGTGGACTTAAATCTCTGAAGTTCCTCCCCTCAGGTTATGCAATCAATCATGGTTAATTATATTTCTGGTTTTGTAATTTCTTCTGAGAATACATCAACAACTTTGGGTAATTTGAGACAATTATCCATTATTATCACCAAATTGATCTATTTCAGGATGAAACAGCAAACTAATTGTATAAAATATATCTATATCTATCTCTATCTATTATCTTATTTAGATAATAAATATTATGATAGGAAGAGTCCTTACACTGTAGGCACAGAGAAATCTATTAATGTCAGAATGATGAATTACTTCCTCACAGTGCTGATTTATGTTAGCACCTTCAAAAAAGTATGCCAAGTTACATCTGATCCCTGCACACAGGAAGCCAACTATCTAATGGAAGAATGTAAGAGAGATATATCATAATAGCACTACACTAGCTAATTTATTTTTGTCTATTTCTAAATTAATTATGTAGGAAAAGTAAGGTGATGTTTTAGAGTTAGAAATAATTTAGTGAGAGTTCCATCTTGACTACATGTGGGCTGTGTAATGTGCAATTTAAATTATCTGAATCTATGCTATAAATAAGACAATGGATAACTTGCAGTGTTATCTATAATAAATAATAATAAAAAAGAAAATGATCAATCTGTATATCTACCTATTTAGGTATCTATTTACTATTTATTATTACTTATGTCTTTCTTTAGAGAGACTGGCATATAGTAGGAAAACAGCAAAACTTAATTGGCATTGCTGCACTTCTCTTTCATAGTCTTAGTTTATAATTAGACCTGTAAAGTTTCACTAACACTAGTTATCACTTCTGTAATGCCTCTTATGTGTAAATAAGATGTTATAAACAATCTACATATAATCCATTCCATTTTTAGTGAAAGGGCTAACAAAATTATGATAAGGTTTCTGTCATTATCATCTTTTCTCTATAGATAAGGGAAGCTAAGAAACAGAAAATTTGGGGTGATATCTCTCTTTCTGTCTCTTGATATCTGACCCTCTGGTGAGTGCACATGCCCTATAGTAAACATTTCTCAAAAGAAAGAAAGAAAGAGATTGAGAAAGAGAAAGAAAGAGAGGAGGAAGGAAGAAAGAAAATCACATGGAAGCATGTCCATACATGCTCAAAATCCTGACAAGAAAATGGAGAACAAGGGATCAGATCGTGTCATGGTCATCCCCTTCAGGGGGTGATTTCTTACTTTTCTTTTCACTGTTTCTTCTCTTATCTCTCTCTCTTTCTCTGGTGAGCACATATACCCTATGGCAAAAACCTTAAAAAAAATAAACAACAAACAAAACCCAAGATCCACTAAATACTTCCCAAAGAAAATAATTTTAGGTTAGAAAATACATTAACTGAAATCATCAGATCTCGGCAGCTATGCTTCAGTTCTCTTACCTGTAACAAAATTCTTATTTAAACAAAAGTAGTTTCAGATGCCTGCAAAAGATATATCAGAAAATGTGACACAAATCAACTATCTTCTGGGTGCAATACTGAGTGATAAATGTGACTTTCCAACTTTTTGGGCACAATTCACTGGTTCTTTTTATTTTTTTATTTATTTTTTTTGGAGAGGTTTTCGCTATAGGGCGCGTGCCCTCGCCAGACAGACAGAGAGAGACAGAGAGACAGAAAGCGAGAAGTCACCCTCCCAGAGGTGATGATCACGCCGCAATCCCTTCTCCTCCATTCTCCTCTCGGGATCTTGGGCACGCACACACACGCGCCCGGCGTGAGTTTTAAGCCACCGGGTCCGGGACGCGAACCGCGGTCTACTAAGTGGGAGTCCAGCGACATAGCCATTACGCTAACTGCTGGTTCCCCAATTCACTGGTTCTTGACTTTAGATTCAAAGCTGACTTCTTTACCATTACAGCCAGTCTAAATAATCATGGAAGCACTTACCAAGGAAGGAGCTGTTTCCTAATTGCCCGGATTAATAATTTCACCAACAGAACTGAGAGTTTTTACATACATTCTTATGTCATTGGGGGCCTAATAATTGAAAGAGCCTAAATATGTTTATCCCCAAAGGACTCTTAGGAAGTAGTTAACAGGGTTGTTACCATTGTGAATTTTTTCTGAAAACACATTGGTAATTATAATGGAAATATTATCGTATAAATTTGAAGAGGTAATTTTCACTCACAGCAATATTGTGAACAGTCCAACTATTTATAAATGTAACTATTCCTATTTAAATTATTTCAAAAACCACATGAACAGTCAAGAATATTACATGTTGATAAAGTAATTTTGTGGCATTGAAAGATGAGCCTAATGGAGGCTTCTATAGAACTTGGTATTAGCAGGTATTTTTTGAGAACAAAGAGAGACTTATAGAGAAGTATCTTATACCAGAGAGCATCAGGATCATGGAACATTCTTTCCAGTCATTAAATACAATTTCTCATCACAAATTTAATTACTCTGATATATATTGTATTTGTTAGTTTCTCTAAAACAACTATATATAAATAGTTAGATGTGGTTAGTGAAACTCTACCTAAAACATGGGCTCTGATTTATTTTTTCACATAAAATGGTTATTTATTTATTTATTTTGGAGAGGATTTTGCTATGGGACACGTACACTCACCAGAAACACAGAGAGAGACAGAAAGACAAAGCAAGAAATCATCCCCCAGGGGGAATGGCCCTACCGCAATCCCTTCTCCATTCTCCTCTTGGGATCTTGGGCACACACACACACATGAGCCCGGTGTGAGTTTAAGCCACCGGGTCCAGGATTCGAACTGCAGTCAGCTACATGGGAGTCCAGCAACATAGCCACTACACCAATTGCTGGTCCTAAGATGGGTTTGTTAATGATGCTTATATGTCTTCATAATTTTGGAGGATATCTTAAAGCTTGTAAGCAATGATTTATCTCTGAATGATTACTGATTTATGTTAGCACCTCAAAAAATGTGAGAGAGAGAATGTATGATAGCACGGCACTGACTAATTTATTTTTATTTTGCCTGTTTCTAAATTAATACTGGAAAAGGGTCAGCCAATATCAGTTATTCTACTATGCTGTAGTTGTCTAGAACTCATTCCATTTATCAACTTGCAGTGTTGTTTCAGTTAACCAAGTTCTCCTCTCTCCTCCACCTTCCTCCTTTGCCCAGCTTTTGGTGTCCATTCTTTCTCTTTCCCCATCAATGAAGTCAAATCTTCTAGCTTCCACTAGTGAGTAAGAACACACAGTATTTGCTTGTCAGTGTCTGCCTTATTCATATAGGTAGAAAAGAGGATTCAAATGTAAACAACATAAAATTGTGATAAATATGGGAGACAGTGAATGTGTTTATTGTGTGTGATGTTTTTTTTTTTTGAGAGAGATTTTTTCGATAGGGCATGTCCATTTGCCAGAGAAACAGAGAGAGACAGATAGTGAGAAATAATCTCCAGGGGGGTGGCTACACCACAATCCCTTCTCCTTTATTCTCCTCTCAGGATTTTGAGCACACACACACATATCTGGTGTGTTTTAAGGTACCAGGTCTGGGACTCGAACTGTGCTTAACTATGTGGGAATCCAGTGATGTAATCAGTACGCCACCTGCTGGTCTCAAAAGTTGATGATCCTTAACTCCATTTCTCTGAGAATACTTGCTAACCTAAGTATTTGTAGATCTAAAAATACAGGCATGACCCCTAGAAAAAGTTGTGACAAATATTAAAATTTATTTTTTCATATTAACATGCTTAATCACACATCTGTGAAGATATCGAGCTGAATGAAAATAAAATACAGGCTATCCCAAAAATAAACATTTTAAAAAACGTTATTTATTACAGCTACTTTTCATTTAAAGACCTATCTATTTAACAACCACTCAGACTTATAACCAGTTTTCCAGAGCAGGGAATTCCCTTTCTTGGGAATTCTTTCTAGAATCCTCTTCATTAGTTTTTGTCTTGTTACTGCAATCAGTTAGTAATTACTACATGAAGAGTTCACATTCACATACGATGTGGTTTCATTAGTAAATTTGTACTTTCTTTTGCACCCATAGTAGTGCACAAATATTATGCACAGAATAAATGAAAATGATTAAAACAAATTTAAATTATTGGGTTATGGTGTGTCTTCTCACTTTCTGAAACGTATATAATGTATGCTTTTTCTTCTTTTTCTTTTTTAGAGAGAAATATTTTTGTTATAGCATACATGTGCACACTGGACAGACAGAGATAGTCAGAAAGTAAGAAATTACCCTTCCAGGGGAGATGGCCATGCCACAATCACGTCTCTTTTTTTCTCTTGGGATTTTGGGCATGCACACAAACACACATGCGCACACACACACACACACACACACACACATAAACACACACACAGTGTGAGTTTCAAGCCACCAGGTCCAGGACTGGAGCCATGGTTGGCCTTGTGGGGGTCCAATACCTTAAAACTGTGTTATCTTCTGGCCCCATAATGTATGCAAAAAGTATGGATAGAATTATTGTATTATTCTAGTGTAGCTTCACGTGACAGCAAATGAAAAAACACATAGTCTAGGTCTTGAGCCCGGGCTGGGGAGGCCTTTAGGGGTGAGTCCATGCTCAGGGCCTGGGAATCATTTTGAAACTTTTGAACTCCATCGTCCAATATCCCAGTAAGCTGGGCTTGCTCTGCCTGCCCACCGAGAGTCTTGAACTCAGGCTTGGCCCGCCTTTATGGTGAGTCCGTGTTCGAGGCCTGGGAACCATTGTGAAACTTTTGGTACACCAACATGTGCTACGCAAAGCATAGAGTACAGCTAGATCATCTTCACCAAGTTATATTTCCTTAGCTTGATAGCATCTTATCCAGAACTGAACTGAAGGTAGAGGAACCAAGCACCTGAAGCTCGGCATAATTTCTCTGACCTGGGGGATACAGCCCTCCAATAGGAACACGCTAGCAGTGCTGGCAGGTAGTGTGGTGGCTAGGGGAGCTGGACTCCCACGTGGCCAACTGCAGTTTGAGTCCCAGACCTAGTGGATTACTTTCTTGCTTTCTCTCTCTCTCTCTCTGTCCCTCTCTGGTCAAAATATAAACAAATAACAAAAGCTAAATAAAATAATTCTTTTTAAAAAAAGAAAGAAATACACTAGAGAAGTAAGGGTGAAATTTCCTTTAGCAATACTGCAGAATATACTCCAATAAATAGAAAAAAAAATGAGTACTGCATCAAATGACTAGAATCCAGTACAGATGTCAAAACATGAGAAAACAAGGAGATAGCTCTTCACCAGGTGAGGGTAGCAGCTCCTCTCCAGCAGTAAGCCCCTCTCCAATAGTACAAAAAAATACACAGAAATGTCAGAAAAATAATTCCAAGTATTCATAGTAACAAAACTCAATGAAATGCAAGAGAAAAACAGACAATCAGTTCCAGGAAATGAGAAAATCATTTCAGGACGTGAAAGAGGAATTTCATAAAGAAACAGACACCCTAAAAGAGAATCAAACAGAACTTCTGGAAACAAAAAATATAAGAAATTAAATCTCTAGAAAGCATTAACAGCAGATTGGACCATGTAGAAGAAAGAATTTCTGACCTTGAAAACAAAATCTCTAGCATAGAACAATTCACCACAAAGAAAGTAAAAACAACAACAGAAAAAGAGGCCAACATATGGAAAATTTTAGACACTGTGAAACATCTATGCCGTGTACCATAGGTTATAGACACTTGGGTGTTTATTATCATTGGTTTCTATGAACCTTTTGATTTCCATCTTAATTTCTTCTGTAGTTATAAAGTAATTTGGGGGTAAATTGTTTAGTTTCCATTTATTTTTGAATTTTTGAGGGCTCTTTCTGTACTTGATTTCAAGTTTGATTCTATCATGGTCAGAAAAATATGCTAGATATAGTTTCTATAACTGAATGTATAAAGGCTTGTTTCATGCCCTATTATATGGTCAGTTTTCAAAATTGTTCCATGTGGGAATGAAAGACATGTATATTTCATGGTAGTTGTGTGAAATACTCTGCAGATGTCTGTCAAGTCCATTTCATTTATGGTATTATTTAGATCTTGTATCTCTTTCCTTATTTTTTATTAGATAATCTGTCCAGAGGAGTTAGTGGAATGTTGAGACCCCTACAATTACTGTGTTGTAGTTTCTCTCTCCTGTGAGTTCTAATAGTCTCTTTTTGATGCATTTAGGTGCCCCAGTGTTGGGTGCATAGATATTTACAAGTGTTATATCTTCTTGGTGGAGACATCCTTTTAGTACTATATAATGTCCTTACGTACTATATAATATCCTTTAGTACTATATAATGTCTTTGTTTCTTCTTACATCTTTCTTCTTAAGGTAAACTTTGTTTGATATCAGTATTGCAACTCCAGTCTTTTTTCATTTTGTGTGGTTTATCTTTTTCCAGCCCTTCACTTTCAGTCTATGTATGTCCTTACCAGTGAAGTGTGTTTCTTGTAAACAGCTTCTGCATTTGTATCCTTCAACCAATCTGTGTCTTTTAATGAGAGAATTTAATGCATTAATACTCAAAGTTATTATTGATATTTGTGGATTTATTGTTCTCCTTTTGTTAGATATTTTCTCAGTTGTTTCTTGTTCTCCTATTTCTGTTTTTCTCCCTTTAGTTATGCTGACAGAACATTCTCTTCAGTACTTTCTGTAAAACTGGTTTAGTATTGCTAAATTCTTTCACTTTTGTTTATCTAAAAATACTTATATTTGCTCTTCTTATTTGAAAGATAATCTTGCTAGCTATAGTATTCTTGGTTGAATTTTTTTTCTTTTAATGTTTTGAGTACATCTTCCCAACAAGAAAAAAATTTCCAGGAGAAAATAAATAATAAATATTGGAGCAGAAATAAATTAAAAAGAGAAGAAAAGAATTATACCAAAAATAAATAAAAAACAAAAGCTGGTTCTTTGAGAAGATAAACAAAATTGGCACACCATTAGCTAGATTAATCAAGAAAAACAGAAGGAGGAACCAGATAAATCAAATCAGGAAGCAAACAGGCATTATTACAACAGATATAAAAGAAATACAAAATATCATCATAAAGTACTATGAGCAAATATACGCCAACCATCAGGAAAATGTAGATAAGATGGACAAATTTCTGGACATGTGTAACTTATTAAGATTGAACCAGGAAGAAATAGAAGGTCTGAATAAACCCATAGCAAGAAAGAGCCCATGTCCCTATGGTTTTACTTCTGAATTCTACAAAACTTTTAAAGAACTAACCCCAATTCACCTTAAACTATTTCTAAAATTCAAAAGCATGGAATCCTCCCAAATTCATTCTATGAACCCTGCATTATTTTAATCCCAAAACCAGACATTGACATGACAAAAAAAAATTAAAATAAAAAAACAATATCCTCTTTGTTTTTGTTTAACTTTATTTATTTTATTCCCAAGAATTAGAGAGAGAGAGAGAGAGAGAGAGAGAGAGAGACAGAGATACGGCATCACCAATAGGGTATAAAGGCTGAGGCAATCTCCCCTCAGCCTCAGCCAGTCCTGGATCTTGGGCATGAGCACACCTTCCATACGCAGCAACATCCCTAGAGCCCTTCCATTCAGATCAACTCTGAAAAGGGTCACATTTTGCCTTTGTGCCACCCTCAGTCCCCTTATCCTTTTTCTTAAGTTCGTTTGAAAGATAATTCAACACTCAGTGCTGCATTTTACTCTGGTTAGGTTTTGCATTTCATTTAGTAGCAGAGGAAGCCTCAAAATTTATGATAATTTATTTATAAATCAAAGAACCAAAGCCTTTTAAGTCTTGATGTTATGATGTCTTTGGATGCAACATTTTCTGAGAACTGTTATAAAACTTTAAATCTCATTATTTCAGAACCATCCCTGTGACAATTTTTTTCAAAATATATTGAGTATTCAGAAAAGGCATGATACATTTTGCGTAGAAAAACAGAAAAATATGTCATGACTATTCTAAGAACCCAATAATTCTTAAATATCCTGTTAATAAAAAACCTCTCTGTTTTAAATTAAAGCTGGTAAGTGAGTAGTTTTCTGAGACTGTGGGCATCAGCAATTGTCTGACTCTAGACACTTTAGAGATCAAATAGATTAAAATTAAGTTTTATTATATTATGCATGTGTATCTAAAAACAAGTTTCAAAAGCCAAACAGCATGCTATAACATAGATACATTTATATTTAAACTTAAACAGTAATATTCATGTAATAGAATAATTATGCATTGGTACATATCCATGCATTATTTAATATTTTTGAAGATTTATTTCAAAAATTTTCCTTATTCAAAGAGACAGAAAGGCAGAGAAAGAAGCATTCTCGGGGCTCCTCACTCTGTGATAATCCTCCCAGGCCTGCGGTTGGCTGGGAATATGAGCATGTCCAATGCACCTGCCCAGCATCTCAGATAGACCTATATGGCAAACAGGAAGCTTTTCATACAGCTCTAAGGAAGCCTTTTGGTACTATCAGCTGCTCTTCTACTTTCTTGTCCACTGTGTCTGGGCCATATTGTTTTTTCTAAAAGCTTTTTTTTTTTTTATAATTATTTATCTTATTTTATTTATTCATTCATTTATTTTTTAATTTGGCCAGAGAGAGACAGAGGGTGAGAGTGAGAGAAAGAGGAAGTAAGAAAGCAAGCCACCAGATTCAGGACTTAAACTCTGGTCGGCCATGTGGGAGTGTCCAGCATCCTTAACCACCACACCACCTGCTGGTCCCCCATATTGTTTTTAAAGATACATTTTCAACATTCACAATGTCATCATTATTTTTAAGTACAGTTTTATTCTTAAATCGGCATTATTATTGAAGTATAATTCTCACAAAATCAAATACATGCTTTAAAATATATTGAATGACAAGATCAGCCATGGCATAGTGGTTACATTGCTGGACTCTCTCATCACTGACTATGGTTTAATATTTTTGAAGGTTTATTTCAAAAAATTTCCTTATTCGTAGAAAGACAGAAAGGCAGAGAAAGAGGCATTCTCGGGGCTCCTCACTCTGTGACAATCCCCAGACCTGGTGGCTTGAATATCATGCCGGGAGACTGCGAGTGCATGCCCAAGATCCCAGGAGGACAATGGAGGAGAAGGGATAATGAATAGTGACATGGCCATCTTCCATGGGAAGTGACTTCTCACTTTCTGTCTCTCTCTCTTCCTCTCTGGTGAGCACACTCACCCTATACCGAAAAATATCTCTCTCTAAAAAATATATTAATTTTCTTAATGCCATACTTTGAAGAAAATGAGATGTTGATTCTGCTATAATGCAGTACATATTTTTAGGGATTATATTTTTTTGTATCCACTTTACTTAATCAAATATAAAAAATGTTTTCTCTTATGATTTTTTAGATCTTCTTGTATTTTAGATATTGTATTTGTATCTGTGATCTATCTTGTGTTGATGTTTACATATGATGTGAGTTAAGGTTGGACAATTATATTTTTCCCTAAGTAGATATCTCATTATTCCTGCACTATATATAGTATGTACTCTCACCAGAGAAAGAAAAACAGAGACAGAGAGAGGGAAAGTGAGAAATCAGCTCCCCCTTCCCCCAGGGAGATGGCCATGCTGCAATCCCTTCTCTGTTCTCCTCCTGGGGTTTTGGTCATGGCACACACACATGCCCAACATGTTTCAAGCCACCTGGTCTGGGACTTCAACTGTGGTTGGACATGCGGGAATCCAGCAGTGTAAGTGCTATGCCATTTGCTGGTCCAACTCTTGCACTATTTTTATAAAAGACTTTCTAGGGACCACAGATGTCATACTAATTAATTCCCTGGACTCCACATGGCTGACAATAGATTGAGTCTCATATCCGAGGGCTTAAAACACCCACTGAACAAGTGTGTATGCATTCTCAAAATCCCAGAAGGAGAATGGAGGAGAAGGTATTAGAGCATGGCTATCTAAGCTGAGAGGTGATTTCTCACTTTCTCTCTCACTCTTTTTCTGTCTTTCTCTCCAGTGAGTTCATGTGTCCTATGTCAAAAATCCTTCAAAGAAAAGAAAAAAAAAAAAAAAAAAAAGAAAAGGCTTCCCACTGCCCATGCATTATTCTAGCACCTTTGCCAAAAATCAGCTTTAAAGTATACATGTATATTTTATGGATTCTTGAATCTGTTTCACTTATCTCTGTATTAATCATTTGAGAATTATCCATTCTTCTCCTTATAGTAAATGCATAATAAGTGTCAGGGTCAAGTACTGTTTTGTTGAATGTATTATTCTATTATGAAAGGTATTTTGTCTCTTTGGGGTCTTTCATATTTTCATATAAATTTTAGAGTATGTCTCTCAATATTTATAAAGTACAGGCTGGATTTTTTCCAGTGAGATTCAAGTAACTACATGGATGAATTTGTCAAAATGACAGTTTCAAATATTGACTATAATAGTCCATGATGATGATATAAATTTCCATGTTTATATCAAACTTTTCTCACTAGTATATGAGTTTTTACAGATTTTATTAACATTTTATACTTCTATTTACTATTATTTAATTGACTTTTTATAATTTCAAAATTAATTTATCTACCAATAATATATAAACAATTGTCATCTGATTAACATTTAGCAGTACAGTACTATAAATTAATATAATAATTTTAGTAATTTTCTTGGTTACTAAAGATATTCTAGGTTTCATAATAATAATATAGAATGTCACTTCCTTTTTTCCTTTGCAATTTTAACTTATTTACTCTCAGTTAATTGGACTGGCTAAGAACTCTTGCTTGAGGTAGCAGGCATTCTTATTTTATTCTCAGGATAATTTTCAATATTTCATCATGAATTAGAATTTTAGCTGCAGAATTTTTTTTTAAATTAAAACTGTGCACTTGTAATTATGGTTTTGTAAGGGATGCATGACCAACAAAGCATTCCTTGGGTAATTTCCACTTGGCTGTTGTATAATAATTAATTTAGGTCTCACATTCTTGTTTATTTTTACATATTTTAGTTTTATGTTCATGAGTGAAATTAGTATTTTCTTAAGGTTACTAGAATATTCTCTTCTCATTTTCCATCAGAGTTTGTGTAAAACTGTTGCTATGTATTTGTAAGATATTTTATACAATCCAGTCTTAAGATCACTGAAATTTAAAAGTATAGAATTTTTTTGCAGATATATTTTGAAGATAAATTATAGAGCTTTATAAAATATTTGGCTATACTAATTGTGTTTCATTTGCAAAAAATTTGTAATTTTTGTCATCCATCCAGGTTGAGTGTGATGCAGTAAAATGCATAGTATTTTTAATTATATATTATATCTTTAGGGTTTTCTGTATATTAGTTTATTTTGTTTAATTTCTGGAAACCTTTTCAGCTTTCAATTTTTTTAAGAATTATTTAGTAAATTTTACTAATAGTTATTTTATAATTTTGCTATAGGGCATGTATGGTCACCAGGGAGAGAGAGAGAAAGTGAACTGCCTGCCAGGTTTGAGACTTAAAGCATTGTTGGTTATGTGAGAGTCCAGTATCACAATCACCATACCACCAACCTGCTGGCTCTCCTAATTTTATATTTCTGTCTTTCTTTTTTATTTTTAATTTTGTTGTAGGGTGCATTTGCCCAGGGCAGGGAGGGGAGGAAGAGAAAGAAACAAAAAGAAAGTAAGAAGGAAGATGAAAGAAAAAAGAAGAATAGAAAGGAAGAATGAAAGAAAAGAAAGAAATAAAAAAAGAATGAAAGAAAGAAAAAGAAACAGAAAGAAGGAAGAAAAGAGAAAGAAAAAGAGAGGAGAAAGAGAAGAGAAGAAGAGAAGAGAAGAGAAGAGAAAGAAGAGAAGAGAAGAGAAGAGAAGAGAAGAGAAGAGAAGAGAAGAGAAGAGAAGGAAGGAAAGAAAGAAAGAAAGAAAGAAAGAAAGAAAGAAAGAAAGAAAGAAAGAAAGAAAGGGAGAGAAAGAGAAAGAAAGAGGAAGAAAAAGAAGAAAGAAACTCAGAAATCACCCCCAGGAGGAATGAATATGCTTCAATCCTTATTCCTCCATTCTCCTTTGGTATTTTGGGCTCACAAAGGCTGTTCTTTCAAGACATGAGCCAGGACTGGCATTGTACAGTAATCCATGTGGGATCCAGATGCTACCCAGCTGGTCCCCAATTTCTTAATCTTTTGTTGCCTTCAATTTTATTTGCTTAAATGTAATTTCAAGAAAAATATGTGTATATGCTCATAGTAGATATGGTGGGTGATACTGCCTTCTTGGCATAGCAGAACATGGTAGTTTCTTTGCAAATTAATTGTACTATTCTTTTTTTTTTCCTTTCTTTCTTTCTTTCTCTTCTCTCTCTCTCTCTCTCTCTCTCTTTCTTACTTTCTTCTCTCTTCCTTTTTCTTTTCTTTTTCTTTCTTTTTATATTAATTAATTTGATCAGAGAAGGACAGAGCAAGAGAGTGAGACTATGATAGGGAAAGTGAGAAAGCAAGCCACCAGGCCCAGAAGTCGAACCATGGTCGACCATGTGGGAGTCAGGCACCCTTAAGCACCATGCCACCTGTGGGCCCCTCTGGGTTATTTAAAATTTATAAAACAAAAATACATAAACCCAGTATAATATGTGACCAACAAATAATATTTTTATATTATAATAAAGTTTATCAGTGGCTTAACTGGGAGAAGCTGAAACATTTGCCATATTATTATGTGTGGCCATGTGCTGTGTGTGATTTTTTTTGTGTATGTTTCATTGGTCCCTTAATCTAGTGCTGATTTTTTTGTGTGTGTGTATGAAAATAATTAAATTAGTTTTTTATCCTTTTGGTCTGATTCCTATCAACTAGATGAATGTGAGTAATTAGCATAGAAAATTTATTATTTCCATTCATATTCCCATATTTTAAATCCTAGGTTCAAAAGTAGAACTGAAATCTAATAGTGACTGTAGTTAATTCAGAATATATGAAGTAATGACATGTTAATATAATTCATGATCATAATAAAACAATATAATACTAATACAAGAAAAAAATGAGCAAGGTACATATGGAGGAGTCTTCATAATTTTATGAAAAATGTATATAATAAAAATGCCATGCATGGATTTCAAAATCTTTTGCACCAATATAAACTTGTACATTACTTCCATTTTCCATGGACTTTTAAAGTGCTTACATAGGATAACAGCACTGTACTCATATTTAGAAATTAAGAAAAAGGAATATAAATACATTAATATATTTTATAAGTACAAGTAGTATCAACAAACAACAAGAAGACAGAGACAGAACTGAAGAAAGTAATTCCATTTACCATAGCCACAAAAAGTATAAGATACTTAGGAATAAAACTAACCAAGGAAGTCAAAGACCTCTGTAAGGAAAATTGTGAAAATCTTTGAAAGGAAATCAAAAAGAACACAAAAAAGTGGAAGAACATCCCATGTTCCTGGATTGGTAGAATTAATATAATCACAATGGCAATTTTATCCAAATTAATCTACATATTTAATGCAATTCCTATAAAATTACAATCGACTTTCTGCACAGATCTAGAAAATACAATCATATTATTTGTCTGGAATCATGAACATTTATGTATTTCCAAAACTATTCTGTGCAAGAAGAGTGGAGTAGTTGGCATCTCACTTCCTGATCCCAAAATATATTACAAAGCTGTGATAGTCAAAACAACATGGTATTGGGACAAAAACTGACATGAGGATCAATTGAACAGAGTAGAGACCCAAAAAATAAACCCCAAAACATACAACCAACTTATTTGTGACAAAGGATACTAGTCAATCCAGTGTGAAAAGGAAAATCTCTTTAACAAATGATGCTGGAAAAACTGGGTATCCACCTGTAGAAAGATGAATCTGAACCCCTGTCTGTTACCATTAAGAAAAATCAACTCAAAGTGGATCAAAGGTCTAAACCTAAGACCACAAACTACAAAACTATTGGTGAAAAACAGTGGGGAAACTCTGGGAGACATTAGGGTAGGCAAAGACTTTTTAAGACCCCCATGCACAGGCAATAATCCCCCAAATAGACAAGTGGGATTACATCAGATTAAGGAGTTTCTGCACAGCAAAGGACACTGTAATTAGTGCAAATCGACAAGCTTCGGAATGGGAGAGAATTTTTGTTAACTGTGCCTCAGATAACAGACTGGTAACCAGAATAAACAGGAATTCAAGTGGTTTACCCAAAAGAAAAAGATTAACCCAATTAAAAGATGGGAAAATTAGCTGAATAAACAACTCTCTAAGGAAGACATATGAACAGTCAAAAAGTATATGAAGAAATGGTCAACATCCCTCATCATAAGGGAGATGCAGATCAAAATCACATTGAAATACCACCTAACCCCAGTCAGGATAGCAAAGATTAAAAAAAAAAAAAATGATAAGTGCTGGAGGGGATGTGGTGAAAGGGGAACACTCCTTTACTGTTGATGGGAATGTAAACTGGTCCAGCCACTGTGGAGGAACAATATGAAGGCTCCTCATAGACCTTCAAATAAAACTACCATATTATCTAGCAATTGCACTCATGGGTATCTACCCAAAGGACAGGAGAAAGCTCAATCAGAAAAGTGCTTGCACATCTACATTTATTGCAGCATTATTCATGAGTGCTAAGACATGAAACCAACCCAAATGTCCACAAACAGATGAATGGATTGAAAAAGTGTGACACATATGCTCCACGGAATATTACTGAGCTGAAAAAAAAAAAAAAAAAAAAAAAAAAAACAGGACCCTGGAGTTTGATAGAAAGTGGACGAATGTGGAAGATTTGTTGGTGAATGAAGCAAGTCACGCTATGAAAGAGAGACATTGTATGTCTTCACTTAACATATACCAACTGTCCGTACTCTATAGTAGAGACAGAAAGACTGGAGGACATAAAAGCATTAAAAATTGTTATGGACACTAGAGATAAAGTGTAAAGAGAGTGAGAGGGGAAGAGCATAGGAAAGGAAATTTGGGGAAAAATAAAGATGTAAGACATTTGTGGGACACAGATATGGTTTATTATTTGTTGATAAGGATGCATATAATATTTTCAACTGGGCTAGACTGAGGTGTATATCATGCGGGTAAAATCTCTTTACAATCTAAATGATGGACAGTGATTAAAAGTATAAATAATAATAAAAAGTTGTTTACTACTTTTAAAAAAACATTGAAAGTTGTTATGGATACTGGGGACAAAGTGAAAGAATGGGAGAGGAGAAGAGTACAGGAGGAAAAATTGGGAAAAAATTGAGAAATAAGACGTTTATGGGAAACAGATATGATTTGTTGCCTGTTGGTGATGTCAAGTATAGTATTCTCAACTCACCTGCTGTGTGGCATATATCAGTGGGTAAAATCTTTACAAATTAAATGATGTATAATGATTGAATGTATAAATAATAATAATAAGTGAAAGTAAAAATTAAAATAAATAAATAAAAATAAAAAGCAAAACAAAAATGTCTCTGATAATTTGTTTGAGATCGCATTAAATATGTAGATAAATTTGGTAAAACTGATATTTTGATTAATTTAATTCTTTAATCCAAGAAAATGGAATGTCTTTCCATTTTTTTGTGTGTCATTTTCAATTTATTTTAAAATTTTTTTATAGTTTTTCTTGTAGAAGTCTTTGAATTCTTTGGTTAGATTTAATCCTTTTTATGATATACTTTTTGTACTTATTGTAAATAGGGTTGTTTTCTTCAATTCTACCTCAGTCTGTTCATTGTTTGTGTATTAAAATGTAATAGATTTACATATGTAGATTTTGTATCCTACCAATTTACTGTATTCATGTATCACTTGCAGAAATTTTTTTGCAGACTCTTGTGGGTTTTCTTTTTTTATTTTTTTTTAAATATTTTATATAGCTTTATTTATTTATTTATTTAGAGGGACAGAGTGAACAAGAGAGAGAAATTGAGAGAGAGAGGGAAAGTGAGATATCAATACACCGGGTCTGGAACTTGAACCATGGTATGCCATGTGGGAGTCCAGTGCTTTTCCCCATCATGCCACCTGCCGGTCCCAAGATTTTTGTGGGTTTTCTGTGTACATACTCATGTCATCTGCAAATAGAGATAGAAGTGAAATCTTCTTCTTTTCCTATCTTAATGATTTTTATTTTTAATATTTTTAATTTCTCATAACAATCACAGGAACATATTTTTCTTCCATTGTTCCCATATTTATTAATAGTATAATGATTCGCAAGTATTAGGCATTTCAGTTTTAATCCCAAAGTTACTCACGATGCAGCATTTAGAAAGAAATTGGGACCAGCAGGTAGCATGGAGTTTAAGATGATGGATCTCACATGGCTCATTAAGTGGTTCAAGTC
Organism: Tupaia tana; assembly: GCA_026018925.1. Taxonomy (NCBI): domain Eukaryota; kingdom Metazoa; phylum Chordata; class Mammalia; order Scandentia; family Tupaiidae; genus Tupaia; species Tupaia tana. The sequence continues at coordinate 55,384,847 of JAKSZU010000012.1, forward strand.
CCAGACTCACCAGCTTCAAAATCACACTGGGTATGTGAATGTGCATTCCCCATCCTGAGGTGTATGGAGAAGTTATTACAGCATGGCTATTCCCCCTGAGAAGTGATTTCTTACTTTCTCTTTCTCCCTTGCTCCCTCTCTGTCTCTCTCTGGTGATTGCGTGCACCCTATAACAAAAAATTAAAAAGCATAACAAAAACATAAACAAAAAAATCAGTGTTCAAATGCTCTTTTCTTTAGGACAAAGTCTTCTTTTTACAGGATAATATAAATTTTACTTCCTTTAAACATTTAAAAATTGTAAACTGTTAAAAATTTGTTTAAAAATATGTAGAAAAAAATGTTCTTGCCTGTATAACTGTTCAAATAGTTACAAATATAATATTTATATACCTTTCAAAAAATTGACAGAGTACATGCACACATGAGAGAGAGAGATAGAGACAAAGAGAGAGCAAGCGAGAAAACATCTCTCATGGGGAATGGTAATACTGCAATTCCTTCTCCTCCATCTCTCTCTCTCCTTTCAGGATTTTTGAGCACTCAAATCTCAAGTCCTCCATGTTTTCTAAACTACTGTGTTCAGAACTCAAAATTCATGGTTTGTCATTATAGGATCCAGCTTCCTTAAACACCAGGCCACAGGTAGTCCTACTGTTTGTATTTATGACAAAGTAATTGTTTCATGGTATGTTTACACTACATATGTGTTGAATGTGTGAATAGAAGAATAAATTATAAGCAATTTATTTTTTAAAAACAGAAAGAAAGGTTTTAGTTTCACTACCTACAGAATAATTTTTTAAAATTATTTTCTTTATTTTATTTATCATTATTGTTATTTTAAATTTGACCATGGCAAGACAAAGGAAGAGAGAGAGAAGAGAGAGAGAAAGAGAGAGAGAATGAAAGCAAGAAAGTGAACCACCAGGTCTAGAACTCAAACTGTGGTCAGCCATGTGGGAGACCAGTGCCTTTAACCACCAGGTCACGTGCTGACCTATGTCTCCATTTGTATCCAAAGGGAGCTGAACATCTTTTTTTTCCCACTATTTTCCAGAATATATGAAAACTGATTAGTAAACATCTGCCTGGTTGCACCATTTTGCTCGAAGTATATTTCATCATTGCAATTTCTACTAGACTCTGAAACTTATTTTTAATGTCTCAGACTCTGCCATAAATTACTTGATTTATTTAAGTTGTAGCAAAAAGGAAGTTATGACTTTTTTCCACATAATTTAAAAAAGATATGTTTGAAATTTATATAGGGGAAAAGAAAACCTAAATCAACGATTCTCAAACAATTACACATTGTCACAAATAATAGCACGTACACATTGAAGATGTCTAACACCACCTGCATTCAAGTTATTTAAAGTAACATAACTCTTAAGTAATACTATCTATTTTATGCCTGTATTATTTATATGACATTTATGAGAGATTATAAATAAAATTGGAAACACATCAGTTGCAGAAATCTAGAGAGGATAATAAAATCAACACATAAAATCTACATTTTCACATTGAATGTGTAACTTGTAGGATATTCTGAGTTTCTAATTTTTCCCTCCTCCCTCCCTCCCACCCTCCCTCTTTTCTTCCTTTTCTTTTTTCTCTCTCTCCTCTCTCTCTCTCCAATTCTTCTAATTTATTTTTAGAAAGCAAGCAAGAAAGAGCGAGCTCCCCAAGGGAGAATGGATGTGCTACTATCCTCTCTCCTCCATTCTCCTCTAAGGACATTAGGTACTCATGTGCATACAAGCAGCGTGTCTTCCAACGTACCAAATCTGGGACTTGAGCTGCACAATTGGTCATGTGGGTTCTAAGTGTCTTAACTACTGTGCCACTGGCCGACCCATGTATCTAATTATAAGAATTTTTGTTACTATTTGTAGATGCAACATTTATCTAACAATTATGCCACTTTGAAAGTAATTTTATTCTTATAGATACTTGTCCTTATGACTTAGTTTCTCTTTGTTAGGGCTTATATTATCACTGTAATATTTGGTGTATACACTTAATTTTTTCACTTTGTAGCACTGATACTTTGACATTTACATCATGTCTGTGTCATCTTTGGTTTGATATTTATATATGAATGTAAATATACTAACTTACTTTTTTAATTGCCTTTCATGTACCAAGCATTAAATACATTCTCAATGGTGATAATGCTTATAGAGCTTATGTGATTTAAAATATTAGGTCATTGGAAAACTCACAATGTATTTTTCTATGTTTTTTATCCAAAAATGTCTCATAACTTTTCTGTAAACCCAATAGTAATAGAAATGTTATTTTCCCCAATGCAAATAAGCTCATGACATTGTGCAATAAAGACAGCATTTTTACAGAAATGATGACAACTCCTACATATTTCTTATTTACTATACAAATTGAGCACTAATGCATAACTCTATATTACAGCAATTTTATACACATATAATCATGGTTTTAAGTTCAAAGAGTTTTGTTGGAAAATTCAAGAATATTTGTGAAGAAGTCATTTGACAAACTCTGGTTTTCCACAGAATATCCAATGAAATGCAAACATCATTATTATAATTTAAATAGAAAAGCAGTCCTTCTATAACTACTTTGAAATTACCCTGCTTTTTAAACTTTTGAGCACTATTTATTGTGTCTAAGCTTCTGCAGATATGCATAAAAATATCTGTGTTTCACATACTTACTCCAGTAGGAATGATCTGACTTCTTGGTGAATAGTTTCTATGAATATTTTTAAGTCACAGTTAAAGTAACATTTTGTCAACTTAAGAGTCATACATAGCATATAACCATTCCTAACAACTAGAATGCATAAATGTCTCTAATAGGCTAGAAGACAAAGGTTGTCTGCCATCTTACATTATAACCCACTTAATTCCAGCCAAAAAATTGTAGCTACAAATTAATTTTCGAACTGAGCACTTAGAGGTTTTTGTTTGTTTATTTTGTTCATATGCTGTTGTTCTTTTCCGAAATCAGGCTACAGATTTTGTAAGGATTCTACACATACTGATAACCCTCTGGCCCTTATAAATTGTGTTTAGTTCAGGGGAGCAATCTTCTGAGACATGAACACGTACATACCCACTTACATGCATCCACAGAAATGTATATAACTGTGAATTTGCATTGTTAAAGAAAAAAGTCACTAAAAGCAAATAGGTCTATGCATAGTGCAATTAAAATTAACTAGAGAACCAGTCCAGTTTCAGGCAGTATTTGTGCCTATGCTTAGGGAGCCAGGTCCCACATTGCCAACCATGATTCGTTCCTGGCCCAGTGGCTTGAAAAACATCTCATATGTGCATAGTTACATGATCAAAATTCTGAAGGGACAGAGAAATAAAAGAGAGGGGAACAGGTCATGACCAGAGCCCCAATGTCAGAGTGCTTTCTCTCTTTGGGAAGAGCACATGTTCTCTGGGCAATTAAAAAATGTAATCTTGATAATAAACATTTTAAGTTTACATAGCCCTCATATTAGCTGTACATATTCGTCATGGTTTAGAAATTACTTGTGTAAATATTTTTTGAGCACATTATAACCTTGAAACTGGTGATTACTTTAGTTATTTAGTTTATTTGGGAAATAATAGTTACATAACAATTTGCGTTCATTAAATAGAAAAAAGAAAAGAGTATATCTCAAATAAGGTGTTCTTTATCATAGTATGTTATAAATATCCAGGAAAAATTTAATATCTAGATAGTAAAAAAGGAATGAACAAATTAACCCACAGTTAGCAAAAATTGGACCATAAATATAGAGACAGATCATTTTACTCTTTTCATTTTTTAAGAGAGATTTTGCTATAGGGTATGTGTGCTTGACAGAAAGACAGATAGAAAGTGAAAAAGTATACCCGAGAGGGAATGGCCATGCCACAATCCACTCTCCTCCATTCTCCTCTTCGGATTTGGAGCATGCATGCACAGGTGTTTTAAGTCACCATGTCCGGAAGTTGAACTGCAGTTCACTATGTGGGAGTTCAGCAACATAACCATTATGTTCTCTGCTGGTCCCAGGAAAGATCATTTTACTCTTATCAAACTAATTACCAATGCTAAATAAAATGTGATTTCTACATGTACACATCAAACATTTTGGGTAGTGAAATTACCTGTATATAACATCAAAGGCATCATTTTTGCATGCTTTTCTCAGTTGGGAACAAGGAAGAAAGTACAGAAATTTACTCTGTTGTGCTCTACTAAAATTATGATGAATTTTATAAAAAAATAGTCAAAATAATGGTGTAGTTTAACAAATTGAAGACATTCATCTCTGCATTATATGCATTCTATATAAGGATATGAATCTAACATCACTGATCAACACCACAATTACATTTACTCTGAGTCAATCCATAATTATGCCTGTATAAATACTTGTGCAGTGACAGGGCTATAGTTGTATTGTTTATACCTACAAATGAGTAAACAAGTCCTAGTGGGCCATTTCATGGGTCATATCTCTCTGACTTGTTGTACATTCATTTTGATATTGTCAGTTACTACTTTTTTTTCTTCTCCAGCGATTGGATGCCTTCAAATATAAATTTTATATTTTATTTGTGGTGTCTGTTGGCAAGCTTAAGAGTAACATCTCTCTGGATGGTAATACTGTCAGCATCTGCCCTCAGGGCTTGGTCGTGTGAAGGAAAAGTTTTAGAAAAAGGAGAGAGAAACACACAAAAGTAAAGATGCAGGTGAACACAGACAAGCTGTGCTGCTCAGTCATAATGAGCTTCTTTATCTACACATTTTACCAGGCACAATGAACAGTTTGCAAGCATTCAAGGATGCAGTTGAAATTCTACAGTTAGAGATAAGGACTTTAGTGTAGATGTTTTCCTACCTTGTTATTATCATGTACGATATGGATATGCATCATAAGTCAACCCAGTTTACTTATGCTGTTCCTCTCCTACTGAGAGGACTGTCTGAGTATGCATCAAAGAGGATAATATGTAAGCAATAAACATTGTATACAACAGGCATTGCATGACCTAGCCAGGGCCAGGATGATTCCCGTGTTCCATAGATGCTTCTGTAGAACCCCTGGTATCTAAGGCATGTGTCAGTAAGCTCAAATGAGAAATTAGTGAGACATACTTATAACTGCCTCCTGTATCTAGGTTGCATATGTTCACATTTATTCCAGATGTTTCTAGTACTTACTGCATGAAGACTGGCCTTCTGTGACTCACTACATTTGAACTAAAATTATTAGTTATTTCCTTCTTTGTTTCAAGTATTGTAAGTTATATGTGACTTGTATTTAAGTTGTCCACTCATATAAGTCATTTCTCCAAAGAGGTTCATTAGTAACATTTATCTTGAATCATATTTTTGTTGTTGAAATTTACTTCCTTATTTTTAAGAGAGATTTTTGCTATAGGGCATATGCACTTGTTGGAGACACAGAAAGAGACAAGAGAGTCAGAAAGCAAGAAATCCTCCTCCAGAAGGAATGGCCATGCCACAATCCCTTTTCTTCCTTCTTTCCCCTGGGATCTTGGGCATGCATGCACACTCTCCCAGCCTGAGTTTCAAGTCTCTGGGTCCAAGACTTGAACTACAGTCAGCCATGTGGGAATCCAGTAATGGAACGATTATGCTGGTCCCATTTTTTTTTTTTTTTACTTATTCATTTTGATACAATAGTCAATTGTTTTTTTTTTTTTTACTTTTTTCTTTTTTTTTTTTTTTTTTTTGGAGAGGTTTTTGCTATAGGGTGCGTGCACTCGCCAGACAGAGACAGAGAGACAGAAAGCGAGAAATCACCCCCCAGGGGGGATGGTCACGCCGCAATCCCTTCTCCTCCATTCTCCATTTTAAGCCACCGGGTCCAAGATGCGAACCACGGTCGAATACATGGGAGTCCAGCGACATAGCCATTACGCTAACTGCTGGTTCCCAAGTTAGGACACTTAACTGAAAGACCATATTTTCTGCAGTATGCTGCACTGTTACCTTTTCCATATTCATATGTGACCATGTGCTGCATTAGATTTTCTGTTTTGTGTCCCCTAATCAATGGTTAGTTTGTCTTTGGAATGTGAAAATAGTTACATCAGTTCTTTATCCTTTTGGCCTGTTTCCTATCAACTAGAGGACTCTGGGTAATTATCAAAGAAAATTTATTATCTCCATTCATATTCCCCCATTTTAAATTTTAGGATCAAAAGCAGAGCTGAAGTCTAATAGTAACTATGTGGTAAATTCTAAATGTATTAAGTGATGACATATCATTATACATTATGAACATGTTAAAACAATATAATATGAGGGACCAGAGATGGTGTAATACTGGACTTCTGTGTGGTTTACAGTGGTTCAAGTCCTGGACCTGGCAGCTTAAACCTCATTCCAGGCACATGTGTTTGCATGTCCAATATCTCTGGAGGAGAAAGAATTGTCGTGTGGTCACTCCCTGGGGGATGATTTGTTGCTTTCTGTCTCTCCAGCAATCACACATGCCCTATAGCTGAAATCTCTCTCTAAAAAAATATATACATATACATATATGTGTGTGTGTGTGTGTGTGTGCGCGCGCGCCTGTGTGTGTGTGTGTGTATAATTAAATACAAGAAAAAAGTGAACAAGGTGCATATGAAGGAATCTTCAAAATTTTATGGAAAATGTGTATTATGAAAATACTATGAATGGTTTTCTAAAGGTTTTTGCACCAACATAAACTTGTATATTAGTTCCATTTTTCCATATACTTTTGAAGTCCCTACCTAGGATACCAGTACTGCATTTGTATTTAAAAATCAGGAAAAAAGAATGTAAACATATCAATATATATGATGTTGTTAAGTACATGTAATATCACTGGAATAATGTACCAAAAAACTAGTAGCATTAATTGTGTCTGGACCAGACAACTCTGTCAGCCACTATTTTTTTAACAGTACTATTTTTTTAAATATTTTAAGTCCTTTATTATCATTTCAACAAGGTTGACAGCCTCTTCACAGGGAATAAATTGCATCTCAATAAACCAGGTTCTTTCCTCTTCCATCATAAGTAACTCATCCAATAATGTTTGATCATGAAGTGACAGCAATTCTGTCACATTTTCAGGTTTCACTTATGGTTCTATTTCTCCTGCTATTTCTACTATATCTGCAACTACTCCATCCACTAAAGACTTGAACCCTCAAAGATATCCACAGGGTTGGAATCAACTTCTTCCAAATACCCATTTCTGTTGGTATTTTGACCTCCTCTCATGAATCATGATTTTTTTTTTTTTTACATTTTTTAATACAATCAGTCACACTTTTTAGCTTACAAGGTGATCATTTCAATATGTGAACATTTCTGCCCGGTCCAGTTGATCAAAATATAACAATACTACCTCCCTATCTCAACAATGCTATCTATGTATCCCTCCTCCAAATGTTTTTCCCCATGCCCCTATATTTGAAAGCTTTTTAACAGTAGTAAAAATGTAAAATAGCAGAAAATCTTTTATTCTGAATGCCCTCATTCTTATTAAACTGCCTCTGTTTAATAACTATGCTATGGCATCTGCTAGGCCTAGAAAGCCACTATTTCCTTTTAATCTACATCCTTCCAGACATTGTTAGCTTGCATACTAGCCACTACCAGCATGCACATGTAAAAGGTTATATGAAATTTTAGAGTGCTATTCTTCTGGTTTCATGTTCACAGTGTTATGTTTCATAAATACATTTACACTCTTTCCTACATGTTAGGAGAGAAGAAATTTCTTCAGTAGAGCTACTCTTATACATTGTTTTAAGAGGCTATGTAATATTACATGGAATAAATCTGCTCCAGTGTCTTAACATATTCTAAGAGGGCCAACTCATGGATAGTCATTCTGCTTTGCATTGCTAAATCGATATAAAAGAACACCAAATGTTGTGAACAGACTTTTACAAACACATGTCCATAAAACTGCAAATATTATTTATTCAAAATAAGATTGCATTAATTCAGCTTGTAAAGAAAAGGAGTAATTTTTCTATTTTTTATCTCAATAAAACACCAAAATGCTTCAAAAGATGCAACAATTGAAGGAGAGTGGGAATGGTATAACAACTGAGGTCTGGCAGGATACAGAATTACTCTAGAGTTGGAAAAAAAAAAACCTAATGGGAGAAATATTGACATGGTGTACTGCTTTCATAGATCTCCTTTAAATTACCACAAACGGATGGCTTGAAACAACAGAAAATTAAAGTCTCACAGTTATCAAGTACAGTGTCCACAATCATGGTGTTGGCAGTGCATTGCTCCATCAGAATGTTTTTTTTTTTTTTTTTTTTTTTTTTTGGAGAGGTTTTTGCTATAGGGCGCGTGCGCTCGCCAGACAGACAGAGAGAGACAGAGAGATAGAAAGCAGGAAATCACCCCCCAGGGGGGATGGCCACGCCGCAATCCCTTCTCCTCCATTCTCCTCTCGGGATCTTGGGCACGCACGCACACGCGCCCGGCGTGAGTTTAAGCCGCCGGGTCCGGGACTCGAACCGCGGTCGACTACATGGGAGTCCAGCGACATAGCCATTACGCTAACTGCTGGTCCCGCTCCATCAGAATGTTTTAAGGAAAAATAATGTCTTGCCTCTTTCACATTTTCATTGTGTTGGACATCCTGGGTTTGTTGCAGAATCACTGCAAACTCTTTCTCCATGTTTATGAGCCATTCTTTTGTTTTCTCCTGATCTATTTTCTAAATTTCTTCATCTCTTGCTCTCTTACAAAGATACCATTGGATTTAATACCACACTAAATCACAGTGAACTCACTGCAAAATCCTTATGTTAATTACATCTACAAAAATTCGTTTTGTCCAAAGGAGGATACATCTGAAGACATCAGATAGAGACAAATTTTGAGGAGGTAACATTTAACCCATGGAACATGAGAATGAATAGTTGATGGTGAGAATTTTAGAAGTTTCCAGTACCAAATCAGTAATACCAAGCTAGAGTCAGAGGGAATCAAGTTACCAGAGAATATTAAGATCTGCACTAGTAAAGTAGTGCATACCCTTAGTGTTTGTAGTCTTCAAAGGAAATGGGCAAGAGATGGGAAAGAGAAAATACAAAGAAATCCTGATTCTCCTGCTTCCATCAGCTTTGCTGCTTCTGGAGTGTCCAATTGGATAAATAAACCATAGAGTCAGAAAACAACAGGAAATGCATCTGAAGGAAAGGGAAGATTAACAAAAGCAATTATCACAGAGCATGACCCTAATCACCAATAGACACACACACAGATAACTTGTATTTTATTGCTCAGGCAGTCTTAGCCCAATACTTAACCATGAAGGAAAGACTGATCTTCAAATTGACACCCTAGCACTGGAGTTTACCTGTCCCCTGATTATACTAAGGCCCTTAAATAAACTTTGTGAAAGAACTGTCTCTTTAGACATTATGGGAGCTTCACTGTAATTTTATTATCATTGTTTAGGAATATAGAAACAAAGCTAACAATGTGTTTCTACTGCAGGCATGTGACAAACATAATAAACCCATTAGTTTTAACCCACCTTTTACCTCATGCTAATAGCTTAGCTATTAGTTTTCTCAATGCCATCATGATATCTTTGTTCCTCAGCGTATATATAAGTGGATTAAAAATTGGTGTCAAAATGGTATAAAAAAGAGAAAAAAGTTTCCCCATTCTCTCAGACTTATCTGGTTTGGGTTGTAAATAAGTGATGACACCTGTTCCATAGAATAACACTACAACTGTCAGGTGAGAAGAGCAGGTGGAGAAGGCTTTAGACCTCCCTCTGGCTGATGACAATTTCAGAATGTTGCAGATAATTTTGCCATAAGAGAAGACAATCAAAAGAAATGGAACCATGATAAATACCACTGCAACTACATAGACTGCTATCTCATTCACCAATGTGTCCCCACAGGCAAGCTTCAGTATTGGTGGAATGTCACAGAAGAAGTGATTAATTATGTGAGATGCACAAAAAGGCAAAGAGAAAATCTGGTATGTATGCCCGATGACAGCTGGAACGGTACTGATCCAGGAGGCAGCCACAAGCTGGATGCAGACCTTGTGGTTCATCACTAGAGCATAATGGAGAGGGTTACAAATGGCCACGTAGCGGTCGTAGGCCATCACTGCCAGGAGGACACACTCTGTGCCTCCAAGCATAAGGAAAAAAGACATCTGTATAGCACAGGCAAGGAAAGAGATATGTCCATTCTGAGTCCAGATGTCCATGAGCATTCTTGGGATTGTTACTGTTACATAGCAGATTTCCAAGAAGGAAAAGTTGCCAAGGAAAAAGTACATGGGTGTGTGGAGAGCAGGGTCAATTTTTGTTATTAGTATTATGATGCTATTGCACATCAAGATAGTCAAATATATAAATAAAAATACACCAAACAGAATCCATTGGAGATTGGGAGTATCAGAAAACCCCAAAAGAACAAATTCCATCATTGTAGTGATACTTGAATTTTCTGCTTTAATTTGCTCTTTGTCTGCAAATATGGTAAATTTAAAATGATTAATTCACATGTTGACATACCTTTTTCCCTTATGTTAACTGGAAGAGATGCATGTCCATACTTACATAATTTCTCAAATTATTTCTACTATTACTCAGAAATTAGATTAACATTACTATTCCTATATAATGAGATTAGAAACTTCCAAAAGTAACCAGTAATAGAGCTGAAATCAATTCAAGAAGTACAGTTCTAGGGACCAGCAGTTGGTGTAATGGCTATGTTGCTGGACTACCATGTAGCCATCTGCAGTTCGAGTCCTGGACCTGGTGGCTTAAACTCATGCCGGGTGCGTGTGTGTGTGCCCAAGATCCCGAAAAGAGAAGAGAGGAGAAGGGATTATGGCATGGCCATCTCCCCAGGGGGGTGATTTTTCACTTTCTGTCTCTCTGACTCTCTCTGTCTTTCTGGCAAGTGCATGCGCCCTATAGCAAAGACCTCTCCAAAAAAAAAAAAAAAAAAAAAAAAGAAGTACAATTCTAATTTCCAATATATTTTGTAGGTTTGGATATAATGACACCAGAAGTACTGAGTGAGAAGTGTGCGTTATTTAGAAAATGGTGAGGAAAATAATAATCTTGTTATTTCACCAGTAAGAGTGGATTTAGGATACAGGCTATTTCTATTGTTTTGCCTTGGTTTAGTCTCTTTATATTAGAAATCATGTTTCATATTTTTTTTTTCTTTTTTGGGGGAGGTTTTTCTTTTGCTATAGGGCGCGTGCACTCGCCAGACAGAGAGAGAAAGAGAGACAGAAAGCGAGAAATCACCCCCCCAGGGGGGATGGCCACTCCGCAATCCCATCTCCTCCATTCTACTCTCGGGATCTTGGGCACGCGCCCGGCGTGAGTTTTAAGCCACCGGATCCGGGACGCGAACTGCGGTTGACTACGTTGGAGTCCAGCGACATAGCCATTACGCTAATTGCTGGTCCCATGTTTCATATATTTTTAATTCAAAAAATATCTTTGTCTTGAAGTTTTAATTTAATTTTTATTTGAAAAGTGATTTTTTTGAGAGGTTTTTGCTATAGGGCACGTGTGCTCGCCAGACAGACAGAGAGAGACATAGAGACAGAAAACGAGAAATCACCTCCCAGAGGGGATGGTCACACCGCAATCCCTTCTCCTCCATTCTCCTCTCGGGATCTTGGGCACGCACGCACACAGCCCAGCGTGAGTTTTAAGCCACCGGTCCGGGACGCGAACCGCGGTCGACTACATGGGAGTCCAGCGACATAGCCATTACGCTAACTGCTGGTTCCCTTGAAAAGTGATTTTTAAAAGTTTTTATTTTCCATAGGACCCGTGCCCTTGCCAGAGTTAAAATAAGTTTTGAGTTTTCTCTTTTATACTCCAATGAGAATCACTTTTCTTAAACTGTATGCATTATTGTATGCATTATTGCTGTAATTGATGCATCTCTTTCCTTACTTATGCTAAATATGAAAATAATAATCCCAGCATACTGTTCATCAACTTTACCCATTAACATTTCTTATATGGTTTATGATAAATATTAATTATCTTTTAACTTAAGCAAGAAACATAACCCCTATTAATCTGCTGGTCCCACCTATGTATTTTAATACTTGTTACATATCTCTCCTATCCACATGATATTCTTTACTGACATATAATTCCCTTATATTCAAATGCAACTGTCTTTCTCTACTTTATCATCATAATGTTGCCTTATAGAAGTATAATTTTGAGTAAACCAAACTATTGTTTACTCTGTACATACAAGTGGCCAAAGTACATGGATAGCATTGAAAAGCAAAATAAAGCAAAATCATTAAAAGCAGCCTGTCTCTGGGGCCAGCAGGTGCCGTAGTGGTTGGTACACTGCAGTTTGAGTCCTGGATCCAGAATCTTGAAACTCATACTGGGTAAGAGTACCTGCATACCCAAAATCTTGAAAGGAGAATGGAAAAGAGGGGATTGCAACATGGTCATCCCTCCTGGGAGGTTATCACTTCCTTTTTCTGTTCTCTCTGTCTCAAATAAATGTATGTGTCCTATACTAAAAATTTCTCTAACAAAATTAAAATTAAAAAATCTTGTCAAGCTGCTTCATTTCATATTCATGCCATCTGGTATAAAATTAGCAAGTCAGCATAACTTGATGATTCTCATTATAATTTTTCAGAATGTGTTTTCCAACTTTTCAAAACAAATATTTATGTGTGTGTCTATCTCCTCAGATCTACTTCATGTACACCATCTAGGCCCATCAGCTGATCTTTTTGAATTATTACATTGATAAATGAAAATGACCAAATAGAGAATATTTACATACTTCCATTAGTAATAGTTATCAAAGTTACTTTAAAATAATTATTTTTATTATTAGTGTCATTATTATTTGACAGAGATCTAATTTTATTTAACTTTATACTGAAGAGTTATATGACATATATTATCTAATTAACTCATTTTCAGAAAAAAAGTTCTCCAGATTTCCTGCTCTTATTATTTGAATCTCAATCCTCAAATTCAGAAATATTCTCAACATTGTCTAACAGCACAATTTTAACTTACCTTCATGGATGTTCATGTTCTTTGTATAGAGTGTAGGTGGTTTTTGCACTATAAAATTTTGGTAACTTCTTTTTCTCAGAAATCCACTCTTTCTATAGTATTTTTTGCTTGGTTCAAATACCAATTACTCTTAAATAGGAATAATCACTCTCACCCTGAGGAAAGTCTCTCATGTATCAATTTAATTTCTAGAAGACCTGGGCAATCAATCTGGTCACTTTGTGAAATTACATTTGTTAGGGTAGATTCATCCATGTCTGCAGTCCCTCATCAGCACAGAACTCCCACAGTGGAGGGAATCTCTTGGCAGGGAAATATCACTTAATTATTAAAACTACTTTCAGAAAAAGTTAAAATCTCTCTGGCTATTTTCTTAAGGTCCTTGATAATTGATACAGATTTTCTTTTCTTATTTTTACTCTCATAATTAAACCAGATTGAGAAATCCAAACCTTAAGAAAAGCATGTCATGTGACAAATGTGCTATGCTTGCTGTGTTCAGCATACTTGGTTGTGAGGTCCTTATTCAGAAAGTTAATGCTTGACATTTCCTTCTGAAAAAGCAATGTAATACACTGTAAAGTTACATGTAATCCAATGTAATATAAAGAAGATTATGATGATAATAAAAATAAATAGAAAAAGCTAAAAAAAAGAGAAAGTTAATGTTCTGTCCTAGTTAAATTTTCATGGAAATTAAAGCATGCCATTTCTGCTAATAAACATCTATTTTGTATTTTTTTATTTTAGGTTGCCAAATCACACATCTAGGAAGATATCTACCTGACTGAAAATGAAATACAGGTCACTTCAATAAACATTTTAAAAAACATTATTTAAGGAATCAGCAGATGGCTTAATGGCTATGTCACTAGAATGTCATGCAGTTGACCACGGTTCAAGTCCCAGATCCAGTGGCTTAAACTCATGCAGGCGCGTGTGCCTGTGTGTCCAAGATCCTGAGAGGAGAATGGAGGAGAAGGGATTGAGGCATGGCCACCCCTCCTGGGGAGTGATTTCTTGCTTTCTGTCTCTCTATCTTTCTTTCTTTCCAGTGAGTGCATGCACTCTATAGCAAAAACCTCTCTCCCCTCCCCCCAAAAATTAATAAAAACATTATTTAATACAACTACTCCTTATTTAAAGACCTACCTGTTTAACAGCCACTCAGACTTAAGACCAGTTCTCCAGGACAGGGAATCCCCTTCCTTTGTCCGTTTTTTTGTCTCTGGAATCTTCTTTTGTCTCTGTATTTTTCCTGCAGTAATTATTTACTACCTGAAGTGTTCACAATCACACAGAACTACATATTTTGTTTATAAATTTGTACTTTCTTATGTACCCATATTAGTGTTCAGAATAAATAAAAATAATTACAACAAATTTAAATTATCTGCTGTGCTGTGTCTTTATTTTGCATTACTTAAGCAATACAAAAGAAAATAAAAAGTGTTATAACATACTTTAACATACACATGCCCATAATGCTATCAAATATTATTTCTTCAAAATAAGATTTCATTGATTAAGCTTGTAAAGTAGAATAAGAAGTATTTTTATTTTTCTGTCAAAAGAGGAAAAATTGCCAAATTACAGAATACAGTCCAAAATAGTTGCAATAAATGAAGAGAAATGGCATAACAGCTGGATTCTGGCAAGGTACAGTATTCATCTAAAGATGGCAAAAAAAAAGCAAAGACAAAAAAAAAAACATAAAACAAAAACCAAAACTAGTAAGAGGAGTATTTACATGGTGTATTGTTTTCATAGATCTGTGAATACCTTAAGTTTCTACAAATTGTATGACTTAACAACAGAAAACGAGTATCTCACAGTTCTCAGGTCCAGTGTCCCCAGTCATTGTGCTGACTCCATCAAGGAGCTTTCAGAAAACAATTATTTCTTGCTACTTCATGTTTTGATGGCTTTTGGACTCTCTTGGTTTTTGGCAAAATCATGGCATTTCATTGCTTCACCTTCATGTGATGTTCTGTTTCTCTGGATATGTTTTGAAAATTTCTTCTCTCTATCTCTTGCAAAGGGACTTATCATTGGACTTAGTGCCACTCAAAACCAGACTGATCTCATTTCAAAACCCATATGTTAATTATATCTGAAAAAAAAAAAACCTTTTGTTCAAAGAAGGATACATATGAAGGGGTCAAATAAGAGATATATCTTGAGGAACCAACAATGAACCCACAGCATGCAAGAGTGAATAGTTAATGGGGAGAATTTTAGAAGCTTTCAGTACTAAATCAATATTACCAAACTACAGTCAGAGGGAATCTGTTTACAGGAGAACTTTAAGACCTACATAATAGAGGCCACGCAGGTGACATGGTGGTTAAGGTACTAGACTCCCACATGGCCAACCACAGTTCCAGTACTGGACCTGGCAGCTTGCTTTCTCACTTTTCCTTTTTCTTTCTCTCAGACTCTTCAGTCAAAATTTTGAAATGAATGATAGTAAATAAAATAAATAATTATTTAAAAATGATAAGATCTGCACAATAGAGAGTGCATTCCCTTAGTATTTGTAGTCTTCAAAGGACATGGACAGTGACACAAGAGATAGAGACACAGGAAAATGCAAATAAACCCTAATTCCTCTACATTCTCTATAGAGCTTCCGGACTGTCTCACTGGTTATATCCAACAATAGCATCAGAGAATGTCAGAAAATGCATCTGAAACAATTGGAGGGTTAAGAATTATCACAAAACATGACCCTATTTGTTGTTTATACAACACATATTGCTATTTTGTATTCCTTTGCTCAGGCACTTTCAACCCAAGAGGGAACCATGAAGAAAGCCTGATCTTCAAAATGAGATCCTTGCACTGATGTTTATCTGTCGTCTGGTTACACAGGACATTAATCAAACTTCATGAAAGGAAAGTCTCTTTACACAATGACTGAGCATCATTACAATTTTTTCTATAGTGTTTCTATACTGGTCACATGACAAAGCTATAAACAGACTATTTCTATAAATTATGAATTTATCTCATATTAATAATTTGGCTAGTAGTTTTCTGAGTGCCATCATGATATCTTTGTTCCTCAGAGTATATATGATGGGATTCAAAGTTGTGATCCAAATGGTGTAGAAAAGAGAGACAAGTTTCCTTATTTCCTTAGACTGATCTGATTTGGCTTGTAAATAAATGATGGTAGCTGTACCACAGAATAGCACTACAGCTGTCAGGTGAGAGGAGCAGATGGAGGAAGCTTTATATCTCCATCTGATTAATGACTATTTCAGAATATTGGAGATAATTTTATTTCTTTTTTTTTTTTTTTTGAGAGGTTTTCGCTATACGGCGTGTGCACTCGCCAGACAGACAGAGAGAGACGTAGAGACAGAAAGTGAGAAATCACCCCCCAGGAGGGATGGTCACGCCGCAATCCCTTCTCCTCCATTCTCCTCTCGGGATCTCGGGCGCACACGCACACGTGCCCGGCGTGAGTTTTAAGCCACCAGGTCCGGGACGCGAACCGGGGTCGAATACGTGGGAGTCCAGCGACATAGCCATTATGCTAACTGCTGGTTCCCAATATTGGAGATAATTTTGACGTATGAGACAACAATCAACAGAAATAGGACCACGATGAACACCTCTGCAACTGCAACTACATAAACTGCTACCTCATTCACAAATGTGTCCCCACAAGAAAGCTTGAGATTGGTGGGATGTCACAGAAGAAGTGATTGGTTGTGTGAGATATGCAAAAGTTGCCATCCTCCATTTCAGCATAAAAGAATAAACCTGAGAATGGCTCAGTGCCCTGGTGTTTTCTAGCAGAGGTGGTCGCTGGGTCTGCCTGACTCCACATTCTCTATTTGTGTGTCTGAGTGTGTTGTTTTTCAGTCCATTAACCCACTTCCACTCCGAGTTCCATATCCCTTCACTCCATAGGCCTGGACAAACCTGTATGCAAATCCTTCTTTAGAAATAAGTAGGAGGGGGACCAGCAGATGGCATCATAGTTACGTCGCAGGACTCCCATGTTCAAAGTCCAGGACCCTACAGCTTAATGCTCATGGTGGGCGCATGTATGTGCATGCCCAAAATCCCAAGAGGAGAATGAAGAAGAGATTGCCACGTGGCCATCCACCCTTGGAGGTGATTTCTCACTTTCTGTCTCTTATACCTTCAGAATAAATTTTAAAATATCTCCACTTGTATGCAGAGGGAATTGAACATCTCCGTCTTTTCCTACCACTGTATTCCAGGATATATGGGAACTGATTGGCAAACATCTGACCTTGTTCCATCAATTTGCTTGAAATAAATTTCATCATTGGAATTCCTACTGGACTATGAAACACATTTTTTTTTTTTTTTTTTTTTTTTTTTTTTTTTTTTTTTTTTTTTTTTTTTTTTGGAGAGGTTTTCGCTATAGGGCGCGTGCGCTCGCCAGACAGACAGAGAGAGACATAGAGACAGAAAGCGAGAAATCACCCCCCAGGGGGGATGGTCACGCCGCAATCCCTTCTCCTCCATTCTCCTCTCGGGATCTTGGGCACGCACGCACACGCGCCCGGCGTGAGTTGTAAGCCACCGGGTCCGAGACGCGAACCGCGGTCGACTACGTGGGAGTCCAGCGACATAGCCATTACGCTAACTGCTGGTTCCCGAAACACATTTTTAATATCATAAACATATTGAGACTTTCTAACACCATATGTCTTCAAGTTATTTAAATTAACATAACTCTTAAGTAATACTGCCCATTTTATACCTAACTTATTTATGTGACATTTGCTAAAAGTGCAAATAACATGGGGAGCACATCAATTGTAGAAATCCTAAGAGGTGAAAGACTTAGTTATCAACACTGCACATAAAATCTACACTTTTACTTGTAATATGGAACTTGAGGGATATTCAGAGTGCCTAATTTTTTCCTTCTTCCCCTTCTCCTTCCCTCCTTACCTTCTTCCTTTACTTCTTTTCTCTTCTTCTCCCTCTCCTCTATCTCTCTCTCTCATTTCTTCTAATTAATTTTTGTCCAGAGACACAGAAAGCAAGCAAACAAGCAAGAACTCCCCAAGGGATTAGAGATATGCTGCCATCCTCTCTCCTCTGTTCTCTTCTTGAGACCTTGGGCATGAACTCACACAGAAGCAGCCTGTCTCCAACACACCAGGTCTGGGACTTGAACCATATGACCGGTCATGTGGGATCCAGTCACCTTAACTACTGTGCCACAGGAGGACCCCAAAGTCTCTAATTCTAAGAATTTTTGTTACTATTTGTGAACTGCATCATTTACATAGGAATTATGCCACTTCAAAAGTTATTTTATCCAGGGACCAGCAGTTAGCGTAATGGCTATGTCGCTGGACTCCCACGTAGTCGACCGCGGTTCGAGTTCCGGACCCGGCGGCTTAAACTCACGCCGGGCGCGTGTGCGTGCGTGCCCAAGATCCCGAGAGGAGAATGGAGGAGAAGGGATTGCGGCGTGGCCATCCCCCCTGGGGGTGATTTCCTGCTTTCGATCTCTCTGTCTCTCTCTGTCTGGCGAGCGCACGTGCCCTATAGCAAAAACCTCTCCAAAAAAAGAAAAAAAAAAAAAAAAAGTTATTTTATCCAGATAGATATTTGCCTTTTCAACTGAGTTTCTTTGTAAGGGCTTATATTATCACTGTAGTGTTAGATGTATACATTTCAACTTTTCATTTTCAGGCAGTTACATTTTGACCTTTATACAGTTACATGATGCCTTGTGTCATCTTTGTTTTCACATTTATATAGGGGTGTAAATATCTAATTTACTTTATGTATTTGCCTTCCATGTATCAATAATTAAATACATCCTTTATGTTGATAATGCTGGTGGTGTTTAAGATAATTATAATATTTATAGAAGTGCTATTCTTTTCCCCAACTCATGAATGCACTCATGACATGGTATAATAAAGAGAGTACTTGTCCAGGAATGATGATAACTCCTGTTTATTTCTTATTTGCTGTAGAAACTGCATTAGTGAACATCAGTATCATATAGCAATTTTATAAACATATAAACATGGTCTAATATTCAAAGATTCTTGTTTGAAAATTCAAGAATGTTGGTGAAGAAGGCATTTCACAAAATCTAGTTTTCTAGAAAAGGAATGATATCCAACATAATGCAAAAAATATATAATTTAAATGTTAATGCAAGTCCTTCTATAATTCCTTCCAAATTTCCCTGCCTTTTTAAACTTTAGAGTACTATTTATTTTGTTTTAGCTTCTGCAGATATGCATAAAAATATCTGGGTTCCACAGACATTCTGTGGTAGGAATGATTTGACTTCTTGGTGAAATAGCTTCTGTGAGTATTTTAAAATCATGATTAAAGCAAAATTTTGTCAACTTAATAATCATGTATAATCATGTGCTAACATTACCAATCATAGCAACTACTATGTATAAATGTCAAATAGGCTAGAAGACAAAGGTCGTCTGCCATCAGCCATTATAACTAACCTAATTCCTAATACTGATAATTCTCTACCCCTTATCAATTATGTTTATTCCAGGAGAGCAATCTTCTCCAGAGATATGAACACACTCACACCCACACACTCACACATCTCCACACAAATATGAGTACCTATGTATTTGTGTGGCTAAAGAAAAGTCAGGTTTTTTTTTTTTTTTGGAGAGGATTTTTTTTGCTATCGGGCGCGTGCACTCGCCAGACAGACAGAGAGAGACATAGAGACAGAAAGCGAGAAATCACCCCCCAGGGGGGATGGTCACACCGCAATCCCTTCTCCTCCATTCTCCTCTCGGGATCTTGGGCACGCACGCACACGCGCCCGGCGTGAGTTGTAAGCCACCGGGTCTGAGACGCGAACCGCGGTCGACTACATGGGAGTCCAGCGACATAGCCATTACGCTAACTGCTGGTTCCCAAGAAAAGTCAGTTTTTTAACACTACAGGCCAATTGGTGTAGAAGTAGTGCAATTAAAATTAGAGGACCAGCCCAGTTTCATAGTGGTTGTGCATGTGCATAGGGAGCCAGGTCCTACACTGCCAACCAATTCTGGCCTCAGTGGCTTGAAAAACAAGCTGAGTGT